>CM039676.1:230121926-230869869 GCA_022496015.1 Hordeum marinum
CGTTTTCAAGCCATTCACGCTTAGCACGAATTCTAGCGGTTCTTTCCTTACTTTCATCAATAGAAATTCTCATAGCTTTTAAAGACTCATTAATATCATGCTTGGGTGGAGTATATCTAACTTTCAAAGCAAGAGAAATTCTATCAACGTTCCTAGACAAATCATCAATCTTGAGCAATTTTTCTTCAATCGTAGCATTAAAAACTTTTTGTGAACCAATAAATTCTTTAACAATATTATGATATTAGAGGGCACCTTATTATAGTTTCCATAGGAATTTCTGTAGGAATTGCCATAATTATTAGAGGAGTTACTTGGAAACGGCCTAGGGTTGAAATTACCTCTATATGCGTTATTACCAAAATTGTTCCTACCAACAGAATTCACATCCATAGGTTCATTATTATTTCCAATCAAAGAAGACAAAGGTATACCATTGGGATCAATAGGATCACTCTTACTAGCAAACAATTTCATCAATTCATCCATCTTTTCACTCAAAGTATTTATTTCTTCAATAGCATGCACCTTTTTACTAGTAGGAGATCTTTCGGTACGCCATTGAGAGTAGTTTGTCATAATATTATCAAAGAGTTTAGTAGCTTCTCCTAACGTGATTTCCATACAAGTACCACCCGCGACGGAATCTAAAAGATTCCTAGATGCAAAATTCAATCCCGCATAGAAAATGTGTATAATCATCCATAAACTCAAACCATGTGCGGGGCAATTCCTAATCATTAATTCCATCCTCTCCCAAGATTGTGCAACATGCTCATGATCAAGTTGCTTAAAGCTAATTATATCATTCCTAAGGGAGATGATCTTAGCGGGCGGAAAGTACTTGGAGATAAAAGCATCTTTACACGTATTCCATGAATCAATACTATTTTTAGGCAAAGATGAAAACCAAGTTTTAGCACGATCTCGTAGTCAGAATGGAAATAGCTTGAATTTAACAATATCATTATCCAAATATTTCTTCTTTTGCATATCACACAACTCAATGAAAGTATTTAGATGGGATGCGGCATCTTCACTAGGAAGGCCAGAAAATTGTTCTTTCATAATAAGATTAAGCAAGCAGCATTGATTTCATACGATTCCGCACCAGTGCCGGGAGCAATCGGAGTACTAATAAAATCATTATTATTAGTATTGGAAAAGTCACACAACTTGGTATTCTCAGACATCGTGACAAACCAAGCAAGCAAGCATAGAAGCAAAATGGCAAACGAAAAGGCGAATGGAAGAAGGGCGAAACAAAAGGAAAATCTTTTAGGTATTTTCTGAAAATCGTTTTAGAAGTGGGGGAGAGGAAAACGAGAGGCAAATGGGAAATAATGTAAATGCAATAGATGAGTTTGTGATGGGTACTTGGTAGGCTTGATGTGTATCCTCCCCAGCAACGGCGCCAAAAATCCTTCTTGCTACCTCTTGAGCTTGCGTTGGTTTTCCCTTGAAGAGGGAAGGGTGATGCAGCAAAGTAGATAAGTATTTCACTCAGTTGATGCGAACCAAGGTATCAATCCAGTAGGAGGAACAAGAAAGTCACCAATGGATGCACCTCCACAAACAATCAAACTCTTGCACCCAACGTTATAAAAGGGTTGTCAATCCCTTCACAATTATTTGCAAGGATTAGATCCGATAAAGATAGATGTAAACGCGAATGGAAAGTAAAAGATAAATAAATTGAAGCAAAGTACTTTTTGGTATTTTTGGTTTATACATCTGAAAATATATTATGGAAAGTAGACCCGGGGGGCATAGATTTCAATAGAGGCTTCTCTCTTGAAGGAAAATATCATGGTGGGTAAACAAATTACTATCAAGCAATTGATAGAAAAGCGAATAATCATGTAGTTATCCAAGGCACTGATCATGCATATAGGCATCATGTCCATATCAAGTAGACCGAAACGATTCTGCATCTACTACTATTACTCCACACATCGACCGACTCCTGCATGCATCTAAAGTATTAAGTTCATGAAGAACAGAGTAACGCATTAAGAAAGATGACATGATGTAGAGGGATAAACTCAAGCAAAATGATGAAAACCCTGTCTTGTTACCCTTGCTGGCAACAATACAATACGTGCCTCGCTACCCCTACTATGTCATTGGGTGAGGACACCACAAAGATTGAACACAAAACCAAGCACTTCTCCCATTGCAATAATTACCAATCTAGTTGGCCAAACCAAACCAATAACTTGAAGGGACTTGCAAGGATATGAAATCATGCATATAAGAATTCAAAGAAGATTCAAATAAGATTCATGGATAATCTGAACATGAACTCACAATTCATGGATCTTGACAAAGAAACAACAAAAGAGTATTACATCGGATAGATCCCCATGAAGATCATGAAGAACATGGTATTGAAGATCAAAGAGAGAGAACAAGCCATCTAGCTACTAGCTATGGACTCATAGGTCTATGGTGGACTACTCACACATCATCAAAGGGGCAATGGAGTTGATGTAGATGCCCTCCGTGATTGAAACCCCCTCCGATGGATTACCGGAAAAGGCTCCAAGATTGGATCTCTTAGTAACGGAGGCTTCTGGTGGCGGAAAAGTATTTGAGTGGCTATTTTTGGTGTTAGGGGAATATTTGGGTATCTATAGGACGAATAATAGGGTTACGAGACCTGCCAGGAGAAGACAAGCCTGCCAGGCGCGGCAAGGAGGGGTGGCCGCGCCTACAAGGCTTGTGACCTCCTGGCAGGTGCGCTGGCATGCACTCCAAGCCTGTTGGATTTGTCTCTTTCCAGAAAAATCATTCTGAAGATTTTATTCCGTTTGGACTCCAATTAATATTCATATCTACAAAACTCAAAAACAAGAAAAAAACAAAACTGGCACTAGGCTCTAGATTAATAGGTTAGTCCCAAAAACAATATAAAATAGCATATTAATGCATATAAAACATCCAAAACAGATAATATAATAGCATGACATCATCAAAAATTATAGATATGTTGGAGACGTATCAGGCCCTTTTCATACGAATGTGAATGAATTAGAAACATTTAGGCATGATAGTTCGGCTGCAATCATTGATAATATTGGTTTATTGAATTCCTGTATATGCAAAACTTATATGATAACCATTTGGTGCCACGCGTCCATTTTTTTACTCCCTTCGTTTCTTTTTACTTCGCATATAGGATTTGGTCAAAGTCAAGCTAAACATAGTTTGACTAAATTTATACAAAAAACACATCAACATCTATAATGCTAAGGTTATATAGTATGAAAGTTAATTTGATGATGAAAATATTTATTTATTTTTATTTAAAGCTAGACAAATTTTACAAATTTCAATTTTGACCAAATTTTATATGCTAGCTAAAAAGAAACGGAGGGAGTACTTTATATGGCGGAGCCGTGCGTGTAGCCGCAGGTTGATGACAAGAGGCATGTGAGCTTTCTGCCACGCAGGCTCGACGCGTGCAAGCTGTGTGCCGCATAGGCTTGACAGGATGTGTGAGAGCTGTCTGTCATGCATGCTCAACGGGACGCATGAGAATCTACTACACATGCTCATCAGGAAGCGATACTTTGACCTCCACCCCCACCCCCCGCTCGCCTTGCTCCCAACTTCTGAATTAATGGCGTCCTACCCGCTCTTTACCATGTGGTTAATGCGCCTGGATGGAGGGACTAGTTTGCTTGTGATCACTGTTTTGTTTGTGCCTAGCCAAGAACTTTGACTTTTTGCCTATTTTCGACTCCTATATATGTACAAACGAACGAAATAATATAACAACAAATTAGCACCGACAAAGATAATAATTTTCTTACATATGCATGATAATAAAAAATGCCACATGTGGCAACTCCCTAAAGACACAGGGGAAAAAGAAGGAAGAGGTTGAAGAAGGAAGACAAAGAAAACAATCTGGCCCGCTGCTATCTAATTCTTCATGGATTTCTGGGCGCGGAGTTCCTCAATATCCTTGTTCATCACCTCCACAACCTTCATCTCCTATCGCCTCTCATCCAACATCATCCGCATTGCAACCATGGCACGAGCTCTTTGCTCGAGAGCGTCGATGGTCTGCATCGCGTACGCATGAAGTTCCTTCACATGCTCCAAGGATTCCTTCACCAGCCCCTCCCACTCGATGTAGAGCTTCGCCATTCCAAAAGTTCCTCGGAGAGTTCTTTCAGCCTCCCTCTGAGGCACTTTTCTTCTCGAGCAGTTCCTTCCAGGCGTCATTCTCCTCCATCAGTTTCTCCACGAGGTCGGTCGCCCTGTCAACCGAGGTGTCGCTCTTCTCTAGAAGCTTCACCAGGTCATCAATCCTGGCGTCCTTCCTATCGATCTCAATGCGTATGTTGTTGCTGGCTGTGGAATCAAAGACTGTCAAATCATCCAATTCGCCTCCGAGGCGAATGCGCTTGTGACTGTGAGAGTTGCCACCTCTCCGCGAATGATCCTCCGGAGAGTCCACGGCGCCACCGGGCATCTCTGCTGTGGCCAAAGCGGTGTGGCTGGAGCTCTCTGGTGCTTTTGCGACATGGTGGCGGGACCTCTCGGTTGCTTCCGCGGCTTTGGTCTTTCTTCCATTGTTATATCTCGACCCAGAACCACCCTACCAGCCATGGCAAACAAATGAAGGACTAACAAAGAAAGGCTTTTTGGTGGCGGGGGTGAAGAATGTGGGTAATTTTCCAGTACGAATTTATGTTTTTATAGCCTACTACAGTAAACAACTGCTAAGTGAGAACACGTTTAGGTTTGGTAGGTGTGAACTGATTGGCGAAAAAAATTAGCGCATGGTAATTTGGAATGTGAAAGGAAACAATCTCAATATTTATTGATGGTTTTAGTTCCCAAGCATGGAAGTGTTTTGGTTTTTAGAAACCGTTTGGGAACGGGCACATCGAGTAGACGTGTGGCCCTGCCTCTATGAGTGGTGGGCCCTGCTAGTGCTATGGGTGCAGGTTTGATTAGACGGGACGTGTGCGAGGAGTCTGCCACTCAGGCTCAAAGGGATGCGTGCGAGTAGTCTGCCGCATAGGCGCATCTGGCTCATCGGGAATAAAGCCCTTTGACCTCGGACTTCCACCCACAACCCTATTCTCTCCCAAGTTCTCCATGAGTGCTACACCTTCTCCTTCGGTCTTATCTATTTGGGACGCCGCCGTGGATCGCCTCCTTTTTCGATGGACGACGAGGCGGCCAACAAGCGGGGGCAGGTGGAGGCTGAACCACACGAGCCTCCGGCAAGCATGGACTTCATCAGCAGCATGCCCGACGAGATGTTGGTATCCATCATGTCCCTCCTCCCCATCAAATCTGCCATGCAGACCACCATCCTCTCCAGGTGGTGGCGCCCCTATGGCACTCCACCCCCATTGACCTCCTCGACGATGACGAGCTCTACAGCAGGGATCGCAAACGCTTGGATGCATTGTCCCACATCCTTGCCACACACACTGCGCCCATCAGACGCCTTGCCATCGGCACTTTCCGTTCAAACTGTAAGGCCGAACCCAAGTTTCACGGCTGGTTCTTATCCCCCACCCTAGATCAGCTCGAGGAGCTCAACTTTGATGCTGGACATGGGCGCTCGTTGCCTCCATCCGTCCTCCGCCTCGTGCCCATGCCGCGCCACGCTACGTTCATGTGGTGCATTTTCCCCAAGATTAATATCATGCATGCTCTTCATCTCCCTAAACTGAAGCACCTCGAGCTCATTGGTGCCAGCATCTCGAAGTCAGATTTGGAGCGCCTGCTCAGCGGTTGTACAACGCTCGAGTACCTTCGTCTTCAGATGATGTTTGGGTTCAGTAGCCTCCACATTGCTACGATGAATCTCCGTACGATTTATGTGCATGGCTGGTGTTGCAAGATGTTGTCAGTTGGGGAGTTTCATGATATGGTCATTGAGAATGTGTCTTTCCTAGAGAGATTGTTTGTACTTGATAAAGAAGGTCCAACAAGAATCAGGGTCATTGGCACACCAAAATTGACAGTGTTGGGGTATTCGTGTGCTGAATTCTCTGAACTTGTTACAGCTAGATCCATACCCATTCAGGTACAATGATCTTCTTCTCATTCTTACTATTGTACATCACATTTTATCTAGTTTTTGTTGATCTATGTTCGGCTGTCATCCAGAAAATGATTCCCACAAGCCTCGCATTGTCTCTGCGCACAGTGAAGATCTTGGCACTACTATCTATCGGTCCCAATCTGAATGAAGTTTTTAAGTTCCTTATATGCTTTCCGTGCATGGAGAAGCTATACGTCGAGGTGATGTTCCTTTCCTATTAATTCTTAACCACAACGGAGTTCAATTTGTTGATACTTTTACCCATGATTACAATGAAATGTGTACTATGCATTTTTTTAAATGTTAATCATGAACGATCGAAGATGGCATGTCAATCTATTAGTGTATTTTATAAATCATGCAAATCAAAGAGGCCCGTAGTGTTTGATACTACATCTAAGCACTGACATGTTGTCTTCGTTTGCAGATACAAGCAGGAGTTGGAGTGGAAAAGGTGGCACAATATAGCAATCCCATCGAATGCCTTGAATTCCATCTCATGGAAATTACTTTGAACGAGTACCGAGGCACCAATCCAGAGATTCAATTTGCCAGTTTCTTTGTTCATAAAGTAAGGGTGCTCAAGGTAATGAGGTTTGCACTATATTTAGTGCGCCACAATGGATGGTTTATTGACCAGCGGAGGCGTCTATAGCGGGACGAAAAAGGCTCTGCAGAAGCTAATTTTCACTTTGGAAGATCATATGAGAGATTATTCGGAAGCGATTATATTGAGATGATATATGACTTCTCGGTGGATGGTCCCTTCGCAGAAATATTTCATCCCATGGATCCTGAAGATTAGATTTGATTTCTAATGTCAGTTTGTACCTTGTAATCTTTGAATTTGGGCCTCGTTATGCTGGAATTTGAACCTTGTAATATTGCTGGTATTTGTGATACAATATTTGAAATTGCATTGTGTTCTTTTTTGTTTATGCAATCATGTTCTTATAAGTATGTTGTTGTTTTTTAGGCGCAACATTGATGTTGTGCAGACCGAGCAAATCATAGTACACACGGACAAAACTACAAAACCCATCGGTGATGATTTCACCGATCGCTGACACTTGTATACCAGCAAAGGTTTCCCCACAACACACACGGGTTATTAGCACCAATCATGTGTGTTATATCTGGTGTTCGCATACGATTATCATTACTCACATGTTTGTTGTATATCGCACACATCTTGTTATGACGAATCATTTGTGTTCTGCTGTATCAGCACACACAGTTTATCCGAGTGAACTGTATGGCATACTTCGCACACGTATGTAGTTTTGGTAATCGTTTCTGTTATCTTCTCTAATCACAAACGGCTCATAAGAACAAACTGTCTGCCGTAGATCGCACACACAACTACTTTCTAAATCGTATTTGATGGATCCACCTTCGTGCCATTAGCGACGGAGCTTGCACTATACCGTCTGTGATTCATGCATCGCACACAGTTTCGTCAAAGGGTCTCTGATTGATGTGTCGTGTTTGGGCCATTCTATAGTAGTGACTCCAAGTCAGTAGATAAAGCAACTCAAGTGATATGAAAACAATAGAATGCTTAATCGAAAAATGGAAACACCATTTTGAGCTTAACGATGCATATGACCTATGATCAAGTATTCTTGCTTGGCTCCTAAGTCAATATACTCTAATGTAGGTGACCTAATCACTTACCAACATCTAGATGAAGTTTCTTGTGTGGTTCATCTTATAGTTGATTGTTTCTGGGAACCACTCAACCTTTATTTGGTTGATATTTCTTTGTAAATTCTCTTGAATTTCCTTTGCAAATCTCTTTGTAATTTTATTGCAAGTCTTCTCAAATCATTTGAGATTTTCTGAAAGTTGCCAAGTTTCTGTTTTGCCCTCGGAGCCTCCGATTTTGATTACTCGGCGTCACCAATTATGCAGATAGGTTGCACATACACAATTCGGTTCCACCGACATATTTTCCTCGGAGCCACCGATTTTGCTATCTTCTATGTTCCTTGTTAAATTTAGCAAATCTTCATTTCTTCAAGGATCCCTTTGTTGTTAAAAAAAGGGGTGAGAAACTTTATTCATGGATCCCTATGATAAAGGGGGGATTTTCAAGCACTTTTTCAGATGATTAAAAAGGGGGAGAAATTATACTCTATGATCCCTTAGTCTTAAATGCTTTCTCTGATTCTTAGCTTCCTATGATCCCTACATTTTATGACCCTTGTTCTCTAGGATCCCTTCTAACTCGGTGATCCCTGTGTCTGACCATGTGTATGAACCTTTTTGGAAATTAATGCCAAAGGGGGGAGAAATACCAAAGCTTCAATGCAAAGGGGGAAGATACAACAAAGGGGGAGGTATAAATTAAGGGGGGGATATCAAAGCCTATGATTATATACAGGGAACACCAAAGTCTGTGCCTATCCGTAGGGGGAGAAATATCAGGAGGAGAGAGTGTATCAAATCTTGTTCTATCCTTTGAGGAGAGAGGTATATGTGTTATTCTATTTGCCTACTCATGTTAGACTTGTCTTACCCTACCTACTCCCAATATCTACATGCTAATATTCAGGGGGAGAGGAAGACCTACAATTTCATATTTAGGGGAGAAATCTCTAAATGGTCTTGGAGACATATCAATCTTAAGGAATATTATCTCCTATATGTTCTCCACATCTTGGTACTATTGAGTTCTATTGAATTTGGGTTTATAGAATACTCTTCTATTTCCTAACATTGTTTTCTCAACTCTGTTTCTGCTATCAGAATGCTCAAGAACTCAAGGTAAGTATATGCATCATATCTTTGATCAAGATGATCTCTTGCTTCTTGCACATATTGTTTGAAAGAGTGAAGTCTTGATCAAGGATACATCTCATTCATATATATTTGATGCATATAGCCAAGATACACATGACTCATCATATCACTTCTACTATATGTGTGTCCATGCATTCCAAAGCAACTATCCCTCAAAAGGATTACACACATTTAGGGGGAGCATATTTTAGTCGTGTGTCTCCCAAAGTCTTCATTATATCTTTGCATATCTTTACTTGAAGCTTTGATTGTATGTTTTCATTGATTACCAAAAGGGGGGAGAATGAAAGCACATATGCTCCCTTGGTGGTTTTGATAATTCATGACAACATACACTATCTCTTGGACTAGTATTTCTACCTAGTGTATTTCAGGTGAAAGTCCATAGAGAGAGATGGGTTGGCAAAAGGGAGCATGGAGAGTATCCCCATGAAGATGAAGGAGAAGGAATAGCATTGGCAAAGCTTCAAGGAACGGGACTCTACATTTTACTTTGTGAGAAATCACTTTGAGTCCATAGGAAAGCCAATACTATTAAAAGGGGGGTAAGGTACTGTTGGTGAACAAAATGCTCATACGTGCACAAGTGATAGTCACCAAAAACACCCACAACCTCTTCCACAAAATTCTGTCCAAAGCCAAATATTCAAAATTGGTGCAACCAACAATTCCCACTCGGTTCCACTAATTACCAAACTAAGACAGACCCTTGCCAAACCCTAGCCATTTCGTGCAACCGATTCTGCTTTGGTGCCACCGAGTTTGGGTTGCCAACTTCCTGACTTCCTGTTACCTAGTTTATTTCAGGTTTAGTCCACAAAGATTGTTGGCAAAAGGGTGTAAGGAGATTCCCCAAGGACAAGAAGAAGAATAAGAAGGAATAGGATTGGCAAAGCTACAAGCAAGAAGACTCTACATTTTACTTTGTGAGAAATCACTTTGAGTCCATAGGAAAGTCAATACTATTAAAAGGGGGCGAGGTAATGTTGGTGAACAAGATGCTCCACGTGCACAAGTGCTAGCTACCAAAAACACCCACAAGCTCTCCCACAAATACTCTATCTAAACCCTACCACACAAAATCGATGCCACCAAGTTTTTCCACTTGGCCCAACCGATTTTCATTTCAGACAGAACCCAGCCAAACCCTAGCTTCTCGGTACCACCAAGTTCTGTATCGATGCAACCGAGTTTCAGTGACCAACATTCTGGTGTCCCAATTTATAAAATTGGAATTTCCGAGTTTTATGAATCGGTCTCACCAAGTTTGGAAACTGCCCTTGCCCACTCATATTGGTACTCGTGAGAATCATGTATCGGTCTCACCGAGATTCCTAGAGTTTCCACATTTTGAACAAATCGGTACGACCGAGTTTTACTTCGGTTCCACCGAGTTGGTCAATAATGGTGTAATGGTTGGATTTTTGGAGATGCCTATATATACCCCTCCACCACCACTCACTCGTAAGAAAAGCACTCAGAACAGACCCACACTTCCCATATCCAAATTTTTGAGAGAGAACCACCTACCCTTGTGTTGAGATCAAGATCATCCAATCCAACCATATGGATCTTGATTTCTAGCCTCCCCAAGTTGCTTTCCACCCAATCAGTCTCTTCTGCCAAGCCAAAATTGTGAGAGAGTGATTGAGTGTTGAGGAGTCTATCATCTTGAAGCATAAGAGCAAGGAGTTCATCATCACTACCATGTATATTACCTTTTGGAGGGTGGTGCCTCCTAGATTGGTTAGGTGTCGCTTGGTACCCTCATACTTCACGTTGTGGAGTTGAACTAAGAAGTTTGTAAAGGCAAGGAGATCGCCTACTTCGTGAAGATCTACCCATAGTGAGGCTAGTCCTTCGTGGACGGAAGCCGTTATCGAATAGTCAAGGTTGCTACTTCATGGACCCTTATGGTTGGAGCCCTCCATGGACTCTCGAGGCCACTACCCTCTGTTGGTTGAAGACTCCATAAACGTGGATGTACGATAGCGCCACCTATCGGAACCACGGGAAAAGTCTTTGTGTCTACAATTGTGTTTGATCTTCCTATCTCTACTCTCTTACATATGCTTGTCTTAGTTTCCGCTGCCATTCTTGTTGACTAGCATGTGTAGGTTGCATTGGACTTGTTATAATTGCTAAAATCTGCCAACCAATTAACTTGGGAAAAAGAGGTTAGATTGTAATTCTTGCAAGTAAAGTATTCACCCCCCTCTAGACGTCTCTTCTATCGATCCCACATAGGTTCAACCTAACGAGTTTCTATATCCCAGTGATAGAAGGGGACAAGTTGTGTCTTTGTGTTGTTGCTACTAAGGATAAAACAATGGGGTTAATTCATATTGATTGAGTTTACTTTTTCTACATCATGTCAATATTCTCCAAGCATTACTATGTTTTACTTAATACTCTAAATGCATGCTGGATAGCGGTCGATGGGTGGAGTAATAGTAATAGGTGCACGCAGGAGTCGGCCTATTTTCTTATGGACATGATGCCTATATACACATGATGATTGTCGTAAAAATCGCATAACTATTCACTTTTCTATCAATTGCCCAATAGTAATTTGTTTACCCACTGTATACTTTGCTTATGAGAGTTGCCACTAGAGAACTCTATGGCCCCCGAGTCTATTCACTTATATATTCTCATACGCTATCATTACCTTGCTGTTATTTATCACCTTTTATTTTCTTTTGCACTTTACAATTATCTACAATTATCTACAATTATCTACACAAGTCACTTGCTTGTAAATAACGAGATCAAGGGGATTGACAACCCTCTTACCGGTGTTGGGTGCAAGTTGTTTGTTATTTTGTGTGCAGTCGCTGAAGACGGTTGAGGATTGGTATTCTTATTGGTTCGATAAACCTTGGTTTCATAACTAAGGGAAATACTTACCCACTTTGTGTTGCGATAACCCGTTCCTCTTCACGGAAAATCCAACGCAGATTACAAGTTGATATGTCTCCAACGTATCTATAATTTTTGATGATGGCATGCTATTATATTATCTGTTTTGGATGTTTTATATGCATTAATATGCTATTTTATATTATTTTTGGGAGTAACCTATTAATCTAGAGCCTAGTGCCAGTTTCTGTTTTTTTCTTGTTTTTGAGTTTTGCGGATATGGAATATTAAACAAAGTCAAAACGGAATAAAACCTTCGAAATGAATTTTCTGTAAGGAAACGAATCAAATAGGCTTGGAGTGCACGCCAGGGCACCTGCGAGGAGGTCACAAGCCTGGTAGGTGCGGCCACCCCCCTAGCCGCACCTAGCAGGCTTGTCGTCTCCTGGTAGGTCTCCTAACCCTATTCTTTGTCCTATAAATACCCACATATTCCCCCAACACTAGAACTAGCCACACAAATACTTTTCCGCCACCAGAAGCCTCTGTTCCCAAGAGATCCAATCTTGGAGCCTTTTCCGGGAATCTTCCGGATGGGGTTTCGATCACGGAGGGCATCTGCATTAACTCCATTGCCCCTCCGATGATGCGTGAGTAGTCCACCACAGACCTACGGGTCCATAGCTAGTAGCTAGATGGCTTCTTCTCTCTCTTTGATCTTCAATACCATGTTCTTCATGATCTTCATGGGGATCTATCCGATGTAATCCTCTTTTGTGGTGTGTTTGTCAAGATCCGATGAATTGTGAGTTTATGTTCAGATTATCCATGAATCTTATTTGAATCTTCTCTGAATTCTTATATGCATTATTTCATAGCCTTGTAAGTCTCTTCGAGTTATTGGTTTGTTTTGGCCAACTAGATTGGTAATTCTTGCAATGGGAGAAGTACTTGGTTTTGGGTTCAATCTTGCAGTGTCCTCACCCAGTGACATAGTAGGGGTAGCGAGGCACGTATTGTATTGTTGCCATCAAGGGTAACAAGATGGGGTTTTCATCATATTGCTCGAGTTTATCCCTCTACATCATGTCATCTTTCTTAATGCGTTACTCTGTTCTTCATGAACTTAATACTCTAGATGCACGCAAGAGTCAATCGATGTGTGGAGTAATAGTAGTATATGCAGAATCATTTCGGTCTACCTGACATGGACGTGATGCCTATATGCATGATCATTGCCTTGGATAACTACATGATTATTCGCTTTTCTATCAATTGCTTGACAGTAATTTGTTTACCCACCATGATATTTTCCTTCAAGAGAGAAGCCTCTAGTGAAACCTATGCCCCCCGGTCTACTTTCCATAATATATTTTCATATCTATAAACCAAAAATACCAAAACATACTTTGTTGCAATTTATTTACCTTTTACTTTCTATTCTTGTATACATCTCTCTCTCTCGGATCTAATCCTTGCAAATAATCGTGAAGGGATTGACAACTCCTTTATAGCGTTCGGTGCAAGAGTTTGATTGTTTGTGTAGGTGCATACATTGGTGACTTGCTTGTTCCTCCTACTGGATTGATACCTTGGTTCTCATCAACTCAGGGAAATACTTATCTACTTTGCTGCATCACCCTTTCCTCTTCAAGGGAAAACCAACACAAGTTCAAGAGGTAGCACGAGTATCAACTCACCTTCTCCTAAATTAGAAGAGTCGTTGAGTGTCATTAGGGTATTTCTAAGGTGGACCCTCAAACCGCTCGCATTCATCCAGCCCGCATGATCCGGACTTGTTTCTCTATCCAACATTGTCTTGTATCCGTCTGTGGGACGGTTTCAACATTCTTTTTCATGCAGACCAGAAGAAAATGGGGCGGGGGGGAGGGGGAGGCTTTGAGGGCGTTCGGACCACTGCCACACATGCGTGCGACAACCTGACCCCATCCAAAACCCTCTCATGCATCTCTCGTGCTTTCTATCTAGTGAATGCGCCACTTCCCGCACTGCATTCATGCCGACCAGAGTGGCTGACATTGATGTCGCACGATGTGACCTGACATGAGGGTGGTGCTGGATGACACAACTTCTCGGGCGACACTTCTTCAATAAAGACAAAGCATCTCGAGAAACAAACTCTGGCCATTGTGCCGCATTGAAGTGGGTTGACAGTCCGTTCGCCTAGCCTGGCTGCGACTATATATACCATGCTCCAGTGATGCGCATCCACACCTCCAGTTCTCCTCCTCCTTTCAAGCGCCTCCTCCTCTCAAAACTCTTCCTCTCTGGTGATGACGAAGTCATGGTTCTCCACATCGGTAGGCGGCGGGTATGGGAGTGGATCTTTGTACGGCTCTTGGCACCGCGCTTCCGGTCTCCTCGGCCCTCGGTCGCCACAACCATCGGCTCCTTCGACAAGGAGGACATCCTCATCTTCTCAAACTACGAGGAGGACCAGGCATTGTCGTCATAGCAGGCCCGCCTCCTCTCGTAGGCCGCTCTAACGGATGAGGATTTCATCCGTCAGATGGAGATGATGAAGGAGAGGTAACTCCAGGAGTGTCGTCTGACGCCGCCCTTGCCGCCATTTCCCTTCAAGGAGGAGCCGCATTCCTTGTCGTGCTACCGCACCAAGCAAGACATGATGTCACCTCCCCGCTACTTGAAGGAGGAGCCAGTGTAGCTGGCACACAACTGCGACATTCAAATGGGGCGCCCTGTGAAGGAGGAGACAACATTGTCGCCGCTGCACATCAGGTACGTCCCGATCAACGAGCCGACATGGTTGCGTCGTCACAACTGGTGCAACCAGTTCATCAAGGAGGATGTACCTCCGTCGTTCGCCAATGCACACGAGCGCATCCTTGACTACCTTGGTGGCGACAGTCCCTCTTCGTCATAGGTCGTCATGTCCGCTGAGGAAAAGGCAACATGGCAGGAGTGGTGCAACGAGGCCCGTCGCCCTGCATTCGCCAAGTCGAACGAGGCACCGGTCTGAGTCCGCAACAACCCGACCTCGTGGCGTCCTGGGCTCTCGATAGGTTCGTCACCACCATGGAGATGGCCGCGCGGCATAGTCGCCACCTAGGTAGGGAGCTCATCAAGATTGGCTAACAATGGTCGCTTCTATGCCGATACAGGCAAGGCCGCCGTTAGGGCACCATGAGGGTCATCAGTATTGGTCATGACGGCCCTCTGCACCACGTAGAAGGAAGCGGGTTGATACATCCATTTTGCATCATGCTTTTATATTGATATTTATGTTGGGGAACGTTTCATGGGAAACAAAAATTTCCTACGCATACGAAGATATATCCATGGTGATGAGCATCTATGAGAGGGAGAGTGGATCTACATACCCTTGTAGATCGCTAAGCGGGAAGCGTTAAGAAACGCGGTTGGTGTAGTTGAACGTCTTCGCGATCCAAATCCCCGTGCGTCCCGTGATCCAATCACGATCCGTCCCGCGATCCAATCACGATCCGTCCCGCGATCTGATCATGATCCGTCCCACGAACTTGATCATGATCCATCTCACGAACTTGATCACGATCCTTCCGATCTAGCACCGAACGGACGGCACCTCCGCGTTCAGCACACGTACAGCTTGATGACGATCTCCACTGTCTTGATCCAGCAAGAAGGAGTGGAGAGGAATAAGAGTTCTCCGGCAGCCTGACGGCGCTCCGGCGATGGTGGTGGAGCAATTCCGGCAGGGCTTCCCCTAAGCACTGCAGAAAACCGATCTAGAGGAGAAACTATGCACTAGAGATTAGGGTTTGCACGTGGCTGAAAAATCAAGTGCAAAACCCTAGAAATCCACTAGTATATATAGGAGGGAGGGAGGAGGAGAGGCATCTTGGCCTCTAAGCCTTGGAGGCTTCGGCCGAACCAAGTGGTGGAGGTGGAGTCCACCTCCATTCCTAGTAGGACTAGGATTCACCCAATTTTGCCTTTTTTCCACCTTTTCCTATTGGGTTTTCTTCTCCAGATACATGGTACTTGTGTGAGAGTTTCCACCAGCCCACAAAGGGATGATATTCACTCTCCCACAGCCCATGAAGCCTCTTGGGTCGAAATACCCCTCCCGGAGGTCTCTCGGTACACTACCGGCACTCCCGGTACACTACCGATGAGCCCGAAACTTTTCCGGCGACCAAAATAGGACTTCCTATATATGAATCTTTACCTCCGGACCATTCCGGAGCTCCTCGTGACATCCGGGATCTCATCCGGGACTCCAAACACACAAGGTACTCCTCCGATATCTGTGAGTTGCATGATCTCATGGTCATAGGAACATATACTTGACATGCAGAAAACAGTAGCAATAAACTGACACGATCATAAGCTAGGTTTGTAGTTTGGGTCTTGTCCATCACATCATTCTCCTAATGATTTTATCCCGTTATCAAATGACATCTCATGTCCATGGCTAGAAAACCTTAACCATCTTTCGATCAACGAGCTAGTTCACTAGAGGTATACTAGGGACATTGTGTTTGTCTATGTATCCACACATGTATCCATGTTTCCAATTAATACAATTATAGCATGGATAATAAACGATTATCATGAACAAGGAAATATAATAATAAACACTTTATTTATTGCCTCTAGGGCATATTTCCAACAATTTATTGCATTATGGGTTGTTATTACATGTTATGGTACAATACTTATGCCTTTTCTATCTTATTTTACAAGGTTTACATGAAGAGGGAGAATGGCGGCAGCTGGAATTCTAGACTAGGAAAGGAGAAAATCTGAGAGACCTATTCTACACAACTCCAAAAGTCCTGAAAAGTTACGAAGAATTGTTTTGGAATATATAAAAAATATTGGGAAAAACAAATACCAGAGGGGGCCCACCAGGTGGTCACAAGCCTGCCAGGCGCGACCACCCCCAGGTCGCGCCTAGGTGGCTTGTGACCCACCTGGCAGGTCTCCGATGCCCATCTTCTACTATATGAAGGTTTTTGACCTGGAAAAAATCATAAGAGAGCTTTCGGTACGAAGCGCCGCCGTCTCGAGGCGGAACTTGGGCAGAATCAATCTAGAGCTCCGGCGGAGCTGTTTTGCCGGGGAAACTTCCCTCCCGGAGGAGGAAATCGAAGCCATTGTCATCACCAACGATCCTCTCATTGTGAGGGGGTCAATATCCATCAACATCTTCATCAGAATCATCTCCTCTCCAAACCCTAGTTCATCTCTTGTATCTGACCTTTGTCTCAAACCTCAGATTGGTACCTGTGGGCTGCTAGTAGTGTTGATTACTCCTTGTAGTTGATGCTAGTTGGTTTACTTGCTGGAAGATCATATGTTCAGATCCTTTATGATAATTAATACTCCTCCGATTATGAACATGGACATGCTTTGTGAGTATTTATGTTTGTTCCTGAGGACATGGGATAAGTCTTGTTATAAGTAATCATGTGAATTTGGTGTTCGTTCGTTATTTTGATGAGATGTATGTTGTCTCTCCTCTAGTGGTGTTATGTGAACATCGACTACATAAAACTTCACCATTATTTGGGCCTAGGGGAAGGCATTGGGAAGTAATAAGTAGATGATGGGTTGCTAGAGTGACAGAAGCTTAAACCCTAGTTTATGTGTTGCTCCGTAAGGGGCTAATTTGGATCCATATGTTTCATGTTATGGTTAGATTTATCTTAATTCTTCTTTCGTAGTTGCGGATTCTTGCCAGAGAGAGGTTAATCATAAGTGGGAGGTTTTTCCAAGTAATGTCAACACCCCAGCACCGGTCCACCCACATATCAAATTATCAAAGTAGAGAACGCGAATCAAATAAGCATGATGAAAACTAGCTTGACAGTAATTCCCATGTGTCCTCGGGAGCGCTTCACTTTATATAAGAGTTTGTCCAGGCCTGTCCTTTGCTACAAAAAGGATTGGGCTACCTTGCTTCACCTTTGTTACACTTCTTACTTGTTACTCGTTACAAATTATCTTATCACAAAACTATTTGTTACCGATAATTTCAGTGCTTGCAGAGAATACCTTACTGAAAACCGCTCGTCATTTCCTTCCGCTCCTCGTTGGGTTCGACACTCTTACTTATCGAAAGGACTATGATAGATCCCCTATACTTGTGGGTCATCAAGACTCTTTTCTGGCGCCGTTGACGGGAAGTGAAGCGCCTTTGGTAAGTGGAATTTGGCAAGGGAAAATTTGTAGTGTGCTGAAATTCACTGTCACTTGTTACTATGGAAAGTAATCCTTTGAGGGGCTTGTTCGGGGTATCTTCACCTCGACTAGAAGCACAAAGAGTTGCCCCTCAACCTACTGAACCTACTGAAAATATTTATTATGAAATTCCTTCGGGTATGATAGAGAAACTGCTGGCTAATCCTTATGCAAGAGATGGAACATTACATCCTGATTTGCATCTAATCTATGTGGATGAAGTTTGTGGATTATTTAAGCTTGCAGGTCTTCCCGGGGATCACGTCAATAACAAGGTCTTTCCTTTATCTTTTAAGGAGAAGGCATTGACATGGTATAGGCTATGCGATGATATTGGATCATGGAGCTACAACCGATTGAAAATGGAATTTCATCAGAAGTTATATCCTATGCATCTAGTTCATCGTGATCGGAATTATATCTATAATTTTTGTCCTCGTGAAGGAGAAAGAATCGCTCAAGCTTGCAGGAGGCTTAAGTTAATGTTATATTCATGCCTTGTTAGAACAAAGGAACATGCTAAAGCTTCAAGCGTGGTTCGTAAGAGCTATGTTAGAACACCTACACCTCCTGAACAAATTGAAGTTGAGCCTAGTATTGCTATGGTTAAATATCTCTTGGTTGATAATATTGATGGGCATGTTATTCAATTCTGTGATGAAGCTGCTAGAATTTCTAGACCTGATACTAAAGATAAACATAGACCTATTGTTGGCATGCATGTTGTTTCTGTTAAAATAGGAGATCATTGTTATCATGGCTTATGTGATGTGGGTGCTAGTGTGAGTGCAATTCCCTTTACCTTATATAAAGAAATTATGAATGATATTGCACCAACTAAGTTAGAGAAAATTGATGTTACAATTAAGCTTGCAAATAGAGATACTATAACACCAGTTGGAATTGTTAGAGATGTTGAAGTCTTGTGTGGGAAAATAAAATATCCTACTGATTTTCTTGTCCTTGGTTCCCCTCAAGATGACTTTTTTCCCATCATATTTGGTAGACCTTTCTTGAATACTATTAATGCTAGGATAGATTGTGAGAAGGAAACTGTTACTGTAAGTTTTGGGGATGCGTCTCATGAGTTTAATTTCTCTAAATTTCATAGAGAACCCCATGATAAAGAATTGCCTAGTAAGGATGAAATTATTGGTCTTGCTTCTATTGTTGTGCCTCCTACTGACCCCTTAGAACCTGCTAGACCATGAAAACGATATGCATATGAATGAAAGGAATGAAATAGATAAGATTTTCTTTGACATCATCCTATTTTGAAACATAACTTGCCTATTGAAATACTTGGGGATCCTCCTCCACCCAAGGGTGATCCCGTGTTTGAGCTTAAACAATTACTGGATACTCTGAAGTGTGCTTATCTTGATGAAAAGAAAATATATCATGTTATTATTAGTGCTAACCTTTTAGAGCATGAAGAAAAGAGATTATTGAAAACTCCGAGGAAGCACCGTGCTACTATTGGATATACTCTTGATGATCTTAAGGGCATTAGTCCCACTCTATGTCAGCATAAAATTAATATGGAGCTCGATGCTAAACCAGTTGTTGATCACCAACCACAACTAAATCCTAAAATCAAAGAAGTGGTAAGAAATGAAATATTAAAGCTTCTGGAGGCAGGTATTATTTATCCTATTGCTGATAGTATATGGGTTAGTCTTGTTCACTGTGTCCCTGAGAAAGGAGGTGTTGCCGTAGTTCCTAATGATAAAAATGAAGGATCCCGCAAAGAATTGTTACAGGGTATAGAGTGGTAACTGATTTTAGGAAATTAAATAAAGCTACCAGGAAAGATCATTATCCTCTACCTTTTATTGATCAAATGCTAGAAAGACTACCCAAACACACACATTTGTTGCTTTCTAGACAGTTATTCTGGCTTCTCTCAAATACCTGTGTCAAAAGAGGACCAAGAGAAGACCACTTTTACTTGCCCTTTCCGTACCTTTTCTTATATACGTATGCCTTTTGGTTTATGCAATGCACCTTCTACCTTTCAAAGATGTATGACCGCTATATTCTCCAATTTCCGTGAAAGGATTGTTGAGGTTTCTATGGATGATTTTTCCATTTACGGAACTTCTTTTGATGATTGTTTAAGCAACCTTGATCGAGTTTTGCAGAGATGCAAAGAAACTAATATTGTCTTGAATTGGGAGAAGTGCCACTTTATGGTGAATGAAGGTATTGTCTTGGGACACAAAATCTCCGAAATAGGTATTGAAGTTGACAAAGCCAAAGTTGATGCAATTGAAAAAATCTCGTGTCCCACGGATACCAGAGGTATAAGAAATTTCCTTGGTCATGATGGTTTCTATAGGAGGTTTATTAGAGATTTCTCTAAGATTTCTAGGACTCTCACTAATCTTTTGCAAAAAGATGTTCCATTCGTTTTTTATGATGATTATGTAGAAGCATTTGAAATTCTTAAGAATGCCTTGATTTCTACACTTGTTGTTCAACCACCTGATTGGAACCTACCCTTTGAAATTATGTGTGATGCTAGTGATTATGCCATTGGTGATTTTCTAGGACAAAGAGTTGATAAGAAATTAAATTTTATCCATTATGCTAGTAAAACTCTAGACAACGCTCAAAGAAACTATGCTACCACTGAAAAGGAATTTCTAGCAATTGTGTTTGCTTGTGATAAGTTCAGACCTTATATTATTGATTCCAAAGTAACTGTTCACATTGATCATGTTGCTATTAAATATCTTATGGAAAAGAAAGATGCTAAACCTAGACTTATCAGATGGGTTCTTCTACTACAAGAATTTGATTTGCATATTGTTGATAGAAAGGGTGCTGATAACCCCGTAGCGGATAACTTGTCTAGGTTAGAAAATGTTCTTGATGACCCACTACCTATTGACGTTAGCTTTCCAGATGAACAATTAGCTGTCATAAATGCTTCATGTAATGCTCCATGGTATGCTGATTATGCTAATTACATTGTTGCTAAATTTATACCGCCTAGTTTCACATACCAACAAAAGAAAAAGTTCTTCTATGATTTAAGACATTAATTTTGGGATGGTCCACACCTTTATAAAGAAGGAGTAGATGGTGTTATTAGACTTTGTGTACCTGAGCATGAATAGGAACAGATCCTATACAAGTGTCATTCCGAGGCCTATGGATGACACCACGCTGGAGATAGAACTGCACACAAGGTATTACAATCTGGTTTTTATTGGCCTGCTCTCTTCAAGGATGCTCATAAGTTTGTCTTGTCATGTGATGAATGTTAAAGAATTGGCAATATTAGTAGACGTCAGGAAATGCCTATGAATTACTCTCTTGTTATTGAACCATTTGATGTTTGGGGTTTTGATTATATGGGACCTTTTCCAACGTCCAACGGCTATACTCATATCCTAGTTGATGTTGATTATATTACTAAGTGGGTAGAAGCTATTCCAACTAGTAGTGCTGGTCATAACACCTCTATTAAAATGCTGAAAGAAGTTATTTTCCCTGGATTTGGAGTCCCTGGATATTTAATGACTGATGGTGGTTCACACTTTACTCATGGTGCCTTCCGTAAATTGTTTGCTAATTATGACGTTAATCATAGAATTGCATCTCCTTATCATCCTCAGTCTAGTGGTCAAGTAGAATTAAGCAATAGAGAAATTAAATTGATCTTGCAAAAGACTGTTAATAGATCTAGAAAGAATGGGTCTAAGAAACTTGACGATGCATTATGGGCTTATAGAACTGCTTACAAAAATCCTATGGGTATGTCTCCATATAAAATGGTTTATGGTAAATCATGTCAGTTACCTCTAGAACTAGAGCATAAAGCTTATTGGGCAATCAAAGAGCTCAATTATGATTTCAAACTTGCTGGTGAGAAGAGGTTATTTGACATTAGCTCACTTGATGAATGGAGAACCCAGGCCTATGAGAATGCCAAGTTGTTTAAAGAAAAGGTTAAGAGATAGCACGATAAAAGGATACAGAAGCGTGAATTCAATGTAGGTGAACATGTCTTACTATACAATTCTCATTTAAGATTTTTTGCAGGAAAACTTCTCTCTAAATGGGAAAGTACCTACATTGTCGAGGAAGTATATCGCTTTGGTGCCATCAAGATCAACAACGCTGAAGGCACAAATCCGATGGTGCTAAACGGGCAAAGAATCAAACATTATATCTCAGGTACTCTCATAAATGATGAAACCAATATTATCAATACCATAACTCCGAAGGAGTATATTAGGGAGACCTACCGAAACGTTTCAGACTCCGAAAAGGGATAGGTATGTGGTACGGTAAGCAAACCGACTCCAAAACGTCCCCAATAACATTTTTTCTCGGTTTTGGAATATTTAATAAATTAGGAAAATTTAAAGTAGTCCGAAAGATGCACGAGGATGTGACAAGCCTGCCAGGCGCCGCCAACCCCCTGGTCGCGCCTAGATGGCTTGTGACCACCTTGTGCACCCTCTAGACTCCATTTTCTTGTGGTATACTCCTTTGGGTCGGTAAAAATTCATTATATAATCTCCTGAAGGCTTGAACTTTCGTATCACGACAATACCTCTCGTTTTTGTTTTGAGTTGTCTCTGCAGCAGATTTAGGGCAAGATGTCGTCCCAAGAGTCTGATGGGGAGAGCTATATATCGCATTATCTTGCCAATCCCAAACTCTATGGGGACCTAAATCCTTATGGATTATTCTTGGAGGAGGAACAAGAAGACAAGTATTAGGAACAAAGCTCGGATGAATAGGAGACTCCCCTGCCTCAACTAGGAGATACGAACGTGGAGTTCAGGAAATCAAGCCTCCCAAACACAAGGAGAAAACCCAAGGTTCTATTTATCCCTTCTCATTTTCTCCAGGAGAGCAAGGAAGAATTATGTCAAATAATATTCAAGATCGAGAAGGAAGTAGACGACCTGAGGGAACAAAACTTTATGCTTACTTAAAGATCCTACTCCACCACCATCACCTCCGAAGAAGGACATCTAAACACATGGGTATGGGCACTCCCCTTGGCTTGTGCCAAGCTTGGGGGAGGTGCCCTGGTATCGTATCACCATCACACCTTTTCCTTTTCTTGTTTTTGTTAGTTCGATCCTTTTGGTTATATATTGATCTAGTAGAATAAAATTTTAGTATGATCTAGCTTTGAGTTTTTGCTTTTTGTTCCCTTTATGTAAGCGAGTCCAAGAGTTATATAATAATTAATAGTTTTGATGTGAGGGATTTGCTTGCTTGCTATGATCTTGATAAAATAAAGAAATAAAAGAAGAATAGAATAAAAGCAAAGAGTATATATGATGATCTTATGGGGAGTGATGACTTCACATATAAGAAGTGTGTCGATTGAAATTTGTTGGGAGTTGACAAACCTAGCGATTGGTCATTGGGGCAATTAAAAGGAAGTAATAAAGAAATAGAGGTTCACATATAAATATATTATCTTGGACGTCTTTTATGATTGTGAGCACTCATTAAGATATTATATGCTGAGAAGTTGATGTTGGACAAGGAAGACAACATAATGGGTTATGTTTGCTTATTTCCGAACAGAAGTTATATTGTTATAGATCCTCGAACAGGTAGTGCTTGCTTCCACCTCATATTAGCCAAAACTTCCGCACCAAGTAGAGATACTACTTGTGCATCCGTATACCCTCAACTCAGTTTTTCCATGGGAGTCCACCATACCTACCTATGGATTGAGTAAGATCCTTCAAGTAAGTTTTCATCGGTGCAAAAAGCAATAAGAATTGCTCCTAAATATGTATGATCTTTTATTGGAAAGGAAAATAAGTGTTGTACGAACTTGTGATAGTAAAGAAATAAAAGCGACGAACTGCATAACAAAGATGCTTGAGTATGTGGATTTGCCTTACAAGCTCTTATATTAACCCTTTCTGATGTTATGATAAATTGCAAATTGCTTCAATGACTGAGAGCATAGTTTGTTAGTTGTCAATAAAGTTCTTGGTTCATACTTTTACCCTGTGAATGAATTGTTACTCCAGCATAAGAAATTATATATCAATAAGTATTGTTGTTCTAAAGATGATCGTCATGCCCTCATGTATGTATTTCATTTTATCGACATCTCTATCTCTAAACTTGTGGACATATTTATCGATCTCGGCTTTCGCTTGAGGACAAGCGAGGTCTAAGCTTGGGGGAGTTGATACGTCCATTTTGCATCATGATTTTATATTGATATTTATTGCATTATGGGTTGTTATTACACGTTATGGTATAATACTTATGCCTTTTCTCTCTTATTTTACAAGGTTTACATGAAGAGGGAGAATGCCGACAGCTGGAATTCTGTACTAGGAAAGGAGCAAATCTGAGAGACATATTCTGCACAACTCCAAAAGTCGTGAAAAGTTACGGAGAATTGTTCTGGAATATATAAAAAATATTGGGCGAAACAAACACCAGAGGGGGCCCACTAGGAGGTCACAAGCCTGCCAGGCGCGGCCACCCCTGGCCGCACCTAGGTGGCTTGTGACCCACCTGGCAGGTCCTCGATGCCCATCTTTTGCTATATGAAGGGTTTTGACCTAGAGCTCCGGCGGAGCTGTTCTATCGGGGAAACTTCCCTCCCAGAGGGGGAAATCGAAGCCATCGTCATCACCAATGATCCTCTCATCGACATGGGCTCAATCCCCACCAACATCTTCATCATTGCCATCTCCTCTCCAAACCCTAGTTCATCTCTTGTATCCGATCTTTGTCTCAAACCGCAGATTGGCACCTGTGGGTTCCTAGTAGTCTTGATTACTCCTTGTAGTTGATGCTAGTTGGTTTACTTGGTGGAAGATCATATGTTCAGATCCTTTATGATAATTAATACTCCTCCGATTATGAAGATGAACATGCTTTGTGAGTAGTTACATTTGTTCCTGAGGACATAGGATAAGTCTTGTTATAAGTAATCATGTGAATTTGGTATTCGTTCGATATTTTGATGAGATGTATGTTGTCTCTCCTCTAGTGGTGTTTTGTGAATGTCGACTACATAAAACTTCACCATTATTTGGGCCTAGGGGAAGGCATTGGGAAGTAATAAGTAGATGATGGGTTGCTAGAGTGACAGAAGCTTAAACCCTAGTTTATGCATTGCTTCGTAAGGGGCTGATTTGGATCCATATGTTTCATGCTATGGGTAGATTTATCTTAATTCTTATTTCGTGGTTGCGGATGCTTGCGAGAGAGGTTAATCATAAGTGGGAGGTTTGTCCAAGCAAGGGCAACACCCAAGCACTAGTCCACCCACATATAAAATTATCAAAGTAGCGAACGCGAATCAAATGAGCATGATGAAAACTAGCTTGACAATAATTCCCATGTGTCCTCGGGAGTGCTTCACTTTATATAAGAGTTTGTCCAGGCCTGTCCTTTGCTACAAAAAGGATTGGGCTACCTTGCTGCACCTTTGTTACACTTGTTACTTGTTACTCGTTACAAATTATCTTATCACAGAACTATCTGTTACCGATAATTTCAGTGCTTGTAGAGAATACCTTAGTGAAAATCGCTCATCATTTCCTTCTGCTCCTCATTGGGTTTGACACTCTTACTTATCTAAAGGACTATGATAGATCCCCTATACTTGTGGGTCATCACGGGTCGGCTCCTCTGCGAGCGCTACACGACAACCAGACAAGGCTGGTGTGGCGGCCCCTCACCCTTCCGCTGCTGGAGAGGTGATGACGACACACACGACAACGATGGTGCGACCGGGTAGGGCTGCCAATTAGGTGTGTCCGTAGATTGGCCTTCGTTTATCCCTAAAGGAAAGTGCGGGTTAAGGGTCAATGATGGAGGTGCCCTTACCTTTTTTGCCTACAAGACTAGAAGTTTTTATATATATAGAAGACTAGAAGTATAATACTTCCTCTGTTCTTCAATCTAGTGTGCACAATTCCCAGGGCAGGTACCAATGTGTGTGCTGGTGCTATATTTTGGACGAGAAAGTCCCTTGCCTCCACATGGTCTGTCCCATGGCCATGTGCACAAGAACTAGTCAAGTAGTACTAGTAGAGAAGAAAGTGCCAACAACCATTCTTGCCGACAGTTATGAGGTCACCTACTAGTGGTAGGGTCATGGACCGGACATCCAGGGCCTACCTAGGGCCCCTCATGACCATTAAAGTCTCGGGACTGAAGTTGCATTCAGATGCATACATCGGATCCACTCGGATCTACCAAGTCACTCGGACGTCCCCCTACCAGTCTGCACCCTAGTACTCGGATAGAGAGGGGACGCAAGCGACATGGATGCTGCAACGGCCGAGGGACTTAATACCGTACATGAAGTGCAATCATAGCTACCGTTACCTGAAACCGCTGTAGTTAGGGTTGTCGTTTTCAATAACTCCCAGAATTATCAGATTAAATGCCCTTGTAATGACGCTCGGCGTGTCCTGGCGAACTCTATATAAGACAGCCGCGAGCTCCTTGACAAGGGTTCAACACTCTTTATAATCAGATACACTCAGAGAAAACACAAGCCTCCAGGCATGAGACGTAGGATCTTTACTTCTCCGAGAGGGGCCCGAACTCGCTAAATCCGAGTAAGACACATGTGTCGTAGCAAGGCTCCGCCCCTCATTCGTACCCATGGTATTTGTCACGTTCATTCCCACGACAGGCGGCGTGCACTCCTGACTTGGTCTCGCTAGACACGGAGAAGCCAGTCGTGGATGCTTGATGATGACGGCTACGAACACGGTGACATAGGTGGCGGACTTTGTATGCAAGCAAGTCAGGGAAGCGCTGACATCGAAGACGCAGGTGAGGGACGCAGAGACGCGAGACGCGGTCTTGGCCGTGTCGCCGCTCCATGTCCAAGAACTCTCCTAGCCTCGTGTAACATCCCAATTTTATTAAATTAGGATGTTAATAGGATCATCATATTCCATATCATATTTTTATTGCATTTGGAGTTTATGATGTTCAAGTTTTTCCACTCACATAAAAAATAGAGAGAGGATAATATGACTTCTTCAAAATATACATGAGTGGGGAAGTGTTGGACTAATATTTGGTGTTTTTAAAGTTGCATTGAAAATTATTTTTGTCATCCACAAGTTAATTTATTTCATTACAAAATAATATATTTTCTAAATTATATGAACATGAATTAATGTTCCTTTTGTTCAAATTTTATTAATAAGGATTTTATATTTTTGTGGTTTATTTTCTTTTTCTAGTTCTGATTGAATCTATAAAAATAAAGTTTCTAAAAAAACACAACACGACGCACGCATGGCCCAGCTAGGCTGAAGCCCAACCAGGCCGAAGCCACCAAGCCACGCTGGCCCAGCGATCGCCCCAGCCACCCGCTCGACTCCAGGAGGAGAGCGAGCGCTCCTCCTAGCGCCGCCAGGAGGTCAGCGATAAAAAAATGGTTCCCCATGCTCTGTCTCTCTCTCGTTAACTCTCTCCCTCTCTCACACGCCTGCCAGGTGGGGCCCGACCCCATCGTCTTCAACCTCCCGCGCAATCCACGGGATAAACCAGCGCAAGCACGTCATCACATGTCGGGCGAAGCTCTCGGGATAGAGCCTATCCGCAGCTCCGCAGCACCTCCAGCCGCGCCTATAAAAGGCCCTCGATGCCCTCTTTCCATTCAGCAGACCTGCACCACCTCTTGCCGCTCGTAGCCGCCACCGTTGCCACTTGGATCTCGTCGGCCGAAGCTATTTCGCCTGAGTGCCACATCACCGGCGAACCTCCCCTACCTCTTTTTCTTCACGAAATCGGACCCCTTCGTCCGTGTGCATCTCCCTGACATGTTTTTTGGCTCTAGGAACCGCCAGAGACGCCACTCCGACGACCTGCGTCGCCAGAGTTCACCGAAGCTCCACCTGTCGCTCCGCTCCCTCCAGTCATCGCCATCGACCACCGTCACCACCGCCTGTAAGCCCTCGTCGAGCTGCACCCGCCCGACCACCTCGCCCATGCCGGAGCCCGCCGGAGCCGCCGCCCGGTCGACGCCGAGCTTCTGCCCGATGTCGTGCTAGCGTCTCTATAAGCCTCGCACGCTCCTCTATTCTGTAGCTCGGTTAGTTTAGGCATTTTTTTCTTAGATCGAACCGGTACGTAGATTGTTTTTTTAGTTAGATCTAAACCATGTGGTTTGTTTAAACCAAACGTCAGTTTTCTTTTAGTTTAGCCAAACCAGGTGTTTCGCTTAAATTCGTGACTGTTCGTCGCGTAGCAGCCGCGGCGAACACCACCACCAAACTAGAGCCATCCATTTCGCGCTCTAGCCGCGTCACAATTTAGTATTTTCAGAAACGCTTTTGTAGCAGTTTTTTTCAGATTTGTTTCAAAACTTCAAACGGCCTTCACTTTTTAACCGTAGATCGAAACGAGATGAAACTAGCGGCTAAATTTTCGTCTCGAACAGCCCTAACCAGAGAACCCATCGTCGCAAACTTTTGCAAGTTCAAATTTGAAATTATTTCAGATTTGAATTTAAATTTCATTAGGCCATATCTTTCAAACTGTATACCCGTTTGAAGTGATTCTTTGTGCACCACGTCACACAAACCAATATATTTTACACAATTATTTTCTGTTCACCATTTTTACTAGGATGCCTTGTAGGGACACTAGTGCACGTCACGAATTTTGAACACTATTTTACTTTGAAAAATTTCATGCTAATGACTTGTGTTGGATTTTATTTGGCTTTTGCAAATATTTTGTTGCATGTTTTCTTTGAATTGTATGAATGCTTGTTTATGTGTGTTTATTTACTTTTGCGATAGATTGTCCGGAGTGCGAAGTAGAATACTACCACTCCCTAGAACTTCACTCCCAGCACGAAGGCAAGTTACATTTTGATCATATCAGTTTTTACCTATGTTTTATATATGCACGTAGTCCTTTGTTGTAGGATTGCATGGTAGAATTTTATGCCCGAGGGCTATGCTTTCACCCAGTAGTTCATTTGAGGTAGGTCTGAACCGTATCAATTTTGTCGCCACCGTGTTATGTCACAATGCCTCGTCACAATGCCTCGCCAAAGTAGACGTGGATTGGGGAGTGTTATCACCTTGAGATGTGAGTGACAAATTAGTAACTAGGACCAACTTTAATGAACTACCTGGGTGGAAATTGGTTTGTATGGTGGCGAAGTATAGTGGGAGCATTCATGGGAATCCATGGGAGTGCACACTAGTGGTCCGTCCACCCAGGCTCAAAGGGATCAATCTTATTTTCATGTCTATAAGCTTCCGTGTGCAGCCGCAAGCCAGTATGGGCTCTGGGTTAGTTGAGTAGATGGTGTAACCTCTTCCAGGATAGGCTAGCAGATGTAGATGATGTAGGTGTACCGACCTATCCGTGGGTTAGGGGAAATGCTTTCGAAAGACTATGTCTCAATCTTCCGATCAAGGATGTGGTCGAGTCTTGTGGGGAAAAGTGCACAACCTCTGCAGAGTTAAAATCTAATCGATTAGCCATGTCCCCGGTCATGGACAACTTGAGCTTTTAGTAGTGGAAATGTAGGGAGATCTCATCACTCTTAACTAATCAACTGGGTACAAAATTTTGGAATGACTGAGATGGGCATCATCTTAGACTTATGATATTTGTAGAAGTAGAACAATTATTTTTGATAGGGAAAAACTAGCTTTATGCAAAACTAAACTTAGAGCTTTCCACCAGCTAAATTGTAGGCTCATTACACTTTATGATGTGACTTGCCACTACATTCCACGTACTGACCTACACGGCTGCAACTTATCATGTTGCAGATTTATCCGACGACGAATAAGGTGCGATAGGTCGTTGTTCTGTACTCAGCTTGCTCATGGAGTTGATGGACTCATTACACTTATTGCTTTCACATGATTTTGTTTTACTTGGCCTTAGGCCACATTAATGTAATAAATACTCTTTGAGGATTCTCGATGTAATAAATGTGTGATTGAACTCTGTTGTAAATCCTCAAGTACTGTGTGTGTCGGCATACCGATCCAGGGATGACACTTAAGCATAGAGACTCTGATCCCTTGAGATCAAGTCACTACAAGATGGTATCAGAGCACACATTGACTGTAGGACGCGACCCTAGAAAATGGAAATCCATAGGATAAAAAGCATATTTTACAACACTTTTATACCCCTGTTTTGGTCTCATACTTTTCCCTGCTTCACTACTAATTTCTCCTCTCTTTCAAACTGTAGATGTCGACCCCCATCGTTGAGTTTGCTTAGCCCGACGCAATCATGCCCTTTGGAAGACAACTCGTGGATATCAGAGGACATCTGCGCATTGCCCTGCCCAGCTTCACCGGTACCTTCACGGCCACTCTACCCGAGGAGATGCGCTGGAGGATTGACGTCCACATTCCAGGGCAAACTTTTGGAAATGCCATCGAGCCGGTCGACTTCTACATAGAAGTAAGATCATGGGGCATTGGCAAAGGGATCGCTGCGCTCTTTGCACTTGGGCGCATCTGCCAGGACTACTATGAGGATCTCAGGAAGACTAACTACGTCATGTACACGCGCCGCGACTTGGATGGAGATGTGGTGCGCACCAGGGAGGACGACACCATCACCTCACACATTGAGGACCTGGAGGAGCTCATCACCAGGATGAAGGAAGAGATGGACAACAGCCTCGTCACCACCCACAACCTGACTACCCGCAAGGTTGAGCTAGAAGAAGAGCTTCAGAACGCTCGCGCAGAGCATGAGGAGGAGCTCGATGCGCTGCAGGATAAGTTCGACGACTTGAAGCTTCAGCTGGAGGAAGCTGAGGAAAAGCTTGATAACGGGGAGAATCTCCAAGAGGATCACTCTTACGGGGACTATGTCAGTCAGGACAAAGACTATGAGGACGACGATGAGGAGATACAAAGTGATGTCGTTGGAGCCGACATCAACATGATAGATCTCTCTTCCGATGAGGAGTAGATTTGGACCACCATGAGAGATTAGGATTCGATATTTGATTTATTTATTTGTGGGACCTTGTCAAATCTTGTGACATGGCTCACCTTAGATTTGTTTTGTGTGAACTCTTTGATTGAATTGAATTGGAGTGATTTGGATTTTTGTTGACATCATTTGCATATGGGTAGTTCTCCCTTAGGCCTAATTCTATCTATACCTCATCTATGCTGACCCAACAGATGCCACCAAGGCGTGACCCTTCCGGGAGTGGCTCGGGGAATGATATCCCACCCGCCTTGGAACAATTGCTTCAGACCCAGAACCAGATGATACAGTTGACGATGCAGAATATGGCCCAGAACAACAACAGCAACAACCCGCCTCCACCTCCACCTCCACCACAAATTGACAGCCTTACCCGTTTTCTGAGGCTGAATCCTCCAATCTTCATGAGCAGCCCGGAGCCGATTGTCGCAGACGACTGGCTTTGCAACATGGGTAGGAAGCTAGCCACCGCAGGATGCACCAATCAGGAGAAGGTGAGGTTTGCCTCACACCAACTGGATGGACCAGCAGCTTCGTGGTGGGAGAACTACACCGCCACGTACCCCATGGAGAATGTGACTTGGGCTCAGTTCTAGGAGGCGTTTCGCACTGCTCATGTTTCAATGGGATCTATGGCTCTCAAGAATAGGGAGTTCCGCAACTTGCGCCAAGGAGGTCGCTCAGTGTCTGAGTATGTTGATGACTTCAGTAGGTTGTCCCGTTAAGCCCCAGGTGAAGTGGCAACCGATGCAGCCCAGCAAGAGAAGTTTTTGGAGGGACTGAATGATGAGCTGGGAATTCAGTTGATGGTAGCGACTTTTGATAACTATCAAGAGTTTGTGGACAAGGCGATCACTCTAGAGGGCAAGCATCAACAGATGGAAAATCACAAGAGGAAATATGGACCAGGCAAGTTTCAGTCTGGAGCTCAGCAGAAGCTTCGCTCCGCCACTTTCTCAGGATATTCTGGTACAGGACACAATAAGTTTGGAGGGCACAACCATCATAACCATGGTGGCCATTCTCAGCATGGAGGAAATGGACACAACCACGATGGCCATAAGAATGGCAATGGGAATGGAGGAAATGGCAATCACCATCACCCTACCCCTGCTACACCAGTGAGGAAGGATCTAAGTCACATCACCTGCTTCAAGTGCAAGAAGACAGGGCACTACTCCAATGAGTGTCCCGAGCTACAGAATGGGAATGGCAATAGAAGTTCTGGAGCCAAGAATCCCAATCCTTTCACTAAGGGGCATGTGAATCATGTCAACATGGAAGAAGTCTATGAACAAACGGATGCGGTGATTGGTAAGTTCCTGGTTAATTCTTTTCTAGCACTCATTCTATTTGACACCGGTGCATCACATTCGTTCATATCGAGGGGATTTGTGGATAAATATCAGTTGCCTACTATAGCTCTTAAGTCACCTATTCTAGTGAGTTCCCCAGGAGCAGAGTCTATGACTAGTCAGGCATGTTTTCAGTTGCCTTTGAACATAGGGGGACATGTTTTTCCCACAGATATGATCATACTTGAGTCACAAGGGTTGGATGTAATCCTAGGTATGGATTGGATGTCCACATATCAGGGAAGCATTGATTGTGCCAGTAGGTCAATTCTTCTCACCACTCTAGAGAAGAAGAGGATTAAGTATGTATCCAGGCTTAAGCCTAAGAGGACTCAAGTGAACTATCTTACGGGAGTTGTCTAGGAAGAAGTACTAGTGGTGAAGGATTGTCCTAATGTATTTCCAGAGGAGTTACCCGGTATGCCACCAGATTAGGAGATTGAGTTTCTCATTGAGTTACTGCCAGGCACTGGACCTATCTCCAAGAGGCCATACCGGATGCCCGCTAATGATCTAGCGGAAGTCAAGAAGCAGATTGAGAAGTTGCTGGAGAAGGGGTATATTCGCCCGAGTTCATCACCTTAGGGAGCCTCAGTACTCTTAGTGGAGAAGAAGGATGGAACCTTGAGGATGTGTGTGGATTATCGCTCTTTGAATGAGGTGACCATCAAGAACAAGTATCCGCTGCCAATAATCAATGACTTGTTCGACCAGCTAGAAGGAGCAAGTGTTTTCTCCAAGATTGACCTTCGATCGGGTTATCGTCATTTGAAGATCCGTGAGAAGGATATACCTAAGACGGCTTTTACCACGAGGTATGGGCTTTATGAGTATACAGTCATGTCGTTTGGTTTGACTAATGCCCCTGCCTATTTTATGAGCGTGATGAACAAGGTATTCATGGAGTACTTGGATAAGTTTGTTGCGGTATTCATTGACGATATATTGGTTTTCTCCAAGAATGAGGAGGAGCACGCGGAACATCTGCGCTTAGTTCTTGAGAAGCTCAGAGAACACCAACTTTATGCCAAGTGTTGGAAATATGCCCTAGAGGCAATAATAAATTGTTTATTATCATATTTCCTTGTTCATGATAATCTTTTATTATCCATGCTATAATTGTATTAATCGGAAACTCAGATACATGTGTGGATACATAGACAACACCATGTCCCTAGTATGCCTCTAATAGACTAGCTCGTTGATCAAAGATGGCTATGGTTTCCTAGTCATGGACATGAGATGTCATTTGATAACGGGATCACATCATTAGGAGAATGATGTGATGGACAAGACCCAAACTACAAACGTAGCATATGATCGTGTCAGTTTATTGCTACTGTTTTCTGCATGTCAAGTATTTGTTCCTATGACCATGAGATCATGCAACTCACTGACACCGGAGGAGTGCCTTGTGTGTATCAAACATCACAACGTAACTGTGTGACTATAAAGGTGCTCTACAGGTATCACCGAGGGTGTCTGTCGGGTTGGCATGGATCGAGACTGGGATTTGTTACTCCGTGTGACGGAGAGGTATCTCAGGACCCACTCGGTAATACAACATCACAATAATCCTTGCAAGCAATGTGACTAAGTGTTAGCCACAGGATCTTGTATTACAGAACGAGTAAAGAGACTTGCTGGTAACGAGGTTGAACTAGGTATGGAGATGCCGACGATCGAATCTCGGGCAAGTAACACATCGAAGAACAAAGGGAACAACATACGGGATTAATTGAATCCTTGACATAGAGGTTCGACCGATAAAGATCTTCATCGAATATGTAGGAACCAATATGGGCATCCAGGTCCCGCTATTGGTTATTGACCGTAGAGGTGTCTCAGTCATGTCTACATAGTTCTCGAACTCGCAGGGTCTGCACACTTAAGGTTCAGTGACGTTTCGGTAGTATAGAGTTATGTATGGTGGTGACCTAAGGTTGTTTGGAGTCCCGTATGAGATCCCAGACATCATGAGGAGCTCCGAAATGGTCTGGAGGTAAAGATTGATATATAAGAAGTCCTGTTTTGGACACCGGAAAAGTTTCGGGCTCATCGGTAGTGTACCGGGAGTGCCGGGAGGGTACCGGGGGACCATCGGGAGGGGTGTCTCGACCCAAGAGGCTACATGGGCTGTGGGAGGAGGTAAACCAGCCCCTGGTAGGATGGCTAAAGCCACCTCTAAGGGCCCATGCGGCTGGAGTGGTTTGAGAAGGAAAAAATCCAAAGGTGGAGAGGTGGAAAGAGTTTCCAAGTGGAAAGGAGGAATCCTACTCCTAATAGGATTGGAGTAGGACTCCTCCACCTCCAATTTCGACCAAACCTTGAGGGTTTGAGGCTGCCTCCTCCCTCGCTCCCTCCTATATATACTAGAGGATGTAGAGGGAAAAATCTAACCCTAATAGCCATGTGCTACCTCTCCTCTAGATCGTAGTTTCTCCTCTAGATCGGTTTTCAGCTGTGCTTAGGCAAAGCCCTGCTGGAATTCCTCCACCACCATCGCCGCAACGCCATCGCACTGCTGGAGAACTCGTCTACCTCTCTGCTCCGTCTTGCTGAAGGCGGAGATCGTCATCGAGTTGTACGTGTGCTGAACGCGGAGGTGCCGTCCGTTCGGCGCTAGATCGGAAGGACCGTGATCAAGATCGCGAGACGGATCATGATGAGATCGCGGGACGGATCATGATGAGTTTGCGGGGCGGATCGTGATTGGATCGTGGGACGGTTCGTGATGAGTTCGCGGGACACTCGGCGATTTTGATCGCGAAGACGTTCAACTACACCAACCGCGTTTCTTAACGCTTCCCGCTTAGCGATCTACAAGGGTATGTAGATCCACTCTCCCTCTCGTAGATACTCATCACCATGGATAGATCTTGCATGTGCGTAGGAAATGTTTTGTTTCCCATGCAATGTTCCCCAACATCAAGTTCAACAAGTGTGAGTTTTGGTTGAAGGAAGTCGGATTTCTCGGACATGTTGTGTCAGGGGAAGGAATTGTCGTGGACCCTTCCAAGGTAGAAGCAGTCACAGAATGGAAGGCACCGACCTCAGTTAGCGAGATCCGCAGTTTCCTTGGACTTGCAGGATATTATCGGAGGTTCATTGAGAATTTCTCCAAGATTTCAAAGCCCATGACGGAGTTGTTGAAGAAGGACACCAAGTATATTTGGACTGAGGAATGTGAAGCCAGTTTCCAGGAGTTGAAGAAACATTTGGTTACGGCTCCAGTGCTAATTCTGCCAAACATACACAAGGATTTTCAGGTGTATTGCAACGCTTCACGCCAAGGACTTGGAGGCGTGCTTATGCAAGAAGGAAAGGTTGTAGCTTATGCTTCATGTCAGCTTCGACCTCATGGGTTGAACTATGCCACGCATGATCTGGAGTTAGCAGTAGTGGTGCATGCACTCAAGACCTGGAGACATTTCCTTATCGGGAACCAATGTGATGTTTACACCGATCACAAGAGTTTGAAGTTCATCTTCACGCAGAAAGAGTTGAACCTTAGGCAAAGGAGATGGTTGGAGATCATCAAGGATTATGACATGAGTTTGCATTATCATCCAGGAAAAGCCAATGTCGTGGCAGATGCGTTGAGCCATAAGAGCTATGTCAACACTCTTATCACAGGAGGATTACCTTAGGAGTTGTGTGATCAACTTAGAGATCTCGAGTTGGAAATAGTTCCAAGAGGCTATGTTGCCACACTCGAAGCTCGGTCCACCTTGTTGGGAAAGATCAGAGAAGCTCAGAAGTTGGATCAAGGTATTGCTGAGATAAAGGAGAGGATCAGCAAAGGGAAGGCAGAAGGATTCCGTGAGGATGAGCATGGAACCATATGGTTTGAGCAACGTATTTGTGTGCCCAATGGTCTAGAGATTAGGAAGTTGATTCTTCAGGAGGCTCATGATTTGCCTTACTCGATACATCTGGGAAACACCAAGATGTATTTGGACTTGAAGGAAAGTTTTTGGTGGACCGGTATGAAGAGGGAAATTGCTGAGTATGTAGCAGTGTGTGATGTATGTCGTAGGGTAAAGGCAGAGCATCAGAAACTAGTAGGTTTACTTCAACCATTGCCAATACCTGATTGGAAATGAGATAAACTTGGCATGGACTTCATCACGGGATTACCCAGGACCCGTTCAGGTTATTATTCCATTTGGGTGATTGTTGATCGCTTGACCAAGGTTGCTCACTTCATTCCCGTGAAGACTACCTATACAAGTGCTAAGCTGGCGAAGATATATATGACCAGGATTGTATGTCTGCATGGAGTTCCGAGGGCCATTGTATCAGATAGAGGAACACAGTTTACTTCAAAGTTTTGGCATCAGCTACACAAAACTTTGGGTACCAGGCTAGAGTTCAGTATAGCCTTCCATCCACAGACAAATGGGCAGACAGAGAGGGTGAATCAGATTCTAGAGGACATGTTGAGAGCTTGTGCACTAGACTACGGGTCTAGTTAGGATGATAACTTACCTTATGCAGAGTTCTCATACAACAACAACTATCAAGCCAGTTTGTAGATGGCCCCTTTTGAGGCATTGTATGGGAGGAAGTGCAGAACACCATTGATGTGGGATGGAGTTGGTGATCGCAAATTGTTTGGATTGGATTTGATTCGAGATGCTAAGGAGAAGGTCAAGTTGATCCGTGATAGACTCAAGATAGCTCAGTCTAGACAGAAGAGTTATGCCGATGTTAAACGCAAGGAAGTGGTTTACGAAGTGGGAGATAGAGCATATCTGCGAGTGTCTCCACTTTGAGGTATTAAGAGGTTTGGAGCAAAGGAAAGTTAGCACCACGATTCGTGGGGCCATACAGAGTTCTGGAACGCAGAGGAGAAGTTGCATACAAGTTGGAACTACCAAAGGGTTTGTCAGGAGTTCATGATGTGTTTCATGTTTCCCAACTGAAGAAGTGTCATGCAGAGATGGCAGATATTCCTTTGAGAGACACGGTGCCTCTAGAAGCAATTCAGTTAGATAACGATCTAACTTATGAGGAGAAACCTGTTTAGATTCTTGAGACTGCCAAGAGGATCACTCGTACCAAGGTCATCAAGTTCTGCAAGGTTCAGTGGAGTCACCACACCGAGAAGGAAGCTACTTGGGAACGAGAGGAAGATCTCAAGTGTGACCATCCTCACCTTTTTGCTGGCCAACCCGAATCTCGAGGACGAGATTCATCTTAAGGGGGGTAGGTTTGTAACATCCCAATTTTATTAAATTAGGATGTTAATAGGATCATCATATTGCATATCATATTTTTATTGCATTTGGAGTTTATGATGTTCAAGTTTTTCCACTCACATAAAAAATAGAGAGAGGATAATATGACTTCTTCAAAATATACATGAGTGGGGAAGTGTTGGACTAATATTTGGTGTTTTTAAAGTTGCATTGAAAATTATTTTTGTTAGCCATAAGTTAATTTATTTCATTAAAAAAATAATACATTTTCTAAATTATATGAACAGGAATTAATGTTCCTTTTGTTCAAATTTTATTAATAAGGATTTTATAAATTTTGTGGTTTATTTTCTTTTTCTAGTTCTGATTAAATCTATAAAAATAAAGTTTCTAAAAAAACACAACACGCACGCACGCATGGCCCAGCCAGGCCGAAGCCCAGCCAGGCCGAAGCCACCAGGCCACGCTGCCCCAGCGATCGCCCGAGCCACCCGCTCGACTCTAGGAGGAGAGCAAGCGCTCCTCCTAGCGCCGCCAGGAGGTCAGCAATAAAAAAACGGTTCCCCATGATTTGTCTCTCTCTCGCTAACTCTCTCCCTTTCTCACACGCCTGCCAGGTGGGGCCCAACCCCATCGTCTTCAACCTCCCGCGCAGTCCATGGGATAAACTAGCACAAGCGCGTCCGCACCTGTCGGGCGAAGCTCTCGGGATAGAGCCTATCCGCAGACCCGCACCACCTCTCGCCTCTTGTAGCCGTCGCCATTGCCACTTGGATTTCGCCGGCCGAAGCTATTTCGCCTGAGTGCCACGTCGCCGGTGAACCTCCCCTACCTCTTTTTCTTCACGAAATCGGACCCCTTCGTCCGTGTGCATCTCCCTGGCATGTTTTTTGGCTCTAGGAACCGCCGGAGACGCCGCTCCGACGACCTGCGTCGCTGGAGTTCACCGAAGCTCCACCCGTCGCTCCGCTCCCTCTGGTCGTCGCCGTCGGCCACCGTCACCACCGCCTGTAAGCCCTCGCCGAGCTGCACCCGCCCGACCAGCTCGCCCGTGCCGGAGCCCGCCGGAGCCGCCGCCCAGTCGACGCCGAGCTTCTGCCCGACGCCACGCCAGCGTCTCTATAAGCCTCGCCCGCTCATCTGTTTTGTAGCTCGATTAGTTTAGGCGTTTTTTTTCTTAGATCGAACCGGTAGGTAGATTGGTTTTTTAGTTAGATCTAAACCGTGCGGTTTGTTTAAACCGAACGTCCGTTTTCTTTTAGTTTAGCCAAACCAGATGTTTTGCTTAAATTCGCGAATGTTCGTCGCGTAGCAGCCGCGGCGAACACCACCACCAAACTAGAGCCATCCACTTTGCGCTCTAGCCACGAACGTTCACAATTTAGTATTTTCAGAAACGCTTTTGTAGCAGTTTTTTTTTCGGATTTGTTTCAAAACTTCAAACGGTCTTAACTTTTTAACCGTAGATCAAAACGAGATGAAACCAGTGGCTAAATTTTTGTCTGGAACAGCCCTAACCAGAGAACCCATAGTTGCTAACTTTTGTAAGTTCAAATTTGAAATTATTTCAGATTTGAATTTAAATTTCATTAGGCCATATCTTTCAAACGGTATACCCGTTTGAAGTGATTCTTTTTGCACCACGTCGCACGAACTAAATCCTTTGTCATGAACTTTTGCCACAATATATTTTACACAATTATTTTCTGTTCACCATAATTTTACTAGGATGCCTTGTAGGGACACTAGTGCACGTCACGAATTTTGAACACTATTTTACTTTGAAATTTCATACTAATGACTTGTGTTGGATTTTGTTTGGCTTTTGCAAATATTTTGTTGCATGTTTCCTTTGAATTGTATGAATGCTTGTTTATGTGTGTTTATTTACTTTTGCGATAGATTGTCCGGAGTGCGAAGCAGAATACTACCACTCCCTAGAACTTCACTCGCAGCACGAAGGCAAGTTACATTTTGATCATATCAGTTTTTACCTATGTTTTATATATGCACATAGTCCTTTGTTGTAGGATTGCATGGTAGAATTTTATGCCCGAGGGCTATGCTTTCACCCAGTAGTTCGTTTGAGGTAGGTCTGAACCGTATCAACTTTGTCGCCATCGTGTTATGTTACAATGCCTCGCCAAAGTAGACGTGGATTGGGGAGTGTTATCACCTTGAGATGTGAGTGACAAAGTAGTAATTAGGACCAACTTTAATGAACTACCTGGGTGGAAATTGGTTTGTATGGTGGCAAAGTATAGTGGGAGCATTCATGGGAATCCATGGGAGTGCACACTAGTGGTCCGTCCACCCAAACTCAAAGGGATCAACCTTGTTTTCATGTCTATAAGCTTCTGTGTTCAGCCGCAAGCCAATATGGGCTCTGGCTTAGTTGAGTAGATGGTGTGACCTCTTCCGGGATAGGCTAGCAGATGTAGATGATGTAGGTGTACCGGCCTATCCGTGGGTTAGGGGAAATGCTTTCGAAAGACTATGTCTCGATCTTCCGATCAAGGATGTGGTCGAGTCTTGTGGAGAAAAGTGCACAACCTCTGCAGAGTTAAAATCTAATCGATTAGACGTGTCCCCGGTCATGGACAACTTGAGCTTTTAGTAGTGGAAATGTAGGGAGATCTCATCACTCTTAACTAATCAACTGGGTACAAAATTTTGAAATGACTGAGATGGACATCATCTCAGACTTATGATATTTATAGAAGTAGAACAATTATTTTTGATAGGGAAAAACTAGCTTTATGCAAAACTAAACTTAGAGCTTCCACCAGCCAAATTGTAGGCTCATTACACTTTATGATGTGACTTGCCAGTACATTTCATGTAATGACCTACACGGCTGCAACTTATCATGTTGCAAATTTATCCGACGACGAATAAGATGCGATAGGTCGTTGTTCTGTACTCAGTTTGTTTGTGGAGTTGATGGACTCGTTACACTTATTGCTTCCGCAAGATTTTGTTTTACTTGGCCTTAGGCCACATTAATGTAATAAATACTCTTTGAGGATTCTTGATGTAATAAATGTGTGATTGAACTCTGTTGTAAATCCTCAAGTACTGTATGTGTCAGCATACCGATCCAGAGATGACACTTAAGCATAGAGACCCCGATCCCTTGAGATCGGGTCGCTACACCTCGTTGGTGGTCTTTTGGCGTCATCACAACACGACAACCACTAGCTTCCGCCGCATCATGTTTCCTTCGTCCCCAGCCACCCTGCCCCTACGACGGTCCGCTCGCATCCGAGTCGGCCTCTCGCCCCTTGCTCCGGGGACGGTCCATTGGTGTCCGTGCCGACCTCTCGCTTCCCCGCCCTGGCCTCGATCCCTGCTGCCGTTGTTGGATTCCCAACCTCCCGCACGACCAACATCGCCTTCTCCGACAGCGACACAATCTACCTCGTCCTTTCATCCCCATCACTTTCTCTATCCATCTTCCCGGCAGCAGTGCCTCCGCCACCTCTCTCCCCGCCATGATCTATTCGAAGGCGAATGGTTGCGCGCATGAGGCAACGAGATCGGGGATCTGGAATTCAGTTTGGTTCGAAGCAAAGGGAGCCATGCGTTTTCGAAGGAAGGGGATAAATCGAAGTTACTCTCGTCCAAACAAGCTTTCCTGTCCTAATGCGCATTACACATTGGAATTTCTTTAAAAAAATTACACGTATTATACTCCCTCCATCCGGTGATACTTGTCCTAAAAATACATAAATAAATGTATTCTATAACTAAAATGAGTTTAGATACGTGTAATTTAAAAATAAGTATTTTCGGATGGCGGGAGTATATCGAAATGGAGAACGGAGGGAGTACTTTTAAGTAGTCACACGTCGAAGTCATCGAGAATGCGAAAGAAAAGAAAAACCGTGTACCCCGGACGGAACACTTAACCGGATTTAATCACCCTCGCGTCCGTAGCATCTCTTTCTCCATTCCTTCCTTTCCTTCCTTCCCCCAATCCCCCACCCGACCCCAACTCCTCCATTCCTCCGCCTCCCCCCGTAGATCCGCCACCACCGCCCCCTTCCTCCTCCGCTCCCCCTCATGGGCCAGTGCCCCTCCGCTCCCCGCTATCACCACCACCGGAAGCCCCCTCCGTCGCCGTCCCCCACCGCGCAGGCAGCGTCTCCTCGTTTCTCCGGCGCCGCAGCTGCCGAGGACGCGGCGGAGGCGGCGGAGGCTGACTACACTTCCGACCTCCCCGAGGAGCTCCTCGCCGTCGTTTTCGGACTCCTCGGCTCGGGCGACCGCAAGCGCTGCTCCCTGGTATGCCGCCGCTGGCTCGCCACCGAGGCCTCCTCGCGCCTGCGCCTCGCCCTCGACGCGCGGGCGCCGCTCCTCGCCGCGGCCCCGGCCATCCTCGCGCGCTTCTCCGCCGTATCCAAGCTCGCGCTCAAGTGCGACCGCCGCGCGGAGAGCGTCGGCGATCCCACGCTCGCGCTCGTCGCGCATCGTCTCGGCCCCGGCCTTCGCCGCCTCAAGCTCCGCTCGGTCCGTGCTGTCACCGACCACGGCGTCACCGCCCTCGCCGCCGCGGCTATAAACCTCCGCAAGCTCTCGGTTGGGTCATGTACCTTCGGCGCCAAGGGGATCGAGGCAGTTCTCCGGTCCTGCCCACAGCTCGAGGAGCTCTCTGTCAAGCGGCTGCGCGGCCTAGCTGACTCAGAGTCCATGACCGTCTCCAGCCCTCGTCTCCAGTCTCTGGCCCTCAAAGAACTCTACAACGGGCAGTGCTTCTCCTGTTTAATCACGCGCTCCCCCAACCTCAAAACACTCAAGATCATCCGCTGCTCCGGCGATTGGGACCCAATTCTCCAGGCTATCCCACAGGGTGCCTTGCTAACCGAGCTTCATCTCGAGAAGCTTCAGGTCAGTGACCTTGGTGTGGCGGCGCTATCTGGGCTAGAGGTCCTGTACCTTGCCAAGGCGCCGGAGGTCACTGATGTTGGGTTGGCAGCACTTGCCACCAAGTCGCCACGTCTACGCAAGCTGCATGTTGATGGATGGAAGGCGAATAGGATAGGTGACCGTGGGCTTGCAACCGTCGCGCAGAAATGTGCTGCTTTGCAGGAACTGGTCCTCATTGGTGTGAATTTGACATCGGCGAGTCTTGAGTTGATTGCTGCCAACTGCCCCACTCTTGAGCGGCTTGCGCTTTGCGGGTCTGACACATTTGGGGATGCAGAGATCTCTTGCGTGGCGACTAAGTGTGCTTCTCTGCGGAAGCTGTGCATCAAGGCATGCCCTGTGTCTGATGCCGGAATGGACAAGCTTGCAGCAGGCTGCCCACGCCTTGTCAAGGTGAAGGTGAAGAAGTGCCGCAGGGTGACGTTTGAGTGTGCTGAGCGGCTTCGTGCTAGTCGGCATGGTGCTCTTGCTGTGAATTTTGACACGCCAGGTGGTGCAGGCGAATTGCAAGATGCTAGTGTGGATGAGAGTGGTGTATTGGAGAATGCAGGAAGTGATGTGGTACAAGATGATTTTGATGATCAGATAGGGGTTCCTGATCTTCTGTGTGGCACCAGTGGCAGACCATCGGGGTGGAAAGCACGGATGGGTGCTTTGATGACGAGGAGCTTGTCGGTTTCCATGTTTCGGAGACGTCTGCGTAGGAGCTCCCATAACTCATGAGTCGCAAGAATTATGGGCCATGGTTACTCCTTCTGTCCTTTGATTCTTTTATGTTTGTTACATTGATTGATGCTGTTGTTGTTCTTTGTGATTGATGTTTTTGTCTTCCTTAATTGTACCATGAAGTTCTTCCTGGACCAGCTAGTTTGTTTAGAGGTTACTTATTATTTGATCTTGCTTTTTGTAGTAGCAGAGATCCATGTGACCGCACAATGTAATCTTGTATAAGGTATTTTTTGGATTGAAAAATATGATATGGGAAGCCAGCACTATTGTCAACTTTCTGTCATAATTTTTCGTGCTGTTATCTATGGTCTTCAGATGCAAAGTGCTTATTAATTTAACTATAAGGACTAGGAATACTGATGATCGGAAATCTAGCAGCTGATACTGAGATTTACAAGAGAAGTGGCCTTGAATTGAAAGAAAAAAAAATGATGTCAAGCAGCAATACTGTCAAGTTTTAACTCCCTATCATGGTTTTGCATGCTGGTTTCTCTAGTCTTCAAATGCAATTTCCTTATTAGTACTTTGAACTATAAGGATCTGGAAATAATAATGATCAGAAATCAACAACATATACATATGATTCTGAAGAGAAGTGCCTTTCGGGTCAATCAATGGTTGCATTGTCACATATATCTCTTCTCTTTTCTATTTAGTTGCCCGTTCAGCATGGAAAAACTGTGCTTAGATGGAATCCTCTCTTTATAGTCTATACGTGAGTTTTGAAGGTATGTGGTGCCGACAACTCTATTGGGGTGCCCTTATGTTCATGTAGACCAATAGATTTTGGTGGCGCTGGCTTCCCTGGAGATTCATTCTAGTACATAAATGGAGTATAATGAAAAGAGTTCTTGGTGGAACAAATTATAATGGTTTATTGAGTAATTTGTGCTTCACTAGTGGTGACAATTTTACGCTATTGGATGAGAAGCACTTAGTGGGTTATCTTTTATCTGGTGCAACCATATGTTTATGTTCTGTTCACTATCTTATCATTGACGCTAGCTATCGATTTTTCACAATATTTAGCACTAGTAACCCCGTGATGTGCCTGTATACTCTTTAAGATCATGCGTTTTCAGAAACTGGATAGAATCAAGTTGTATTAGAGCCAGTTTGTGGAACTATATATGTAGTTAATGAAATTTATAGATTTTCGTCAACCTAGAACTTTTCCCCTTTCTGCATGGTTTGCTCGTCCTTTGTGTTTCCTGATACCGTGTTGAACCAGAGTTACTGGAACCATGGTATGGTACATCTCAATTGGCATCATTTGTGCTTCTAACTTTCTATGGAGAAGTATTCCTCCTGTCCACTGATTCGTTGACATGGACCTGAATGGTTTCAGAAGTTTCTCCTGCCTGCGCTGCCTGCCTCGCGTTTTGTCACGACGCCTCAGACACGGTGTCTGGAAGGCAGAATATTCTTGATCACGCACGTAGAAAAGTTGAACGGGGATGAAATGAAGCAACAACTGGTCAGTTTTCTAAAAATGTTTGGCCATTTCCCAGGCCACACGCCGGCAGTTGACTTTGGACCGGACTAGCAGAGTAGCAGACGCCGAACCCTTGCCGGTTCAACAGGTAAGCTTTCTTGAAGATGCATGGTTATGGCCTATGGCTGTAGCTTTCCTGGTCAAGATGCAGTTCCTTTCATTTTTGTGAGTGGCACCACTTGACCACTTCCAAGTTGCGGACGTGGATGTTTAATTGTTCTGGTGAACATCGCTGCGCTTGTCTGCTTCTGGATCAATGTACCTGCCTGGTCAAGAATGTGCTATTAGTTTACGGAGGGCGATTAGCGCCAAAATTTCTTGTTTTTTGTGGTGAACGTTTGCTTAGTAGGTTCACCCAAGGTCTTGATGGATTCTCCTCATCTGACCAAGAGGCTGGTCTAGCTGCCTCTTGGTTGTTTACTCGTTTTCGCTGCTGCTGTTTCTTGATGTTGGATCCGTAAATTGTTTGTTGGCGTTACGCTTCCAAGGAGAATGATCAATAGTGACATTGTTTCTGTGCTTGTTTTTTTCTCCTTGAGTACTCCCAGAATTGGTTTGACCCAAATATGCACTATTATTAGCTTATAAATGCAGAAGATTGGGCCAACGCTGGCCATGATCTCATGGAACTGGGAGCATAAACATAATTGAACGCGGAGAAAACGCAGCCACACATGGATGGAGATACTTGGTAGTGCACATGGACATGGTGGCAGCCTAGGGCTGACTGACCAGATGTGCATGGAACTATATTCCAACATCACATCAAAGAGAAGAATCATTGCCTGCTATGACGATTTCCCAACAAGATTGCCTGGAATCCGGAGGCAACAGGCGTTGCCGTTCCGACTCTGGAGTTTGCAGCGGGAGAACACATATTTTTTTGCCACGGACGGCCCAGTGTCAGTAAATAAAATAACTTAAATCAATGGGCCTAGTGGCATGGTGGCGGGCCATTTCACGCAAAATCATGGCAATCGGACTGCGTTCCTGATTTTACCGTTGCTTTTGCGATGGATAGAACACGAGAAGGAAAAAGATGATTACCAAGATTGTCCTGTTGAATACAATATCCATGCATTGTGCTGTGAGCGGCGTCCACACTTTAAGGAACCTTGCTGTCTGGGTAAGCTAAGGCCTCTCCCAATGTTTCATTTTGTATCGATGCTAAGGCTGTCACGTAGGCAAAAAATCTGATGTAGCATGGTATTTAAGAGGAGAGAGATGAGCGTGGTGACCCAGGAAGAAACGGTACCAAACGCGGGAACCTAAACAAAATACTTAAATAAAAGAAAGCCCACCAATACATGAAGAACTTTACTAGCTAAATCATTAAATAGAATATGCTTAGCTACAACAAGTTAAGCACCTATGCATTGAGGACTTTGGTTGCTAAACTTTTAAATGTGCTTAGCACCTCATCTTAACACCAATGCATTAGAAGTAGCCTAAGGCCCAGGTGCTATCTTGGCAAATCATATAAACCCTACCAATCTGTCCGGGTAAGACAAAAAATGTATCTTTACGATCATTTTTGAATAATTTGAAGTTTCACATGAACGGATTATGTACATGGCCGCTTCCCTCCACCAAGATATCCCACAATTGTTTTTTCATCTTTCACCCCCATTGCGAATCTTCCCCATTGATGATATCTTTTTCTTTTCTTTTTTGTTTGAACAGAGAAAGGCACCTAAAGGTGCCAATATATTCAGCTCATAGCACATTGTACAGCCAAGATTACACCATCTGCCAGATGATAGAGAAAAGAAGCATAGCAGATGTAAAGAAAGAAGAGCTGAATAAAGACATATGAGAGAGCAAGGAACAAGATCCTTGCTAAAGGACAACATGTCTAAAGAAACAAAGGAAGAGAAGGGGAAAAGAAAATGCCAGCTTTGACATCAATCTCCTTCTTTCCAGCAACCGAGCAGAGACAAACAAATTATGTTGAGATGAGGAACATCCTGGAGCCATCAACTTCCTCCTAAAAGCAATACACCTTATGAAGCTGAATTCCTGTAAAATTAAAATCAGCAAGAGAGGCAGCTACAGGACATGGTTCAGTCACATGAGAGTGAGAAGAGCAATTGAGTGTAGGTCCTCCAGCCATTTGAAAAACTTGATGAGCTAAATTGTGAGCCACCCCATTCAAATTCCTAGAAATATGAAAAACTTGAGGATTAAGATTAGAAGTAGAGTTTAAAAAAGAAGCCACTTCTTTTCTAATATTCCAAGGAGTAGAAGAGTGAGAGAAATATTCTTGGAAGCAACAACAGTGGCAAGAGAAAGAGAATCGGTTAAAAAAGTAGGAATATGAATATTGAGGCAAGCCGCCAAGTGAGCTGCACAAGCAAGAGCAACTGCTTAGGCTTGAAGAGGAGTGTCCATGGGAGGGCCTGAATCTTGAACCTATATATTAACTTCCCTCCGAGAAGAAGGAAGACAAAAGTAGACTCCCACACCCGTGCGCAATTGACCTTGCTCAAATCCTGGAACTCTAGAAGTTCTGAAAGCAGCACAGAAAACACTTTAGCACCATTAATGAGAAGGTCTGATTTGAGAGTATTGCCTTGCTTAGGAAGAAGAGAATTACCAGGTTCAAACTAGAAGCTACAATTTGAATTTGGTAGGGTAGACATTTTTTCCTATCAAAGAGGAAATCATTTCTAGCTTTCCAAATGCACCACATGAAATTGACAATATTTTGCAAAGAAGCATGAGGATGGCCCATAGAAGCAAAGTGAATCAGAAGGGAATGCATTGAAGAGTGTCCTTGCACAAGGATTTCAGATCTATGAAACCAAGGAGCGGAGAACCAGGGTGCTCTAGCAAAATCACAAAGAAAGAAAAGGTGAAACTCATCCTCTTGTTGAGAACATCTACAACAATTCTGCGAAATGTGAATAGAAAAATGACATGCTCTCATACCAGTGGGCAAAGCTTTGCTAAGCATCCTCCAAGCAAAAGTTTTAACCTTGGGCAACAAATCTTTGTGCTTCCAAATAGTTTTAAGAAAAGCTTTCAAATCCAAAGGAACATCTAGAGGAGCTGTTCTAGGATTAGTATGGATGTCTTGTAAACAAAGTTTATAAGCAGCTTTGTAACAGCAAATACCATTAGGAACCAAAGGCCAACAAAGAATATCACCATTATCATCGTCAAGAATATCAATATTGACAATTTGATTAGCCAAAGTTTGCTGAAAAAGAGAGAAAATGAGCTGATGGTTCCATTGCCTTTGCCCAGGCTGCTAAAGATCCCTAACCAAAGAGGGATAAATAAAGCCTGATGGTTGAGGAATGAGAAAATCATGGATAGAGTTCCAAAGATTGCACCAAGGCATGCTACAAATAGAAATATTACCTTGGGTGAGTTGATAGAAGGCACGCTCTTTAAGTTTAGGAAGCATTTTTAAAATGGAAGACCAGAAGGCAGATTTAGGTGGATTATTAGTAGTTTTCCAGATAGAAGTGGTAGGAAAATATTTGGCTTGAAGAACACAATATGAATGGGAGGAGGGTTTTTAGCTAACCTCCAAGCCGCATCAAGAATAAGACTCTCATTGATGGCTTTTAGATTTCTGATTCGAAGACCCCCTTCAGATTTGGAGTTGGTAATATCCTTCCATGCTCTGAGACAAAGACTCCTCTTAGATTCTGTTTCTCTGATCCCTATCCACCAAAAGTTCCTAATAATAGAAGTGAGCTTGGCAATAATTTTTTTGAAAATGGAATATTTGCCATATAGTAAACTGGGATAGAAGAGAAGACAGAGCGAATAAGTTCAAGACGGGCAACATGAGAAAGCATGTTAGCTTTATACTCCCTCCGTTCCTTTATATAAGGTGTATTTGTTTTTTGAAAAGTCAAACAAGGACATGTTTGACCAAGTTTTTGGAAAAATATATCAATATCAACAATACAAAATTTATATCATTTGATCCATCATGAAAAGTAGTTTCACATTTTAGCTATTTGGAATTGCAGATGTTGTTAATTCATTCTACAATCTTGGTCAAATTTTCAATTGGTTGACTTGCACGGAAAACAATACACCTTATATTCTGGAATGGAGGGAGTAAGAGGGGAGCTTATTTAAATTTTTTATCCAAAACAAAGTTATAAGCAGCACCCCTATTCTTAGCAAGCAAAATGAGAGGATGACCAAGATGAGTGAAATTACCATCATGATTAGCAACAGGAAAGACTTGCTTAATTTCATTAATAATATTCTGAGAAACATGATTGCTAAAAAGAATGGCAGATTTATTCCAGTTAGGAGTTTGACCAGAAAGAGCACAAAAGTGTTGAATAAGACTAGCCATTGTTTGAGCTTCCTGATAAGTAGCCTGTCCACACACTAGTAGATCATCTGCAAACAGAAGAGAATGGACAGAGTGGTAGTTTGGTCCAAGAGAATTTCCCTGCAATTGGTTTGCCTGCAAAGCTTCATTAAGTAAAATGGAAAGCTCATTAATAGCAAGAACAAACAAGTAAGGAGACATGGGACAGCCTTGTCGTATTCCTCTAAAACTCTTAAATTTAGGAGAAGGCTGGCCATTAATGAGAACAAAGAATGAGGGCAATGAGATGCAGGCATGAACCAAGTTAACAAAATGATCATGTAGCCCTTTACGTGCCAAAGCTGAAACAATGAAATTCCACTCTAATAGATCAAAAGCTTTGGAAGGTCAATCTTAAGCATAAAGGCATCATGTTTCCAGGATTTAAGAGAAAACGAGTGAGCAAATTCCTGAGCAATGATAATGTTATCACTAATACGTTTGCCCTCAATAAAACCTTGTTGAGCTGGGTCAATGTAATCAGGAAGATGATGCTTAAGTCTATTCGCAAGAGACTTAGCAATGATTTTATAAAGCACATTACAAGGACTAATAGGACGGTAATCCATGGGCACAAGAGGAACCAACTTCTTAGGGATAAGAGCAATGGTATCATTGATGTGAGGGGGAAGGGTAGCAATATTATAGAAGTGAGTGACAAGCTGAGTTACTTCATCCCCAATCCAGTCCCAAGTAGCTAAATATAATTCTATATTGAACCCATCAGGACCAGGAGAGGCATTAAGTTTCATGTCTTTAAGAATCTGCAAAAGCTCATTCTTGTCAGGAATAGAATAAGTAGGATCATTGTTGTCATTAGTCCAAACAGAGGAAGAAAAAGGCCTGCCTGCATTAGTGTTAGGAGAGGAAAATATGTGCCTTAAATAATTAACAAACGTTTGCATCATGGCATCCGGTTTGAAATGAATAGTGTCATGCCCATCTTTGATAGAACAAATAGTATTTCTTTTTCTACGTTTGAGCACAGCCTGATGGAAGAATTTTGTGTTGCAATCACCTTTAACAACCCAAGACTTCTTACTTCTTTGCTTGTAAAACTGATTGAGTTTGGAAAGAGTATGTTCATACCTATTAGTAAGAGTACTTTCCAAAACATGGTCCTGTTGGTGGAGAGGTAGCTGTTGCAAATCCTTGATTCTAGATTCTAGCTCAGCAAGTTCTTGTTGGAGAGGTTTTTTCTTCCTGCACCAGATTTTTAACGATCCTGCGAGAGAAGATGACTTTGCAGCAAAAGAGGTCAGAGAACTAGAACTCCAGTTATTTTTAGCAAAAGATTGAAAGTCTTTTTCCATAAGCCACCAGTTTTCAAATTTAAAAGATTGTCTAGGCCTAACAAATTTACCTTCCATGGAAATAAAAATGGGAGCATGGTCACCAAGAATAATAGGAAGATTCAACACTTTAGTATTAGGATGAAAAGCACACCAATCAGAATTGACCAAGCAGCGATCAAGACATCTATGAATGGGCTTAGAAGTATGTTGCCTACCACACCAAGTATAATCAGGACCACTAAAACCAATATCAAACAGCCCACAATTTTTAACAAGGGAACTAAAAGCATTCATACGATAGTAGTTGATATTACCGTTACACCCATCCACATCATACAAGATATCATTAAGGTCCCCCATACAAACCGTGGGCTTTCCTAGGTTGTCATACACAAAGTTAGCACCTTGGTCCCAGATGGCATTAGTTTGCCTATGATACGGGTTACCATATATACAAATGAGAAAAAAGTTGACCCCTGAAGCTACGTGGACTACATTAGCTAATATATAGTGAAAGGCAGCAGTATGCACAAAAACTTTGAGCTCATTGTTCCACAAAAGCCAAAGGCCACCCGAGGCACCTCTAGAAGGAACAACAAATGCATTAGTGACATCAAATCTATTGACAAGATCAGCAGAATGAATTTTTGAAGATTTGATTTCTGAAACAAAAGTTACCTGAGGATTAGTGGAGCGCATCAGATTGGCAAGATATAGCATACACTCACTGCCGAGGCCCCTGCCCATACCTTGACAGTTCCAAGAAATGGCTTTCATGGCGCACGAGGCGCGTTAGGGTGGTACGCCACTCTCCTTCCAAATCCAGCAGATGCTCTGCTTTGGATTGAGAAATAATGGCAGACGACCGCTCTCACCTGCATGAAGAAAGCTGAACTAAACCACATCTATTAGCTAAGGTCAAACTGCAAAGGAACTGGTGGTGCTATGTGCCGAGGCATAGCAACAAGGGCTGGGAGAAGCATACGCGAAATGACCAGGTCATGCTGCGCTTACGAGCGGGCCAAGGTCAAAGGGAAGGGGCGGCGAGGCACTATGGAGGCTGAAGCGGGAGAAACAGAGACAACACAGGTTCCGAAGTCAGTAGATAGATCCGGCTAGGAAAATCAAGGAATCATCTTAGAAAGGAGATGGGGAGGAGCAAATTAGGCTGAGAAGGGCGGGGGACGATCAAGCAACAAGAATAGGGCAAAATAGAAAGGGTATCTAGACAACAGAACGAGGATGGGGAGGACGAGATACTCGAGAGAAAAAGGAAATGGAAGGGAACAGGAAGATCAGACCAAGTAGGGAAGCAGGGCCAGGGAGGAACGGGAGAACGCTAGTCGTCGGACAAACGTCGGAAATCGCCACGGAGTCGTCGATAATCGATATCTTCTTAATTTGGCTGTTCAAATGTTGAATTAGTTATCTGTTCCAAATCCAATATTTGAAACTAGTTAATGACAAGAATTGGTACACATTTAATTCACTACATGGTAGAATGTATTCCTAATTCAAGACGGTGGAAAACAAACGTCCTGTACTAGAGGAATTCGTGACGATTTGCACCTGTAGAAAAGATAAAAATTTGTGATTTAAGTCGGACCAAAATTGTTGTTCTTATTGAATATGCATTGAATATTTTTTACAAATAAGGTTACGGTTGGACTTTGAGTTGCACGTGTGTTGATAGAATACGAAGTCGAGTTGAACACTTGTATTTTAGGACTGCTACATAATATGATGGTAGACACACAATGAAACCTACACCAACATAATGGCTTGGACACAAAAGAGGAGTCAGCCATTTGTGTCATCGTCTGGGTGGAGGCTAGTGGTATTGTAGCGGTGTCATGGGGATGAGCGCTTGTAGTCATGCTATAGAGATGTAGCCGATGGTTGTGAACATCATTAACTAAAAGAGATGGCTTACAATCCGAACGGGTGGGGTGAATAGAGTACTAAACTATGATTCTACCACATTTGTAGTTGACAATTATTTTAAGCTTATACTACCAACCTTACTCATCCACGTATAGTGAGCCGCACCCTAGTGGCTTGTAGACCCCATGGGTCTTTTCCTATTTTGATTCGTTCGTCCAAAAATCAAATATATTCCAAAAAAATCACCGTACATTTTCATCGTGTTTGGAATTTCCTAGACATGGATTATCTGTGAAACCAAAAATATCCACACAAAAAAATAGAAATTAACACTGGCACTAGCCCATAAAAATAATATAAATTGATGCCAAAAATATGTAAAGGTGGTATGCTAATAGCATGAAACAATTGAAAAATATAGTACGTCGTAGACGTATCAATCGACAACGTATTTTGACTTTCGTAGATATTTATTTCCTGTGAAACTAAAAACAAGCAAAAAAATAGCACCTACCTTACCCTACCACATTTGTATTGTGCGATGAAGTGGCTCAGACCAACCTTACTCATCCACATATGAGAGACCGGTTCCATCGACTGACGTGCAACTTGTTACATAAAGATGACTGGCGGTTGTCTGTCTCTCCCACTTTAGTTGAATCGGATTCGAGCGAGGCGGTCCTTGTAGAAGGTTAAAAGGCAACTTGATTATCACCATTGTGGCTTTGCGTAGGTAAGAACGGTTCTTACTAGTTGCCTATAGTGGCCACGTAAAACTTGCAACAACAAAGTAGATGACGTCTAACTTATTTTTGCAGAGCATGTTGTGATGTGATATGGCCAAAGACATGATGTGATATATGTGATGTATGAGATAATCATGTTTTGTATAGATTATCACGACTTGCATGTCGATGAGTACGACAACCGGCAGGAGCCATAGGGTTGTCTTTAATTATTTTCATCTTTTTTGCTTTACTTTATCGCTATGAGTTAGCAATATTTGTAGAAGCAATAGTTGGCGCAACAACCACGTGACGACACGATGATGGAGATCATGGTGTCATGTCGGTGACGATGGAGATCATGCCAGTGCTTGGAGATGGAGATCAAAAGCACAAGATGATGATGGCCATATCATGTCACTTATATGATTTGCATGCTATGTTAATCCTTTTTATGTATCTTATTTTTCTTAGGACAACGGTAGAATTATAAGATGACCCCTCACTAAAATTTCAAGATAAAATTGTGTTCTCCCCAAGTGTGCACCGTTGCAAAGGATTGTCGTTTTGAAGCACCACGTGATGATCGGGTGTGATAGACTCTACGTTCGCATACAACGGGTGTAAGCCAGTTTTGCAGATGCAGAACACTTGGGTTAAACTTGACGGGCCTGGCATGTACAAACATGGCCTCAGAACACAAGAGACCGAAAGGTCGAACATGAGTCATATACTAGATATGATCAACATGGAGATGTTCACCATTTGAACCACCTCATCTCACGTGATGATCGGGCTTGGGTTGGTGGATTTGGATCATGTCACACTTAGACAACCTGAGGGATGTCTATTTGAGTGGGAGTTCTTAAGTAATATGATTAATTGAGCTCATTATCATGAACATAGTCTAAGTCATGTTTGCAAAATTATGTCGTAGACCAATGGCTCGCGCAGTAGCTCCTCTGATTTTTAATGCGTTCCTAGGGAAAGCTAAGCTAAAATATGATGGAAGTAACTATGCGGACTGGGTCTGCAATGTGAGGATTATCCTCACGGCTTCACAAAAGGCTTATGTCCTTGATGCGCTTCCCCCTCAAGTGTCGTCTGCAGAAGTTGTGAACGTCTGGCACACACATGCTGATGACTACTCAATATTTCAATGCGCCATGTTGTATGGCTTAGAATCAGACTTCAAAAGCATTTTGAATGCCATGGAGCATATTAGACATTCCAGGAGATGGAGTTAGTATTTCAAGAAAATGCCCGTATCGAGAGGTATGAGACCTCCGATAAGTTCTTCGCTTGCAAGATGGAAGAGAATAGTTCTGCCAGTGAGCACTTACTCAAAATGTCTGGGTACTACAACCATTTTTACTGATTTGGGAGTTCAGCTTGCACCCGACACGGTCACTGACAGAATTCTCCAGTCACTGCCACCTAGCTACAAAGGCTTCGTGATGAACTATAATATGCAAGGGATGAATAAGTGAGTCTCTGATCTATTTGTTATGCTGAAAGTCGCAGAAGTAGAAGTCAAGAAGGAGCATCAAGTGTTGATGGTGAATAAAACCACTAGTTTCAAGAAAGGCTAGGGAAAGAAGGAAAACTTCAAGAAGGGTGGCAAGCCAGTTGCCGCTCCCATGAAGAAACCCAAGGCTGGACCCAAGCCTAAGACTACGTGCTTCTATTGCAAGGGGACTAGTCACTGGAAGCAGAATTGCCCCAAGTACCCGACTGATAAGAAGACTGGCAATGTCAACAAAGGTATGTTTGATATACATGTTATTGATGTGTACCTCACTAGCTCTCATAGTAGTGCCTGGGTATTTGATACTGGTTCGATTGCTAATATTTGTAACGCGAAAGAGGAACTACGAAAAAATGGAGGTTGGCGAGAGATGAAGTGGCGATGTGCATCAGAAATGGTTCCAAGTTTGACATGATCATCGTCGGCACGCTCGCTCTTCAATTACCATCGGGATTAGTTTTAAACCTAAGTAATTGTTATTTGGTGCCTGCGTTAAGCATGAACATCATATCTGGATCTTGTTTATTGCGAGATAGTTACTCATTTAAATCATAGAATAATGGTTGTTCTATTTATATGAGTAATATCTTTTATGGTCATGCACCTAATGTGAATGGTTTATTCTTGCTGAATCTTGATAGTAGTGATACACGAATTTATAACATTGATGGCAAAAGATGCACCGTTAATAATGATAGTACCAGTTTCTTGTGTCACTTCCGCTTAGGTCATATTGGTGTAAAACGCACAAGGAAGCTCCATGCCGATGGACTTTTGGAATCACTCGATTTTGAATCGTTTGATACATGCGAACCATGCCTCATGGGCAAGATGACGAAAACCCCGTTCTACGGTACAATGGAGCAGGCAAGTGACTTGTTGGAAATCATACATAGTCATGTGTGCGGTTCAGTGAGCGTTGAGGCGCGTGGTGGATATCGTTATTCTCTTACCTTCACTGATGATTTGAGTAGATATGGGTATATTTACTTAATGAAACACAAGTCTGAAACGTTTGAAAAGTTCAAGCAATTTTAGAGTGAAGTAGAAAATCATCATAACAAGAAAATAAAAATTCTACGATCTAATCGCAGTGGAGAATATCTGAGTTATGAGTTTGTCATGCATTTGAAATAGTGTGGAATTGTTTCACAGCTTACGCCACCAGGAAAATCATAGCATAATCATGTGTCCGAGCATCATAATTGTACTCTACTGGATATGGTGCGATCTATGAACACTGATCCGCCACTATCATCTTGACTTTATGCATTAAAGACAGCCGCATTCACTTTAAATAGGGCACCATAAAAATCCATTGAGACGACACCGTATGAAGTATGGTTTGGCAAGAAACCTAAGCTCTGTCATTTCTTAAAGTTTGGGGTTGCGACGCATATGTGAAAAGGCTTCAACCTTATAAGCTCGAACCCAAAGAGACAAATGCGTCTATAGGATACCCTACGGAAACAATTGGGTATACCTTCTACCTTAGATCCGAGGGCAAAGTATTTGTTGCTAAAAACGGGTCCTTTCTCGAGAAAGAGTTTCTCTCGAAAAAATTGAGTGGAAGGAGAGTAGAACTTGATGAGGTTGTTGAACCGTCACTTCAGTTGGATAGTAGAACGTCACATAAAGATGTTTCTATGACGCCTACACAAAGTGACGAGGAAGCTAATGATGATGACCATGAAGCTTCAGATCAAGTTACTACTGAACCTCGTAGGTCGACAAGGACTCATACCACCCCTGGGTGGTACGGCAATCCTGTCTTGGAGGTCATGTCATTAGACAACAGTGAAATTACGAGCTATGAAGAAGTGATGGTGGGCCAGGATTCCAACAAATGTCTAGAGGCCATGAAATACGAGATAGGATCCATGTATGAGAACAAAGTGTGGAACTTAGAGTACTTAGCATATGATCATAAGGCCATACAGAATAAATGGATAGTTAAGAAAAAGACGGATGCAGACGGTAATGTCACCATCTATAAAGCTCGACTTGTTGCGAAAGGGTTTTCACAAGTTCAAGGAGTTGACTACGATGAGACTTTCTCTCCCATAGTGACGCTTAAGTCCGACAGGATTATGTTAGCAACAACTGCATTTCTCGATTACGAGATCTGGCAGATGGATGTCAAAACAAGTTCCTTAACGGTTTCCTTAAGGAAGAGTTGTATATGATGCAACCAGAAGGTGGTGTCGATCCTAAAAATTCTAACAAAGTGTGCAAACTCCAGCGATCCATTTATGGACTAGTGCAGGCATCTCGGAGTTGGAATCTTCGCTTTGATGAGGTGATCAAAGTGTTTGGGTTTATACAAGTTTGTGGAGAAGCTTTTATTTACAAGAAAGTGAGTGGGAGCTCTATAGCGTTTCTAATATTATATGTGGATAACATATTGCTCACTGGAAACAATATATAACTTTTAGAAAGCGTGAAGATATATTTGAATAAGAGTTTTTCAATGAAAGACATCAGAGAAGTTACTTACAAATTGGGCATCATGATCTATAGAGATAGATCAAGAGGTTTAATAGGACTTTCACAAAGCACATATCTTGATAAAGTTTTGAAGAAGTTCAAAATGGATGAGTCCAAGAAGGGGTTCTTGCCTGTCTTACAAGGTGTGAAGTTGAGTATGACTCAATGCCTGACGACTACAAAGGATAGAGAAAAGATGAGTGTCATCCCCTATGCTTCAGCCATAGGCTCTATCATGTATGCGATGTTGTGTACACGACCAGATGTCAGCCTTACCATAACTATGGCAGTGAGGTTTTAAAGTGATCCAGGAATGGAAGACCGGACAACGGTCAAGAATATCCTCAAGTACCTGAAAAGGACTAAGGACATGTTTCTCGTTTATGGAGGTGATCAAGACCTTGTCATAAAGGGTTACGTCGGTGCAAGCTTTAACACAGATCCAGATGATTCTAAGTCTCAATCTGGATACATATTTGTTCTGAATGACGGAGTGGTAAGCTGGTGCAGTTCCAAGCGAAGCATGGTAGCAAATTCTACATGTGAAGCGGAGTACATAGCTACTTCAGAAGCAACGAAGGAAGGCGTGTGGGCGAAGCAGTTCATGACGGATCTTGGAGTTGTGACCAGTGCACTGGACCCACTGACCCTCTTCTGTGACAACACTGGCGCCATTGCTCTAGCCAAGGAGCCCAGGTTTCACAAAAGGACCAGACACATAAAGCGTTGTTTCAATTCCATCCGCGATTACATGAAGCAGGAGGACATAAACATTTGCAAAGTACATACTGGTCGGAATGTTGTAGACCCGTTGACTAAACCTCTTCCACAGGAAAACATGATCAACACTAGAACTCTATGGGTGTTAGATTCATTAAATGTAAATCACATGGTGATGTGAACTAGATTATTGACTCTAGTGCAAGTGGGAGACTGTTGGAAATATGCCCTAGAGGCAATAATAAAGTGGTTATTATTATATTTATTTGTTCCTGATAATCGTTTATTATCCATGCTAGAATTGTATTGATCAGAAAAGCAAATGCATGTGTGGATATATAGACACACATTGTGTCCCTAGTGAGCCTCTACTAGACTAGCTCGTTGATCAAAGATGGTCAAGGTTTCCTGACCATAGACATGAGTTGTCATTTGATAACGGGATCACATCATTAGGAGAATGATGTGATGGACAAGACCCAATCATAAGCATAGAATTTTATCATGTTAGTTTATTGCTACTGCTTTATCCATGTGTAGGATGGAAAGTAAGTCTAGAAGGGGGGGTGATTAGATTACTTGACCAAATAAAAATTCTACCTTTTTTGAATTTTAGTTGTGGGCAGATTTAACAATGATAGCAAGTCAAGCACACCCTACACGTGCAAGTCTAAGAGTATTGTAGCGGAAAGTAAAGACAAACACATGTAGTAGAGGTTAGGGTTAGAAGATCAAACACAATTGTAGACACGGAGATTTTTCCCGTGGTTCCAATACGTGGCACTATCGTACATCCACGTTTATGGAGTATTCAACCCACGAAGGGTAACGGTCGCGAGAGTCCACGAAGGGCTCCACCCATAAGGGTCTATGAAGTAGAAACCTTGACTATTCCACAATGGCTTTCGTCCACGAGACTAGCCTCACTATGGGTAGATCTTCATGAAGTAGGCGATCTCCTTACCCGTACAAACTTCTTGGTTCAACTCCACAACACGAAGTAGGAGGCTTTGATGTCTACTATGAAACTTCTTCTTATAGACTCGTGTTGGGCCTCCAAGCGCAAAGTTTTGTAGGATAGTAGCAAATTTCCCTCAAGTGGATGACCTAAGGTTTATCAATCCGTGGGAGGCATAGGATGAAGATGGTCTCTCTCAAACAACCCTGTAACAAAATAACAAAGAGTCTCTTGTGTCCCCAACACACCCAATACAATGGTAAATTGTATAGGTGCACTAGTTCGGCGAAGAGATGGTGATACAAGTGTAATATGGATGGTAGATATAGGTATTTGTAATCTGAGAATATAAAAATAGTAAGTTAACTAATGATAAAAGTGAGCACAAACGGTATTGCAATGCTTAGAAACAAGGCCTAGGGTTCATACTTTCACTAGTGCAAGTTCTCTCAACAATACTGACATAGTTGAATCATATGTATATCCCTCACGTGCAACAAAGAGTTCACTCCAAATTCACAAATAGCGGAGAACAAACGAAGAAATTGTCGTAGGGTACGAAACCACCTCAAAGTTATCTTTTCTGATCAATCGTATGAGCTATCCTTATAAGTGTCACGAACAGCCCTAGAGTTCGTACTAAAATAACACCTTAAGATACACATCAACCAAAACCCTAATGTCGCCTAGATACTCCAATGTAACCACGAGTACCCATGGGCTTGATTATACGATATGCATCACACAATTTCAGATTCATCATGTTCAATCCAACACAAAGAACTTCAAAGAGTGCCCCCAAAGTTTCTAATGGAGAGTCAAGACGAAAACATGTCCCAACCCCTATGCATAGATTCCTAAGGTCACAGAACCGGCAAGTTGATCACCAAAACATACATCAAGTGGATCAATAGAACATCCCATTGTCACCACAGATATCACATCGCAAGATATACATCAAGTGCTCTCAAATACTTTAAATACTCAATCCGATAAGAAAACTTCAAAGGGAAAACTCAATTCATCACAAGAAGATAGAGAGGGGAAAACTCCATATGATTCATCTATATTAATAAAGCTCGCAGTACATCTAGATTGTGTCATCTCAGGAACACGAGAGAGAGAGAGAGATCAAACACATAGCTACTGGTACATACCCTTAGCCCCGAGGGTGAACTACTCCCTCCTCATCATGGAGACCACCGAGATGATGAAGATGGCCTTTGGTGATGGTTTCCCCCTTCGTCAGGGTGCGGGAATAGGCTCCCGATTGGTTTTTCATGGCTACAGAGGCTTGCGACGGTGGAACTCCCGATCTAGGTTTCTTTCTGGGGGTTACTGGATTTATAGGAGTACTTGGCGTTGGAATCACGTCAAGGGGACTCGTGAGGGGCCAACAAGCGAGGGGGTGTTCCCTTGTGGCTTGTGGCTCCCTCGGGACTCCTCTCCAGTATCTTTTTGCTCCAGTATTTTTTATATTTTCCAAAACTATTCTCGTAAATTTTCAGCCCGTTCCGAGAACTTTTATTTCTGCACAAAAAACGACACCATGGTAGTTCTGTTGAAAACAACGTCAGTCCGGGTTAGTTCCAATAAAATCATTCCAAAATCAAATAGAATTATTGTAAACATGGCATGAATATAGATATGTTGGAGATGTATCAGCATCCCCAAGCTTAATTCCTGCTCATCCTCGAGTAGGTAAATGAGAAAAGAAATAATTTATGAAGTGTGAATGCTAGCATAGTGCATAAATCTGATCAATGATAGTTCTAAACACCTTTTCTAGCATCATTATATATCATAAACAGTAGCTCATGTCATAAAACTTCTCATGATGAAGTAACAAGCTATTCACATGTTAAAGTATAGACCATAAAGTTTCTTGAAAACTAACAAACTATGCTTTCAATCACCAAACAATTGGAATTCATCTTATTTTCAAGAAGGGTCTATGTAAGATCTTTGATTGAGAAAATTCCACATACTCAACTATCATATAGTCTTCCATGAGTGCTAACACTCAAAGAATATTTTTAGAGCAAATGGCATCCGTCGAACACAAAGATAGATAGGGGCTTAAAGGTTGACCTCTCAACTTATTTATCATATAGATAATTGTAAACAATAATAATTCATGATCAAATATATTTGAATGGCCATATATGCTTGGATCTTTTCCCACCACATGATGCTTGCCAACTAAAGAATAATTGAGGTTTAACTAAGAAGGAATACTATTGACTCTTGCATAAAAGTAAATACATGAAAGTAAAAGATAGGCCCTTCGCAGAGAGAAGCATAGGTTGTCATGCGCTTTTTAGTTTTGGATGTGAAAACCCTTAATGTAAAGGAACGTCATGTTGTATTGCCCTTTGTGATAGGAACCTTTATTATGCAGTCCGTCACTTTTATTTCTTTACCATCACAAGTTCATACAACACCTATTTTCCCTTACAATAAAAGATCATACGTATTTAGGAGCAATTTTTATTGCTTTTTGCACCGATGACAACTTACTTGAAGGATCTTATTCAATCCATAGGTATATGTGATTGACACTTATGGAAAAAAAATGGGTTTAAGGGTTTTGGATGCACAAGTAGTATATCTACTTAGTACAAATTTTTGGCTAGCAAAAGATCCTAAGCAAGCACCACATGATGGAGGATCCATAACAATATAACTTCTATACAAATATACCCAAGCATAACTCATTATGTTGTCTTCCTTGTCCAACTTCAACTAATTTGCTCAAGTCTGAAATTAATTAATGGGTATTCACAATCATAGAAGATGTCCAAGATATTATATTTATATGTGAAATCTCTCTTCCTTCAATATTCTTTCATGAATTGTTCAAGTGACCAATGCAGTGTTTGCTAACTTTCAATAAATTTTACCACCTATACTTCTTATGTGTGAAGTCATTACTCCCCATGGGATAAGCATATAAAACAAATATAATTTCTGATTTTGATATTCAATTCATTCAACCATTTACTCATAGGATATAAGTGAAGCACGAGAGTAAATGACAAAACTACCCCAAAACATATAAGTGAAGATCAATGAGTAGTCAAACAATTAAGTAGATATGTGAGGACTTTCTAATCTAAGAATTTCATATCTGAGTACTTTATTCAAACAACAAAACAAAATAAAATGACATTCCAAGGATAGCACATATCATGTGGGCGAATAAAACTTTAGGCTCAACATAGGCTAACCGATAAATGTTGATGAAGAGAGGTGGGATGCGTAGCATCCCCAAGCTTAGATGCTTGATACTTATTGAAATATTTACTTGGGTTTAATTGGTAATCCCCAATATTGAGATTTTGTATCTCGTTCAATCCTCTCATACCACGATTTGACCTGTTCCCAAGAACTTCACCCACACAAAACTTTAAAAGAACTCGTGAGATAGGTTTGTGCACATAATAATAAATCAACTCTTTACGTAATTCCAAGAAAATTTGCATGATAATTGTAAACATAATATAATGTTTAATATCATTTCCACAATTTATATCTACCAATATAGGCTATGGAGACTATAGGACAAGTAGATAATAAAACTATGACAACAATCTGTCCAAAGAGAACAATCTGTAGCAATTTATGAAAACAGTGTACTTATGTAACTTAAAAATTCATGAAAATTGATGAAACACTAAATAATTTATATGATAATACTATGTAAAATTTCAGAAACTTTCCACGTTCTAGTAAAATATGAAAATTCAAACACTATAGCAAAAGCTTATGTTTTTACATAGCACACATCAAACACGCAATTCAAGCATCCTAAAAGGCAATTCTTGGACTTTTTATTGAAAAAATAGATTATAAATAACAGCAAGATAATACTAATAAAATAAAATGATGATCCAAGCAAAGCACATATTATGTGAAGAATAAAAATATAGCTCTAAGTAAGATATACCGATAATGTTGAAGACGAAAGAGGGGATGCCTTCCGGGGCATACCCAAGCTTAGGCGCTTGAGTATTACTTGGATATTACCTTGGGGTGCCTTGGAAATCCCCTATATTAGGTTCTTGCCACTCCTTGTTCTCCTCGTATCGGTGTCTCACCAAAAACTTGAAAACTTCAATCACACAAAACTTAACGAAACTTCGTGAAAAGGGTTAGTGTAATAAAGATAAATAATTCACTTAGGTACTGTAAAGAAAAGATTCATACCTTTTAACACATTATACCTAATGTATTATATCATTTTCATAATTTATACCACTAAATATAATCTATGAAAACGCTAAAACAAGCAAACTATGCATGCAAAACAGAATCTGTCAAAAAGAGAATAGTGTGTGAAGATCTGTAGTGTAGCCATACTTCCCTGTCTCTGAAAATTCTGAAAAATTAGGAAATCATGAATAATTTGTATATGAAAACTTTGTAAAAATTTCAGATCATTATAATGCTTCAGTAAAAAATGAAAATTCCTGTACTGGAGTCAAAAGTTTCTATTTTGGTTCAGCATCAATTCTACTCATCTTGTGAGTCATCCTAAAGGCTTTACTTGGCACTTTATTGAAATAAAAGATACAAAACATGATAAATAAAGTAGCTTAATCATGTTAACACACAAAAACGTAAAGGAAAAGTTTCGGGCTGTCTCCCAACAAGCGCTTTTCTTGAATGCGTTTTAGCTAGGCATAATGATTTCAGTGATGCTCGTATAGGAAATAATATTTGAGACTTGCAAAAGAGCATCATGAATCACATGACAATCACATTTAAGTCTAACCCACTTCCTATGAATAGGTATTTTGTGAGAAAACAATTCTTGATAACAAGAATCAACTTGCATAGGAAGGCAAAACAAGAATATCTTCAAAAATTTGAACACATAGGGAGGAAACTTGATATTATTGCAATTCCTACAAGCATATGTTCCTCACTCATAATAATTTTCCAAAGCATCATGACGGAATTAAACAATATAACTATCACATACAACATTATCTTCATGATTCACAAGCATATAATTTTTACCACTCTCCACCTAAGCAAAAAAATTCTCATTCATAATAGTGGGAGCAAACTCAACAAAATAACTATCATGAGGTACTTTATAGACATAACCACTTTGAATATTAAAATTAACATAACAAGTTTTATGGTTACTATCACTCTTTATATCATACATGTCATCATCATAATCATCATAGATAGGAGGCATGCCATCATTATAATAGTTTTGCTCATCAAAACTTGGGGGACTAAAAATATCATATTCATCAAACATAGCATCCCCAAGCTTGTGGCTTTGCATATCAATAGCATCATGAATATTCAGAGAATTCATACTAGTAATATTTCTATCATGCTCATCATTCAAGGAATTCTCATCAAGTATTTTCATAAATTCTTCCTCTACCAATTAAGCACAATTTTCCGAACCATCATTTTCACGAAAGACATTAAAGAGACAAAACAATTGATGCAACCTAAACTCCATTTTTAAACCAAACTAGTGAAAAACAAGAAACTAAAAGATTTGATAGCAAGATCTACAGATATACCTTCAAGCACTCACCTCCCCGACAACGACGCCATAAAAGAGCTCGATGTCTACTATGCAACCTTCTTCTTGTAGACTCGTGTTGGGCCTCCAAGCGCAGAGTTTTGTAGGACAGTAGCAAATTTCACTCAAGTGGATGACCTAAGGTTCATCAATCCTTGGGAGGCATAGGATGAAGATAGTCTTTCTCAAACAACCCTGCAACCACATAACTGTTGGAAATATGCCCTAGAGGCAATAATAAAATGGTTATTATTGTATTTCCTTGTTCATGATAATTGTCTATTGTTCATGCTATAATTGTGTTAACCGGAAACCATAATGCATGTGTGAATACATAGACCACAACCTGTCCATAGTGAGCTTCTAGTTGGCTAGCTCGTTGATCAATAGATGGTCACGGTTTCATGACCATGGACATTGTATGTAGTTGATAATGGGATCACATCATTAGGAGAATGATGTGATGGATAAGACCCAATCCTAAGCATAGCACAAGCTCGTGTAGTTCGTCTACTAAAGCTTTTCCAATGTCAAGTATCGTTTCCTTAGACCATGAGATTGTGCAACTCCCGGATACCATAGGAATGCTTTGGGTGTTCCAAACGTCACAATGTAACTGGGTGGCTATAAAGGTGCACTACGGGTATCTCCGAAAGTGTCTGTTGGGTTGGCACGAATCGAGACCGGGATTTGTCACTCCGTATGACGGAGAGGTATCTCTGGGCCCACTCGGTAAGACATCATCATAATGAGCTCAATGTGACTAAGGAGTTAGCCATGGGATGATGTGTTAGGAACAAGTAAAGAGACTTGCCAGTAACGAGATTGAACAAGGTATAGGGATACCGACGATCGAATCTCGGGCAAGTATCATACCGGTAGACAAAGGGAATTGTATACCGGATTGATTGAGGCCCCGACATCGTGGTTCATCCGATGAGATCATCATGGAGCATGCGGAGCCAACATGGGTATCCAGATCCCGCTGTTGGTTATTGACCGGAGAGGTGTCTCGTTCATGTCTACGTGTCTCCCGAACCCGTAGGGTCTACACACTTAAGGTTCGATGACGCTAGGGTTATAGGGAAATAGTGTACGTGGTTACTGAACGTTGTTTGGAGTCCCGGATGAGATCCTGAATGACATGAGGAGCTCCGGAATGGTCCGGAGGTAAAGATTCATATATAGGAAGTGAGGTTTTGGTCACCAGAAATGTTTCGGGAATTACCGGTAACGTATCGGGACCACCGGAAGGGTTCCGAGGGTCCACCAAGTGGGGCCACCAGCCCCAGAGGGCTGCCTGGGACACAAGTGGGAGGGAACCAGCCCCTAGGTGGGCTGGTGCGCCCCCCCACAAGGGCCCAAGGCACAGCTGAAGTGGGAGGGGCGCAAACCCTAGGGCAGATGGGCCCTAAGGCCCACCCTAGGGCAGCCACACCCCTCTCCCTCTTGGCCGCCGACCAGATGGGATCTGGTGGATGCCGCACCACCCTAGGGTGGAAACCCTAGGGTGCAGCCCTTCCTCCTCCTCCTATACATAGTGGAGGGTTTTGGGGCTGCAAAAGACATAGTTTCTTCCTCTCTCGGCACAGCCCTACTCCTCCCTCTCCTCGTTCTCCGTAGTGCTTGGTGAAGCCATGCCAGAGACCACGTAGCTCCACCGTCACCACGCCATCGTGCTGCCGGAGCTCTCCCTCAACCTCTGCTTCTTCCTTGCTGGATCAAGGCATAGGAGACGTCACCGGGTTGCACGTGTGTTGAATGCGGAGGCGTCGTTGTTCGGTGCTAAGATCGGAGTCCACCGCGATTTGAATCGCTATGAGTACGACTCCACCAACCGCGTTCTTGTAACGCTTTGGCTTAGAGATCTTCAAAGGTATGAAGATGCAATCTCTTCCCTCTCGTTGCTAGTTTCTCAATAGATAGATCTTGGTGAACGCGTAGAAAATTTTGATTTACTACTACGTCTCCCAACAGTGGCATCATATGCTAGGTCTATGCGTAGAATCTATGCACGAGTAGAACACAAAGCAGTTGTGGGTGTTGATCTTGTTAATTTTCTACCACTACTAGTCTTATCTTGATTCGGCGGTATTGTGGGATGAAGCGTCCCGGACCAACTTTACACATACGCTCACGTGAGACCGGTTCCACCGCCTGACATGCACTTGTTGCATAAGGTGGCTAGCGGGTGTCTGTCTCTCCCACCTTAGTCGGATTGGATTCGATGAAAAGGGTCCTTATGAAGGGTAAATAGCTATTGGCATATCACGTTGTGGTTTTGGCGTAGGTAAGAAACGTTCTTGCTACAAACCTATAGCAGCCATGTAAAAACTTGCAACTACAAATTAGAGGACGTCTAACTTGTTTTTGCAGCATATGCCTTGTGATGTGATATGGCCAAAGGATGTGATGTGATGCATTGTGATGTATGATATTTATCATGTTCTTGTAATATGATTCACGACTTGCATGTCGATGAGTATGACAACCGGCAGGAGCCATAGGAGTTGTCTTATTTTATTGTATGACCTGCGTGTCAATCATAAACGCCATTGAATTACTTTACTTTATTGCTAAACATTATCCATAGTAGTAGAAGTAATAGTTAGCGAGACAACTTCATGAAGACACGATGATGGAGATCATGGTGTCATGCCGGTGACAGTGATGATCATGGTGCCCCGAAGATGGAGATCAAAGGAGCAAGATGATATTGGCCATATCATGTCACTATATTGATTGCATGTGGTGTTTATTATGTTTACATCTTATTTGCTTATAACGACGGTAGTAAATAAGATGATCTCTCAGTAAAATTTCAAGAAAGGTGTTCACCCTAACTATGGACCGTTGCTAAGGATAGTTGTTCCGAAGCACCACGTGATGATCGGGTGTGATAGGTTCTAATGTTCGCATACAACGGGTGTTAGCCATATTTACACACGCGAAACACTTAGGTTGACTTGACGAGCCTAGCATGTACAAACATGGCCTCGGAGCATGGAAGACCGAAAGGTCGAACATGAGTCGTATAGAAGATACGATCAACATGGAGATGTTCACCATGGATGACTAGTCTGTCTCACGTGATGATCGGACGCGGGCTAGTTGACATGGATCATGTGTCACTTGGATGACTAGAGAGATGTGTATCTAAGTGGGAGTTCATTAAATAATTTGATTATGTGAACTTAATTATCATGAACTTAGTCTAAAATTGTCTTTACAATCTATGTTGTAGATCCAATGGCCAACGCTAATGTCACCCTCAACTTCAACGCGTTCCTAGAGAAAACCAAGCTGAAAGATGATGGAAGCAACTATGCGGACTGGGTCCGTAGCTTGAGGATCATCCTCATAGCTTCCAAGAGATTGTATGTCCTTGATGCACCGCTAGGTGACCCACCCATTTTCCCGATGGACCAAGACATTACGAACGCTTGGCAGTCATGCTATGATGATTACTCCCTTGTTCAGTGCGGCATGCTTTACAGTTTAGAACCAGGGCTCCAAAAGCGTTTTGAGCAACACGGAGCATATGAGATGTGCCAAGAGCTGAAACTGGTTTTCGAAGCTCATGCCCGGGTCGAGAGATATGACGTCTCCGACAAGTTCTTCAGCTGTAAGATGTAGGAGAATAGTTCTGTTAGTGAGCGCATACTCAAAATGTCTGGGTTGCACAACCGCTTGACTCAGCTGGGAGTTAATCTCCCGGATGGCTTGGTCATTGACAGAATCCTCCAGTCGCTTCCACCTAGCTACAAGAGCTTTGTGATGAACTACAACATGGAGGGTATGGAGAAGTCCATTCCTGAGTTGTACTCGATGCTGAAATCAGCGGAGGTCGAGATAAAAAAGGAGCATCAAGTGTTGATGGTAAATAAGACCACTAGTTTCAAGAAAGGCAAGGGTAAGAAGAACTTCAAGAAGGATGGCAAAGCTATTGCCGCGCCCGGTAAGCAAGTTGCCGGGAAGAAGAACAAGAATGGACCCAAGCCTGAGACTGAGTGCTTTTATTGCAAGGGTACCGGTCACTGGAAGCGGAACTGCCCCAAGTATTTAGCGGATAAGAAGGCCGACAATGTTAAATGTATATGTGATATACTTGTTATTGATGTGTACCTAACCAGTGCTCGTAGTAGCTCCTGGGTATTTGATACCGGTGCAGTTGCTCACATTTGTAACTCCAAGCAGGAGCTGCAGAATAAGCGGAGGCTGGCAAAGGACGAGGTGACGATGCGCATCGGGAATGGTTCCAAGGTCGATGTGATCGCCGTCGGTACGCTACCTCTACATCTACCTTCGGGATTAGTTTTAAACCTCAATAATTGTTATTTAGTACCAGCTTTGAGCATGAACATTGTATCTGGATCTCGCTTGATGCGAGATGGCTACTCATTTAAATCTGAGAATAATGGTAGTTCTATTTATATGAGAGAAATGTTTTATGGTCATGCTCCGCTGGTCAATGGTTTATTTTTGATGAATCTCGAACGTGATGTTACACATATTCATAGTGTGAGTACCAAAAAGTGCAAGGTTGATAACGATAGTCCCACTTACATGTGGCACTGCCGCCTTGGTCATATTGGTGTCAAACACATGAAGAAGCTCCATGCTGATGGACTTTTGGAGTCTCTTGATTTTGAATCATTTGACACGTGCGAACCATGCCTCATGAGCAAGATGACAAAGACTCCGTTCTGCGGAACAATGGAGTGAGCAGCTGACTTGTTGGAGATAATACATACCGATGTATGCGGTCCAATGAGCGTCGAGGCTCGTGGTGGCTACCGTTATGTTCTCACCCCCACTAATGACTTGAGAAGATATGAGTATGTCTACTTAATGAAACACAAGTATGAAACCTTTGAAAGGTTCAAGGAATTTCAGAGTGAGGTAGAGAATCAACGTGACAGTAAAATAAAGTGTCGACGATCTGATCGTGGCAGAGAATATTTAAGTCATGAGTTTGGCATGCACCTAAGGAAATGTGGAATCCTTTCACAACTCACGCCGCCTAACACACCTCAGCGAAATGGTGTGTCTGAATGTCGTAATCACACTCTATTGGATATGGTGCGATCTATGATGTCTCTTACCGACTTATTGCTATCATTTTGGGGATATGCATTAGAGACTGTCGCATTCACTTTAAATAGGGCACCGTCAAAGTCCGTTGAGACGACACTGTATGAATTATGGTTTGGAAAGAAACCTAAGCCGTCGTTTCTAAAAGTTTGGGGATGCGATGCTTATGTGAGGAAATTTCAACCTGAGAAGCTCGAACCAAAGCGGGAAAGTGTGTCTTCATAGGATATCCCAAAGAGACTATTGGGTTTACCTTCTACCTCAGATCCGAAAGCAAAGTCTTTGTTGCCAAGAATGGATCCTTTCTCGAGAAAGAGTTTTTGTCAAAAGAAGTAAATGGGAGGAAAATAGAACTTGATGAGGTAATTATAACTCCACTTGAACCGGAGAGTAGCGCAGCACAGGAAGTTATTTCTGTAGAGCCTACACCGGCTGGAGAGGAAGTTAATTATGATGATCATGAAACTTCAGATCAAGTTACTATTGAATGTCGAAAGGTCCACTAGGACACGTTCCGCACCAGAGTGGTACGGCAACCCTGTCCTGGAGATCATGTTGTTGGACAACGGTGAACCTTCGAACTATGAAGAAGCGATGGCGGGCCCGGATTCCAACAAATGGCTTGAAGCCATGAAATCCGAAATAGGATCCATGTATGAGAACAAAGTGTGGACTTTGGTGGACTTGCGTGATGATAAGCGATCCATTGAAAATAAATGGATCTTTAAGAAGAAGGCTGACGCGGATGGTAATGTGACCGTCTATAAGGCTCGGCTTGTTGCTAAGGGTTATCGACAAGTTCAAGGAGTACTAAAATGAGACTTTCTCACCTGTAGCGATGCTGAAGTCTGTCCGAATCATGTTAGCGATTGCCACATGTTATGATTATGAGATCTGGCAAATGGACATCAAAACGGCATTCCTTAATGGCTTCCTTAAGGGAGAACTGTATATGATACAACCGGAAGGTTTTGTCGATCCTAAAGAAGCTAACAAAGTATGCAAGCTCCAGCGCTCCATCTATGTGCTGGTGCAAGCATCTCCGAGTTGGAACATTCGCTTTAATGAGGTGATTAAAGCGTTTGGGTTTGTACAGGTTTATGGAGAACCCTGTATTTACAAGAAAGTGAGTGGGAGCTCTGTAGCATTTATCATATTATATGTGGATGACATACTGATAATGGGAAATGATATAGAACTTTTGGAAAGTGTAAAGGCCTACTTGAATAAATGTTTTTCAATGAAGGACCTTGGAGAAGCTGCTTACATATTAGGTATTAAGATCTATAGAGATAGATCGAAACGCCTCATAGGTCTTTCACAAAGCACATACCTTGAAAAGATATTGAAGAAGTTCAATATGGATCAGTCCAAGAAGGGGTTCTTGCCTATATTACAGGGTGTGAGATTGAGTATGACTCAATGCCCAACCATGACAAAAGATAGAGAAGAGATGAGTGTCATCCCCTGTGCTTCAGCCATAGGCTCTATTATTTATGCCATGTTGTGTACCAGACCTGATGTAAACCTTGCCATAAGTTTGGTAGGGAGGTACCAAAGTGATCCCGGAGCGGAACACTGGACAACAGTCAAGAATATCCCGAAGTACTTGAAAAGGACAAAGGACATGCTTCTCATATATGGAGGTGTCGAAGAGCTCGTCGTAAAGGGTTACGTCGATGCTAGCTTCGACACAGATCCGGACGACTCCAAGTCGCAAACTGGATACGTGTATATTTTGAACGAAGGGGCAGTCAGCTGGTGCAGCAGCAAGCAAAGCATCATGGCAGCATCTACATGTGAAGCGCTGCTTCGGAAGCAGCAAAGGAAGGAGTCTGGATGAAGGAGTTCATCACCGACCTAGGAGTAATTCCAAGTGCGTTGGGCCCGATGACTCTATTCCGTGACAACACTAGAGCTATTGCCCTTGCGAAGGAGCCTAGGTTTCACAAGAAGACAAGACACATCAAGCGCCGCTACAACTCCATCCGTGATTGCATCCAGAGGGAGATATAGATATTTGTAAAGTGCATATGGATCTGAATGTCATAGATCCGTTGACTAAAGCTCTCTCACGAGCAAAACATGATCAACACCAGAATGCTATTGGTGTTCGATTCATCACAATGTAACTAGATTATTGACTCTAGTGCAAGTGGGAGACTGTTGGAAATGTGCCTTAGAGGCAATAATAAAATGGTTATTATTGTATTTCCTTGTTCATGATAATTGTCTATTGTTCATGCTATAATTGTGTTAACAGGAAACCGTAATGCATGTGTGAATACATAGACCACAACCTGTCCGTAGTGAGCCTCTAGTTGCCTAGCTCGTTGATCAATAGATGGTCACGGTTTCATGACCATGGACATTGGATGTCATTGACAACGGGATCACATCATTAGGAGAATGATGTGATGGACAAGACCCAATCCTAAGCATAGCACAAGATCGTGTAGTTCGTTTGCTAAAGCTTTTACAATGTCAAGTATCGTTTCCTTAGACCATGAGATTGTGCAACTCCCGGATACCGTAGGAATGCTTTGGGTGTTCCTAATGTCACAACATAACTGGGTGGCTATAAAGGTGCACTACGGGTATCTCCGAAAGTGTCTGTTGGGTTGGCACGAATCGAGACTGGGATTTGTCACTCCGTATGACGGAGAGGTATCTCTGGGCCCACTCGGTAAGGCATCATCATAATGAGCTCAATGTGACTAAGGAGTTAGCCACGGGATGATGTGTTATGAAATGAGTAAAGATACTTGCCGGTAACGAGATTGAACAAGGTATAGGGATACCGACGATCAAATCTCGGGCAAGTATCATACTGGTAGACAAAGGGAATTGTATACGGGATTGATTAAATCCCCGACATCGTGGTTCATCCGATGAGATCATCATGGAGCATGAGGGAGCCAACATGGGTATCCAAATCCTTCTATTGGTTATTGACCGGAGAGGTGTCTCGGTCATGTCTACGTGTCTCCTGAACCCGTAGGGTCTACACACATAAGGTTCGATGACGCTAGGGTTATAGGGAAATAGTGTATGTGGTTACCGAAGGTTGTTCGGAGTTTTGAATGAGATCCCGAATGTCACGAGGAGCTCTGTAATGGTACGGAGGTAAAGATTCATATATAGGAAGTGAGGTTTTGGTCACCGGAAATGTTTCGGGAATTACCGGTAACGTACCGGGACCACCGGAAGGGTTTCGGGGGTCCACAAAGTGGGGCCACCAGCCCCAGAGGGCTGCCTGGGATGCAAGTGGGAGGGAACCATCCCCTAGGTGGGCTGGTGCTCCCCCCAAGGGCCCAAGCCACAGATGAAGTGAGAGAGGGGCAAACCCTAGGGCAGATGGGCCCTAAGGCCCACCCTAGGGCAGCCGCACCCCTCTCCCTCTTGGCCGCCGACCAGATGGGATCTGGTGGCTGCCGCACCACCCTAGGGTGGAAACCCTAGGGCGCAGCCCTCCCTCCTCATCCTCCTATATATAGTGTAGGGTTTTGGGGCTGCAAAAGACACGGTTTCTTCCTCTCTCGACGCAGCCCTACTCCTCCCTCTCCTCGTTCTCTGTAGTGCTTGGCAAAGCCCTGCCGGAGACCACGTAGCTCCACCGTCACCATGCCGTTGTGCTGCCGGAGCTCTCCCTCAACCTCTCCTTCCTCCTTGCTGGATTAAGGCATAGGAGACATCACCGAGCTGCACGTGTGTTGAACGCGGAGGCGCCGTTGTTCGGTGCTAAGATCGGAGTCCACCGCGATCTGAATCGCCACGAGTACGACTCCACAAACCGTGTTCTTGTAACGCTTCCTCTTAGCGATCTTCAAAGGTATGAAGATGCAATCTATTCCCTCTCGTTGCTGGTTTATCCATAGATAGATCTTGGTGAACGCGTAGAAAATTTTGATTTACTACTACGTCTCCCAACAATAACATAGAGTCTCTTGTGTCCCCAACACACTCAATACAATGGTAAATTGTGTAGGTGCACTAGTTCGGCGAAGAGATGGTGATACAAGTGTAATATGGATGGTAGATATAGGTTTTTGTAATCTAAAAATATAAAAACAGCAAGGTAACTAATGATAAAAGTGAGCACAAACGGTATTGCAATGCTTAGAAACAAGGCCTAGGGGTCATACTTTCACTAGTGCAAGTTCTCTCAACAATACTGACATAGTTGAATCATATGTAAATCCCTCATGTGCGACAAAGAGTTCACTCCAAAGTCACAAATAGCGGAGAACAAACGAAGAAATTATTGTAGGGTACGAAACCACCTCATAGTTATCTTTCCCGATCAATCGTATGAGCTATCGCTATAAGTGTCATGAATATCCCTAGAGTTCGTATTAAAATAATACCTCAAGATACACATCAACCGAAACCCTAATGTCGCCTAGATACTCCAATGTCACCACGAGTACCCATGGGATTGATTATATGATATGCATCACACAATTTCAGATTCATCATGTTCAATCCAACACAAAGAACTTCAAAGAGTGCCCCAAAGTTTCTAATGGCGAGTCAAGACGAAAACATGTGCCAACCCCTATGCATAGATTCCCAAGGTCACGGAACCCGCAAGTTGATCACCAAAACATACATCAAGTGGATCAATAGAACATCCCATTGTCACCACAGATATCCCATCGCAAGACATACATCAAGTGTTCTCAAATCTTTTAAAGACTCAATCTGATAAGAAAACTTCAAAGGGAAAACTCAATTAATCACAACAAGATAGAGAGGGGAAAACTCCATATGATTCATATATATTAATAAAGCTCGCGGTACATCAAGATCGTGTCATCTAAAGAACACGAGAGAGAGAGAGATCAAACACATAGATACTGGTACATACCCTCAGCCTCGAGGGTGAACTACCCCCTCCTCGTCATGGAGATCGTCGGGATGATGAAGATGGCCTCTGGTGATGGTTCCCCCTCCGACAGGGTGCCGGAATGGGATCCCGATTGGTTTTTCGTGGCTACAGGGACTTGCGGCAGCGGAACTCCTGATCTAGGTTTCTTTCTAGGGGTTACTGGATTTATAGTAGTACTTGGCGTTGGAATCACGTCAAGGGGACTCCCGAGGGGCCCACAAGCCAGGGGGCACGCCCTAGGGGGTCGTGCTCTGGTGGCTTGTGGCTGCCTTGGGACTTCTCTCCAGTATATTTTTGCTCCAGAATTTTTCATATTTTTCAAAAGTATTCTCCGTAAATTTTATGCCCATCCCGAGAACTTTTATTTCTACACAAAAAACGACACCATTGTAGTTCTGCTGAAAACAACGTTAGTCCGGGTTAGTTCTAATGAAATCATACCAAAATGATATAGAATTATTGTAAACATGGCATGAATACTTCATAAACTATATATACGTTGGATACGTATCAGGCTCCCAAGCAACACCTAACCAATCTAGGAGGCACCACCCTCCAAAAGGTAATAGGCTTGATAGTGACGATGCTCGTTGCTCTTGTGCTTCAAGATGATAGACTCCTCAACACTCAATCACTCTCTCCAGATTTGGCTTGGTAAAAGAGTTTTATTGGGTGGAAAGCAACTTGGGGAGGCTAGAAATCAAGGTCCATATGGTTGGAGTGGATGATCTTGATCTTAGCACAAGGGTAGGTGGTTCTCTCTCAGAAATTTGGATATGGGAAGTGGGGAACTATTCTGAGTGCTTCTCTGGTGAGTAGGATGTGGTGGAGGGGTATATATAGGCATCTCCAAAAATCCAACCATTACAACATTATTGACCAACTCGGTGAAACCGAAGCAAAACTCGGTTGTACCGATCTGTTCAAAATGTGGCAACTTTGTGAATCTCGGTGAGACCGATATGACATTCTCGGTGGTACCGAAATGAGTGGCCGAGGGTAGTTCCCAAACTCGGTGAGACCGAAACATAAAACTCAGAAATTCCAGTTTCATGATATGAGTCACCCGAATCGTGGTCACCAAAACTCGGTTGCACCGATGCAACACTTGGTTGTATCGAGATGTTAGGGTTTGGCCAGGGTTCTGTCGGGGGTAGAAATTGGTGGAGCCGAATGGGAAAACTTGGTGGCACCGATTTTGTGTAGTAGGGTTTTGACAGAGTATTTTTGTGGGAGACCTTGTGGGTGTTTTTGGTGGCTAGCACTTGTACACGTGGAGCAATTTGTTCATCAACATTACCTTACCCCCTTTTAATAGTATTGTCTTTCCTATGGACTCAAAGTGATTTCTCAAAAAGTAAAAAGAGAGTCTTCTAGTTTGAAGCTTTGTCAATCCATTCCTTGCATCTTGTGGTCTCCTCACAATCTATAGCCATCCCATCATTGGACTTTTCCTGAAATATGGTTAGTCGAAACATGAGTCCAATGATATATATATGTTGTTATTAATTACCAAACCCACCAAGGTAGCAAATGTGCTTTGAATATCCCCTTTTTGGTAATTTATGACAACATATAGATCAAACCTCCGACATATGATATTATCAATCAACATAATCATCGCTTTGGGAAGTATGTCATAAGCAAGAGCTCCCCCTAAATTTGTGGACTATTTTGAATTTGTGTTTGAAAGCAAATGCGCAATCGATTAGATTCATGGGGCACTCTTCCATGTCAAATAAATCTTGGTGGTGTGCGAGAATAATATGAATGAACAACATAACACACCACATCAAGCAAGAAGTGAATGATCATCTCATAAGATAAGACTTAGTAGAAACACGTAAGAAGTGCATGATCAAACACCAACAAGTTTAACACAACAAATAAACCAAAAGATTTTAAAGTTTTAGAGAGCAATAAAAAGCAACTCTCTCTCTCTCGAATCCCTATGATCTATACAACTTCTCCTTCCTTTGGCAACAAGTTACCAGAAGGTTCAAAGGTATAGGACTAATCCTCACTCTGGGGCTGATCTCCTTCGGTTGTTGATGTAGGAGTCAAGAGAACCGCTTCTGTGAAGACTTCTGCAGATGTCATGGAAGGGGTTGGAGTAGACAATGGAGGTGCTGATGGAGCTGGTGGGATCGAAGCAGCTGGAGTTGGAGTTGATGAAGATGGTCTCATCTCTAGAGCTGGCACTGACATAGATCTGGCCTGGGTCTTGAACTGAGTACTAGGCTGGAGAGGGTGACTGTCATCATCATCATCATCATCATCATCATCTGAGGTGTGAGGAAGGGGTAGAGAGTCGACTTCCTTCTTGAGCTCATTAACAGTTTTTGTCAGCCCATCAACCTTGTTATCCAATGTATGAAACTTGTCCTCAACAATCCTTTCCAGACTCTTTTGGTTATTCAAAATCTCAGTGATGTCATTCTGCATGCCTTGGATAGAGCTAAGAATAAGGTCCATCTGCTCATTCCTTGTCTTGGGCACGGGAGCACTAGTGGCTCTGGCTGCCACAGCTACTGCCTGTGTAGTATATGAAGTGGGATGATCTGGGGTCATCACCACAACATTATCCTCAAACTCGGGATGGAGTGGCATATGAGGTCGATCAAGTGCATATACATTCTTTTCAAGCTTGAGTTGATTAGCATTTCAATGTATGGAGCATATCCACATGATCTCTTTTGGTCAGCAGCAGTCCTCTTCACAGTCTCAACTATCAAATCCATGACCTTGAATCTGGTGTGAAGGTCAATGTGATGCAGCATGTTGATGAGAGTCCTCTGACCACCTTGTCATCTCATGACTTGGGCATCAAAGTGTACCTCAAGATGGTGTTGGTGGTTGGCAAACCTGCTTGCACATAGTACACTAAGCCAAACTTATGTTAATGCACATAGTCAACATGGATCTCCTTGTACATCTTAGCCATTGAATTATGATTCATCTTGGCCTAAGATTACACATCCAAGTCTCCATCCTGTACTTGTGGGGCTCCTAAGATGGTAGCCCACTCTTCCATTTCAGATTCATACCTTACACCTTTAGTCATCCAAACAATTCTTCCATCACCATAAAAGTGAGATGTGTAATAGAATTGCATGATCATCTCGTCATTCCAGGGGGTCATATGCCTACCAACAAATGCTTCAATATCAATAGCATTGAAGTTTTCTTGCACATGGGGGAAGTAGTATATATTCTCCTTAATGTATCCCAGTCTACATATCTCATGTCACTTACAGCTGGGCTCTTGTCTAGGAGAATGGTCTCATAGAAATCCCGCTGCTCCTTGGTGTAGAATCTATAATCTACAATAGTCTTTCTCCTCTGAGAATATGGATCTATAGCTCTCCATTCCCTCAGCCCTGAATCCTTCCTCTTCTTCATGTAATTATCAAGAAGATAATTGTCATTATGCTCTGGAAGGTGAGGTCTTAGCTTCCTCAACATTGTCATCTCATCCTCTTCAGCAACAACTCTGGAGAAGGATCCCTTGTGCTTGGCTGCAGCTCGAACATCCTTGGTAGTCCTCTTGGACTTTGGAGCCATGGGATTCATGGGAGTAGTTGCCTTGCTTTTGGATGGGGCCTCACTGGTCATGGCATCAGCAAGCTTCTTCTTCTTCTTCTTCTTCTTCTTCTTGGGAGGAGCCTGGGCAGCTGGCTCTTCCTCTCCCTCAGCCTCTTCTGGATCTTCATACATAGAAGTTGGTCTTCCAACAACATGTACAATTCTCTTCCCGCTCCTCTTCTTCTTAGCTGGCTTCTTAGGCATAGAGCTCCTAGCAGGCTCAATAGACATGGAATCCCTAGCACTTTGTGGTGCTCTCATTTCCTCAGTACTGGTATACTCCTTCCTTAATGGCCTCCTAGATGAGGTGGCCTCACATGCAGACTTGTTAGCAGCTCTCTCTGCTTTGTCTTGCCTTTGCTTGGCAAGAACTTCATCTGGCACAAAATCTAAGTCTTCCTCATCCGAGTTCAATTTCCTCCTAGCTCTTGTAGCAGCCTTGGGAAGGTCATGAGAGCTACGGGTGCCTGGATCTTCTAAAGAAGAGCTGGGCTCACGACTTGTGACTAGATCCGCATCAATATTGGGCTCTTTGGAATCATTCTGGATGTCACCTCAAGCTGATATGCTGTCCCTGTGAATAGAGTATAGAAGAGCAGAAGGGTTGAGCATCACAAAAACACAAATGTTTTTCAAAATTTAAACTTAGAAACTTGGGTTTGAACTAATTCAAAATGTATTTCGGTTGCATCAGGTTGAAATTTTCGGAGTCATCGAGACAGACCACTTGCATTAATAGAAACTTGGGCAGCCTTTTCGGTGTAACCGAAAAGAACGACCCGGTCTCACCTAAGTGGTTCTTGGAAACCCTAAAAACTAAATCGGCTGAACCGATTTTATCAACTCGGTGTCACCGAGATGCATGTTGCGGGAGGTCGGATCCAAAATTCCTTCATTTTCCAATCTATGGAATTTTCTTGTGGGATAGATAGATTGCACACAGTGGATAACATATGGAAACTTCCTAATGCGCATGAATCAGACTTGGAACGCATGAGGAGATCGAAACCATATCCTAACTTGACAATGGTCCGACAACAACGACGACTGCGGTGGAGATTTCCGTCCACAGAGAGGGTACCAATGGAAAAGGCGCTCGGGGAGACAAGGGCGACGACCAAGGGGTCTAGTGTGGCAGCTTAGGGTTGGAGACTCGATCATTTGAAGATGAATTTCAAAATGCTGGGTCCGCCTGGATTAAAGTACCCTTCACTGTCGGTGACGCCAATACTAAAATTTCAATGCCACCGAGTTCCACTACTGTCAGTTGATAGGGAAACTCTATGAAGCCGAGATTATGGTATCGATGCTACCGAGGTGCAAACACATATCAACCCTGAGTAGTCGGTGAAACTGAGAATTTCTGATTGGTTACACTGAGTTGCACTTTAGGGAGGTTTTGGAAGTTAGCCTTGATGAAACGGGACTCCGAGTGCTCCTCACACAGAGGGTTCGAGAAGTGCTTGTTCAAGTTTTGTGATGTAGAATGAATATAACTTGAGATGAGAAAGCATAGATAGCTAGAGAGGGGTCTTAGGCATTCTTGTACATCCAACTCGCAAAAGAAAATCAAAAACCAACTAGCTACAATTGGATATCCTCGAATGAGTAAATATATGCAAACCAACATGCTAACAAAATAATATGTCAAATGAAATCATGGCAAACATGCACAAACACTCTAGCATCTATCAAGCACTTTTGGTGATGACGTAGTCATCTATATGTGAGTATATTGACTTAGGAGCCAAGTAACAATAATTGATCATAGGTCATACTCATCGTTTAAGCACAAGTGGGGTTGCCACTTTTACATAAAGCTTGTTAATGTTGTCACATTCTAAGAGATGCTTTATCTCAAGTCTTAGAGTAAAGCTCCCCCTTGATGTGACATCCCCACTAAGAGGGATAAACTAACCTTGGGTTTTGTCATAGAAGACTTCATGTGGGTGATTTAGTGATGGATGCTCATAGTTGATGAAGATCATCTTGAGTTGGGAGCAATCCTTTTGTTTCTTACTCTCCTCACCTACATACATGAGACAAATACAAGGATATCTATCGACATGAAGTGCAAAGCATACATGATGATATCCATGAATTCATTAATTACCTTGTACCTTGCTTATCTTTGAGGATATGTGTGTCTCTTTGAACTATTGCATAATGTTGATGTTGATTGCAACTAGTCCTTGCCAATAATGAATGTGAGTGAATTTCATTGGGGATTCACCCTTCAAGAACTTCTCTAGTTCTTCTTCTTGGGGACCCACATCAAGTTGATGGGAATCCTTGGAGTTGAAGTAGCACGTTAGAAGTTGAGCTTGTATAAGCCTTGGGAACCCACTTGACCAAAGCTTGGGCTTCATCTTCATATGAGTCAATCTCCTCTTGAAGATGTTGGGGAATGTTGCATGGGAAACAAAAAATTTCCTACGCACACGCAAGATCTATCCATGGTGATGAGCATCTACGAGGGGGAGAGTGGATGTACATACCCTTGTAGATCGCTAAGCGGTAAGCGGTAAGAAAGGCGGTTGATGTAGTCGAACATCTTCACGATCCAAATCGCAAGCCATCCTGCGATCCCATCACAATCCGTCCCGCGATCCAATCACGGTCCGTCCCGCGATCCAATCACGGTCCTTCTAATCTAGCGCCGAACGAATGGCACCCCCGCATTCAACACACATACAGATTGATGACGATCTCCACCTCCTTGATCCAGCAAGCGAGGGTGGATAGGTAGATGAGTTCTTCGGCAACACAACGGCGTGGTGCTGGTGGTGGTGGAGCTGATCCGGCAGAGCTTCGCTAAGCTATACCGAACAGATCTAGAGGAGAAGCAATCTAGAGGGAGAGAGGGCAGCACGTGGCTTTTTAGGTTGCGGCTGGCCTCTTTCTCTCTCCATATATATAGGGGAAAGGGAGGAGGGGGACGCCCCTAGATCTCATCTAGGGAGTGGCAGCCAATGCAGAGGGGGGGTGTGTGCCCCCTAGGGAAACCCTGGGGTGGCTTGGCCCCCAAGTTACCTAGTGGCAGCCCCTTAGATGGGCTCCCCCACCCTTGGGCGAAGTGGGCTAGGGTTTGGATGGCGCCCATACCCCTTGTGGGCTGGTGTGCCCCCTCCCTTTGGCCCATGAGGCCCCCCAACACTTGCCGCCCCCCCCCGAAACACCTTTCGGTACTCCCGATCTTAACCCAGTACCCCCAGAACGCTTCCAGACTCCGATTCCCTTCCTCCTATATATTGATCTTCACCTTCGGACCATTACGAAGTTCCTCGTCATGTCTGGGATCTCATATGGGACTCCAAACAACCTTCAGTCACCAACACATATAACTCAATACTGTCGAAACGTCACCGAACGTTAAGTATGGAGACCCCGCGGGTTCGAGAACTATGTAGACATGACCGAGACACCTCTACGGTTAATAACCAATAGCGGGACCTGGATGCCCATATTGGTTCCTACATATTCTATGAAGATCTTTATCGGTTGAACCTCTATGTCAAGGATTCAGTTAATCCCGTATGATGTTGCCTTTGTTCTTTGGTATCTTACTTGCCTGAGATTCGATCGTCGGTATCTCTATACTTAGTTCAATCTCGTTACCAGCAAGTCTCTTTACTCATTCCGTAATACAACATCCCGTGGCTAACTCTTTAGTCACATTGCTTTCAAGGCTTATAGTGATGTTGTATTACCGAGTGGGCCCTGAGATACCTCTCCGTCACACGGAGTAACAAATCCCAGCCTTGATCCATGCCAACCCAACAGATACCCTCGGAGATACCTGTAGAGCACCTTTATAGTCACCCAGTTACATTGCGACGTTTGATACACACAAGGTACTCCTCCGGTGTCAGTGAGTTGCATGATCTCATGGTCATAGGAATAGATACTTGACATGCAGAAAACTATAGCAACAAACTGACACGATCGTATGCTATGTTTATAGTTTGGGTCTTGTCCATAACATCATTCTGCTAATGATGTGATCCCATTATAAAATGACATCTCATGTCCATGGCCAGGAAACCTTGACCATCTTTGATTAACGAGCTAGTCTATTAGAGGCATACTAGGGACATGGTGTATGCACACATGTATCTGAGTTTCCGATCAATACAATTCTAGCATGGATAATAAACGGTTATCATGAACGAGGAAATATGATAATAACTAATTTATTATTGCCTCTAGGGCTTATTTCCAATAGAAGCTTGTCCTTGCCCTTGAGCTTGTGGTCTTGTGGTGGAAGATCATCTTGAGCTTTTGGTACCTTGGGAAGAGTATCTTCATACTTCTCCCTTTGAGGAACACACTTGGGCTTGGGGTATGGACCTTATTCCCATTCAACTCCATTTGTGTTGAAGTAGCCAATGCCATGGTTCTTCCGGTATCCTCCGTGCTTGCGTACAATTTCGTCAAATTGCTTACATCCGACAAGACTTTTGTAGATACCTTTCTCTATAATGCCTTTCAATAGATCATTTTATTTCTCAAGTGTAACTTGGCTAAGAGAGTCGTTAGTGGGATCAATAGAACTACTATAAGCAATATCATTGGATTTATCATTTTTATTTCTACTAGTTGAAGAACCTTTCTTTCCTTTGTTACAAGTTTCCTTTGCCTTAACTTGTGGAATGAATGTAGACAAGAGAAGTCGTTTGGCTAGATAAGAGAAACTCTTCTTTCAAAGATCATAATTGATAGCTTTAAGGAATTCATGCTCTTGCTCCAAATTGAGCTTCTCAAAATAGAGCTTCTCATGAGTCCTTACAAGTTCTCTATGATCTTGTATAGTGGACTGGTGGGCTCACTTAAGAGTGTTTAGTTCTTTAGTTTGTCTCTCTATTTCCAACTTATTATCATCACACAACTTATATTGACAAGAATGATTACAAACAAGTTCATTTTGACTAGTATCACTAGATTTGTCAAATAGCAAGTTATCATCTCCTAGTAGGTCATCCTCATCACTATTGAAAACAAGGTATTCGGGGTGTGCTACCTTGGGGTATTTAGCCATGAAGAAACTTCCACTCCCTTCATTTGGTGGATCAAATATGTCGTAGGAGTTAGAGGAAACAAGTGCATATCCGGCAACACCTTCATCTTGACTATAGTCGGAGTTAGAGTGATATCTTCTCTCGGATTGGTGGTCGGATTCGAAGCCGGAAACCCATTCACGAACATGAGCTTGATGTCTTGTTCTTGAGTAGCCCTTAGTGTACTTGTCTTTCTTCTCTGAGTCCCTACTTCTCCTTGATGGTCTTCATTCATAACGGTCATCTGTACTCCTTCTCTCTCTTAAAGGTGACTCATCTCTTGAGCTCTTTCTTCTAGGTGACTCTTCTCTTATTTTGTGGGGGTCGTGCACTCATTGGAGTAGTGTGCGGGCCTTCCACAATTGTAACAATTCCGGTCATGACTAGATGAACGATTCTCTTCATATCTTGAGTTGGAGTTCCTCTCTTTGCCTCTACTCTTGTAGAACTTGTTGAATTTCTTGACCATGAGGCTTATCTATTCATTGGTAACAAGGTTGTCACTTGAAGTAGCGGGAGCATCCCTTATGGCTTTGTAAGCACCACTTGACTTGTTGTGAAGTTCTTCCTTGTCTGTGAGTGACATCTCATGAGAAACAATCCTTCCAATCACTTCTGTAGGCTTGATATCTTTGTAGTTTGGCATCATTTGGATTAATGCACACACGGTGTCATAGTTTCCATCCAAAGCCCTAAGTATCTTCTTGATGATGAATTTGTCGGTCATTTCTTCACTTCCTAATCCGGAAATCTCATTGGTAATGAGAGCTAGCCTAGAGTACATCTCTACGACTCCTTCACGATCCTTCATCTTGAACTTGTAAAGTTGACTTTGAAGCACATCCAACTTATATTCTCTGACGGAATCAGTACGTTCGTGCATATCAACCAAAGTGTCCCAAATTTAGGATGCTTGCGAGGGGGTTAATCATAAGTAGGTTGTTAGTTCAAGAAGAGCACCTTAGCACTGGTTCACCCACATATCAAATTATCAAAGTAGCAAACACGAATCAAACCAACATGATGAAAGTGACTAGATGAAATTCCTGTGTACCCTCAAGAACACTTTGCTTGTCATAAGATAGTTTTGGCCTGTCCTTTGCCACAAAAGGATTTGGATACCTTGCTCCACCTTACTTATTGTTACCGTTACATACTCGTTACAAATCACCTTGCTATCAAACTACTTGCTACTTATAATTTTAGTGCTTGCAGAAATTACCTTGCTGAAAACCGCTTATCATTTCCTTCCGCTCCTCGTTGGGTTTGACACTCTTACTTATCGAAAGGACTACGATTGATCCCCTATACTTGTGGGTCATCAAGACTCTTTTCTGGCGCCATTGCCAGGGAGCGAAGCGCTCTTCGTAAGTGAACATCGGTAAGGAAAAACTTATATTACGTGCTGAAATTTACTGTCACTTGTTACTATGGAATGTGATCCTCTGAGGGGTTAGTTCGGGGTATCATCACCTCGACCGAAACCACAATTAGTTGCCCCTCAACCTACAACACCTACTAAAAATATTGGTTATGAATTTCCTTCGGCTATGTTAGAACAACTGCTAGCTAATCCTTATGCAGGAGACGGAACTGAACATCCTGATATGCACCTAATACATGTGGATGAAATTTGTGGATTATTTAAGCTTGCAGGTTTATCGGGAGACAAAGTTAAGAAGAAGGTTTTACCTTTACCTTTGAAGGGAAAAGCATTGACATGGTATAGGCTATGTGATGATATTGGATCATGGAATTGGAATCATTTGAAATTGGAATTCCACCAAATTTTTTATCCTATGCATCTATTTCATCACGATCGTAATTATATATATATATATATATAATTTTTGGCCTCGTGAAGGAGAAAGTATCTCTCTAGCTTGGGGGAGGCATAAGTCAATATTATATTCATGCCCCAATCATGATATCCTGAGAGAAGTTATTATTCACAAAAATTATGCTCGGGTTTCTCATAATGATCGATCCATGCTCGATACTTCTTGTGCTGGTTCTTTTATGAAGAACACTATTGAATTCAAGTGGGATATCTTGGAAAGAATTAAACACAACTCTGAAGATTGGGAACTCGATGAAGGTAATGAGTCAGGTATTAAGCTTGAATTTGATTGTGTTAAATCTTTTATGAATAACGATGCTTTTCACAAGTTTAGCACTAAAAATGGACTTGACTCAGGGATAGTAGCCTCTTTTTGTGAATCATTTGCTTCTCATGTTGACCTCCCTAAGGAGAAATGGTTTAAATATCACCCCCTATTAAAAATAAATTAAAGAACTGGTCATAGCTAAAGAAGAAACTATCATCTACAATGTTGATCCAGTTGTGCCTACTGCTTACATTGGATAAAGGACCATGCAATGGTATCAACCGTGGTCCGCGAGAGTAATATTAGAGCACTTGAGCCCTCTTAAACAAATTAAAGTAGAGCCTAGTGTTTCTATGGTTAAAGATCTCTTGGTAGAAAATATTAATGGGCATGTTATTTACTTCTGCGATGAAGCTGCTACAATTGCTAAACCTGATGAAAAAGATAAACATAGACATGTGGTTGGTGTCGTGGGAATGAGCCTGACAGTAGAAGGTAGGGGTACATATGGAGAGGTCAGAGTCCTACCTACGGTGAGGTTGTACACATGGATGTATGAGTTTAGGCCCCTCTCGTGGAGGTAACAGCCCTACGTCTCAGTGTTCGGGAGCTTCTATCATGTGGAAAGTATGAGTTACAGGGGGTGCGAACCCTTGTGCCAGAGGGGAGGGGCAGCTTATATAGAGTGCGCTACCCCTCATCAATACCCAGAAACCAAGGGTTCGATCGTGGTAATAAAGGCATACATTACTAATAACATATGTAATAAATGCTACTAATGGTGACTAGTCGAACGCTTGTCTATTGGCCTCCTTGGAGTGGCTTCTGGTGTTCCGTGGTCGACTTCCCCTTTAGTTCTTCCGAGTGGAAGGTGACTGTCGAGTGGAGGGAGAACCCTCTGAGTGGATTTTTTGTCGAGTTACTCATGCATCATAGTTACTTCAGTCGGAGCCTTCCTTGTAATCTTTAAGTCCTCTAATGCAGTGTCCTTAGGTAGGGTATGTAGGTCAGGCCTAGGACCCTACCCTAGGTACATATCCTCATCATTAGCCTCCAAATGGATTGGGGTTCGAGTGAAAAGGGGGTCGATGCTCGTTTTGATAAGGCATAGAAATTCCGAATGCATTCCAGGGCTTTACGGAAATCTGCGTCGACTGGAGTCTTTATCATTCGCCTTGATTGATTCTGCCTTGATAAGCGTCTGAGTGAACTTGAGCACAGACTCAGGTCCGAGTGAACAACATGATCTTTTGATGCGACGGGTCGCTTCGTCAGGCCCGAATTTTGCGAGATTCGAAAACTTGGGAAGCACGCGCCGCGCGATGATAACACAACGACTGGGGCAAGTGGGGGCATGATGCCTCCATCTTTTATGCCACGTACATCACTTCCTCTGCGGCCGGGATACACAAAGATCTGGCGGGCCCGCCGGTCAGCGACTCACTCAGGCACATATAAGATAGGGCTACACAGAGGCTGGCACGACGCTCCTCCCCAATTCCCCTCTTTTCCTCTGCCTCCTATGCTCTATGCGCGCCGCTCAGCTCTGCCTCAATGACCGCCACCATGATGATGAAGACCAAGACGGAGAAGCTCGAGCACGCCAAGAAGGGAGCCAAGGCGAAGAAGCCGTCGGGCGCTCGATTTACTGTGCCGCCGGGGTGGATCTAGGGGGATTTTCTCCCGTCGATGGTCATGGTGGAGGATGTCCAGAACCTCGTCACCGACAGGCTGATAGCCGACGGGTCGTGGAGGCTATCGGAGGGGGAGATTGAGTCGGAGCCGCGCGAAGGGGAGCGAATCCTCCACCTCACCCACGTCGAGCGAGGTTTTTGTCTGCCTCCCCACCCATTCGTCCGTGGGTTCTTGAACTTTTTCAGAGCGCAACTTCACCATTTCCCTCCAAATGCCATCTCGTATCTTGCCGCTTTCATAACCTTGTGCGAATGCTTCTTGGTCTGTCCCCCCTCATTGGGGCTTGTTCAAACACATCTTCACTATATGATTTTAGTCGGTCAAAAAGCCAACCCAGATGATAGTAAGACCCATGTCATCCAGTTATGTGGTGGCCTGAGACTCCAATGGAGAGCCAGGAGTGCGTTTCTATCGATGCCTTCTCCTGGATCTGTTCGGGGCTGGCAGTCGACTTGGTTTTACTGTAATGACGTTGCATCTCCCAACATGTCGACTGGCCTTCCCCCCTTCACACCAGAGCGAGCCACTTCTCCCAAATCACTATCAGTGACAGAGGGAGAGAATGTCCAGGTAGGAATTTTAGTGAACGCGAAAGTAAATATGATTCGTGGCGGAGTGACTGGTATGGATCTGCTGGAGACATTTCTCAGTCGATGAATCCAACCCCTTCAAGCGCGGGACCACACCATGTGGCACTATTCATGCACTGGAGACACCACTCAGACACAACCAGAGGACGTCTTTGAGAAGACTATTGCACAGTGGCTTCGAAGCATCACTGGAGCCTGTGACACCCCCCTAGGAGCCAAGCGAATCCTGCCCTTCTCTGCTGAGAACCCGCCGCTGTATCTGGTAAGTTATATCTTTGTCGAATGCTTTCATGTTTTGTCGAGTGATTGGGTCATCAGTTGACTGACTTTACTGTTTGTATCTTGCAGGAGCTAATGAACATGTATTTTCCCATGCCGAATGGAGATCAGCCCAATGACGGAGAAGAGAGCATGGGCAATAGCGTAGACGTTGATTATGCTGAGGACAATGAAGGCAATTACGAGGACTCGGAGCAGAGCAAGGAAGAGGTGGAGTCTCCTCCATGCACCGAGCATCGTTCTAGAAGCGCCAAGACCCAGTGGCCGCCCCAAGCAAAACCTTGACGTCGAGCACCAGGAACCCGAAGCACGACCGGGCTACAACACTTGAGTCATGTAACAGCCCCGGACCGACGCTCCAGAAGATTCCCCTTTTATTTCCATTCTCGTCTGTGTTTCGTTTGGGTGTTGCATTCATCATCGCATCAGTCGCATATTTTGCATAGAATAGTCACTCATTTTCGGAAACTTGCATCCGTGAGTAGCTGTCGGTTCTCTTCGTTCGTGCCGTCAACCTTTCGAGACCAACCACACACGCCCGTGCTCGCGGCAACGTTAAAAAACCGTTTTTAAGGCGCGCTAAAAATATTCTCAGATTGGATCAAAACTTGGCATGCGGTCTTATTATAGTGTAGGTAGGACGCCTGCCAAATTTCATCGCATTCCAAGTTTGTTTGATACCCCATCGGTCAACCGTAGCAGTGCGGTCATCAGTTATTCGCCGGACGTTTTCGGTGTTTAAAACCTTGTGTCACGGGACGCAACTTCCCCTCCTATCCCCACCAAGCCCCTCTACACAGCCCACTTAACCCACCTAGCCTATTCTCGCGACCGGAGCCGTCCGATTTCGATCGTACGGCTCGAAACGACACAAAATCCCCCTAACCTAGCCCCTAATTGCTATAAATAGAGCCTCATCCCTACCTAATTGAGAAGCCCTAAACCCCTGGCTTGAAAACCGTGCCTCCTCCCACCTCCCAATGCCGCCGGCCCGCCCAGGCCCGCACGGGGCCCACAGAGCCCGAATCCCCGCCGTCCTAGGCCCGAATCCCGCCGCCGCCATGAGCTCCCGCTCGTCCCCGCCGCCGCCTCCTGTCCAACTCCCTCGCGTGCCTCCTGGGTCACCGGTGCCCGCCCCCATCGCCCAGTCATCGCAGCAGCTCGCCAGAGCCTCGCCGAAAAGGCCTGATGCCCGGTCATGGAGCTTGGAGCTCCACCGCTGACTCCTTCTTCCTGTTCGGCGACCTCTGAGTCTCGCCACCTCGAATCTGGCCGGGAACCGGACGAGAATGGCATCGTGCCCTAGATCCGCCCGCCGGCGCCCCATCCCCAACCTCCGTGCCTGGACGCCGGAAGCTGCCACCGTCGGTGTTGACTTAGGTCCCGGCCCTTCCTCCTATCGTGCGGGAGCTCGGGATAGAAGCTCCGATGCTCTGCATCGGGTGGGCCGCCTCATGGGCCCAACGGCGTCCAACCGCCGGCCCAGCTCCTAGTCGGCCTCCTCCAACCGGGCCTCGGCCCACTAGGGTGAGTGCCCCTCAGCTGCCCCTCGCCCATGTGCATGTTAGCTATAGTGTGCCCAGTGCTCTATTTCAGGCCTATTCAGATTCGGCCAGTGCTTGTTTTTTTCCTATCGTGCGAATTTAGTAATTTATCAGGGATTGCTGTTTTACAAAAAAAAAACTAAACTTCATGCATTAATAACTTTTCACCCATGCATCATATGTAAAAACTTTAAATATGTAATATGACCAGAATTTTATGTAGTTTCACAATAACCAACTCTCACATGTGTTTAAAATACATAAAGTTGCTGTTTGCATTAATTTGCGTCAATGCCATGTTAAAACGGTTCATTGCATAACTAAATAACCGTAGCTCCGTTTAAAATGTGTTATATATGTAACTTGACTAGAAAAACATGTAGAATCTCATGCCACACTTTGTTTCCATGTTTAATAAATATAAAACATGTTTAGTATAGATCTGGACCAAATTCATATTATGCTTATGGGGATGTTTCGGGAATGCTATATGTCACTTCCGGACCCATTTAAATTGCCTAGATGATATAGTTGTTCATGCTTCACCTCTTGCCATGTCTAACAACATTTAACATTGATGTGTACCTAAATGGAATGAACTAAGTAATTCAACATGGAGTTTCGTCAATATGCAACTCGTTGCATATTAAACTTCACTTAATATGTAGTATTTGTTTGTTGTTCTTTCCATGCCATGCCATGTGTTGCATATTAAACCGAACATGCATCATATTTGTTGGCGCATCATGTCATGCATATGTTGTGGTGCATCGTGTGTTGTTTGTTGTTTCGAATTGCTTCTTCTCGATAGAGTTCCGAAAGCATTCGGAGTGTGAGGATTCGTTCGACTACGTTGGCTCGTCTTCTTCATGGACTCGTTCTTCTTCCGAGCGGGATCTCAGGCAAGATGACACATTTCCCTGGATACCACTACTATCATTGCTATGCTAGTTGTCCTGCTTTTATCGTTATGTCTCGCTACCTACCACTTGTTTGACAAGCCTCCCAACATTGCCAGATAGGCCTCTAACCTCCACCTCCGAGCAAACCATTGTTTGGCTATGTTACCACTTGCTCAGCTTATGGCGTTTCTAGCTGCAGGTGGAATTGCTTCCATGTGTTAACATGGACATTCTTTTGTTATCACAATATTATTTCTATTTAATTTAATGCACTTATACACTTGGTAAAGGGTGGAAGTCTTGGCCTTTTGCTCGGTGTTTTGTACCACTCTTGCCGCGCCTAGTTACTTGTGAACCGGTGTTATGTTCCATAATTGAGCGCTCCTAACATGCTCGAGGTTGTTATGGGGACCCCCTTGATTTTCGTTTTGGGATAAGACTTGCCTGGCAAGGCCCAACATTGGTACTACATTTGCCTAATAACTAATAAGTTGCATAGGGACCCGCCGGCACCCGCGGATAATTTAATCAACCCCCGGGCTAGTGCTCCTCATGAGTGTTGGTCCAACCTGTCAACCGCCAGTAGCTACCAGGGGCAACTCTGTTTTTGGCCTACCAGAAGTTTGGACAATCGGTCGTGTCCTGAGAACGAGATATGCGGCTCCTATCGGGATCGTCGACACGTCGGGCGGCCTTGCTGGATTTGTTTTACCTTTCTCGAACGTCTTGAGTGAGGAATTCCGAAAATACTTCAGGCTATCTCGAGGTGGCGGATGTAACATCCCAAATTTTGGAATGTTATAATAAATATTAGAATGATTGTTTGTTTGATTGAGTGATTGAAATTGAGTGAAAAATTTGAAACTTTTTGAATACTTTTGAATGAGAGGGAATGACATGACTTCCCCATATACTTTTGGAATTCAAATTCATACATTTCAAATCAGTGAGAGAAGATGACATGACTTCTTCAATATAAAAAGATTTGAAGAGTGAATTTGAAAGCATTTGAAATTTTCTGATTTGGAATTCATTTCATATTTGGTTCCATTTTAAATTTTGAAAGAATTCACATACCCTTGACAAGTTTTTGAGAGGAGTAACATGACACTCCACACCAGGGTTATTTTTGTGAAGCATTTGAACCATAAAACCCAGGGGGTTATTTGAAAAATATTTGCAAAAAGAAATAAAGCCATTTAGGCGTTTTTCTGAAAATATTTTTTAAAAGTATTAATTTTGGCCATGGAAAAATGTTCATTAAATTGTATTTAATTCCCTCATCATTTTGGTATATAAAACTTTATTTTTTGGAAACGTTTTGAATGCCTTAATGAGATTTCAATTCTCTGGAAATTAGAAAAGGAAACGAATTTAAGTTTTATTAAAAACCGGCCGGCCCACCTGCCTTAACCCCACCCCGAAATTGCTCTGAACCGGCCACCGACGCCACCCTCTCTCCCCCTCTCTCTCTCTAATGCGTCGGTCCCACCGACCGACCGTGCCATCTCCGCGGTCATCCTCCTCCCCTTTCCTCGTCGGTGAGACCACCACGCCGGATCTCCCTCCTCCTTCCATTTTCCGACACCGAGACGCCTCCTATAAATACCCGAGGCCTCCCGCACCCCATTCCACCCCTAAGCCCCATTCCCCATGCCCTCTCGCCGCTGCCATTGCTCGCCGGAGTCCGACCGCACCGTCGCGCCATTGTTGAGCTGCTGCTCACCTCCGACCGCCCCAAGCCCTCCCGAGCCCACCAACCTCTACACGTCGCTCTCGCGCACCTCTCCATCCACTCGCCCGTGTCCCGCACCCACCGGAGTCCCTTCCTCGACGACCACCCGAAGATCCTCGCCGCTCATGAGCTCGCCGTCGTCGACACCGTCGTCCCAGAGCCCCGCTGATGCCACCTACCTCGTCGCCATGCTCGTCCGCAACGACTGGTCCTGACGCCGTCGCCATAGGATCACCGGAGCATCGCCCCCCGTCACCTCGCTGCCTCGGACATCACCGGAGCCTCGCCGGAGCCCGTCAACCGCCGCGGTGAGCTCTTTTTCCTCTCCCACCGTTGGATCTAGATCGGACGCATAAGAATAGATGACTTAAACACCGAACTATTTTCTGTTAAGGATAGGTCGTCCGCTCGCTAGCTCCCGCACGCACACGGTCTCGGCCAATCACAACATGCCACGTCACCCCTGTCCGTTAGTTAGATTTTTTCTATTTTTTCTGTTTCTGTTTTAAAAACAGAATAGTTCTATTTTTGTTTTCTTTATACCTTTTATGTTTCTAATTGTTTTAAATTGGTTCTTTTTGCATCTTGTCACAAATTTTATCTTGTTTCTGTAGATATAAAGTTTGACCATAATTGAATAATTTAAAATTGAATTCAAACAGATTTGATATAAATCTTATTTTCTAAATAACTTGAGTTTAAAAACTTTTTTTGAGTGATTCTTTTTGCTACTGATTTGTATTGATTATATTTATCATCTTGTTAAGTTTGAGAATTTTTAGAATAATTTTAATTAGTACTTTTTAACAAAACATATTCTATTTTAGTTCTTTTTAGGTTTATTTCTATTTCTTTTGTTTTAAATTGTTTTACTTTATTTTCTTCTATATTAGTTGATAGATTTTACTTTGTTTTCTGTTAGTTAGTAGTAGATTTTGAACCAAGTTTATTTTTATGTCATTTATTATTTTTATAGCATGAAATCAATTCTAGTTTCATAATAACTTGCAAATTGATTTCCTTGCTAGTTGGATTTCCTATTTGAAATTATTTTCATAAATTGTTCTATAAGTTTTTACTTTCTGTTAACTTAGTTGTTATATATTTTTTTCTGTTATTTTAAAATTTTATTGTTTTACTTGTTGTTAACTTATGTATTTTAGTGTGTTGTTTTCATAGTTCTTACTTGTTCTTCAAAAGTAATTCTTTTTACTAAGAAAAACATTTACTAAAATATTTTTGTTATATTTTTACTTTGTTTTTGTTTTGTGTTTTACTTTTGGAAATATGATTTATTTTTAGAGAAAACCAACCTTAGTTGTGTTGCTGAAACTTTGTTGTTTTGAGTTTTTGTCTTAAGTATTTCCTTCATCACAACCTTGTTGGTTTTGGTTTTGTGTTACTTTTTGGTTGTAGAATTGATTGCTAGTATGATTGCTTATATGAATGCAATGTTTGAATTATATAGATTTTCATCGGAGAGTGACGAATAGTCTATCAAGTTATTTCTGAGAGCGATATTATTCTTCATCAACAGTACATGCAAGTTCACTTTGACCATCTATTTCATACATATGTTTCATTGCATGTAGTGATATCTTTCAACAAATACCTACAGTAGTGTTATTGAAATTCTTGTAGTAGAGTAGAATGCATGAGGTAGCAACCCACCACTTGTTACTAAAGCCCCGGGAACGTTAGTTATTTTAATGCTATGCTAATGTAGACGGGGTCTGGTATGAGTGTTCATGAGTGGTGTGAGAAGGAGGACTCTACGTCAAGACGACAACTCCATGAAGGCATCTTCAAGTCCTGCATCTACAAGACTTCAAGACTTCAAGACTCGAGAAACAAGTTTTCAATACACACTACTGGGTGAAGGATGGTTGATTGGACATCCCTGGAGTAACCAGTGGATGGTCGGGATGCATGGAGAAGCGCCATGACATCTTGCGGAAAGCTTCACCCAGACTCAAAGAGACGGATGAATACTTCATGCCCGGAAGCTTACCTGTGTAGCCACAAGTCATTATGGGCTCTGGCCTGGTTGATCTTTGTTGTGACTCTGGCTGGGCAGTGCTACGAGATGTAGTCGATGTTAGGAATGGATGGGCACCGACAGTAGTCAGGGAAACACTCTGAAAGACCATGTTTCATTCATCCTGTTCTCAAACACCCGGAAGTGCGAGGACTTACCAGGAGGGAACGGATCTTGTGGGTAAAGTACACAACACTCTGTAGAGTTAAACCTAATCGATTAGCCGTGTCCCCGGTTACGGACAATTTGAGCCTCTGGACTTGGATCTATCTCTGAACTCTCAACACTAGACTGATAATTAATTTTGGGCAACTTATGATACTTGTGGGCATTAAGACATTGGTTGGCGGAACCATGTCATTTTAGGTAACTCTATAGTGAAAATTCCTGATATTCCTTTGTTGTAGGAAAAGAAATAAAATCAGCTTTTATGCAAAAACTCAGACACAGAGCCACAAAACTTATCGCATATAGAATAGTTTTTATCTTCTGTTCTACTATGGTGATCTTGCCGGTACATTCAATGTACTGACCTACACGGATGCAACATCTTATGTTGCAGATAAGCTCTATGATGGGTAAGAGTATGATTCAGGGTTACGGTCTACACTCAACCTGCCGATGGTGTTTATTGGGACTCCACTCCCGTTGACTGTTTCCGTTGAGATTATAAGGTATATATCAGTTTTACGTTAATTACATGTGATTGCACTTTGATATATACATTGATGTACTGTGTGTGCCAGCATATTGATCCATGGATGGCATAGAACACACGGAGGCTTGACCATTTCCAGGTCGGGTCGCTACAACGGATTTCCTGTGGAATTGCCTAGGAAGATCACGAGATCCGTGGTCGAGGTTATTCCCGTTGCGTGTGTTTAATTTATGATGGATGAGTTGCAGCACCCCTGTAGGGTTAAATCTTTCGGAAAGCCATGCCCGCGGTTATGTGGCAAACTTGGAAACTTTGTTTAACACCCGGTCATAGCGAACTTGAAGTAAACTCAAATAAAATACACCAACTGTGTGCGTGACCATTACTGGCTCTTCTCGTGAGTCCTTATCCGACAGAGAACACGATGGGGTTATGTTTGACGTAAGTAGGTGTTCAGGATCATTTAGTGATCATTTCTAGTTCATGTCCGTTATGCGTAGACCACCCACTTTACTTTATGTATTCATAAGTTAGCCACTCAAATAAATGCTTAGTCGCTTGCTGCAGCCTCACCACTTAACCGTACCTCACCCATTAAGATTTAATAGTCTTGATACCCTTGGAAATGAGATTGTTGAGTCCCTATGGCTCACAAATTACTACAACAATAGTTGCAGGTACAGGTAATGCGATGAACTGATGTGAGAGCGATGCTTATTTTCATTTGGAGTTCTTCTTCTTCATCATCAATCTAGGATGGGTTCTAGGCGGCAGCCTGGGATAGCAAGGATGGATGTCATTTTGTCGTTTGTTTTCATACGTAGTCGGACCCTGCTCTTCTGTATGATGTTTGAATATGTTGTTGTATTTATGTGATATTGATGTAGCTTGTGGCAAGTGTAAGGCGGTTCCATATACTCATCTCTTCTGTACATGTACTTGTAATGATATGCATTCTTGCCACACGATGAGATGCGCTTCTATCCCTATTGAGGCCCTCGTGCCAAAATAAGGATAGGACCGCATCTTGGGCATGACAAGTTGGTATCAAAGCCTGTACCGACCTAGGAGCCCCCTTGATTGATCGAACTTGGCCGAGTCAAGTCTAGTGAAGAACTAATTTGAGTCTAGTTATATCGGGGAGTAGGTTTCTTTTACTCCTCTTCTGTACTCTGGTGAGGTATTCAACTTAGGAATTTTGTTACTACTCCTCTTCTCGCTCAATTTTTTTTAGGATCACGCGGGTATTTTGGAAACTATATGATACCGATGTGACGGATTCCTATCTTGGTGCCTCGTGTCTGACTTGATTTCTTCTGGGAAGTCGAGCTCCAGGGAATTCTTGACACATCGTTATCATTTAGATTCCTTAGTATCTTAGGACGGAGGGTGTTTGGAATTGCTTCAATACTTGTCGTGGTGAGATAAGGTCGGAGTCACCCAGTACTGGGGAGGCGTCCGGGGTACCGCCATGATTAGTATTATTGTGCTTTCAAGGATCCGAGTTAGAAGGATTTCCGGAAGCCTTTGGTTATGTGTTGAAGAATGGATACAGTTGGGGTGTAGGTTTGTTAGTTGTGTGATATATTTCCTCCTTGTATCCCCAACACCAGATTGCATAACCAGAAAGTTTTCGGAGGTTCTTAGGTGGTAATTCAAGTAGTTACCTGGGCTATCTTCCAACAGATCATGATGTGAGGTTGTGGTTCGACATCTAGTGGATTCATTTGTTCACGGTCTTTCTTACAGAGGACAGTCTCGATTTATGCTTCGTCAAGCCTTGTAGTTCTCTACGTCTAGGGAGCATATTCGAGCGTCATTTCAATATGACAATCCAATGTACGATCGAGCCCGTGCGAACCTTACCATGAAAATATCAAGCGAAATCTCTATTATGCATTTGTTTCCGGCTTGTTTCGTAAGCTTCATCCTTTGTTTTGTCTTCAAATATGGTAATTCGAGTTGCTTCGATGTCAAGTGGTGATTTTGTATGTTTCCTAAGTGTTCTCATATGTCTGTGGTATTGCTAATTCTTTTGCTCAACCGGAGTTGTCATATCAATTTTTTTCATTCGGTGTGCTCTCTTCAAGTGAATGCTATCATGCTCAATATTTGCAAGATCAATCCTCATATTTCTTTCCGGAGTTCATTTCATCCGTCCCAAGTTTTCTTTATTTTTCCCACCCTCCCGCCCTTTTTCTTCAATGAATAAATTCTCATCCAAGTGCTTTCTCTTCATCAATGCTTCCGCTATCATTTCTTCATATTGTATCCAGTGATTTCTTGTGGAGATTCTCAAGAGTTTCAATTTCAAGATCTATCCTCATATTCCTAGTTCTTGTTGATATTATTCTCTGGTGCATTCAATTCAAGCTCTCGGTGTTCATCATATCCTTTCTCATTCATTCAATGCTTCCCCATGTCAGAAATTCTGTCCAAGTATCTATTGTTTTTCGTCATCTCTCTTTTCTATCCAGAGTGCTAAAGATATCTCAAAAGATTCATGTTTTCTTTCAATCCTTGCAAATTATTTCGAGGTTCTCACTTCATCAAGTTCTTAATTTGTACCGGTGCAATATTTTTTAATCAATTTTTTCAACAGTGATCTATTTGAGTGGGCCCATAACCCACAGGTTTTCCCCAGGGTCATACCTGGCTCTTCTAATCTTTCCGGAGATGTTCTCAAGTTCTCTTCTAATATGACGTAAGAATGAATGTCATTAGTCATGTGCATTCTCGAAGATCGCTTCTAAATCATTTTCATTGTTGGCTCAACCTTTCCTTATTCATTCTTCTGGAGTGTCTGAGTAATTCTTGGTGGTGTTTCTAGCCATCATTCCTATCTTTGAAGACCGAAGGAGAGTTTCTCTTAAATCTTTGCTCATTCTCTTGAAGATGCGTGGTTTCAGCTTCGTGTTATCCTCTTAAATTTTTTCCGATCATGAGAACTCCTCCCATATCTATACGGTGCATTTCATAATTTTTTTCATTTCTCGATCCTCCGACGGCCATCATTTCAGAAGATTTCTTCGTTCTCAGCTTTCAGCTTTCGTTCTCAAATTCTTCTCAATTGTTGTTCCTTCGTTCGTATCTCAATTATTACGATGCCTTGTTTTGTTTCTATTAGGCAAATCTTGATCTCTTCATTCTCATGTACCCTCTTTAGCTTCTATTTCTTACCGGTGTTCTCGTGCAAGACTTCTTCAAGTTTGTGACCTATCCTCTCTTTCTCTTCAATTCTTTGCAAGAAGACTAAGTGGTGTGCGAAATCCGTTACTTGTCATCAATTTAAATTGATGAAGGATAAGCATAACATAATTATTATTCTAGTTTCATCAACGGGGTTTCAATCCTTTTTCTTGAGAGTTCATGATATCAAATTCTCGATTCTAACTTGTTCAACTTTTCTTTTCCGGAGTTCCAAGTTTTCTCAAGTATCTGTTCGTGAAGCTCCTTCTAGATAATGGCAAGGATTCCATCTTATTCTTCCCAACCTTCATTCTTGATCATCATTTGTTTCCGGAGTTCTTCAAGATGATTCTTCATGGTGGGTTATTAAGGATGTAATTTTTTCTCAAAGTGTTCTTCAAAGATTCTTGTTGGAGAGGCTCAAGTATTCTTTCGTCTTGCATTCCCAAGTTCAATTCCTTCTCCATTGTCTTTTGAGATGGTGTTATTAAATTCTTGATTATGAGGAGTCTTGAAGGAAAATTGTCGAGTATGAGGTAAGTAAAGCCATCATGTCTTCTCGGAGTTATCTTGGAAGGGATTTCACCTAAGGCATTTCCTAAGGTTTGCTGCTATCATGGTGTTATAAACAATTCAAGTGTTTCCTTCACCTCTTGGTGAAAGAAGTTTTGCATATCTTGTTTCTCTCAAGCAATCAATTGTTTCTGTTGTGGTAGGTTGTCACCTCATAATTTTGAGATGTTTTTCATAAGCCCATAACAAGCTATTCTTTTCATTGTTGGTTCTCCACCAACTCCGTTCAACCATGCTTCTCAAATTCAATGGTGGTAGAAGTTGTCATTTTCTTCTTTGTTCTCTTCTCTCCAAAGATCTAGCTTCTATTCTTTTGTTCCGGAGGCATTGTGGTATTGTTCTTTTCAACTCACATCTAGTTTGATTAAGATCATTTTCTTTCCATGCTTTCCAATTAGCTGGAGTGTTGTGTTCTATGTTGAATTTCTTTTCCTTCATATCAAGTTTTGCCTCTCTTTCCTACTGATGTGCTGCCGAAATTTCTTGTGAATTCTTGCTTGTTCCTCATGTCATTCTTCATCTCTTCGCAACCTTCATGTTTCATTGGTTTCACTCGTTTGTCAGGGAAGCAACTAAGTTTTACCTCTTGCCTTTTCTCTTCCCCTTCTCATTCTAGATCTCGGGGCGAGATCCTCGTGTAGTGGAGGAGAGTTGTAACAGCCCGGGACCGACGCTCCAGAAGATTCCCCTTTTATTCCATTCTCGTCTGTGTTTCGTTTGGGTGTTGCATTCATCATCGCATAATTCGCATCTTCTTCATAGCATCGTCACTCATTTTCGAAAACTTGCATCCGTGAGTAGCTGCCGGTTCTCTCCGTTCGTGCCGTGAACCTTTCGAGACCAACCACACACGCCCGCGCCCGTGGCATCGTTTAAAAAACCGTTTTAAGGCGTGCTAAATGTTTGTGCATCTAGTGCCCCTTAGTGATTTTGGTGTATTGAATACTTATAGGTTAAGGTAATAATGTGTTTGTGAGTGTACACAGGATCTATAAGTCATTGAGGAGTTTGATATATCCAGAGATTATCGACCCCTAAAAATGTATGTTTTCAACTGAACACTTTGCTGAAGACTTTGTGAAGACTTTGAAAATGAAGAAGTTGGTGTGACCTTGAAGATATGAACGAGGAATATGAAGCGTGAAGACTTCTGTTTTCGTAGTTTCATTTCCTTATTTGAGTCATAGGAAACACCGTACTATTAAAGGGGGCCGAGGTAATACTATGGAAAATTTCCAATTGATGCTCAACTCCAAAATCCTCAACCTATACAATCCTTCGAGCGAAGCGTTTGGAAATCTCTTACGGTTTAGGCAAGTTCTTCTGGTCTCTGAGGAAATTGATCTTACTGAGGAGTTAGGATTTCGCCAGTGCGAATTGCCTACAAGTGAGGAACATGATAAGCCTGAGGACTTTCATAGTTCGAAATTCCGACCGTTGCTGTGCTTAGGGCCAGCTGTCCCCAATCATAACATCCACATAACGGTCATATCATTGGTGGCATTTATGTCTTATCATGTCGGGTTCCACCCTGGCTATATATTGCCACCCCCACAACCACTAGTTGGTTGGCTGCTCTGAGAGAGAACCGACACGTGTCATTTTAGAGCAACCCATCCTCCGAGGACTTTGAGAGAAAATCATTAGTGAGGAAAAACCCACAACCAAACCACCAAACCCGTAGTGATTGAGCATCACTAAAGAAATTCCTGTGTGGAACTAACGCTTGTTACCTTTGAGGACTGTGCATCCTCTAGACGGTTAGGCGTCATGGTCTAGTGCTCCTGCAGTCAATTGGGGATCACGAAGTGACCTTGGTCTAGAGCATCCAGCAGTAAATTGTGGATCACCGGGTGACCAGTTTGTGAGGGTTTGGGAAGTCTACCCTGAAGACTTACCACGAGTGTTGGGCGAGGTCCGTGTGACCTTAGCTCAAGAATACGGTAAGGACTGTGTTTCCTGGGACTGTGTGTCCTCTGGTTTAAATACCAGGCCGCTGCAAACCAGACGTACGACTGTCACAACAGTTGGAACTGGGTCATCAAACCATTGTCTTCATCGAGCTATCTGGTTCTATTTCCTCAACCCCTCTATTCCTCATATACCTGTTGATGAAATTGATTGTTACTGTTTGAAGAATTTGACTGAAGACTTTCACAAATTCCTCACCTCAAATTCTTCAAGTTACCTTGTTCATCACTGCTTATCTTGTATCACACTACTTACTATTTGTGCATGTTTCATTTCATCATGAAGACTATGATGTTACTATGTTCCTCATGCACTTGAGTACTTATTCCGCTGCTAATTATTCATCACATTTCAAATTCTTCAAAGTTGAAATTCCTCAAGTGATGAATTTGTATGACTCGCCAATTCACCCCCCTCTAGTCGATATAATGCACTGTCACTAAAAATATTCTTGGATTGGGTCAAAACCTGGCGTGCGGTCTTATTATAGTGTAGGTAGGACGCCTGCCAAATTTCGTCGCATTCCAACTTCGTTTGATACCCCATCGGTCAACCGTAGCAGTGCGGTCATTGGTTATTCGTCAAACGTTTTTGGGTTTTAAAACCTTGTGTCACGGGCCACAACTTCCCCTCTCATCCCCACCAAGCCCCTCTACACAGCCCACTTAACCCATCTAGCCTATTCCCGTGACCGGAGCCGTCCGATCTCGATCGTACAGCTCGAAACGGCGCAAAAATTGCCTAACCTAGCCCCTAATTGCTATAAATAGAGCCCCATCCCCGCCTAATTGAGAAACCCTAAACCCCTGCCTCGAAAACCGCGCCACCACAGCCTCCTCCCACCTCCCCACGCCGCCGGCCCGCCCAGGCCCACACGGGGCCCGCAAAGCCCGGATCCCCGCCGTCCTAGGCCCGAATCCCGTCGCCGCCGCGAGCTCCCGCTCGTCCCCCCGCCTCCTGCCCAACTCCCTCGCGCGCCTCGTGGGTCACCGGTGCCCGACCCCATCGCCCAGTCGTCGCAGCAGCTCGTCGGAGCCTCGTCGGAAAGGCCCGACGCCTGGCCATGGAGCTTGGAGCTCCGCCGCTGCCTCCTTCTTCCCATCCGGCGACCTCCGAGTCTCGCCGCCCCGGATCTGGCCGGGTACCGGACGAGGACAGCGCCGTGCCCCAAGTCGGCCAGCCGGCGCCCCATCCCCAACCTTCGCGCCTAGACATCGGAATCTGCCGCCGTCGGTGTTGACTCAGGCCACCGGCCTGCCTCCTATCGTGCAGGAGCTTGGGAAGGAAGCGCCGACGCTCTGCACCGGGTGGGCCGCCTCATGGGCCCAGCGGCGCCCAACCGCCGGCCCAGCTCCCAGCCAGCCTCCTCCAACCGGGCCTTGGCCCACTAGGGTGAGCGCCCCTCAGCCACCCCTCGCTCATGCGCATGTTAGCTATAGTGTACCCAGTGCTCTGTTTCGGGCCTATTCAGATTCGGCCCGTGCTTGTTTTTTTCCTGACGTGCGAATTTACTTGGAACGACAGGTAAATACCGCATATAGGCAGGTATGGTGGACTCATATGGAACAACTTTGGGTTTGAGGAATTGGATGCACAAGCAGCATTCCCGCTTAGTACAAGTGAAGGCTAGCAAAAGACTGGGGAGGTACCAATTAGAGAGTGACACAGTCATCAACATGCTTTGAGATTAACCAACATTGAATGCAAGCATGAGTAGGATATAAATCACCATGAACATAAATATCGTAGAGGCTATGTTGATTTTGTTTCAACTATATGCATGAACATGTGCCAAGTCAAGCCACTTGAATCATTCATAGGAGGATATCATCCCATCATACTACATCATAATCATTTCAATATGCATGTTGGCACCCAAGACATACCATTATCCACTCCTATCTAATTAAGCATGGCATGTGTAACTATAATCTCTAATTGTCATTGCAAATATGTTTCACCCATAATGAACTGAACGATGAGCTAATCATATTTACAAAAGCAACATAGGTCGAGTTCATACCAACTTTTCTCCATTTCAATCTTTTCATCAAATATCGTCATTATTGCCTTTCACTTGCATGACCGAACGGTGTGGATAATAATAAGAGTACACGTGCATTGCACTAAGCTGGAATCTGCAAACAATAACTCAAGGGAGAAGGGCAAGGTAATATGGGCTCTCTGATCAATAAACAATTATGCATATGAGAGCCACTCAACATTTTCATTGTGGTCTTCTCCTTACGACCCAAAGGAAGGAAATTCAAAACAAGAATGAGAAAAACTATTTACACGAGAAAACTCCCAACAAGCAAAATAAGAACAAAAAATATTTTTGGGTTTTCTTTTAATGCTACAACTAAGCAACTAAGGTAAAGCTAGAACTATTTTTTTTATTTTTCTCAAAGTTAATTAAACACACAAGAAGAAAGCGAAACAAGGAAATAAATTACCATGGATGGTACAATGAAAGAGTATGAACAACGACTACTAAAGATGTGTGTGAGAGCATGAATGTAAAGTCCATGAGAAATACGTACTCCCCCAAGCTTAGGCTTTTGGCCTAAGTTGGTCTAGGGCCATGGCTGGCCCGAATAATATCCGAAGTCATAGTCGGGGTTGTGTTAGGCTACGGTGGCTACCACCTAAACGACTGCAGTGTGAAGGCGAGCGGCTTTCGCATTTCGCTCGTACTCATTTGCCTCCTCTGTGGTTATAAAGTATCGATGTTTTTCCTAAAAGTTAAAGAAGGCAGGAGCAAGAAGGGTAACATGGACAACACACTGTCTATCAAAAATTTGTTGGTACCGGAGGGATTGTTTGTTCCTTTCAAGAAACTGAAAACGTACCAAAGCCTCATAATCAAGAAAACCAGGTGGTAATTCAATATCATTTCCCCATATGGGTACCCCAAGATAATTAGCCACACAAGTGGCATAAATACCACCAAAGAAATCTCCATACTTAGCATTATTATGCAATCTTCTAGCAATAATGGCTCCTAAGTTATATCGCATATCACCCATTACTACACTCTTAAGAATACTGAGATCGGTAGCACAAAGGTGTCTATGCTCAGTTTTACCGTTAATACATCTACCTATGAATAGAGTAAAATAATGTATAGCAGGAAAGTGAATGCTCCCCACGGTAGCCTGTGTAATATTTCTAGTTTGTCCGACGGTAATGCTAGCAAGAAAATCATTATATTCAGTTTTGTGCGGATCACTATAGCTGCCCCATTGTGGAATTTTGCAAACATGGTTAAAATCCTCTATGTCCAAAGTATATGATTTGTCATAAATGTTAAATAGGATGGAAGGTTTATTACGGTTGAATGAAAATTCAAACCTCCGCAGAAAAGAATCAGTGAGTTGATAGTATTTCTTGCATTTATTCGAAACAAATTCCTCAAGGGCAACATTTCTTGTATATGTGTAGAATTCTTCCTTGAAACTGGCATCACTCATAAATTGATCTGATGGCCATTCACAAGGTCGTACTTGTGCTTCCCTCAGTGGTTCAAGGTCGGGCTCACGTATTGCTAGTCTCAGGGCCTTCTTGCTTGAGGAACCTGTCTACTACACAATCTTCTTCTTATAGACTCATGTTGGGCCTCCAAGCGCAGAGTTTTGTAGGACAGCGGCAATTTTCCCTCAAGTGGATGACCTAAGGTTTATCAATCCGTGGGAGGTGTAGGATGAAGATGGTCTCCCTTAAACAACCCTGCAACCAAATAACAAAGAGTCTCTTGTGTCCCCAACACACCCAATACAATGGTAAATTGTATAGGTGCACTAGTTCGGCGAAGAGATGGTGATACAAGTGTAATATGGATGGTAGATATAGGTTTTTGTAATCTGAAAATATAAAAACAGCAAGGTAACAAATAGTAAACAATGAGCAAAACGTTCTATAAATGCTTGGAAACAAGGCCTAGGGTCCATAATTTCACTAGTGCAATTTCTCTCAACAATATTGCAATAGTTGAATCATATGTAAGTACCTCTCGTGCGACAAAGAGTTCACTCCAAAGTCACAAATAGCGGAGAACTAACAAAGAAATTATTGTAGGGTACGAAACCACCTCAAAGTTATCTTTTCCGATCAATCTTATGAGCTATCCATATAAGTGTCACGGACAACCCTAGAGTTCATACTAAAATAACACCTTAAGATACACATCAACCAAAACCCTAATGTCACCTAGATACTCCAATGTCACCACAAGTACCCATGGGCTTTATTATACGATATGCATCACATAATTTCAGATTCATCATGTTCAATCCAACACAAAGAACTTCAAAGAGTGCCCCAAAGTTTCTACCGGAAAGTCAAGACAAAAACGTGTGCCAACCCCTATGCATAGATTCCCAAGGTCACGGAACCCGCAAGTTGATCACCAAAACATACATCAAGTGGATCAATAGAACATCCCATTGTCACCACGGATATCCCATCGCAAGACATACATCAAGTGTTTCTCAAATCCTTAAAGACTCAATCCGATAAGAAAACCTAAAAAGGGAAAACTCAATTCATCACAACAAGATAGAGAGGGGAAAACTCCATATGATTCATCTATATCAATAAAGCTCGTGGTACATCAAGATCGTGCCATCTCAAGAACACAAGAGAGAGAGAGAGAGATCAAACATATAGCTACTGGTACATACCCTCAGCCCTGAGGGTGAACTACTCCCTCCTCGTCATGGAGAGCGTCGGGATGTTGAAGATGGCCTTCGGTGATGGTTTCCCCCTCCGGCAGGGTGCCAAAACAGGCTCCCGATTGTTTTTTCGTAGCTCTGGACGCTTGCGGCGGCGGAACTCCTGATCTTGGTTTCTTTTTGGCGGTTTCTGTATTTATAAGACTTTGTGGCGGCGGAAACAAGTCCAGGGGGTCCACGAGGAAGTCACAAGCCAGGGGGTCTGGCCAAGGGGGTGGGCGCGCCCCTGTGGCTTGTGGCTTCCTCGGCCTTCCTCTGCGATGACTCTTCGCTCTTGTATTTTTTATATTTTCCAAAAATATTCTCCATAAATTTTCAGCTCATTCCGTGAAATTTTATTTCTGCACAAAAACAGCAACACGGTAGTTCTGGTGAAAACAACGTCAGTCCGGGTTAGTTCTAATAAAATCATACCAAAATCATATAGAATTATTGTAAACATGGCATGAATACTTCATAAATTATAGATATGTTGAATACGTATCAGCATCCCCAAGCTTAATTCCTGCTTATCCTCTAGTAGGTAAATGATAAAAGAAATAATTTATGAAGTGTGAATGCTACCCAACATATTTATCAATGCAATCTTGTTATTGTGGCAAGAATTTTCAGATCCGTAAGACTCAAAACAAAAGCTTAATGTTGACATTAAAATAGTAATATTTCAAGCATTCTAACAAAGCAATTATGTCTCTTCAAAATAACATGGCAAAAGAAAGTTATCCCTACAAAATCATATGGTCTGGCTATGCTCCATCTTCCCCACACAAAGTATTTATATCATGCACAACCCCGATGACAAGTCAAGCAATTGTTTCACACCTTTTATGTTCTCAAACCTTTTCAACCCTTACGCAATACATGAGCATGAGCCATGGATATAGCACCATAGGTGGAATAGAATATGGTGGAGGTTGTGAATAAAAGGAGAAGATAGTCTCACATCAACTAGGTGTATCAACGGGCTATGGAGATGACCATTAATAGATATCAATGTGAGTGAGTAGGGATTGCCATGCAATGGATGCACTAGAGCTAGAAGTGTACGAAATCTCAAAAATAAACTAAGTGGGTGTGCATCCAACTTGCTTGCTCACGAAGACTAGGGCAATTTGAGGAAGCCCATCATTGGAATATACAAGTCAAGTTCTATAATGAAAACTTCCCACTAGTATATGAAAGTGACAATATAGGAGACTCTCTATATGAAAAACATGGTGCTACTCTGAAGCAAAAGTGTGTTAAAGGATAGTATAATTGCCACTTCTCTCTTTTATCTCATACTTTTTTATTTCCCCTTTTTCATTTTTTTTGGTGGGCATCTTTGGCCTCTTTTTTTATTTGGGCTTCTCTAGCCTCTTTTATTTTTCGTAAAGTCCGGAGACTCATCCCAACTTGTGAGGAATCCTAGCTTCCATCATCCTTTCCTCATATGGGACAATGCTCTAATAATGATGATCATCACACTTTTATTTACTTACAACTCAAGAATTACAACTCGATACTCAAAATATGACTCTATATGAATGCCTCCGGTGGTGTACCGGGATGTGCAATGATCTAGCATAGCAAATGACATCAAAAAAATGGATAAGCCATGAAAACATCATGCTAGCTATCTTACGATCATGCAAAGCAATATGACAATGATGATGCATGTCATAAACGAGACGGTTGAAGTTGCATGGCAATATATCTCGGAATGACTATGGAAATGCCATAATAGGTAGGTATGGTGGCTGTTTTGAGGAAGAATATATGGTGGGTTTATCGCACCGGCGAAAGTTGCGCGGTACTAGAGAGGCCAGCAAAGGTGAAGGGTGAGAGTGCGTATAATCCATGGACTAACATTAATCATAAAGAACTCACATACTTATTGCAGAAGTCTATTAGTTATCGAAGCAAAGTATTAGACGCATGCTCCTAGGGGAGAGGTTGGTAGGAGTTAACCATCGCGCGCTCACGACCCTCACACAAAGGATGGCAATCAATAAACAAATCATGTTCCCACTTCCGTACATAATGGTTCACCATACGTGCATGTTACAGGAATCACAAACTTCAACACAAGTATCTCTTCTAATTCACAAACTACTCACTAGTATGACTTTAATATCACCATATTTATATCTCAAAACTTTATGCAAGGAATCAAATTTCTCATAGTATTCAATGCACTTCATATGAAAGTTTTTATTACAACTCTCTAGGATGCCCATTATATTAGGACTATTCATAACCTAAGCAAATTACCACTCTGTTTTAGAGACTCTCAAAGTAATATAAGTGAAGCATGAGAGTTCAACAATTTCTATAAAATGAAACCACCGCCGTGCTCTACAAACATATAAGTGAAGCACTAGAGCAAAAGACAAAACTACTCCAAAACATATAAGTGAAGATCAACGAGTAGTCAAACAATTAAGTAGCTATGTGAGGACTTTCTCTCTCTCTCTCTCAATAAAGATTTTCATATCTGATCATTTTATTTAACAACAAGCAAAAGAAAAATAGCACTCCAATAATAGCATGCATCATGTGAATGGATTCAAATTTAAGCTCAACATAGGCTAACCGATAATTGTTGATGAAGAGAGATGGGATGCGTAGCATCCCCAAGCTTAGATGCTTGAGACTTCTTGAAATATTTACTTGCGTGCCTTGAGCATCCCCAAGCTTGAGCTTTTGTATCTCATTCAAATCCTCTCATATCATGGTTTCACCTATTCTCAAAAACTTCATCCACACAAAACTTGAAAAGAACTCGCGAGATAGGTTAGTAGACATAATAATAAATCAACTCTTCATGTACTTCAAAGACAAGTTGCACAATAATTTTCAAACATTAGTTACTATATACTATCATTTCCACAATTTATATTTACCAATATAGGCCATGAAAACTATAGGATAAGTAGATAACAAAACTATGACAACAATCTGTCTAAACAAAGCAGTCTGTAGCAATTTATGAAACCAGTGTATTTCTGTAACTCAAAACAATATTAAACATTAGGACATGCTATAAATTTATATTAAATCATTGTGTAAAAATTTCAGAAACTTTCCACGTTTCAGTAAAATATGAAAATTCAAACACTATAACCAAAGTTTCTGTTTTTACACAGCACTCATCAAAACAAATAAAATGATGCTCCAAGCAAAAATCATATCATATGATGAATAAAAATATAGCTCTAAGTAAGATATACCGATAGTGTTGAAGACGAAATAGGGGATGCCTTCCGGTGCATCCCCAAGCTTAGGCGCTTGAGTCTTCCTTGGATATTACCTTGGGTGTGCCCTGGGCATCCCCAAGCTTAAGTTCTTGTCACTTCTTATTCTTCTCATATCCGTGTCTCACCCAAAACTTGAAAACTTCAATCACACAAAACTTAACGAAACTTTGTGAGAAGGGTTGGTGTAATAAAGATAGATCATTCACTTAGGTACTGTCAAGGGAAGATTCATAATTATTCCCACATTATACCTACTGTATTCCTTCATTCCCACAATTTATATTACTCAATATAAGCTATAGGAACACTTGAAACAAGCAAACTATGCATGCAAAATAGAATCTGTCAAAAACAGAACAATCTTTAAAGATCAGAATGATCACTTTACTTCTCTGACTCTAAAAATTCCGAAAAATTAGAAAAACTCAAGGAATTTGCATATAAACTTTTTTTTAAATTTCAGAATTTTTGGACGCTCTAGTAAAATCAGATGATTCATATACTGTACGCAAAACTTTCTGTTTTTTCACAGAACCAAACAAGCAAGTATCCACACTATCCCAAAGGATTTACTTGGCACTTTATTGAAATAAAAGACACAAAACATGATTAATACAGTAGCTTAATCACGTGAACACATCAAAACATAAGGTAAAAGTGTTGGGTTGTCTGCCAACAAGCGCTTTTCTTTAATGCCTTTTAGCTAAGCATGATTATTTCAATGATGCTCACATAAGAATAATATTTGAAACATGCAAAAGAGCATCATGAATCTCGTGACAAGCACATATAAGACTAACCCACTTCGTATTCATAGGGATTTTGTGAGCAAACAATTTATGGGAGCAAGAATCATCTAGCATAGGAAGGGCATTTGAAGAACTTTTATTTTCACGTCATTTTTCTATTGCACGGAAAACTCAAAAAATAGAAAAATAATAGCATTTTACTTAATTTAATCTAACTAACAAAAAATAAAGGGTGGGTACAGAAAGTTGTGCTTTCTAAATTCAGCCATCACATGCTCATCAAAAGGAATCCATCAATAAGGTTGATCAAGTCTTATTAACGAACTTCTTTCGAGTAACATGAAACCGGAGAATTTTCGAATAATCACTAAGTTACCTCAATGGGGATATGCATATCCCCAAAAATAAGTATATCATATTTCTTCTTGACAGTAGGAAGAGGGAATTCAAAGTCTCAATAATAATCGTTGGAACCATTTCAATGGAATTGATACTATGAACTTGAGATTGTTTCTTTGGAAAGTGTACCGTATGCTCATTACCATTATTTTGAAAAGTGACATTGCCTTTGTTGCAATCAATAACAGCCCCTGCGTTATTCAAAAAGGGTCTACCAAGGATGATCGACATGTTGTTGTCCTCGGGAATATCAAGAATAATAAAGTTCGTTAAGATTGTAGCATTTGCAACTACGATAGGTACATCCTCACAAATACCGATAGGTAGAGCAGTTGATTTATCAGCCATTTGCAAAGAGATTTCAGTATGTTTCAACTCATTCAAATCAAGTCTACGATATAAAGAGAAAGGCATAACACTAACACCAGCTCCAAAATCACATAGAGTAGTTTTAACATAATTCCCTTTAATAGAGCATGGTATTGTTGGTATTCCTAGATCTCCTAATTTCTTTGGTACTCCATGCTTAAAAGTATAATTAGCAAGCATGGTGGAAATTTCAGATTGAGGTATCTTCCTTTTATTAGTCACAATATCTTCCATATACTTAGCATAAGGAGACATTTTTAGAATACCAGTCAAGTGCATACGCAAAAAGACATGTCTAAGCATTTCAACAAAGCGCTCAAAATCCTCTTCATCCTTTTTCTTGGATGGGTTAGGAGGAAAGGGCATGGGTTTATGAACCCATGGTTCTCTTTATTTACCATGCTTCCTAGCAGTAAAATCTCTTTTGTCATGTCTTTTATTCTTAGGTTGTGGGTTATCAAGATCAACAACAGGTTAAGTTGAGCATCAACATGAACATCATCATTAATATTATCAATAGGCTCATGTTCATCACTAGATTGTGCCTCAGCATCAGGAACAGAAATATCATTTGGGTTTTCAGGTGTATCTATAACAGGTTCACTAGCAACATGCAAAGTTCTATCATCATCCTTGTTCCTCTTATTACTAGAGCGACTAGGTGCATCAATATTACTCCTTTGAGAATCTTGCTCAATTCTCTTATGGTGGCCCTCATGATACAAAGGTTCCTGAGTCATTCTTCCACCTCTAGTCATGACCTTAACAAAATGATCATTGTTCTTACTATTCATCTCATTAAGCAAATCATTCTGAGCTTTGAGTACTTGTTCTACTTAAGTAGTTACCATGGAAGCATGTTTACTAATCAGTTTAAGATCATTGATAGTTCTACTCATATAGTCACCTAAGCGATCAAGAATGAAAGCATTATGCTTCAATTGTGTACTAACATAAGCATTAAAAATTTCTTGCTTAACAACAAAATTATCAAACTCATCCAAGCATTGGCTGGCAGACTTATTATAAGGAATATCGCTTTCATCAAATCTACGAAGAGAATTTACCTCTACTACTTGTGTCGGGTTATCAAGACCATGTATTTCTTCAATAGGTGGTAGATTCTTAACATCTTTAGCTTTAATACCTTTTTATTTCATAGATTTCTTTCCCTCTTGCATATCTTCAAGACTTAGAAATAGAATACCTCTTTTCTTCGGAGTTGGCTTCGGAGGTGGTTTGGGAATAGTCCAATCATTATCATTGTTCAATATATTATTCAATAGTATTTCAGCTTGTTCAACAGTTCGTTCCCTGAAAACACAACCAACACAACTATCTAGGTGGTCCCCAGAAGCATTGGTTAGCCCATTATAAAAGATATCAAGTATTTCATTTTTCTTGAGGGGGTGATCAGGCAAAGAATTTAGTAATTGGAGAAGCCTCCCCCAAGCTTGTGGGAGACTCTCTTCTTGAATTCGCACAAAGTTCAATATTTCCTGCAAGCAGCTTGTTTCTTATGGGCAGGAAAATATTTTTCAGAGAAGTAATAAATCATATCCTGGGGACTACGCACACAACCAGGAGCAAGAGAATTAAACCATATCTTAGCATCACCCTTTAACGAGAAAGGAAACAACTTAAGTATATAGTAATAACGAATTTTTTCCTCATGAGTAAATAGGATGGCTATACCATTCAATTTAGTAAGATGTGCCACAACAGTTTCAGATTCATAACCATGGAAAGGATCAGATTCAACCAAAGTAATTAACTGAGGATCAACAGAGAATTCATAATCCTTATTAGTAACAAAGATAGGTGAAGTAGCAAACCTAGGATCATATTTCATTCTAGCATTCAAAGTTTTTTCTTTCCACTTGCATAGCAATTTCTTAAGATCATCTCTATCATTACAAGCAAGAAAGTCCCTAGCTACCTCTCCTTCCATAACATATCCCTCGGGAATGTCAGGAAATTCATATCTAGGAGAGCTAGGTCTAGCAGCTCTCTCATAGCGTTTAGTTTCAATAATTTCATCAGTTTCAGAAGTATCATAATTTTCAGCATTGACTCTAGCAATTTGTTCATCAAGAAATTCACCCAGTGGCGCAATATTATCAAGCAAAGTATCATCATAAGCATCATGCATAGCAGAAGTGGCATCATCAATTACTTGCAACATATCAGAATTACTAGCAGGTGGTGGTGTCGCAAACTTACTCATAACAAAAGGTGAATCAAGTGCAGAGCTAGACGACAGTTCCTTACGTCCCCTCACAGTAGAGGGATAGAATCACCGGAAAGAATCCCAATTATTGTCACCCTGGGGGATGCGGATCATAACTTGTAATAGGTGTCTATAACTTGCAAGATAGGATCAAGAATGCACATATATTCACGAAAACATAATATGTTCAGATCTGAAATCATGGCACTCGGGCCCTAGTGACAAGCATTAAGCATAGCAAACTCATAGCAACATAAATCTCAGAACATAGTGAATCAAACCCTAACTAAACTAACTCGATTACATGATAAATATCATCCAACGCATCACCGTCCAGCAAGCCTATGATGGAATTACTCACGAACGGCGGAGAGCATCATGGAATTGGTGATGAAGGATGGTTGGTGATAATGATGGTGTCGATTTCCCTTCTTCGGAGCCCGGACTCCAGATCTGGTCTCCCAAGGAAGAACAGGAGGTGGCAGCGGCTCCGTATCGTGAAACGTGATGAACTCTTCTCCTTGATTTTTTCTGTACGAATAGGAATAAATAGGAGTGGAATTAAGGTCGGTGGAGCAACAAGGGGCCCACAAGCCTGCTAGGCGCGGCGAGGGGGGGGGTCGCGCCTAGCAGGCTTGCCACCTGTGGGTGGGCCCCCTCCGATTGATTCTTTCGCCAGTATTTTTTATTAATTCCAAAAATATTCTCCGTAAATTTTCTGATCAATCCGAGAACTTTTATTTATGCACTAAAATAACACCAAGGCAATTCTGTTGAAAACAGCGTCAGTCTTGGTTAGTTCCATTCAAATCATGCAAATTAGAGTCCAAAGCAAGGGCAAACGAGTTTGGAAAAGTAGATACGATGGAGACGTATCACCGCGTCGAGCCAAGCTCGCGAGAAACTGCCGATTCAACAGTTTCTGTCGGGCCAGGCTCGGGCCTGCTTTAATGTTCGTGTGGGCCACGAATCGCATGCAGCCCAGCCAACCAAAGAGGCCACGCACATCCCGCACATGCCTGGTTGGGCTGCATGCGGGGAACCAAATGCGCCCCTCGTGTTTGGCTGGGAGAAGATGTGGGCATACATGGACTAGTAGAATGCCCGTGCATTGCTACGGGATAAATGCATATAAATGAATCGGAAAAGTAATTTAGATTGTCTTTCAAGTCACAGTTTATTTCACCCTCACACGTTCACATGTGTTTGGACATCAAACGGGCGTCTAGCCAACTCCCTAAAAATCAACCGTCCGGACAGTCCGGTTCCTCGAAATGTTGTTTCTCGGATTATCCATTATGTTATATCCAACACGTGATTTCAACAAAAAAGACCCCACGATGCACCCTTTACTTTTCCTGCCAGACCCTCCCCTTCCCGCTTGATTTCCTTTTGTAGTAGGACATTTTCTCACATGACTCTATCCTTTAAACCGGATGATGCCCACCTCACTTTCACCATGGCTCCCTTTCTCCTTCACATCATACTTCCCCGCGAACCGCCAAAGAGGAGTCTCCCCGCCAACTGCCTAGCTCTCTATCCTACCCCCCCTCGAGGATCTTTTCTCTTAAAGGTAATAAGGACATCATCGGCTTCCTAGCCGAAGAATCTAGTTCATACGAAGTTGTAATCTTGTCACTAGAAATCCTTTATGATTTCATCTCTAGTTGAGAAAGCTACTTTGAAGTGTTGAAATCATCGCATTATGTTAGCAACTTCAGTTTGCATGGTTGTACCAAAAAGAGCTCTGTAGAAAGGTACATGCATATAACATAAAGTTTCCTGCAAAAAATAACATAAAGTTAATGTGTTCATAGATCTTCTAAGTTTGAACCACTATGTAGAAAAAACTATGAGGTGCTAATTTGTAGTCCTCCCTTACTGCCCAGAGCAAGATCCTTGTCATGTTTTTCCTGTCTACTCTATGCAATATGTTGTTCCCTGGATGAAAGTTGTGGTTTTTTTTATGTTACATTCTTCAAAAACTAACATGACTATGGGTAATATAGAGTTCATAGATCCCATGATTCTGGTATTTACTAATTTTTCACATCACCACTCTTATGTTTGGCTCTCACACCATTGCGTCACATCAGTTATACTCAACGATCAATTGTATGTGTAGTCCTGCTAGTTAGTTTCTCGTGAGTTGCAATGGGAAAATATATTTATTTGCTCAATAATAATCCCCTCCCCCTCTTCTTCATTCTCCGCACAATATCTTCACCATATAAATCCATACACAACACCTCTCTCAGTGGAACATCGTCTCTTAGCCACATAGAGCACTATGATTTTCATTTACCTCTCCCTCACTCCCTTCTTCCCACCTTCCTCTGTCGAACACTAACCAGAGAAAGAACCAATGCTTAAAACACTTATGCAAATTAGATAGAAGAGATTGGTGCTCGAAATAATGATGCAAACAAGAGAAACAGAGAGTACATAGTATCAATATGCTCTCATCGCAAATAATAGTAGCATCGTAGCATTAGTTGCAACCACCATCTGGCTTGGTTCTCCATAACATAGTATATACCGTAAGACATAGGTTTAAAACTATCAGTTCAAACAGAATTTTCATAACAGCAATCAGGTGGACCCACTCCCATACATATAGGCAAGGACCAAAACTACAAACATACAAGTTTTAAAATGCAATTAGGATCTTCATGCACATCAACCACTTCTTCATCTCCCCAATGGTACATCCAGCCCACAATCTTCCAAATCTCCTAAAAACAAAGGTATGTCAAGCGCCAAATCAACATGTTTTTTACATTACAAAATATGCATAAAATCAACATCTTGAAAACTTTGCATCAAGAAAAAAATGTAATTTTTTATTGGAGCATATCTAGTACAGTTGTAGCAAGATCATACCTTTGGAAATGTATATTTTAAGTGCTTACAAATTCAAACTTGACTCTGGTGCAAAGTACGATTTTCATGCAAACAACTTTGATGATGCAATACAAGCATGCTACTGAAGAAATTCTACTTAAACTTCAGAAGCTTTGTCATACCAATTAAATATATTGTTGATATGGTCTAATGATCTACATTTCCTAATAGGGCCTATCATGTCCTAGAAATAGTAAGGACTCATTACATACATCAAAAAATGCAGATACAAACATTGGTGTACGATGATTGGATACCTTGTCTGTAGCAACATCAATATAACCACTCGATCACACTTCTGAGCTCCTTCCTCCCATTTGTCCTAGTAAGCTGGCAATTGAAATGTCACACGATTTACAATAGCAAGGACCTTAGGCAGCGTCTGCCCTGTACTCGACAACGCTGTACCATGATGTTGATCAGGGATGGGATGATTGGAGGCGGTGGTGGCTCCCAAGTCCTCGGTGTCGCATGGTGAGGGAGAAAGAGTGGTGCTCATGTCGCACACGATGGGATCTACAGGTCCGGTCAACGAACACCCATGCGGCAATGGCGTGAGGAAACCTAGTGCATGCAAGGAGATCGGGGGCAGGAGCAAATCGTGCGACGAGAGAAAGGGAAGCGGCTGGCGAGGGTTTTTCTACGGTAGGGGCGAGAGAAACCGATCGAGAAAACAAAAATCGATGGGAGAGGGGGGGCACATGAGAGGTGAGATGATTGATGGACGGGGGCAATCAATTTTAAATCCTAACTTTCCTAACACATTAATTGTCATTTAATGATAGATATTTAATTGCTAGAAAGGATCCATGTGTTAGGAAAGTTAGGATTTAAAATTGATTGCCACATAATTGGATTTCATTATTTGGTAACATATTATTAGTTGCTGCCATTTGTAACTTGAGTGATTAGGAAAACCTGGAAAGATTAGAAAAGTTTTTATTGGGAGGTGAAAAACCAATGTGAAGGGTGGTGGTGGGAGTAGGGACAAAAAACCGGACGAAAAAAACAGACGAAAATAAACCCAGAATGGAAGCTACCAACTCCCCAATTAGGAGTAGAGACGAGGGGGGTGGGGGAGACGAAAAACCGGTTGAAAAAACAAGTAAGCTATTCTACCAAGTGAGAAATTAGGAGTAGAGATTAAACGGGAAGACCCGCAAGTCCCACATATAATTTGACGGGATAGGCCGGTGTCAACGAACACTGTTTTTGTGGGCTTGTCCGTGGGCACCATGGACAGCCCGTGCCCACCTGCAGTCTCACGTCTGAGTGTGCTCAAGGATGGTCCGTCCTATTGGCTGCCGAGCCACATTCATTAAAATGCAAACCCTTCTATCCATTTAATTTCATGCATGTCCATATGCCTGTGAATATCACACGTAAACAAACATTTGTTGATAGCAAAAATACACAGTTCAAACATAAAATTTATTTTAGGCATACAATTTAAACATTAGCTCTTTGGTTTTCATTGTGGCGGTTCATAATATGACAAAGTAGTTGTGCGTACACTTGGTGGTATTGAATATTCTGATGCATCTGTGGAAAATTGATAAGTTGATCTGCATCTTGTTGTTCCGAGACATGGACTTGTTCTCTAGGCTTGTCAGAATCATCACATCGGCTTATTTGTCTGAACCCGACAAACGAAGAACTCCTTTTGAATTATTTCATCGCAGTTTGTCAGTCTATACTCCTAGTCTGATGAATCATATGAATCCATTAATTTGCCTACAAGACAATCATAAAAATGGGTCAGGCATTTTGCCGAGCACATGTAGAGCAAGGTGCAGTCCAAGAGTAGGTGGAACATACTGAGGTGATGTCTGTGTCAACGATAATGGAGTGGAGGAGTGTATCGGCTATTTTGTATGCACTACAAGTCCAATACGTTGGCGAGGCAAGGGTGGTGGTAGAGCTATGGCGGGCTTGCGGGGACGACTAAGAAAGGTGTAACATCCCAAAATTTCATTTTGGAATGTTATGATATATATAGCTTTGCATCATCATTTTGTTGGAATGTTATGATTTGTTGAAGTGCTTCTTTTGAAATTCTGAAAGACCATTTCTATTTTTCCATGTATCTGTTTCATCTATTTGAAAACCTTGGAAATGTTCAAAGAAAGAGAGGAGTAACATGACACTCCACACCAGGGGCATCTTGGTGAAATATTTGAGCAATTAAACCAGGGGGTTATTTGAAAATTTATCTCAAAAGGATTTAAAATCAATTATGCATTTTCTGAAAATAAAATTTTAAAAGATATTCAATATGACAGAGGAAAAATGTTCATTAAATAGCATTAATTTTTTGATCATTTTGATATATGTAATTCCTATGTTTGGAATTATTTTGAATGCATTAAAAGAGTTTTTACTGCACTAGAAATAGAAAACGAAAGTTTTTAAAACGAATCGGGCCGGCCCATAGTTTTTAACTCCCGAATTCAATTCGGATCGGTCAACCGACGCGCTAACCTCGCCTTTTCTTTCACTGGCACGCAGGACCCACTGACCGACGGCGTCATACGTGCGCCCGTCTCCTTCCTCGCGCGCGCCACCGTCGCCGGAGATCCCTCTCTCTGGATCTCCCTCCTCTCTCCCTCCCCTGACCCCGCACCTGGCATATAAAAGCCCCAACCCTCGCCGCGCTCCATTCCACCCCGAGCCCCCCTCTACCTCGCCAGAACACCACCGCACCACCTCGCAGGAGTTCGGACTCCAACCGAACCCTCCCGAGCTCGAGGCCGTCGCCTCCGTCGTCCCCAGCCCCGTCCGACGCCGCCAATCGATGCCGGAGTTTCGCCCCCGACCACCGCACTGTCGCCCCCGACCACCTTCGACCTCCGGCCGCCGTCGACCTCGCCGGAACCTCCTCCTCCCCTCTGTAAGCCACCGGACCCCCCTGGACCGTTGGATTTAGATCCAACGCTCCTGATTATAAGATTTAAATAGCAAAACGTTTTCCTCTATGCTTCGGTCGTCCGTTCGTTAGCACCCACGCGCACACGGCCCCGACCAATCATATCTTACCATGTAGCCCCTAACCGAACGATAATAATTTCCTTTTTTCTGTTTCTGTTTTAGAAAACAGAATGTATTCTGTTTTTGTTTTTATCATATCTTCTAAAATATTTGGTGTTTTTAGTTGATTATTTTTGCATTAGTTCACAAATTTGATGTAGTTTATGTCTGTATGCTTAGATTTCAAATTTGAACTATAAATTTTGAATCTAATCAAATTTGTTTAAAATACTAAAATCTGTATAACTTGAGTTTAAAAATATATTTTTGAGTGAATCTTGTTGCCACTGTTTTGTATTAGTTAAACCTATCATTCTACATAGTTCGAGAATTTTTAGAATGAATTTGGTTACTGTTTTAACAAAAACAGAATCTGTTTAGTTCTTAATAGATTTTAATTAAATTGATGTTTATTTAATTTAAACCTGAATTAGTTTAACTTTTGTTTTTAGAATTCATTAGGTTCTGTTGATTCAACATTACGTGTATTTTTTTCTGTTAATAAAATATGTTTTTCAAATTGTTTTGTGCTCTAGTTTGAATAGGTTCATCTTGTTTTCACCATGTATATTGTTTAGAAAAAGTTTTGTAGTACTTCTTTTAGCACAATACTTTTATAATGAAATACTTTCTGTTTTCAAAATAAAATTTTATATTTACTTTCCTCTTATCTAAATGTCTAGTTGTTCAAAAACAATATTATTTTTTACTTCTATGTCCTAGTTGGGATTTTGACCCCAATATTTTTATAGTCTTATACTTTAAGTGATTCTTCTTTTGATTGTGCTTTTGTTTGTTGAAGCATTTGTTTACCTTGCTGTTAAATGGATTGTGTTGTGTTTATGCTTATGGTGTGCTCTTGTTTGATTCGTTAGATCATACGGAGTGCAAAGCTTGTTATCTAGAGTCACTTGATTACGAGGATCGTCAGCAAGGCAAGTCACTCATTAATCAACCAACATTGTAGTAATTATGCTTTTGCCCTCTCTTGTTGTACGAAAAATTTGGCTTTATGCAAAAACTTACTACCCCACCTGTCATATTTGCATATAGACTAGATGATTACTTTACCCCCTCTCTTGTGACTTTGCCAGCATATTCAAAATGCTGACCTATACGGCTGCAACGTATCATGTTGTAGAGTACTTTTCGGACCAGGAGTGAGGATACGCTCTACGCTCGATGGGATGCCCTTGGAGTCAGATGAACTCAACTACCTATGGAGCTTCCGCAAGTTTATGGTTTAGTTTATCTCATGAGTTGGCCTCCAGCCACTTTAATGTAATCCTTATTTTAATAAAGGACTCGATATGAGATTTCGACTAATTGATACTGTGTGATTTCCCTTTGATATATACATTGATGTACCATGTGTGTACCAGCATGATCTTGGGATGGTACAGAAACACCGGAGATTCAACCTTTCAGGTCGGGTCGCTACAGAAATGGTATCAGAGCACACGCTGACCGTAGGACGTAACCTCTAGGATTGGAAAAAGCCTGAGGATTTATTTCTCTTTTGTCTTTAAAATTCTTATACTCTCATCTACTCGTTTCTGACTTCCCTCCGATTTATTTCAAAATTTATAGATGGCCACCTTCATCCCAGTTTTGATCACGGAGTTTTGTCAGCCTGACGCAACGATGCCCTTTGGCAAGGAGCTGATGAGGATCGTTAGGGACGTAAGGATTGCTTTGCCGAGCATCACCGGAACTCCTATCATGTCTTTTCCACAAGACGGACGCTACAGGATCGAGGTGCACATCCCCGGGAAGACCTTTGGAAATCGTAAGGAACCCATCGACTTCAAGTTTGTGGCACCCAGCTGGATACTTGGGAGAGACATGGCCATTCATCGTGCCCTTGGACGTATTTAGGAGGAATACAGAGGTGGAACCAATTCACCAGGACTTAGCGTGGTTTGTCGCAGGGATGCCAATGGAAATATCATAACCACTCCCACTGAAGACACCACCATTTCCTATATCCAGACTTTGGAGGCGCACATCAGGACCTTGGAGCTTCGAGTACGTGCCGACACGAAGACGATCAAGAGGCTGATGAACCGTGAGATTGACCTCGAAGCTGACTTACGGGAAGCCAAGTACGGGCATGAGTATGAGGTGAAGGATTTCTTAGAGAGGATCGATAAGCTGAACACTCGCATCGCAACTCTGGAGGAATAAATGGACATGGGTGAAAATCTTCATCCAGAAGGAGACATGGCTCCTTTGATCAACAACGATGATGACTATGAGGAGAGCACCACCGGAGGAGGCCCCTTCACCATGTACTTTTGAGGAGAACTTTAGTTATGCCCCCACGTATCTTCATTATTTTTGTCGTTGAAACGTAGGTCGATGCTTAATTTGATTGGAGATTTGTATCTCGATGTTTGAACCTTGAGTTGAATAAATGAATGAGTGTTTGGTGTGATATGTTTGTTGCATTGCATATGGGTAGTGAATTTCCCTTTTAGGTCGTTGTTCTATTCTAATTCTCACCCCTCTGAGAACAGCAAGATGCCTCCGCGACGTGAGCCCGACTTCACTTTCCCGCCAGAGCTCACACAACTCCTCCAGCAGCAGAACGCCCTGATGCAGCTGTTGATTCAGAATCAGACCAACAACCACAACAACTACCCTCCACCTCAAGGCGACAACCTCACCCGTTTTCTGAGACTGAATCCCCCAACCTTCTCCAGCAGTACTGAGCCCATTGTGGCAGATGATTGGCTCTGCAAGATGGAGAGGGAACTCACCACCGCATGATGCACTGAGGCTGAAAAAGTGCGCTTTGCCGCCCATCAACTGGAGGGACCAGCAGCTTCATGGTGGGAGAACTACACCACCACGTACCCCATTACTAGTGTGACTTGTGAGCAGTTCAAGCAAGCTTTCCGCACTGCACATGTCTCAGCCGGAGCCATGAGTCTGAAGAAGCGTGATTTTCGCAACTTACGCCAGGGGAACCGTTCCGTGGCCCAGTACGTAGATGACTTCAGCACGTTGGCTCGTTATGCACCAGGAGATGTGGCCGATGATGCAGCCAAGCAGGAGAAGTTCTTGGAAGGACTCAATGATGAGTTGAGCATGCAGCTAATGGTGGCTACCTTCAACAACTACCGGGAGCTGGTAGACAAGGCCCTCATCTTGGAGGGGAAGCACTAGCAAATCGAGAACCGCAAGAGGAAGTATGCACAGGGGAAGTCTACCTCTCGAGCTCATCAGAAGCCCCGCTACTCCCCGTACTCAGGAAATACCGGATCAGGGACCGGTAAGTATGGAGGACACACTCATCCCGTGCACAACCATGGAGGCCATAACAATGGAGGAAATGGGAATAATCGTCCCAACAATGGCAGATTCAAGAATGGTAATGGAAGTGGGAATGGCAACCAACACCGTCCCGCTCCATCTCAGAAGGATCTGAACCATATCACCTGTTTCAAGTGTCAGAAGACAGGGCACTATGCCACTGAATGCCCTCAGAACAAGCAATGAAATGGAAACGACAACAACAATGGCAACTCCGCAGCTAAGAAGCCAAATCCTTTTCCTCGTGCTCAGGTGAACCACCTCGATGTGGCAGAAGTCTATGATGAGCCCGAGACTGTGGTTGGTAAGTTCTTATTGCATTCACGTCCAGTTATGGTACTTTTTGATTCTGGTGCAACTCATTCATTCATATCAAGGGTAGTTGTTGAAAAGTATGGTTTACCCACCAGAACCCTTAGTCAGCCCATTAAGGTCAATTCCCCAGGAGGTATGATGATGGCAGGGATAGGATGCCACGCCCTGAAAATCCACATAGGAAACCATGTTTTTCCTACCGACCTCATCGTCTTAGAATCCCAGGGATTGGATGTAGTCCTAGGCATGGATTGGATGACCAAGTATGAAGGAAACCTTGATTGCCCCAGCAAGTCTATTTCACTCACCACTCTGGAGAACAAGAGGATTAAGTATGTATCCCGATGCACACAGATGAGTGCTCGGTTAAATTCCCTCACAGGAGTTGTTCAGGAGGAAGTGCAGGTTGTACAAGACTTTCCAGATGTATTTCCGGAGGAATTACCAGGCATGCCACCAGATAGGGAGATTGAGTTTCTGATAGAGCTACTACCAGGGACAGCCCCAATTTCCAAGAGACCCTATCGGATGCCTAGAAATGATTTAGTAGAAATCAAGAAGCAGATTAAGGAGCTATTGGATAAGGGATATATTCACCCAAGTTCATCACCTTGGGGAGACCTAGTTCTTTTGGTGGAGAAGAAAGACAAAACCTTGAGGATGGTGGTCTATTATCGTGCATTGAACGAGGTGACTATCAAGAATAAGTACCCTCTGCCGATGATTAATGACTTGTTTGACCAGCTAGTAGGCGCCAAAGTATTCTCCAAGATCGATCTTCGATCAAGGTATCACCAACTGCAGATTCGTGAACAGGATATACCCAAAACAGCTTTCACCACCAGGTATGGCTTATATGAGTATACAATCATGTCCTTTGGTTTGACTAATGCTCCTGCCTACCTCATGAATTTGATGAACAAAGTGTTTATGGAATATTTGGACAAGTTTGTCGTGGTGTTCATCGATGACATTTTGATATTCTCCAAGAGCGAGGAAGAACACAAGGAACACTTGTGTTTAGTTCTGGAGAAGCTTAGAGAGCATCAGTTATATGCCAAGTTCAGTAAATGTGAATTTTGGCTGACGGAAGTCGGATTCCTTGGACACATTATTTCCAGAGAAGGAATAGCAGCAGACCCCGCTAAGGTTGAAGCAGTCACTGAGTGGAAGTCACCCACCTCAGTTAAGGAGATCCGTAGTTTTCTCGGACTTGCCGGATATTACCGGAGATTCATTGAGAATCTCTCAAAGATTGCCAAGCCCATGACAGAGCTGTTGAAGAAAGAGTCTAAGTATATCTGGACTGAGGAATGTGAGGCCAGTTTCCAGGAGTTGAAGAAACGTTTGGTCACAGCCCCAGTGTTGATACTGCCAAACATTCGGAAAGACTTCCAGGTTTATTGTGATGCATCACGACAAGGACTTGGAGGAGTACTCATGCAGGAGGGAAAAGTTGTAGCATATGCATCCAGACAGCTACGACCCCATGAGTTGAATTATGCCACCCATGATTTGGAGCTAGCAGCCGTAGTGCACGCACTCAGGACCTGGAGACATTTCCTTATCAGAAATAGTTGTGACGTGTACACTGATCATAAGAGCCTGAAGTATATCTTCACGCAGAAGGAGTTGAACCTCAGATAGAGGAGATGGTTAGAGTTAATCAAGGGCTATGACATGAGATTACATTACCATCCAGGAAAGGAAAATGTTCTGGCAGATGCTTTGAATTGGAAGAGTTATGTGAACACATTCATAGCCGGAGGATTACCGCAGGAGTTAACCAAAGATCTCAGAGAGCTTCGGTTAGAGATAGTTCCACAAGGATATGTTGCCACCCTAGAGATTCAGTCCACCTTGACCGAAAGAATTCGAGAAGCCCAGAAATCAGACAAGGATAGCTGAGATAAAGCAGAGAATGAAGGAAGGAAAGGCTAAAGCCTTTCGTGAAGATGAACAGGGTACTCTATGGTTTGAGAACCGAATCTATGTGCCCAATGACCCAGATCTCAGGAAGTTGATACTTCAGGAAGCCCACGATTCACCATACTCGATACACCCAGGAAACACCAAGATGTACCTGGATTTGAAGGAAAGTTACTGGTGGACAGGTATGAAGAAAGATATTGCCGAACATGTTGCGGTATGTGATGTTTGTCAGCGAGTAAAGGTGGAACATCAGAAATCAGCAGGGTTACTCCAACCTTTGCCGATACCCGAGTGGAAATGGGATAAGCTTGGTATGGACTTCATCACAGGACTACCTAGGACCCGTTCAGGATATGATTCCATCTGGGTAGTGGTCGATCGCTTGACCAAGGTGGCTCATTTCATTCCAGTGAAGACCACCTATACCAGTGCTAAGTTAGCCAAGATCTATATGACCCGGATCGTATGTCTGCATGGAGTTCCGAGGAGTATCGTGTCAGATAGAGGAACACAATTTACCTCAAAGTTTTGGCATCAGCTACATGAAACTTTGGGTACAAGGCTGGAATTCAGTACAACTTTTCATCCGCAGACCGATGGACAAACTGAGAGAGTCAACCAGATTCTGGAGGACATGTTAAGAGCTTGTGCGCTAGACTATGGGTCCAGTTGGGACGACAACTTACCTTACACAGAGTTCTCGTACAACAACAGTTATCAGACCAGTCTGAAGATGGCCCCTTTTGAAGCTTTATACGGAAGGAGGTGCAGAACACCATTGACGTGGGATGGTGTTGGAGACCGAAAACTTTTTGGTCCCGATCTTACCAGAGATTCTAAAGAGAAGGTTAAACTGATTCGAGACCGACTCAAGATAGCTCAATCCCGGCAGAAGAGCTATGCTGATAACAAACACAAGGAGGTGACATATGAAGTAGGGGATCGAGCATATCTTCATGTGTCCCCACTTCGAGGAATCAAGAGGTTTGGTGTTAATGGAAAGTTAGCACCCAGATTCATAGCCCCCTACAAAATTCTAGAACGTAGAGGCAAAGTTGCATACAAGCTAGAATTGCCGAAAGGACTGTCCGGAGTTCATGATGTTTTCCATGTTTCCCAGCTAAAGAAATGCCATGCTGAGATGGCTGATATTCCATTGAGAGACACAGTGCCCCTAGAGGCCATACAACTTGACAGTGACCTGACCTACGAGGAGAAGCCTGTCAGAATCCTCGAGACTACCAACAGAGTTACTCGAAGCAAGACCATCAAGTTCTGTAAGGTTCTGTGGAGTCACCACAGCGAGGAAGAAGCCACCTGGGAACGCGAAGAAGATCTTCGTAGAGACCACCCGCCCCTATTTTCTAGCCAACCCGAATCTCGAGGGCGAGATTCATCTTAAGGTGGGTAGGTTTGTAACATCCCAAAATTTCATTTTGGAATGTTACGATATATATAGCTTTGCATCATCATTTTGTTGGAATGTAATGATTTGTTGAAGTGCTTCCTTTGAAATTCTGAAAGGCCATTTCTATTTTTCCATGTATCTGTTTCATCTATTTGAAAACCTTGGAAATGTTCAAAGAAAGAGAGGAGTAACATGACACTCCACACCAGGGGCATCTTGGTGAAATATTTGAGCAATTAAACCAGGGGGTTATTTGAAAATTTATCTCAAAAGGATTTAAAATCAATTATGCATTTTCTGAAAATAATTTTTTAAAAGATATTCAATATGAGAGAGGAAAAATGTTCATTAAATAGCATTAATTCTCCTGATCATTTTGATATATATAATTCCTATGTTTGGAATTGTTTTGAACGCATTAAAAGTGTTTTTACTGCACTGGAAATAGAAAAGGAAAGTTTTTAAAACGAATCGGGCCGGCCCACAGTCTTTAACTCCCGAATTCAATTCGGATCGGTCAACCGACGCGCTAACCTCGCCTTTTCTCTCACTGGCATGCGTGACCCACTGACCGATGGCGTCATCCGCGCGCCCGTCTCCTTCCTTGCGCGCGCCATCGTCGCCGGAGATCCCTCTCTTCGAATCTCCCTCCTCTCTCCCTCCCCCGACCCCGCACCTGGCCTATAAAAGCCCCAACCCTCGTCGCGGTCCATTCCACCTCGAGCCCCCCTCTACCTCGCCAGAACGCCACCGCACCACCTCGCTCGAGTTCGAACTCCAACCGAACCCTCCCGAGCTCGAGGCTGTCGCCTCCGTCGTCCCCAGCCCCGTCCAACGCCGCCAATCGACGCCAGAGTTTTGCCCCCGACCACTGCACCATCGCCCCCGACCACCTTCGACCTCCGGCTGCCGTCGACCTCACCGGAACCTCCTCCTCCCCTCTGTAAGCCACCGGACCCCCCTGGACCGTTAGATTTAGATCCAACGCTCCTGATTATAAGATTTAAACAGCGAAACGTTTTCCTCTATGCTTCGGTCGTCCGTTCGTTAGCACCCACGCGCACACGGCCCTGACCAATCATAGCTTTCCACGTAGCCCCTAACCGAATGATAATAATTTCCCTTTTTCCTGTTTTAGAAAACAGAATGTATTCTATTTTTGTTTTTATCATATCTTCTAAAATATTTGGTGTTTTTAGTTGATTCCTTTTGCATTAGTTCACAAATTTGATGTAGTCTATGTCTGTCTGCTTAGATTTCAAATTTGAACTTTAAATTTTGAATCTAATCAAATTTGTTTAAAATACTAAAATCTGTATAACTAGAGTTTAAAAATATATTTTTGAGTGAATCTTTTTGCCACTCTTTGTATTAGTTAAACCTATCATTCTACATAATTTGAGAATTTTTAGAATGAATTTGGGTACTGTTTTTAACAAAAACAGAATCTGTTTAGTTCTTAATAGATTTTAATTAAATTGATTTTTATTTCATTTAAACCTGAATTAGTTTAACTTTTGTTTTTAGAATTCATTAGGTTCTGTTGATTCAACATTAGTTGTATTTTTTTCTGTTAATAAAATATGTTTTTCAAATTGTTTTGTGCTCTAGTTTGAATAGGTTCATCTTGTTTTCACCATGTATATTGTTTAGAAAAAGTTTTGTAGTACTTCTTTTCGCACAATACTTATATAATGAAATACTTTCTGTTTTCAAAATAAAATTTTATATTCACTTTCCTGTTATCTAAATGTCTAGTTTTTCAAAAACAATATTTGTTTTACTTGTATGTCCTAGTTGGGATTTTGACCCCAATATTTTTATAGTCTTATACTTTAAGTGATTCTTCTTTTGATTGTGCTTTTGTTTGTTGAAGCATTTGTTTACCTTGCTGTTAAATGGATTGTATTGTGTTTATGCTTATAGTGTGCTCTTGTTTGATTCGTTAGATTATCCGGAGTGCGAAGCTTGTTATCTAGAGTCACTTGATTACGAGGATCGTCAGCAAGGCAAGTCACCTTGACCATGTATACCTATGTTTTATTGCATTAGTTCTTCCATCTCCCCAATTGCATGAAAAGTAGGTAATTTGGAAACTTGGTTACTTGTTGTAGTATCATGTGGTAGGTACCCCTCAACCCTTTGACACATTGGCCCCGGGAAATGTTGATTTACATTTTGCTATGCTATTAGTAGACGGGGTTGGTTGTGTGATTCATGAGAGTTGTGAGTTAATAATTTCAAGACCTACATGATGATCAAGTCTTCAAGACTCCGAGTTTTCAACATACCTCTGGGTGGATGATGGTTGAACGACGCCCTGGAGAAACCAGTGGTTAGCCTAGATGATGCTGGAGAAGTGCCAGTATTCATGCGGAAAGGTCCACCCAGGCACAAAGAGATGGATGGATGCTTCAAGACCCAAGGCTTACCTACACAGCCACAAGCCATTATGGGCTCTGGCTTGGTTGGATATCGTGGTGACCCTGGACAGGCGGTGCTACGAGATGTAGAAGAACGGTAGGAAAGGATGGGCACCGACAGAGTCTCGGGGAAACCCTTTAGAAGACCATGTTTTGGTCATCCGTTTCTCAAACACCATGAAGTGCGAGAAAATCCAACGGAGGCAATCAAATCTTGTGGGGAACGTGTGCAAAACTCTGCAGAGTACCCAAACCTAATTGATTAGCCGTGTCCACGGTCATGGACAGTTTGAGCCAAAGGAACTGAAACTATCTGGAACTCTCAACACAATTAATTATATTGATGTGGGTTATTAATGTCAATTTGGGTATGAGAATTGGTTGGTGGAACCATCTCATTAATCAACCAACATTGTAGTAATTATGCTTTTGCCCTCTCTTGTTGTAGGAAAAATTTGGCTTTATGCAAAAACTTACTACCCCACCTGCCATATTTGCATATAGACTACATGATTACTTTACCCCCTCTCTTGTGACTTTGTCGGCATATTCAAAATGCTGACCTATACGGCTGCAACGTATCATGTTGCAGAGTACTTTTCCGACCATGAGTGAGGATACGCTCTACGCTCGGTGGGATGCCCTTGGAGTCAGATGAACTCAACTACCTATGGGGCTTCCGCAAGTTTATGGTTTAGTTTATCTCGTGAGTTGGCCTCCAGCCACTTTATTGTAATCCTTATTGTAATAAAGGACTCGATATGAGATTTCGATTAATTAATGTTGTGTGATTTACCTTTGATATATACATTGATGTACCGTGTGTGTACCAGCATGATCTTGGGATGGTACAGAAACACCGGAGATTCGACCTTTCAAGTCGGGTTGCTACAAAAAGAGGAGAGGAACAAGGACGAATCGACATCGTTGGATGGGGTTTTGGTGCAATTCGATGTGGGGTCGGCATGTATTATCCGACGTGGCGGACACGCCCATGCCTCCCCATACTTGCCCAGATTTGTGTTGGATATGAAGTGTGCTCATTAGCATAGGAGTTTGAGGCCAGTATGAGGTATCCGTCTGGGTCGAAGTTTTTTGACCAATTAGTGACCGGGTCGTTGGCTCGAGCGTTTAGGGGGGTGGGGAGTTCGATTGTAGATGATATTAGGGTAACTACGAAGCGGGACGCGTTTCATTTGGTCTGTCTGGACAAAAATCACGGCCCAACACGACGATGTATTTGGAATTTATGTATGTTTCCTGTCCGCACGAACTAGGCCCCGGCGTGACCCATTTCTACCCCAAATTTGGTCCGAGTTTGCATCTGCATGGACAAGAGACCGACATGTCACATGTCCGCTCAGTGTCACTTCCGGGCCCACGCAGCAGCCACCTAATGAACAGCTTCTGGTCCTTTTCGATATTACGCGTGAGAGGGGGCTGCCCATCCGCACTCACTCCTCTCCCCACTCTGCACCCCCTTGACAATAAACCCTTGGCCATCGTCCATCGCGGTGCAATTCCATGGAAGTGGACACTTGGGAAGTAGAACCATGATGTCAACTCCTCCTTGGGGAGACGTTACGCGCCCCCATTCACCTTGACAATGGCGGAGTCGTGGCCATTGCATGTACTAGTGGGGTAAACATGGACGTGGACTTGAATGTTCTAGAGATACCAGAGCCGGAGGAGTAGAGCCATGACGATCAGTAGGACGAGCAGCAGGAGGTGCCATCCATGGCTTCGCGAGTCCCGTATGTAGGGCCACCACCACCGTTAACAAGAGTATGGCCATGGTCGCCTCTGATATGTCTCCAATGTATCTATATTTTTTGCTTGTTCCATGCTGTTATATTATCAATCTTGGATGTTTTACAATCATTTTATAGCAACTTTATATCATTTTTTAAGACTAACCTATTGACATAGTGCCAAAGTGCCAGTTTTTGTTTTTGCTTGTTTTTTACTTCGTAGAAAATTAGTACCAAATGGAGCCCAAATGTCCTGAATTTTTTTGGAGATTTTGTTGGACCAGAAGGCACAAGATGGGCCAAACACCCGACAGAGAGGAGGACCGAGGTGGGGAACACTCACTAGGCCGCGCTAGAGGCCCCTAGCACGGCCTGGTAGGTGGTGCCCACCTCGAGACCCACCTCCACTGACTATCAACCCTATAAATTCACAAATATTCAGAAAAATCCTAGGGGAGTCGACGAAACACAATTCCAGCCGGCGCAAGTTCTAGAACCTCGAGATCCAATCTAACACCATCACGGAGGGGTTCATCTTCATCATAGGTGCCTCTTTGATGATGCGTGAGTAGTCCACCATAGACCTACGATTCCGTAGGCAGTAGCCAGATGGCTTCCTCTCTCTCTATGATTCTCAATACAATGGTCTCTTGGAGATCTATTTGACGTAATGAATTTTGCGGTGTGTTTGTTGGGATCCGATGAATTTTGAATTCATGATCAGTTTCTATCCATGAATATGATTTGAGTCTTCTTTGATCTCTTATTTGCATGATTACTTATAGCCTCGTATTTCTTCTTTGAATCTTTGGTTTAGTTAGGCCAACTAGATAGATTTTTCTTCCATGGGAAGATGTGTTTTGTGATGGGTTCGATCTTGCGATGTTCTTTCCCAATGACAAAAGGGGTAGCAAGGCACGCATGTATCATTGCCATTAAGGATAACAAGCTGGGGTATATTCCTACATGAATAGATCTTGGCTACATCATGTCACCGTTCTTATTGCATTACTCTGTTTTCCCATGAACTTAATACACTAGATGCATGCTGGATAGCGGTCGATGTGTGGAGTAATAGAAGTAGATGCAGAATCGTTTCGGTCTACTTATCTTGGACATGATGCCTATAAAATGATCATTTCCTGGATATCGTCATGGTTATTTGATCTTCTATCAATTTCCCAACAGTAATTTGTTCACCCATGGTGTGCTATACTCATGAGAGAAGCCACTAGTGAAACCCAACGGCCCCCGGGTCTAATTTTCCAACATATGGCTTTCCAATCTACTATTTTTACGTCTTGTTTTCAGATCTATTAATCCAAAAAAAATCACAAATACCTTGCTGCACTTTTTGTTTAATTATTTTATTTTGTGTTCTTGCAAGATCTATTTACCAAAACAATCACTACCTAATCTATCTTTTTACCATTGAGAGCTTGACAACCTCTCTTACGCATTGGGTTGCAAGTATTTATTATTTGTGTGCAAGTGTTGTTCACGTAGGTTCTTGATCTTTCTCAACGGATTGATACCTTAGTTTCATATCTGAGGGAAATACTTACCGTCGTTGTGTTGCATCATCCCTTCCTCTTTGGGGAAATACCGACGCAGTCTCAAGCCACGTCAAAGGAATTTATGGCGTCGTTGCCTGGGAGGAAGCGATCTCATCTACCAGGTTCCTAATCAAAAATCTCATCTCCTTGCAATTTACATTATTTGCCATTTGCCTCTTGTTTTTCTCTCCCCCACTTCACAAATTTGTCGTTTTATTCACCCTCTCTTTTTCGTTTTCCTTCTTCTCCTTAGATCTCTTGTCCATCTAGTTTTTCACTATGGCTAGTTCTTCCGTTATTGTGCATGTCCCCCAAAATAAGCTTCTTAACTTTAAACAAAGGGGAGGAGATAATCTTAAAGATGCTTGGTATAGGGTTTACAATGCTCATAATAGATCTATTCAGAAAGAATCTACCGTTGTTCTCCTTTGATATTTTTATGTGGGCATCACCACTTGGTATAGATTCTTCCTTGATACGATTATCGATGGGAATTTCTTGATGTGCCCAACTTTGGATGCTTATAATGCAATGGGAAATTTAGTTGGTTCCCCACCTATCATTGCCAATGAAACCAATTTTAACTCTTGAGCATGTTATGAAAAGGTTAGATGCTATTGAAAAGAAAATGCTCACAGAGGAAAATATTGAAATTTTGGATAAAAGGATGCATAATATTGTATCAAAGGCGGGGGATTCTCTTAAAGTACTAAAGGAAAAAAGAACATGTAGTCAATAAAAGAATGAAAGAGAGGCCCACTAGAATTGATAAGTTGGAAGAAATTTTTTGTAACTTAAGTTCGGCCTTTTCTACCGTTAAGACTGTTGAAAAAACTTCCATTGGTAAAGATTGCAAATCTATGCAAGTTCCTAAGAACAAGGGTACCGCTTTTAGTACAAACAATAAGGATATTAAAATCATTAGTATTCATCCGATTTTGTTGAAGTGGTAAACAACCTTCATGGGAAGAACAAAATTTTCAATCTTATTACTAGAAGTATTGTCATTAAAAACATGGATGATAGTTCCCTGTAAAATTATCGTTGTGTGCTAAAGGAGTTGGAAACTAAGTATGACAATACTTGAATCTATGTGTTATGCCTAGCTAGGGGCGTAAAACGATACACTTGTTGAGAGGCAACCCAACAAATAAAAAAATCTTTTCATTTCTGTTTTTGAGTCTTTGCACAATTTTTCTTCATGTTTTATTCAGTGTTTGTGCCAAGTAAAGCCTTTAGGATGATTCATAAGATGTGTAGAAACAATGATGGATCCGAATCAGAAACTTTTTCTCCAGTGCATGCATATTCATTTTTTTACCAGAACATCATAATGAGCTGAAATTTAAACACAATATTGTTATAAAAAATATTTACATTTTCCTAATTTTTAAGAAGTTTTAGATTTACATAAGTATGGTAGAGTACACATTACTACAAATTGTTCTGTCTGAAACAGATCATGTTTTCGTTGCATTGTGTGCTTGTTTTGATGAATCTATGGCTTGTATCGGGGGTATAAGTCATGGTAAAGTTAGTATACGGTAAATATAATGCAATAATAAAATATGAATGGGTTTACAACAACACTTAAAGTGGTAATTTTCTTTATTATACTAATGGATCTCACGAGATTTTTGTCAAGTTTTGTGTGATTGAAGTTTTCAAGTTTTGGGTGAGATCACGATGGATGAAGGAATAAGGAGTAATAAGAGCATAAGCTTGGGGATGCTACATCACCCCAATATAAAATAAAAATAGTAACAAGCAACTAAGCTTGGGGATGCCCCGAGTGGCATCCCCTCTTTCTTCTAACAACCATCGGTATTTTACTTGGAACTATATTTTTATTCGTCACATATCATGAGTATTGCTTGGAGCGTCTTGTATCTTTGCTTTATTTGTTTTTATCCTTAATCCACACACCTATTTGAGAGAGCCAAAATTATGCTCTGATTTGCTAGAATTTCTCTATATGCTTCACTTAAATCTATTGAGCTATGAAATTGCTTTAGTGCTTCACTTATATCTTTTTGAGCACGGTGTGCTTTTACATGTTTGAAGAAATGCTCTCATGCTTAAATTATATTATTTTGAGAGTTAGTAATTTTCAAGAAATCCTCTCATGCTTCACTTATATTATTTTGAGAGATGAAACGTTTATGCTCATGTTCTTCACTTAAATCTATATGAGCTTGTTAAAAGCAATTGCAATATATAAAACTAGTCCCAAAGTGATAGATATTCAAGAGGGATATAATTAAAACTTTCATGAAGATCATTGGATAAACTAAACTTGATTCATTGTAATAGTTTTGAGACATGACGATAGTAATATGTGAGTTATGTTAGTGACTAATTATGCTTAGTAAGAATATTGATGTTAAGGTCTGTGATTCCCTATGCAAGCACGGAAGTCAATAGTTGTGCTATGAAATTGCATCCTACTTATGGTGCATTATTTAGTGTTAGTTATGCTTAACACTCGCTTATGTGATTTTTCATTTCTTGGTTGGATGCTTCTCAATCTATTTGCTGGCCTTCACTTGTACTAAGTAGAAATACTACTTGTGCATCCAAAATACTTAAATCCAGTTTTGCCATATGAGTCCACCATAGCTACCTATATACGGTATTTCCATGTCGTTCCAAGAAAATTTGTATGTTCCATCTCTAAATTTCAAAATAAATTTTCCTTTTTGTGTGCTCGTACCGCTCATGAAACGGTAGGGGGTGACCGATATTTTTCCATGCTAGATGTGTTATTCTCAGGATGAGTGTTTATTTATTTGTCATTGCATGAGAGTACGGTGGTAATAGGGATTGATATGTCTCCAGCATATCTATAATTTTTGATTGTTCCATGCTATTATATTATCTGTTTTGGATGTTTTATATGCATTAATATGTTATTTTATATTATTTTGGGGACTAAACTATTAACCTAGTGCCGAGTGCCAATTTCTGTTTTCCCCTTGTTTTTGAATATTGCAGAAAAGGAATATCAAACGGAGTCCAAACGGAATAAAATTCTATGATAATTTTTCTTGGACCAGAAGAAACCCAGGAGACTTGGAGAAGAGGCTAGAAGAGCCACAGGTGGACCATAAGCCACCCTGGCTTGTGCCCCCCCCCCCCCCGTAGCTCCTCTAACCCTAATCTTCGGCCTATAAATTCATAAATATTCCCCCAATACCAAAAAGAGCCACGATAATACTTTTCCACCGCAGGAAGCCTCCGTTCCCGAGAGATCCAATCTTGGAGCCTTTTCCGGTAATCTGTTGGAGGGGGATTCGATCATGGAGGGCCTCTACATCAACTCCATTGCCCCTCCGATGATGCGTGAGTAGTTCACCACATACCTATGGGCCCATAGTTAGTATCTAGATGGCTTCTTCTCTCTCATTGTTCTTCAATACCATGTTCTCCATGATCTTCATGGGGATCTATCCGATGTAATACTCTTTTGCAGTGTGTTTGTCGAGATCCGATGAATTGTTGGTTTATGATCAGATTATCTATGAATAATTGAATATTATTTGAATCTTCTCTAAATTTTTATATGCATGATTTAATATCTTTGCAAGTCTCTTCGAGTTATTGGTTTGGTTTGGCCAACAAGATTGGTAATTCTTGCAATGGGAGAAGTGCTTTGTTTTGGGTTCAATCTTGTAGTGTCCTCACCCATTGACATAATAGGGGTAGTGAGGCACATATTTGTATTGTTGCCATCAAGGATAAAAAGATGGGGTTTTCATCATATTGCTTGAGTTTACCCCTCTACATCATGTCATCTTACTTAATGTGTTACTCCGTTCTTCATGAACTTAATACTCTAGATGCAGGCAGGAGTCGGTCGATGTGTGGAGTAATAGTAGTAGATGAAGAATCATTTTGGTCTACTTGATACAAATGTGACGCCTATAATCATTACCTTGGATATCATCATAACTATGCGCTTTTCAATCAATTGCTCGATAGTAATTTGTTCACCCGCCGTATTATTTTCCTTCAAGAGAGAATCCTCAAGTGAAACCTTTGGCCCCCGGGTCTATTTCCCGTTTTATACTTTCAGATCTATAAACCAAAAATACCAAAAATATCTTGCTACAATTTTATTTACTTTTACTTTTCGCAATCTTTTATATCTATGTCTATCAAATCTAATCCTTTCAAGTAACCATGAAGGGATTGACAACCCCTTTATAGCGTTGGTGCAAGTGTTTGATTGTTTGTGCAGGTGCATAAATTGGGGACTTACTTGTTCCTCCTAGTGGATTGATACCTTGGTTCTCACAAACCTTGGGAAATACTTATCTACTTTGTTGCATCACCCTTTCCTCTTCAAGAGAAAACCAACGCAAGCTCAAGACGTAGCAAGAAGGATTTCTGGCGCCGTTGCCGGGGAGGATACACATCAAGCCTACCAAGTACCCATCACAAAATCATCTCTTTCATTTACATCATTTGCCATTTGCCTCTCATTTTCCTCTCCCCCACTTCACAAATCTGCCGTTTTATTCGCCCTCTTTTCCGTTTGCCTTTTTGCTTGTTTGCTATCTTTGCTTGTGTTGCCATGTGCCTTCCTTTTGCTTGCGTCTTCGCTTGCTAAAAATCTATTATTATGGATCATAATCCACTTGCTAATCTTTTCAAAAGGCAAAATTATGATGAACCAATTACTAGCGAGTTGAGTGCATTTGATTTTCTCTATGAAGTTTTGTTTGAAAACCATGAATCTAAATTTTTTTATGAAGTGTTGAAAGAAGAAATTTACAAGGTGATTCATGATAGCTCCTTGATTGAAAAGCATGATTGCAATGATGTTATTATAAATTCTATTAATGTCAATTTTTTTAATGATATGCAAAACTATAATCTCAGGGATGATAATTTTGTCATGTCCACTTTTTATTCCAATGATCATGATTGGGGTGATAATGCTTCTTATGATCTTGAATATTTATTTAAGCCTCATGCAAAATATGTTATTGATAATAATGTTTACAATAGTATCAAAAATGGGTTTGTAAGGGCGTCAACTTTAGGTAAAAAGAATCCCACATATTTGGATAGTGTTCAATCTTATGAATTTTTTGATAAAAGTGGGTTTGGAGAGGTCATAACTTTAGTTGATGATAATCCCACTATTTTGGAAGATGATAAAAACTTTATGCATGTTGATCATAGAGAGAGTATTGTTTATGATAGATTTATTGTGAAATTACTTCATGATCTACTGAAAATAATTATGAGGGAGGAACATATGCTTGTAGGAATTCCAATAATATCAAGTTTTCTCTCTATGTGTTCAAAGTTTCTAAGTTATGCTTGTTTTGCCTTCCTATGCTAGTTGATTCTTGCCCCCACAAATTTTTTGCTCACACAACCCCTATGCATAGGAAGTGGGTTAGACTTAAAAGTGCTTGTCATGAGATTCATGATGCTCTCTTGCATGTTTCAATTACTACTTCTTATGTGAGCATCATTGAAACCATCATGTCTAGCTAGGGGCGTAAAACAATAGCGCTTGTTAGGAGGCAACCCAATTTTATTTTTATGTTTTTGTTTTTGCTGCCGTTTTTGAGTGTTTCAAAAATTATTACCTCTGTAGTAATTGTAATTTGGTGTTTTAATTAGTGTTTGAGCCAATTAAGACCTTTGGGATGGTCTACGGTGATTGTTGATTTGATCTTGCTGAAAAACAGAAATGTTTGCGCTCAGTCCATGAATTTTATAAATTTACTAGAGCGTCAAATGAGTCTGAAAATTTTACACGATATTGATATACAAATTTCCCAGGCTGTCCTAGTTTTTGCAGATTTTTGTGAGTTACATAAGTATTCGAAGTTTATACATTGCTACAGATTGTTCTGTTTTTGATAGATTATGTTTTCTTTGTGTTGTTTACTTATTTTGATGTACCTATCGGGTTGTATCGGGGGGTATGAACCATGGAGAAGTTGGAATACACTAGATATTACACCAATATAAGTAAAGAATGAGTTCACAACAGTACCTAAAGTGGTTATTTATTTCTCTTATACTAACGGATCTCACGAGTTTTCTGTTGAGTTTTGTGTTGTGAAGTTTTCAAGTTTTGGGTAAAGATTTCATGGACTATGGCATAAGGAGTGGCAAGAGCCTAAGCTTGGGTATGACCAAGGCACCCCAAGTAATCAAGTATGCCAAAGAGCCTAAGCTTGGGTACGCCTCGAAAAGCATCCCCTCTTTTGTCTTCAATCCATCGGTAAATTTACTTGAGGCTATATTTTTATTCACCACATGATATGTGTTTTGCTTGGAGCGTCTTGTATGATATGAGTCTTTGCTTTTTTAGTTTTCCACAATCATCCTTGATTCACACACCTTTTGATAGAGACACACATGAATCGTGAATTATTAGAATACTCTATGTGCTTCACTCATATGTTTTGAGATAGGCAATTTTGCTCTAGTGCTTCACTTATATCTTTTTAGAGCATGGTGGTGTTTTTTTATAGAAATAATTGAACTCTCGTACCTCACCTATGTTTTTTTGCGAGTCTTTAAACATCATGATAATTGGTTTAGCATATGAATTTACTACTAATATAATGAGCATCCAAGAGGGATATAATAAAAACTTTAATATAAACTGCATTGAATATTATGAGAAGTTTGATTCCTTGCATAAAGTTTTGAGATATAAAGATGGTGATATTAGGGTCATGCTAGTGAGTAATTGTGAATTGGTAAAAAAATACTTGTGTAAAGGTTTGCAATTCCCGTAGCATGCACATATGGTGAACCATTATGTAACGAAGTCGAAGCATGATTTGTTTATTGATTGTCATCCTTTGTGTGAGGGTCGGGAGCGCGCGATGGTTAACTCCTACCAACCTCTCCCCTCGAAGCATGCGTCTAATACTTTGATTCGATAACTAATAGACTTTTGCAATAAGTATGTGAGTTCCTTATGACTAATGTGAGTCCATGGATTATACGCACTCTCACCCTTCCACCTTTGCTAGCCTCTCTAGTACCGCGCAACTTTCGCCAGTCATTAAACCCATCGTATACCCTTCCTCAAAACAGCCACCATACCTACCTATTATGGCATTTCCATATCCATTCCAAGATATATTGCCATGTAACTTCCACCGTTCCGTTTATTATGACATGCACCATCATTTACATATTGCTTTGCATGATCGTAAGATAGCTAGCATGATGTTTTCATGGCTTGTCCATTTTTTATGTCATTTGCTATGCTACATCATTGCACATCCCGGTACACCGCCGGAGGCATTCATATAGAGTCATATTTTGTTCTAGGTATCGAGTTGCACTTCTTGAGTTGTAAGTAAATAAAAGTGTGATGATCATCATTATTATAGCATTGTCCCATGTGAGGAAAGGATGATGGAAGCTATGATTCCCTCACAAGTTGGGATGAGACTCCGGACTTTATGAAAAATAAAAGAGGCCATTGAAGTCCAAATAAAAAAAGTCCAAAGATGCCCACCAAAATAAATAAATAAAAATGAGATAAAAGAGAGAAGGGACAATGCTACTATCTTTTTTCCACACTTGTGCTTCAAAGTAGCACCATGATCTTCATGATAGAGAGTCTCCTATTTTGTCACTTTCATATACTAGTGGGAATTTTTCATTATATAACTTGGCTTGTATATTACAATGATGGGCTTCCTCAAAATTCCCTAGGTCTTCATGAGCAAGCAGGTTGGATGCACACCCACTTAGTTTCTTTTTGAGCTTTCATACACTTATAGCTCTAGTGCATCCGTTGCATGGCAATCCCTACTCACTCACATTGATATCTATTAATGGGCATCTTCATAGCCCGTTGCTACGCCTAGTTTATGTGAGACTATCTTCTCCTTTTCTTCATAACCTCCACCATATTCTATTCCACCTATAGTGCTATATCCATTGCTCACACTCATGTATTGCATGAGAGTTGAAAAGGTTTGATAACATAAAAGGTGTGAAACAATTTCTTGACTTGTCATAGGGGTTGTGCATGATATAAATACTTTGTGTGGGGAATATGGAGCATAGCCAGACTATATGATTTTGTAGGGATAACTTTCTTTTGCCATGTTATTTTGAAGAGACACAATTGCTTTGTTAGTTTGCTTGAAATGTTACTGTTTTTATGTCAACATTAAGCTTTTGTTTTGAGTCTTATGGATATGAACATTCATGGATAAATATGTTAGGTAGCATTCCACATCAAAAATTCTATTTTTATCATTTACCTACTCGAGGACGAGCAGAAATTAAGCTTGGGGATGTTGATATGTCTCCAACGCATCTATAATTTTTGATTGTTCCATGATATTTTGAGTCATTTTATTAATAATATTGAATATCATTATTAATTATTAGAGCATGTACCAACTGAATATCATTTTGTCTCATATAGATTCCCTCACAAATCGGGATGAGGCTCTGGACAAATACAAAAGAAATAGGTAGCATTCCACATCAAAAATTATCTTTCTTTTTATCATTTACCTACTCGAGGACGAGCAGGAATTAAGCTTGGGGATGTTGGCATGTCTCTGTCGAATCTATAATTTTTATTGTGTCATGCCAATATTATACAACTTTCACATATTTTTGGCAACAATTTATATGATTTATTGGACTAACATATTGATACAGTACCTAGTGCTAGTTCATGTTTGTTGCATGTTTTTTGTTTTGCGGAATATCCATATGAAACGAAGTCCAAACATGATAAAAATTTACGGAGAATTATTTTGGAATATTTTTGATTTTTTGGAGGTGGAATCAACGCAAAAGGAGGCCCACTGCCACCACAAGACACCAAGGCGTGCTATAGGGCCTAGGCGTGTGGAGGCGGGTTGTGGTCACCTCGTAAGTCAGTTGGAGATCTACTTCAGGCGCAAGGAAGCTTATATTCGGGAAAATCGTATTGAAATCTCAGCGCAATCGGTGTTACGGATCTTCGGGAATATAAGAAATGATTTTCGGCCAGAAAAACCGGAACGCGAAAAAGAAGAGAACAGAGAGGGAGATCCAATCTGGGAGGGGCTCCTGCCCCTCCGCCGCCATCGAGGCCATGGACCAGAGGGGGAACTCTCCTCCCATCTAGGGGGAGGCCAATTAAGAAGAAGAAGAAGGGGGCTCTCTCCCCCTCTCTCCCGGTGGCGCCGGAACATCGTCGGGGCAATCATCATGATGGCGATCTACACCAACAACTTCGCCGCCGTCAACACCAACTGTCTCCCCCTCTATGAAGTGGTGTAACACTTCTCTTCTCCGCAGCAATCTCTACTTAAACATGGTGCTCAACTCCATGTATTATTTCCCAGTGATATGTGGCCATCCTATGATGTTTGAGTATATTTGTTTTGTCCTATGGGCTAATTGATGATCATGGTTGGTATGAGTTGTATGTTTTATTTTGGTGCTATCCTATGGTGCCATCCTTGTCGCGCAGATGTGAGGGGTCCCCGTTGTAGGGTGTTGCAATATGGTCATGATTTTCTTATGGCGGGTGGCGTGAGTGACAGAAGCACAAACCCGAGTAGGTGAGTTGTTGCTTATGGGAGTAAAGAGGACTTGATACTTAATGCTATGGTTTGGTTTTACCTTAATGATCTTTGGTAGTTGCAGATGCTTGCTAGAGTTCCAGTCATAGGTGCATATGATCCAAGTACGGAAAGTATGTTAGCTCATGCCCCTCCCTCATATAAAATTGCAATAATGATTACCGGACTAGTTATGAATTTCCTAGGGACAAATAACCTTCTTGTTTGACAAAAGATTTCTAAGTAAAAACTAACTTTTATTATCTTGAAATTTACTCATAGTTTTATTCCCGCAAAGTACTTCTAGTTTTATTGGTGCAAACTATCCTATCACCTAAAAAATAGTTCATGCTTGTTCTAGGTAAAGCAAACGTTAAAGTGTGCATAGAGTTGTATCGGTGGTCGATAGAATTTGAGGGAATATTTGTTCTACCTTTAGCTCCTCGTTGGGTTTAGCACTCTTATTTATCGAAAAAGGCTACAAATGATCCCCTACACTTGTGGGTTATAATCCACCATCTAATAGAACATGGTGCTAACAGCAAGCCGGGGATCTTCCGTGTTCCAATCAATTGTTGGCATGTCCTCACCATCATATTCATCTAAAACTAAGATGTTGATGTTCTCCCCCTCTCATCAAATCTAACACGATCGATATGTTTCTCCTGATATTTATCTTCCATTGCTTGTTTCTTGGCAATATCTACAAGATCAGGGAACATATTCTCATCCTCATCATCATGTTGAGGCACCTCTTCGTCTGGCACTGCATCTTATTCTACATCAGTTGTGGCAGCGATAGGATAAGCGGCACAAGAAGTGGCATCAGACATATTGTGACATTTAGAACCACTAGCTCTGCTTGGTTTCGACCTATAAGGAGTGTTGGGGCGCTCTCTATTAGCAGAGCGAGAAGTGTTCCGAACACCCTTCCCCTTGTCATGTTCATTGCGTGGCTGAAGCACCTCGATTTGGATTTTACCAAAGGGTCTTTCAACATTAAAAGTAAATACCAATCCTAGATGCTCATCGCAAGTTAGTGGTATAATTTTTTACTCGGTACTGCTGAAAATTTTAGTTCAACAACATCGGCACGGCTCCACCCATATGAACAATTTCGGAGCATCGCGAGCAAATCTTTGAACGACATAATAGTTTCTACCACCTTCGGATAGAGAAATCTAGTAATCTTATGTGGTTTTGTACCGCGCAACACACTAACTTCCATCCCAACCGCCAATCAATAAGCAAGCGCGTCATCAATCCTATTCGATTCAAATAAGGGTTGCAGTTAGTAGGAGAATAATTTCACGCGGCTAGCGGTCAATTAGGGCCGAATTTATGAATCAACAAATCAGATAGAGGGGAAACGATGCTTACCCAGGTGTAATCCATGAATTAACCTCCATCGATTTGACCCAATCCTCTCCACAATCGATGGGCTTGAGAGCCTGCTCCACCGACATCGTTGCTTAATCCAGATGGGGAGGTGGGGGTAGATCTAGCGGAGGGCATGACGACGGCGCAGGAGGAATGTGGTAAGAGGTTGGAGGGCACGACGAGGGCGGAGCGGGCATGACGACGGCAGAGGGGGCGGAGCGTCGCGATGTTGTAGTGGCTCGAGCTCGAGGTCCAGACAAGCCCATCTGACATGTCTCAATGCAGCACCACACGTCACAATGGTTGATAACCCACAAGTATAGGGGATCACAACAGTTTTCGAGGGTAGAGTATTCAACCCAAATTTATTGATTCAACGCAAGGGGAGCCAAAGAATATTCTCGAGTATTAGCAGTCGAGTTTTCAATTCAACCACACCTGAAAGACTTAATATCTGCAGTAAAGTATTTAGTAGCAAACTAGTATGGAAGTAACGGTAACGAAGGCAAAGGTGACAGTAGCAGTTTTGTAGTGATTGTAACAGTAGAAATGGAAAAGTAACTTAGCAAGGATTAATATGTGAAAAGCTCGCAGGCAATGAATTAGTGATGGATAATTATGTTGGATGGCATTCATCATGCAACATTTATAACATAGGCGACACAGGACTAGCTCCAATTCATCAATGTAATGTAGGCATGTATTCCATATATAGTCATACGTGCTTATGGAAAAGAACTTGCATGACTTCTTTTGTCCTACCCTCCCATGGCAGTGGGGTCCTAATGGAAACTAAGGGATATTAAGGAATCCTTTTAATAGAGAACCAGACCAAAGCATTAACACTTAGTGAATACATGAACTCCTCAAACTACGGTAATCACCAGAAGAATCCAGCTATTGTCACCCTGGGGGATGCGGATCATAACTCATAATAGGTGTCTACAACTTACAAGATAGGATCAAGAACACACATATATTCATGAAAACATAATAGGTTTAGATCTGAAATCATGGCACTCGGTCCCTAGTGACAAGCATTCAGCATAGCAAAGTCATAGCAACATCAATCTCAGAACATAGTGGATACTAGGGATCAAACCCTAGCAAAACTAACTCGATTACATGATAAATCTCATCCAACCCATCACTGTCCAGCAAGCCTACGATGGAATTACTCACGAATGGCGGAGAGTGATACATCTCCAACGTATCTATAATTTTTGATTGTGTCATGTTATTATATTATCTCTTTTGGATTTTTATATCCATTAATATTCTATTTTATATTATTTTTGGGGCTAACTTATTAATCTAGAGCCTAATGTCGGTTTCTGTTTTCCCCTTGTTTTGAGTATTGCAGATATGGAATATTACATGGATTCCAAACGGAATAAAATCTTCGGAATGATTTTTTCTGGAATGAAAGAGATCTACTAGGCTTGGAGTGCGCAACAAGGACCTTGCTAGGAGGTCAAAAGCCAGGGGGCGCGACCACCCCCATGGTCATGCCTGGCAGGCTTTCCCCCTCCTAGCAGATATCCTAGCCCTAATCTTAGTCCTATAAATACTCAAATATTCCCCCAATACCAAAAATAGCCACACAAATACTTTTTCGCCGCCAGAAGCCTCCGTTCCCGAGAGATCCAATCTTGCAGCCTTTTCCGGTAATCTGCCGTAGGGGGATTCAATCACGGAGAGCATCTACATCAACTCCAGTGCCCCTCCGATGATGCGTGAGTAGTCCACCACAGAACTACGAGTCCATAGCTAGTAGCTAGATGGCTTCTTCATGGAGATCTATCCGATGCAATACTCTTTTGCTGTGTGTTTGTCGAGATCCGATGAATTGTGGGTTATGTTCAGATTATCCATGAATATTATTTGAGTATTTTCTGAATTCTTATATGCATGATTTCATATCTTTGCAAGTCTCTTCGAGTTATTAGTTTGGTTTGGCCAACTAGATTGGTAATTCTTGCAATGGGAGAAGTGCTTGGTTTTGGGTTCAATCTTGCGGTGACCTCACCCAGTGACAAAGTAGGGGTAGCGAAGCACGTATTGTATTGTTGCCATCAAGGGTAACAAGATGGGGTATTCATCATATTGCTCGAGTTTATCCCTCTACATCATGTCATATTACCTAATGTGTTACTCTGTTCTTCATGAACTTAATACTCTAGATGCAGGCAGGAGTCGGTCGATGTGTTGAGTAATAGTAGTAGATACAGAATCATTTCGGTCTACTTGACACGGACGTGATGCCTATATGCATAATCATTGCCTTGGATATCTTCATAATTATTTGCTTTTCTATCAATTGCTCAACGGTAATTTGTTCACCCACCATGATACTTTCCTTCAAGAGAGAAGCCTCTAGCGAAACCTATGGCCCTTGGGTCTACTTTCCATAATATATTTTCAGATCTATAAACCAAAAATACCAAAAATACCTTGTTTCGATTTATTTAGTTTTTTAGTTTTCGTAATCTATTACATCTATCTCCATCAGATCTAATCCTTGCAAATAACCGTGAAGGGATTGACAACCCCTTTATAGCGTTGGGTGCAAGAGTTCGATTGTTTGTCAAGTTGCATCCATTGGTGACTTGCTTATTCCTCCTACTGGATTGATACCTTGGTTCTCAACAACTGAGGGAAATACTTATCTACTTCACTGCATCACCCTTTCCTCTTCAAGGGAAAACCAACGCACGCCCAAGAGGTAGCAGAGAGCATCATGGAATTGGTGATGAAGGATGGTTGGTGATGACGATGGCGTCGATTTCCCCTCTCCGGAGCCCAAAACGGACTCAAGATCTAGCCTCCCGAGGAAGAACAGGAGGTGGCAACGGCTCTGTGTCATGAAACACGATGAACTCTTATCTCTGATTTTTTTTCTCACCCCGAATAGGAATATATAGAGCTGGAATCGAGGTCGATGGAGCTCCAGGGGGCCCACAAGCCTTCTAGGCACGGCCAGGGGGTGGCCGCACCCCTGGCTTGTGGCCTATGGGTGCCCCCCTCCGGTTGATTCTTTCGCCAGTATTTTTTATTAATTCCAAAAAAATCTCCGCAAATTTTTAGGTCAATCGGAGAACTTTTATTTCTGCACAAAAATAACACCAAGGTAATTCTCCTGAAAGCAACATCAGTCCGGGTTGGTTCCATTCAAATCATACAAATTAGAGTCCAAAACAAGGGCAAAAGAGTTTGGAAAAGTGGATACGATGTAGATGTATCAACGGTCAAAGGAGGACCTGTTCTGACATGGCCCCACTCGTGAGAGTTAACTGTCAAACCATTGACCCAGTGACATATCCTTCGCTGTGACCATTTTTGAGAGTTTCGGACAAGGGAGTTGCGAAAAGTGAGCAAAGGTTAAGAGTGTGGGGATGAATGAGTACAACTAAGGAACCAGGGGCACATAAGTAAAAAAACATCAAATTAACTCAATTATATGATCAATTCCATCCACACCCATCATCGACCAACAAGCCTACAAAGGAATTACTCACTCTAGGTGGTGAGCATCATGGAATAGTTGATGGAGAAGGGTTCGTGATGATGAGAGCGATGATCCCCCTCTCCGGAGCCCCAAACGGACTCCAGATCAGCCCTCCCGACCAAGAACAGGAGGTGGCAGCGGCTTCGTCTTGTAGATCGCAATGAAAACTTCCCTTTCATTTTTGTGTCCGGATATGTGAATTTATAGCATTAAAATTAGGGTTGGGGTATCCTCGTGAGCCCCACCACGCAACAGGGCGTGGCCAGGGGGTGGCTGTGCCCGGTTACCTGGTGGTCCATATGGACACCCCCCCCTCTGGTGGATATTTGCATCATAATTCCTTGTAATACCATGTCAGTCCAGTTTAGTTCCATTCAAATCAGGAAAATTAGGGTCGAAAACAAGAGCAAAAGTGTTTGGAAAAGTAGATACATTGGAGGCGTATCAACCCCCTCATACGTCTCTAATGTATCTATAATTTTTGATTATTCCATGCTAACATATTATCATTCTAGGATACTTTCTGGGCATTTGTTTACCAATTTATATTATTTTTGAGCACTAACCTATTGGCCCAGTGCCTAGTGTCAGTTGTTGTGTTCTGCATGTTTTTCACTTTTCAGGTTTACCAAACGAAGTCCATTTGCCCCAAAACTTTTTGCTGATTTTTTTGGACCAAAACAAGACCTGGAAACTTAGAAAGGAGGCCCGGAGCCACACGAGGGCCCCACCAAACAATAGGGCATGCCTTGGGGGTGCCCTGATGTGTGGTGGCCCCCTCGTGGCTGATGTCTACTACGCAACCTTCTTCTTGTAGACTATTGTTGGGCCTTCAAGCGCATAGTTTTTTAGGATAGTAGAAAATTTCCCTTAGGTGGATGACCTAAGGTTTACCAATCCGTGGGAGGTGTAGGATGAAGATGGTCTCTCTCGAACAACCTTGCAACCAAATAACAAAGAGTCTCTTGTGTCCCCAACACACACAATACAATGAAAAATTGTATAGGTGCACTAGTTCGGCGAAGAGATGGTGATACAAGTGTAATATGTATGGTAGATATAGGTTTTTTTAATCTGAAATATAAAAACAGCAAGGTAACTAATGATAAAAGTGAGCACAAACGGTATTGCAATACTTAGAAACAAGGCCTAGGGTGTTGGAAATATGCCCTACAGGCAATAATAAATTAGTTATTATCATATTTCCTTGTTCATGATAATCGTTTATTATCCATGCTATAATTGTATTGATCGGAGACTTAGATGCATGTGTGGATACATAGACAAAACCATGTCCCTAGTATGCCTCTAATAGACTAGCTCGTTGATCAAAGATGGTTAAGGTTTCCTAGCCATGGACATGAGATGTCATTTGATAACGGGATCACACCATTAGGAGAATGATGTGATGGACAAGACCCAAACTACAAATGTAGCATATGATCGTGTAAGTTTATTGCTACTGTTTTCTGCATGTCAAGTATATGTTTCTATGACCATGAGATCATGCAACTCACGGACACCGGAAGAGTGCCTTGTGTGTATCAAACATTGCAACGTAAGTGGGTGACTATAAAGGTGCTCTACAGGTATCTCCGAGGGTGTCTGTTGGGTTGGCATGGATCAAGACTGGGATTTGTTACTCTGTGTGACGGAGAGGTATCTCAGGGCCCACTCGGTAATACAACATCACAAGAAGCCTTGCAAGCAATGTGACTAAGTGTTAGTCACGGGATCTTGTATTACGGAACGAGTAAAGAGACTTGTCGGTAACAAGGTTGAACTAGGTATGGAGATACCGACGATCGAATCTCGGGCAAGTAACATACCGAAGAACAAAGGGAACATCATACGGGATTAACTGAATCCTTGACATAGAGGTTCGACCGATAAAGATCTTCATAGAATATGTAGGAACCAATATGGGCATCCAGGTCCCGCTATTGGTTATTGACCGTAGAGGTGTCTCGGTCATGTCTACATAGTTCTCGAACCCACAGGGTCTGCACACTTAAGGTTTGGTGATGTTTCAGTAGTATAGAGTTATGTATGGTGGTGACCGAAGGTTGTTCGGAGTCCCGTATGAGATCTGGATGTCACGAGGAGCTCCGGAATGGTCCGGAGGTAAAGATTGATATATAGTAAGTCCTATTTTGGTCGACGGAAAAGTTTCGGGCTCATTGGTAGTGTACCGGGAGACCATCAGGAGGGGTATTTCGACCCAAGAGGCTACATGGGCTGTGGTAGGATGAATACCAGCCCTTTGTGGGCTGGAGGAAGTCCCACAAAGGGCCCATGCGGCTGGGAAGAAAAATCCCAAAAGGAAAAAGGTGGGAAAAGGCAAAAAGGGCTAAATTAGGAAGGAGTCCTAATCCTACTAGGAGTGGAGGAGGAGGACTCCTCCCTCCTGGTTCGGCCGACCCAAGGGCTTGCTCCTTGGGAGCCAAGCCTCCTCCTCCTCTCCTCCTATATATACTAGAGGTTTTTAGGGTTTTGGCACAAGATTTTCAGCCACGTGCTACCCGTTCCTCTAGTGCATAGTTTCTCCTCTAGATCGGTTTTCTGCAGTGCTTAGGCGAAGCCCTACTGGAATTGCTCCACCACCATCGCCGCAGAGCCATCACGCTGCCGGAGAACTCGTCTACCTCTCCGCTCCCTCTTGCTGGATCAAGAAGGCGGAGATCGTCATCAAGTTGTACGTGTGCTGAACGTGGAGGTGTCATCCGTTCGGCGCTAGATCGTAAGGACCGTGAACAAGATCGCGAGATGGATTGTGATGAGATCGCGGGACAGATCGTGATGAGTTCGCGAGACTGATCGTGATTGGATCGCGGGACGGATCGTGATGAGATCGCGGGACGCTCGGCGATTTGGATCACGAAGACGTTCGACTACACCAACCGCGTTTCTTAACACTTCCCGCTTAGCGATCTACAAGGGTATGTAGATCCACTCTCCCTCTCGTAGATGCTCATCACCATGGATAGATCTTGCGTGTGCGTAGGAAATTTTTTGTTTCCCATGCGACATTCCCCAATATAGGGTTCATACTTTCACTAGTGCAAGTTCTCTCAACAATACTGACATAGTTGAATCATATGTAAATCCCTCACGTGCAACAATGAGTTCACTCCAAAGTCAAAAATAGTAGATAACAAACGAAGAAAATATTGTAGGGTACGAAACCACCTCAAAGTTATCTTTTCCGATCAATCGCATGAGCTATCCCTATAAGTGTCATGAACAACCCTAGAGTTCGTACTAAAATAACACCTTAAAATACACATCAACCAAAACCCTAATGTCATGTAGATACTCCAATGTCACCATGTGTACCCATGGGCTTGATTATATGATATGCATCACACAATTTCAGATTCATCAGGTTCAATCCAACACAAAGAACTTCAAAGAGTGTCCCAAAGTTTCTACCAAAGAGTCAAGACGAAAATGTGTGCCAACCCCTATGCATAGATTCCCAAGGTCACGGAACCCGCAAGTTGATCACCAAAACATACATCAAGTGGATCAATAGAACATCCCATTGTCACCACAGATATCCCATCGCAAGACATACATCATGTGTTCTCAAATCCTTTAAAGACTCAATCCCATAAGAAAACTTCAAAGGGAAAACTCAATTCATCACAAGAAGATAGAGAGTGGAAAACTCCATATGATTCATCTATATTAATAAAGCTTGCGATACATCAAGATCGTGTCATCTCAAGAACACGAGAGAGAGAGAGAGAGAGAGAGAGATCAAACACATAGCTACTAGTACATACCATCAGCCCTGAGGGTGAACTACTCCCTCCTCGTCATGGAGACCGTCGGGATGATGAAGATGGCCTCCGGTGATGGTTTCCCCCTTTGGTAGGGTGCCGGAACAGGCTCCCAATTGTTGTTTCCTGGCTACAGAGGCTTGCGGCGGCGGAACTCCCGATCTAGGTTTCTTTCTGGGGGGTGGAATCGCGTCAAGGGGACTCCCGAGGGTCCCACAAGCCAGGGGCATGCCCTGGTGGCTTGTGGCTACCTCGGGACTCCTCTCCGGTATCTTGTTGCTCTAGTATTTTTTTATTTTCAAAAAATATTCTCCGTAAATTTTCAGCCCATTCCGAGAACTTTTATTTCTGCAGAAAAAACGACACCATGGTAGTTCTGTTGAAAATAACGTCAGGTCCGGTTTAGTTCTAATAAAATCATATAGAATTATTGTAAACATGGCATGAATACTTCATAAATTATAGATACGTTGGAGTAGTATCAGTGGCTCCTCCGACCTTGTTCTTTGGACTATAAATTCTCTAATATTGCAACAACAAAAAACTAGAGGTAGTCCCGAAACACTTTTTATGCCGCTGCAAGTCTTTGTTCCGACGGGAGGCCATCTCGAGCTCCGATCCGGCACCCTGTCGGAGGGGGGATCGATCATGGAGGGCCTCTTCATCAACCTTGTTTCCCTCATGATGATGTGTGAGTAGTTCACCACAGACCTACGGGTCCATAGTTGGTACCTAGATGGCAATCTCTCTCTCTCGATCTTCAATACAATGATCAATGCATCTTCTCTTTGATCTATCCGATGTAATACTTTTGTGCAGTGCATTTGTTAGGACCCCATGAATTGTGGGTTTATGTTCAGATTATTCATGATAAATATCTGAGTCTTCTCTGAAATCTAATATGATTCTTATGTGCATGAACATCATAGCTTCGTAATTCTCTCCGATCTATTGAAATAGTTTGGCCAACTAGATTGATATATCTTCGTGAGAGAGCTGCGTTGTGGTAGACTCATATTGCTTGAGTTTACTTTGTCTACATCATGTCATTGTTCTCCATGCATTATTCTGTTTTATTTAATACTCTAGATGCATGTTGGATACCAATCGATGAGTGGAGTAATAGTAATAGGTGCAGGCAGGAGTTGGCCTATTTGTTTATGGGCATGATGCATATATACACATGATCATTGTAGTGAATATTGCATAACTATCTGCTTTTCTATTAATTGCCCAACAGTAATTTGTTTACCCACCGTTCTGCTTATTTTCATGAGAGATGCCGCTAGGGAAAATTATGGCCCCCGGGTCTATTCACCATATATTCATAAACGCTTCAATACCTTGTTCTCATTTACATGCTTTTATTTTATTTTATAATTTACAATTATCTACACAACTCATTTGCTTGCAAATAACGAGATCAAGAGGATTGACAACCCTCTTGCCATGTTGGGTGCAAGTTGTTTGTTCTTTTGTGTGTAGTCGTTGAAGACGGTTGAGGATTGATATTCCTATTGGTTCGATAAACCTTGGTTTCATAACCGAGGTAAACACTTACCCACATTGTGTTGTGATAACCCATTCCTCTTCATGGAAAACCAACGCAGATCACCAGTATCAGGAATGATTTCTGGCGGCATTGCCGGGGAATATCATCACCAACTCCCACGCCTAAGTGAAAGGGATAAAGACATTATGGTTCGATTGCCTCATTCGTCTCAGCACACAAATCACCAGTACGGTTCCGAGATGTCGGCTCAAGGATTCATGTGTGCTACGAGAACACCACTTGTAGTATCCATGAGGGGGTAGAAGCCGACATCTGACAACTTTCAAATCAAATAAACAGTCGCAAAGGAGGTGGATATAAACACATTCGGTAAAATCAAGCAAAAACCTTCATAAAATTAATATTTATCTTTACAAAAGTAACCCTTGGCATACCAAGGGACCTACTCAAAATACAATTCGAACTTGGAGCACTACACTACAGTCTGCTTGGCGCCCTCCAGGGCCTTAGTAAGATAGTCCTCGAGCTTGTGCTTCTTTCCCACCGGAGGTCCAGAGGCCATCTCCAGCGGCTTGATCTTCGGATAATGCACCATTGCTGACGCATATGCCCGCTAGGTGCCTTCGAGGCATGCCGACCTCTTCCAGTTGAGGACCTGGGGGCTGGCCTCATGCAACCTACTCAGCAAGCCGAAGAAGCTGCTTGGTATGGGCCTTAACGGCAATAGGTTGATGCAGAGATCCCTCCTAACAGATTCCTCCGCTTGGAATAGCTCTGTTGGTTGCTTCATCTATTCTCGAGCTGTGGCGGATGCTCGGGCACCTAGAACTGACGCCAGAATATCTTCTCCATGGGCTCGTCAGTTCGGGCGGCATAAAGAGTGCACGCATCTGCAACACTAAGGGAAGGTCCTTGAATGCCTCTAAGGAATGCCAGTTTTGTGTAAGATGGGCAAAGCGATTATCACCGAAAACACATTGAAGCAAATAGGTCTTATTGATAGTGATCTGGCTCACTTGACGGAGCGTTTCACGATCCGCCCAGGCCTGGATCTTGGCCTCCTTGCACTCTGAGGTAGCCTTGGCAAGATCGACGAAGAAGGTCTTCTTCTCATCCCACAGAGTGCCTCGCTCAATGTAGGTCCCCGCCAGGTTCGCCTCTAGCTCTTGGGCCCGAGCAACATGCTTTTCCACAGCCTCCTTTGTCAGGGACAGCTCCTTGCTAGCTTGGCCTCCTACAACTCTATGCTGCTCCGCCTCCTGCCGAACTGTTTCGAGTTCAGCGTGGAGTTTATCCAATGCCGAGGAGATGCTGCAAAATAACAAGTGTGTTAAAGTCTACTGCTTAAAAAATAGATTGTATGAGGAAATATAAATCGCCGGTAAGATTATCAATTTTACCAGGTGCTTCCTCCATCTGCCTTTTCATAAGCTCCATATCCTTCTCGGACATCTCGAGCTTACGGTTGATTTCTTCCAGCTCCTAGGAGTTGGAAGCTGCAACCTGATTACAAAAAAGAGAGGAGAAACAAGCAGGTATTAGAACACCTCAGGTGACTTTGATCCCTTGTTCGGATCATTGTATCCGATCAAGGTCTCGGGACTACTGCTATTCAGTTCTCTGCTTCAAAAATAAAAATACAATCCTCGAGCAAGATCCTTGGATCTCACTCAGGGCTTGGGGCCCACTATGGTAAGTCACCTATGATTTCTGAATCAATTACCTTTTTCCAAAGATCTTTGATTGTATTCTAGAAATTATATATAGTAGTTGTATAGGCAAAAGTAAGTGTAACATGGTTTACCTCAAAACCTTGCAAGAGGCCTCTGAAGGCCCCTCTCATGCTGGCCTCCGCGTCTCGGTAGCTTTGCAACACTACACCCATCATGGTGGAATGCTCGCTAAGAATGGAAGGGGCATCTACGGCTTCTTCCACTTCATCGGCCCACCCTCGAGCAGGCGGAGGTGAGTACACCACCTCATCCCTCTCCCTTATCAGAGAAAGAACCGTCGGGGTGGGTGTCCGATCCGTCTCGGCACCCTCAGGTGCTAAGGAGGTGGATTCCCTCAGCTATGCTCCTTATGTAGAGGAAGGACCCTTGGCTAGAGGGTCCTTAACAGTTGAGGATTGCATCCCAACCATGGGCGTGCTAGCAGTTCCACCCATGATAGTCATAGGTGGAGTCGGCGATGTCGCCTTCCCCGGCACCTTGAGTGCAGTAAGGGTAGGGTGGTTCCCCTCGGAGGAGCTGCTTGAAGGAAGCCCACTGAATCCGTCATCGCTAGGGAAATCCCTTGGTCCCTGTAGAAGGTGAAAGGGAAGTGTTAGAAAGCCCATGGAAATTATAAAACTACATAAATGTAAGGTTGAAGGGATGGGGGATACCTCAATGGTGGAGGCATGTGTCTGCCGACCTCAGACTCCTTTCTCTCCAAGGAGGATGGAGCAATCTAGGACTCAGGCTCGTGGGGCACGACTTCTGCCGCCCTTGCCAAATGCCTCCAACCCGCACGGGTCTACATGCCAACGGGTCCTTGGCTTCCACCCTCTTCCTCGGAGGTGACGAGTTGTCCTTGTTCTCCTTGGCTCCTCCTTCTAAGGAGTCAGACTTGACGTCCTCGAATTTAGAGTCTGAGGGTTCCTCGATTTGAGGACCTCTGGTTCTCCCTCTTCTCCTCCCCAACTTCTTTGTGGCCTTGGCCGGGTCCTTTGGAGGCACCGGGGCCAGGAGTGCCTGGAGTTTCGGGGAGATGGCTTCTTTGGGCAAAGGGGCGGGGCGGTCTATATTTATTGCTCGATTCAACCAATTATGTGCATTAAAGGAAATACTACATTTAGGACTCATCATTGTCAGATTTCGAGCTTCGCAAAACCCAAAGAGGTTCCAACTCACGGGCATGTACAAAGATCCCCACCAGTTCTGGCCTCAAGCTCACCAGCGACGACCTAGCCGGACGAGCTCACTCAATTGCAAGAAGAGGACCAGCACACGAGGATTTACCTAGGTTTGGGCCGCTGCGAAGCGTAAAACCCTACTCCTGCCTTTGGGTGGATTTCCTCACGAGGAGGTTTGTGGATGAACTAGTACAATGGTGTGCAACCTCGCGAGGATGCTTGAGTGGTGTTCGATCTGTCTGTGGCCTTGCTTTCTATAGAGCCACCTAGCCTCTATTTATAGTGGCCCGGGTCCTCTTCCCTTATCGCAATGGCGGGAAGGGATCCCAAAACGGCCAAATTTGAGGGGGGCAAGAAGTACATCCTTATCTTGACGAAAGGTGGTCTTCGCGTGCAAAGTAACCGGTGGTGATGCAGTGGAGAGCTCGGCGATGACGTCTGTCCGTGGGGATCGTGGTCTTGGTCTTGTTGCGCCAGAATGGAAACCTTTGGGGGTGCTTTGTGAACTTGCGTACGTCCTTGCAGAGGAAATTGTCTTCTCTGCGCGCTTTGGTGCCCGCCTGGCCCGTCATACGTCATCCTTGACCTCCCGAGGCTGGTGATGCATAGAGATCTCCGCCCCTCGGGAGGCGACCTGGGGAGGCCTCTTCCTCTTAGTGGTTTTGGCATCGTTCTCCTCGCGAGGTTGGAGCTCCCGTGAGGACCTTGTTCTCGAGTGATGCCAGGCTGGTCCGTACTAGGTCGTCAAAGTGGGCCACGTCCTAGGCCACAGGCTGGCAGGTCTGGGTACACCTGTTCCAAGAATGTCGACAACAGCCCCCGAGCCCAAGGTGCGCTCGAGTTGGCTTCTAAGCGAAGCCATGGAAGATGTACCGAAGCGCCCCGGGCCCCAACCACCTGTGGGCTAGGCTTGACATGCGACACTCTCCGAGACGCCGATGCCTCCACTCCCCAAAGTTGTCGGGAATCGCCCTGAGCTAGGCTGGCGTGAAGCCTGCATGCCGTGCCGGCCATCATTGCCCTTCCTTGAATGCTACTGTCTCCTTGTGTTTTCACCCCTCGGGCCACGCGGATGTGACCCGACAAGGGCATATGAAGCGAGATGAAGCAGGGTTGCATGTTGATCGATTCCGTCATGCGGCGCCCGAGGAGCGCACGGCGCCTCCACTCCCCACGACTCCTAGACAACCGCTCCGTCCGACCAATAGCCGGTGAGCGCCGCAGGGCTTTGATTGCCCGGGATGGGGAGGGGTGCCGGATGGCCTCCACCGGTTATAAATGGGCGGAGGGGGCAGAGCCCCTAGCTCATTCTCACTCCTCGCTCCCCCGCCTTCATCCTCTGCTTCCTTGCTCATGACGTCGGGGAGGAGGTTTTCTGCCGCCGGGAAGGGGAAAGCCTGCCAAGTGGGGCCGGACCATTAGCCTCCCAGGAGGGGCCAGGGCCACCCTATAAGTACGTCGAGGCATCGACGACGGCTCCCCGTGTGTGCGGACGCGCCTCCTAGTGGGCTGGTGCCTCCGCTGGCGCTACGGGAAGCGATTGGCATGGCGGCCATGGCCAAGGAGGGAGACCCGCAACAGGTGCTCGGCCATCGCGCCCACGGGCCCGCACGGCCAATGCGAGCGAGGAGTTCCTGGTGCTGGTGGAGGAGCCGGCGGTCTCTCGGTTGTGGCTTCCATGCTTCTTCATGGAGGCACTGCAGGTTAGCAAGCCCATAGGTCTGTGGCTGCAGGCCGACGGTTGTTGTAGTGGCGCGTTGTCGGTGGAGGTCGAGGTGACCCCCGCGGGCCATGCCTTCTTTAGCTGTGGGTGACAGACCTTCACCTGCGCCCACCGCCCGGAGGGGAGGCTCACGCTCCTCTTCAAACACGATGGTGCCACGGCACTTCTCGTCAAGATCTTTGGGGAAGATGACGGATGCTTGGGGTGCTTCTCAGAGAGCGATAGTAGTGGCGACCTTGGAGATGAGCTTGCCCTTGGCGACGGCCCTCAAGCTTCCAGCAGCGGCGACACCTCCTTAGAGGAGAGCCCGAGCGATAGCAGCTACGATGCACTACTGCGCTGGTGCACCCGGACTTCGGGGGGTAGCTGATGACCCAGAAGTATAGGGGGTCTATCTTAGTCCTTTCGATAAGTATGAGTGTCGAACCCAACGAGGAGCAGAAGGAAATGACAAGTGGTTCTCAGTAAAGTATTCTTTGCAAGCACTGAAATTATCGGTAACAGATAGTTTTGTGATAAGATAATTTCTAACGGGTAGCAAGTAACAATTGTAACAAAGGTGTAGCAAGGTGGCCCAATCCTTTTTATAGCAAAGGACAAGCCTGGACAAACTCTTATATAAAGCAAAGCGCTCCCGAGGACATGTGGGAATTTATGTCAAGCTAGTTTTCATGATGCATATGTGATTCGCGTTTGTTACTTTGATAATTTGATATATGGGTGGACCGGTGCTTGGGTGATGCCCTTAATTGGACAAGCCTCCCACTTATGATTAAACCCTCCCACAAGCATCTGCAACGACGAAAGAAGAATTAAGATAAATCTAACCACATCATGAAACATGTGGATCCAAATCAGCCACTTACGAAGCAACGCATAAACTAGGGCTTAAGCTTTTGTCACTCTAGCAACCTATCATCTACTTATTACTTCCCAATGCCTTCCTCTAGGCCCAAACAATGGTGAAGTGTTATGTACTCGACGTTCACATAACACCACTAGAGGAGAGACAACATACATCTCATCAAAATATCAAACGAATACCAAATTCACATGATTACTTATAACAAGACTTATCCCCTGTCCTCGGGAACAAACGTAAATACTCACAACACACATTCATGTTCATAATTAGAGGAGTATTAATGATGATCAAGGATCTGAACATACGATCTTCCACCAAGTAAACCAACTAGCATCAACTACAAGGAGTAATCAACACTGGTAGGAACCCACAGGTACCAATCTGAGGTTTTGAGACAAAGATCGGATACAAGAGATGAACTAGGGTCTGGAGAGGAGATGGTGCTGATGAAGATGTTGATGAATATTGACCCCCTCTCGATGAAAGGATCATCAGTGACGATGATGACTTCGATTTCCCCCTCCGGGAGGGAAGTTTCCCCAGTAGGATCGCCCTGCCGGAGCTCTAGATTGGTTCTACCCAAGTTTCGCCTCGAGACGGCGGCGCTTTGTCCCGAAAGCTCTGTTATGATTTTTTCCAGGACGAAACCCTCAATATAGCAGAAGATGGGCATCGGAGGGCTGTCAGGTGGGCCACAAGCCCCAGGGGCGCGCCCAGAGTGGTAGGGCGCGCCCTGCAGGCTTGTGGCTGCCTCGTGGGCCCCCTAATGTATTTCTTTCGACCAATATTTTTTATATATTCCAAAATAATTCTCCATATATTTTCAGTACTTTTGGAGTAGTGCAGAATAGGTATCTCAGATTTGCTCCTTTTCCAGTCGAGAACTCCAGCTGCCAGCATTCTCCCTCTTCATGTAAACCTTGTAAAATAAGAGAGAAAAGGCATAAATGTTGTACCCACAATAAATATCAATATAAAATCATGATGCAAAATGGACGTATCAACTCCCCCAAGCTTAGACCTCGCTTGTCCTCAAGCGAAACCCGAAATCGATAAATATGCCCACATGTTTAGAGATAGAGGTGTTGATAAAAATACGAACATGAAGGCATCATGATCATATTTAGAATAGCAACATATAATGACATATAATTTCTTATGCTAAAGTAATAATTCATTCACAATGGCAAAGTATGAATCAAGAAGTCTATTGAGAACCGACAAACTATGATCTCAGTCATTGAAGAAATTCCAATTTATCATAACGTAGGAAAGAGTCAATATAAGAGCTTGTAAAGCAAACCCACATACTCAATCATCTTTTAGTCTTTCACAATTGCTAACACTCACAAGGTACCTATGAATTCAAAGTTTCAATCGGACACAGAGAAAGATAGGGGTTTATAGTGTTGCCTCCCAACTATTTACCTCAAGGGTAATGTCAACAGTAGTGACTCATGCTCGTCCACTTCCGAGTGGATATATGTGCCTAGATCATTCCCTAACACGTGACACTTGCCAGGAAATAAAGGCGAAAATAGAGAAGGTGATGGAAATCACCATGACTCTGCATAAAGGTAAGAACTAGAAAATAAAAGTAACAGATAGGACCTTCGCAGAGGGAAGCAGAGGTTGTCATGCGCTTTTATAGTTGGATGCACAATCTCTTAATGCAAAAGAACGTCACTTTATATTGCCCCTTGTGATAGAGAACTTCATTATGCAGTCCGTCGCTTTTATTTCTTCCCCATCACAAGTTCGTATAAATTTTGTTTGCCTCACATTAATAGATCACACATATTTAGAGAGCATTGCTTGCACTGATGACAACTTACTTGAAGGCTTATTCTATCCTTAGATAGGTATGGTGGACTCTCGTGGCAAAACTGGGCTAAGGGTGTTTAGAGGCACAAGTAGTATCTCTACTTGGTGTGGAGGTTTTGACTTATATTAGGTGGAAGCAAGCGACACATGTTGAGGGATTCATAACAATATAACTTCTATTCGGAAATAAGCAAACATAAACCATTATGTTGTCTTCCTTGTCCGACATCAACTTCTTAACATATAATATTTTAATGAGTGTTCACAATCATAGAAGATGTCCAAGATAATATATTTATATGTGAACCTCTCTTTATTTATTACTTCCTTTTAATTGCCCCAATGACCAACAGCTATGTTTGTCAGCCCACAACAAGTTTCAATCGACATACTTCTTATATGTGAAGCCATCACTCGCCATAAGATCATCATATATACTCTTTGCTTTTATTCTATACTTCTTTCTACTTCATCTTTATCAAGATCAAGATCATGCCAAACGAGCAAAATCCCTTAACTCAAAAGCAATTTTTATTATATAACTCACGGACTTCCTTACACAGGGGAGATCATAAAGCAAAGACTCGAAACTAGATCACATGAAAACTTTATTCTACTAGATCAAGATATAACCAAAAGGATCGAACTAAGGAAAGATGATAAAAAATAAAAATAAAAATAAAAATAAAAATAAAAATAAAAAATAAATAAAAGATGTGATGGTGATACAATATCGGGGCACCTCCCCCAAGCTTGGCACAAGCCAAGGGGAGTGCCCATACCCATGTGTTTAGTTGTCTTGCTTCGGAGGTGGTGATGTCAGAGTTGTTCATGAGGTTGGAAGTTTGTCTAGTTTCCTTCTAAGCATAAAATTTTGTTCCCTTAGGTCGTCCACCTCCTGTTTGAGCTTCAATATCCTTTGACATAATTCTTCTTTACTCTCCTGTAGAAAACGAGAAGGGATAAATAGAACTTTAGGTTTTCTTATCGCGTTTGGGAGGTTGATTCCCTGAACTCCACGTGCATGTCTCCCAATTGAGGTATAGGAGTCTCCTCTTCATATGAGCTTTCTTCTTGGTACTTGTCTTCTTGTTCCTCCTCTGAGAATAATCCATAAGGATCTAGGTCCCCGTAGAGCTTGGGATTGGCAAGATAATGCGATATGTAGCTCTCACCATCAGACTCTTGGGACGACATCTTGCTCTAAATCTGCTACATGAACAGATCAAAGAGAAAATAGGAGGTATTGTCGTGATACGAGAGTCAAAACCTTTGGGAGATTATATAATGAATTTTTACCGACCCTAAGGAGTATGCCACAAGAAAACAGAGTCCGGAAGGTGCACGGGGTAGGGCGCGCCCTGCAGGCTTGTCGCCTCCTCATGCACTATTCGGACTACTTTAAATTTTCCTAATTTTTTAAATATTCCAAAACAGATAAAAATTGCCATTGAAAAAGTTTTGGAGTCTTTTTACTTACCGTACCACATTCCTATTCCTTTTCGGAGTCTAAAACATTCTGGTAAGTCTCCCTAATGTACTCCTCCGGAGTTATGGTGTTGATGACATTGGTTTCAACATTTATGGGAGTACCTAAGATATAATGTTTGATTCTTTGACCATTCACCACCTTCGGGTTTGTGCCTTCGGCGTTGTTAATCTTGATGGCACCGGAATGGTATACCTCCTCGATAACGTAAGGACCTTCCCATTTGGAGAGAAGTTTTCCTACAAAAAATCTTAAACGAGAATTGTATAGCAAGACATGATCTCCTACATTAAATTCACCCTTTTGTATCCTTCTATCATGCCATCTATTAACCTTTTCCTTAAACAACTTGGAATTCTCATAGGCTTGGGTTCTCCATTCGTCAAGTGAGCTAATGTCAAATAACCTCTTCTCACCAGCAAGTTTGAAATCATAATTGATCTCTTTGATAGCCCAATAAGCTTTATGTTCTAGTTCTAGAGGTAAGTGACATGCTTTACCATAAACCATCTTATACGGAGACATACCCATAGGATTTTTGTAAGCAGTTCTATAAGCCCACAATGCATCGTCAAGTTTCTTAGACCAATTCTTCCTATATCTATTAAAAGTCTTCTACAAAATCAATTTAATTTCTCTATTACTCAATTCTACTTGGCCACTAGACTTACGATGATAAGGAGATGCAATTCTATGATTAACATCATATTTAGCGAGCAATTTAGGGAAAGCACAATGAATAAAGTGTGAACCACCATCAGTCATCAAATATCTAGGGACTCCAAATCTAGGGAAAATAACTTCTTTAAGCATTTTAATAGAGGTGTTATGATCAATGCTACTAGTTGGAATAGCTTCTACCCACTTAGTAGCATAATCAATCGCAACTAGAATATGAGTATACCCGTTAGATTGCGGAAAAGGCCCCATATAATCAAAACCCCAAACATCAAGGTTCGATAACAAGAGAGTAATTCATAGGCATTTCCTGACGTCTACTAATATTACCAATTCTTTGACATTCATCTAAAGACAAGACAAACTTATGAGCATCCTTGAAGAGAGTAGGCCAATAAAACCCAGATTGTAGTACCTTATGTGCAGTTCGATCTCTAGCGTGGTGTCCTCCATAGGCTTCAGAGTGGCACTTGCGTAAGATCTATTCCTATTCATGCTCAGGTACACAACATCTAATAATACCATCTACTCCTTCTTTATAAAGGTGTGGATCAACCCAAAAGTAATGCCTCAAATCATAGAAGAACTTTTTCTTTTGTTGGTATGTGAAACTAGGAGGTATAAAGTTAGCAACAATGTAATTGGCATAATTAGCATACCAAGGAGCATTATGTGAAGCATTCATGACAGCTAATTGTTCATCAGGAAAGCTATCATCAATAGGTAGTGGGTCATCAAGAACATTTTCTAACCTAGACAAGTTATCTGCCATAGGGTTATCAGCACTCTTTCTATCAATGATATGCAAATCAAATTCTTGTAGCAGAAGGACCCACCTAATAAGTCTAGGTTTAGCATCTTTATTTTCCATAAGGTACTTAATAGCACATTGATCGGTGTGAACAGTTACTTTGGAATCAACAATATAAGGTCTAAACTTATCACAAGCAAACACGACTACTAAATATTCTTTTTCAGTAGTAGCATAGTTTCTTTGAGCACTCTCTAGAGTTTTACTAGCATAATGGATAACATTCAATTTCTTATCGACTCTTTGTCCTATAACAGCACCAATAGCATAGTCACTAGCATCACACATAATTTCAAAGGGTAGGTTCTAGTCGGGTGGTTGAACAACAGGTGCGGTAATCAGGGCATTCTCAAGAATTTCAAATGCTTCTACACAATCATCATCAAAAACAAACGGGACATCTTTTTGCAAAAGATTTGTGAGAGGCCTAGAAATCTTAGAGGAATCTTTGATAAACCTCCAATAGAAACCAGCATGACCAAGGAAACTTCTTATACCTTTGATATCCGTAGGGCACATCATTTTTTCAATAGCATCAACTTTAGCCTTATCAACTTCAATACCTCTTTAGGAGACCTTGTGTGACAGCCCAAGTGTTGCCCCTGCTATTTATGGCCATGTAACCTATGTGGACCCATGTGTCATGTGTTGAATGAATTGAGATTGCTCCTTTGTCATTTCATCTCATGCATCATGCATCATGTCATCTCATCATCATGCCATGCTTTATGTGTTTTGTGGTGTGCTTTCATGTGATCTTGTTGTGAGGTGTTAGTGGATCTTTTGCGTTTGTGGATGTGTGCATGTGTGGGCTACAACTCCTCCCCTCTCCCTTATTTCAAAACTAAACCTAGGCCTTTTATTCCTTTTGTTTTTCTTCAACAGAATTAACTTGCTAAATAAGCCTGTTAAAATGTTCATGTTCTGGCCAATATTATTGTGAGATCATATGGGTTGCTCTCTTTGTGTTGGAGCTTTGTGCTCATGGGGTTTTGAATAAAACAGGGGCTGTTGTTTTATAAAAGTATTTAAATTACTTGCTTTAAAATCATCTTGGTATTTTATTTAAATAGGGCATAATTCCTTTTATGTCAAAATATTCTTGTTCTGGCAAAAACCCTTTTCTTTTACTCTGGGGGTTTTCTGTTATGTTAAAAATAGGAAGTCTGTGGTTTTATTTCGTGAGAGAAAGCACGGCGAAGTGGGCCTTTTCCCTTCCCCATCGGCCCAGCCCGCAGCATAGCGGCAACATGCCCCGTCGTCCCCCCTTTCCGACAGTCTGTCCGCAAGTAGAGAGAGAGAGAGAGAGAGAGCGAGCTCCGCCGTGATCTTGCACCGTCCATCGCCGTCTCCTCCGGGACTTTTAAACCCCCTCGACATGCGTGCACCTCCGCCTAGGGTTCCTCTTTCCCCTCCTGCCGCCGCCGCTCCCATCTCCCTCTCCTTCCTCCTCCCACTTCTACCTTTTCTCCCGTGTCAGGTAAGGAATTCAGAGAGGAGAGGTTCAGTCGAGTGTAGCACCGGTGCTTCGCATCGTCGTCGTCGCCTCCGGTGCCCCTCTCGTCGCCGTCGGAGATGGCGTGGAGCACGCAGGGCTCGTCCGTGTTCCGTTCCGCGTGCTAGGGGCTGAGGAGCACCCCTATAGCACTGCCCCATCGTCGCTGTCGTCCGCAAGCGGAGAAGCCACGTCGCTGCCCGTCTTCGTCTTCTTCCTCGCAGTCGCCCATGTCCCCGCGTCTCCGATCAGCCTCTAGGTGAGCCGCTCGTCGCCGCAGCCTCCCCCCCTCGCGTAGGCGCGTGTTCATTGTCATCGCGTCTGTCGCCTCCGTGCCCCGAGCCGAGCAGGAGCTCGAGCTCGAGTGCCTCCTTGCCGCTGTGTCTAGCCATCGTTGGTGCGGGGATGGGTTCCCTTAGGACCCCGCTCTCCCCGCTGGTGATCCGCGTCGCCGGAGAGGCCCCATAGTCGCCGAAATCATCATCGTCGTGCCGTTGTCGCCGGTGGTCGTTTAATTCGGTTTCATCGGAGATCTCATGGTCTATTAATAGTAGAGGGGCAAGGCCTCCCCTTCGTCAGTTGTCGCGTCATAGCACAGTGGTAGCACGCCTGGGGAACGGCCGAGAGGTCACGGGATCGAATCCCAGCTCCCCCACGTTTTGCTTCTTTTTATGGATTGGTTGGTGTGCGTGTGCGCTGTGCGGATCCGGTGTGCAACGCCGGATCTCGTGTGTTGTGTTGTGTGTGTGGATCTGGTGTGCCTTGGTTGATCCAGTGTGTGTGTGAGTGTGTTGCATGTCTAGCATGTGTGTATCTGTGTATGTGGTGTTGTGTGTGTGTGTGACAAGTGGGCCCTGGCCCCACTTGTCATCCACTAGGGAACCCCGATGATTATGCCAGGTGGGTCCCCCTCCTATTAGATGTTTTTCTTTATTTTGTTTAGTGTTTTATTGTGTTATAAATAGATATTTCTATTTCTGGTATATTTCCAAATCTGGTTATGTGCATTTATGACATGGGCATTTTTAGTAAGTTTTCACTTATAGGAATGATGGGCATTTTGCTAACTAGTGTTTTGACATGTTGCTCCATGCAAACATAGGAGTGTGATATATGATTTTGGGGTAGAATCACCCAAGGAATTCATTGGTGTAACTTGTTTGGTCATTTGAGCAAGTTTGTCAAAATGTCAGTTTGTCCCAAAGTGCCATTTTGTCATTTTAGTTATATTTAATCCATGCATGCTATGATATTTGTGCCAACATGAAAGTGGTAGCCTTTGATGAGTAGAATGCCATGGTATTTATTTTTGTCATGATAAACTTGTATATAAGTGGGAACCATGCTATAAATTAGCTACTAAAATGTTGTTGTTTTCAAACATGCTAAATATTTCTAAGTTTGAGAATCTGTTAATATTTTATGCCCTCTTGAGTGGATGCTACAAAGTGATATGTTGTGAATTAGCTCAAGCTCAGTGTTAGTGTTTTGGATTAGATGTTGTCCTCTACCATCCTATTAATTTTCATGCCATGAGGTGGTTTCTATCAGCATTAGATTCTACTGTCAGCTTGCTATCAGCTTAACTCAGATTCCAGAAAACTGTTATTTTGACTAAGTCCCTAAAAATCTGTTTCATCATGCCAACTTGTGCGCTTCATGCTTATTGATATGTGCCTCCATTCTAGTTTGTGTAGTTGGGCGATTTGATAAGCATGCTATGTAAATTCTATGAATGCCTTGTTTGTGGTTGGAGACTTCATGTAGATTTAGTTATTTGCTGTGAAAGTTGCCATGTTGTTGTTTTGTGGCAGATTGTTTGTTTTACTGTTTTGTGACTTGTGGGAGCTATGATCCATGGAATTGTTTGATCTTTGACTCTATTGTGGTTGGATTTTCATTGCCTAACCAGTGGCTACCTTGGAATGCCAAGGAATAGCCCATGGACTTCGTGTTTTTCCTTCGTAACTTGTCGTGAGCGTAGCGTGAGAACCGTATCTCCGTTTCTTACGTTCTACATATGCACTTGTATCGATTTTGCATGAAGCATCCATATTTGCCATGATAATACATGTTTAAATAACTTAACATGAGGTTCTTTCTAGAATTGTAAATAACTAAACTATCGCATGGGAAACATGACTAATTTAGGATTGCCATGTTAAATACTTCAAATGAATCATGCATCATCTTGTTTGTGCATTGCACTTTGGTTGGTTGTTTATTGTTGTTGTTTCTCTTGTGTAGATGCGAGTGTTGAACCTGAGTACGAGGATCCAGGAGAATACCACTATGAGGACCCTGCTCTTTGTTCCTCTGAAGAACCAACAGGCAAGATGATCGTACCTGGATCCCGACACAATTTTTGCTTTGCTAGATGTCTCATTCTTATCCTAACATATGTGTTACCTAAAACTTGAATGTCAAGCCTCCTACATTGCCATGATAGCCTCTAACCCCTACACATCCTAGCAAACCTTGTTTGGCTAAGTTATCGTTGCTCCTCCCCTCTTATAGCATTCTTAGTTGCAGGTGCAGCTTGTTTCCATGTGATAACATGGATATCTGGCATACCAAAATATTATCTGCTATTTAATTTAATGCACATATATATCTTGGTATGGTGGAAGGCTTGGCCTTTTTCTCGGTGTTTTGTTCCACTTTTACCGCCATAGTTTCTTGTTACCGGTGTTATGTTTCCATATTTTCCGCTCCTAACATGCTCGGGGTTGTTATGGGGACTCCCTTGATTATTCGGTTGAGATTAAAACTTGTCTGGCAAGACCCAACATTGGTACTATTTGCCTAAACAACTTAATAAAATTGCATAGGGCTTAGCTACCCCGTGGATAATTAATCAACAACCCGGGCCAGTGCTCCTCATGAGTGTTGGTCCAAACTAGAGTCGTGTGCGGGGCCAACCTGGGGCAACTCGGGAGATTTCTATCAGGCCACCGTACGATGCGCTCATCTGGTCGTGTCCTGAGAACGAGATATGCGACTATTATCGGGTTCGTCGACACGTCGGGTGGTCTTGCTAGACTTGTTTTACCTTTCTCGAGTGGCTTGCGTATGGAACTCTGATTTTCTTCGGGCTATCTCGAGGTGTCGAAATTCCTTTGGAGTTGCCTAGGATGATCACGAGATCCGTTGTCGAGGTTATTCCCGCGGAGTGTGGTTAATTTATGATGGACTAGTTGGACAGGGTTAAAACTTTTGGAAAGTCATGCCCATGGTTATGTGGCAACTTGGATATTTGTTTAACACCCGGTTATAGTTAACTTGAAGTAAACTCTAATAAAATACACCAACTGTGTGAGTAACCGTGATTGTCTCTGCTCGTGAACATGAACCGAGAGAGAACATGGTGGGGTTTCGATTGACGTAAGTAGGTGTTCAGGATCTCTTAGAGGTGATTCTAGTTCTCGATCGTTTATCGTAGACCACATATTTACTTTCATGTTTCGTAAGTTTAGCCACCATAAATGCTTAGTGCTGTTGCAAACTAAACACATGCCCCTTCCAACCTATAAGCTTGAATAGTCTCGGTACCCGGGCACGAGATTGCTGAGTCCCCATGGCTCACGGATTAATACAACAATCCAGGTGCAGGTACAGATGAGATCGTTCTAGATGATGTGATGCAGCTCCAGTGGGAGTATGACGAGGAGCGTGGCAGGATGTACGTCACTTATCCAGACGAGTAGAGTGGTTGTGGTCGTGATCTTTGGGGCTAGCAAGCCAGTGTCGTTGCATCATTTTATCGTTTGTTTTTCGTCCGTAGCCGTACCCTGTCTTGGTTTGATGTTTGAATAAGTTGTGTGGAATTGTAGTTTTAGCATGTGGCGAGTGTAAGCCAACTCATATGATCTTGTCTTCCTAAATGTATGTAATGATACTGTACTTGCGAACGGCAAGATGCGCCTCTATACCTGTTGAGGCCCTCGTGTCTTAATATGGATAGGCACGCATCTTGGGCATGACAAGTTGGTATTCAGAGCCATACGACCATAGGAGCCCTTTGCTTGATCGAACTTGGCCGAGTTGAGTCTAGTAAAAACTATTTTGAGTCTAGTTATGTCGGAGAGTAGGTTTCTTTTTACTCCTCTTCGATGCTCTGGTGAGGTACTCGACTTAGGAATTTTGATTCTACTCCTCTTCTCTCTCAAAAAAAATTTAGGATCACGCGGATATTTTGGAGTCTATATGATACCGATGTGACGGAGTTCTGTCTTGGTGCCTCCTGTCTGGCTTGATTTCTTCTGGGGAGTCGAGCTCCAGGGAATTCTTGGCACATAGTTATCATTCAGCTTCCTTAGTATCTCGGGGCGAAGAGTGTTCGGAATTACTTCAATACTTGTCGTGGTGAGATAAGGTCGGAGTCACCTAGTACTGGGGAGGCGTCCGGGGTACCACCATGATTAGTATCGTTGTGCTTTCAAGGATTCGAGTTAGATGGATTTGCAGAAGCCTCTCATTATGTGTTGAAGGATGGATACAGTTGGGGTGTAGGTTTGCTAGTTGTGTGAGATATTTCCTCCTTGTATCCCCCACACCAGATTGCATAACCAGAAAGTTTTCAGAAGTTCTTAGGTGGGAACTCATGTAGTTATCTAGGATCATCTTCTTCAGATGTATGAGGGCATATACATTTGTTCCGAGCAACATTAGCTCAATACTTTGTTTTATTGCAAGTGGCTTCTAATATCTGATGATGTTATCGCAAAACCGAAGAAGGCGTTCTTACTAATTTTTCAGTAGGAAGGTTGTTATGTTGTTCGTTCAATTTCTTTCAAGCATTTGATTCAGCTTTTGAATTCATCTTTGTCAATGAGGTGCTGATGTTTTTGCCCATCTCCAGGATGGCTCCAACAACTCGCATGAGTGCGGGTCGTGGTGAGGAGCAATCTGATGTTCCATCACCCCCGCCACCGCCTCCTCCTCCAGAAGCTTGGCAAGCTGTGATGGCCGCAACCAATGTGAATACTCAGATGTTGCTCAAGCTGTTGCAAGAAAGAGATCAGGGTCAGCAAGGTTTTCAAGGGAATTTTCAGAATCAACCTCAGTTTGCGCCGCTCAACCAGTTCTCTGCCAACCAGCCCAAGTCTTTCACCTGTTGTGAGCAGCCTTTCAATGCAGATGATTGGCTCCATGACATGGGTAAGCATTTTGAGTGCAGCAATATCAGACCAGAGGACTTTGTCAGATTCCCGTCGTTCCAGCTCAAGGGTCAGGCAGCAGATTGGTGGCAGCAGTACAAGGATTCCAGGGGCGGTCATGTTGTTACTTGGGACAATTTCTGTCGTGACTTCAGGGCCCATTACATTCTGACAAGCTTTGTCGAGGAGATGCATGAGAAGTTTAGGCACCTGAAGCAGGGGAGCAAGTCTGTCTATCAGTACAACATCGAGTTCCAGAATCTAGCCGCTATGCTAAGCAAGATGTTCCAGATGACAAGTCCATGATCTATCAGTTCAGAGGTGGTCTCAAGGATGAGCTTCTGCCGGGTCTAGTCCTTCAAGAGCCTCGTGAGTTTGATCGGGTCTACAACATGGCTTTGAAGGTCGAGGCAACTCAGCTCAAGTTGGAGAACTCAAGGAAGCGTTCAAGGGATTCATATTCTTCTTCTTCCAGCTCTCAGATGGTCCCTAAGCAGCAGAAGTATTGGGTGCCTAATCCTCCTCTGTTTCGTCCTTAGCAGTAGTTCGGTGGCCGTGGTTCTTCCCACCCACCCAACCCAGGATATCAGCAGAGACCCCAGGTGCCAAAGTCAGCTTTTGTTCCTCCTCCAAGCAACATTCATCCACTATCTGAGGTTAATTGTCACAAGTGTGGTCAGAAGGGTCACTACTCAAACAAGTGCAACCAGTGGCGTCTTCCGCCTCCTCCTCCAGTCAGGCCTCCAGGCAATGCAATGGTGAAGCATAATCCCAAGTTAGCAAGGGTAAACATGGTGAATGCAGCTGAAGCAGAGCAGTCTCATGAAGTGATTATGGGTAATCTCTCAGTTAATTCTATTCCTGCAAAAGTTTTGTTTGATACTGGTGCATCGCATTCTTTCATGTCTCGTCCATTCTTTGTCAAGCATGAGTTCGATTATCAAGATTTGCCTAGGTCCTTGTCTATTGTTTCGCACGGTAAGATGTTAAATTCCAATCGCATTGTTCCGGATGTTTCTATCAAGATGGACAATTATTCTTTTCTGTCTTCTCCAATTGTTCTCGGTAATTCTGACATTGATCTCATTCTGGGCATGGACTTCCTGGTTATGAATAAGGCATATGTTGATTGTCAAGCAAAAGAAGTCAAGCTGAATCATCCTTCAGAAGATGTGATTATTTTCGCAGCTTGCGATGACATAGTCCGTCTCTTTGCTCTTAATGAGAAGGGTGAAATCTCGGCTATTTCTCAAATTCAGTGGTTTGTTAGTATGAAGATGTCTTTCGAGAAGAATTGCCAGGAATGCCTCCGCACCGTCCAGTCGAGTTCGTGATTGACCTCAAGCCCGGAACTAAACCGTTTTGTAAGCGCCCTTATAAACTTGGCCCCGAAGAGCTGAAAGAGTTGAAGAAGCAGCTAGATGAACAAGAACGTCTGGGTCTGATCAGACCAAGTTCTTCTCCATGGGGTTGTGGTGTTTTGTTTGTCAAGAAGAAGGATGGCACGGACCGACTATGTGTCGATTACCGTCCATTGAACAAGAAGAAAATCATAAACAAGTACCCACTTCCCAACATCAATGAGTTGTTTGAACAACTGAAAGGTGCCAAGGTTTCCTTGAAGCTTGATCTTCGCATGGGTTATCATCAGATTTGCATTCGCGAAGAAGATATTCCAAAGACCGCTTTCAGGATGAGTTTTGGCTCTTATGAGTACACTGTCATGTCGTTTGGTCTTGCCCATGCTCCTCCAACCTTCTCAAGAATGATGAACTTCATATTCTCTCCTTTCAAGAATGAGTTCGTCTTGGTCTATTTGGATGATATCCTTGTGTTCTCGGAGACAGAAGAAGAGCATGCAGAGCATCTCCGTCTTGTGCTTGACAAGCTAAGAGAACATCGATTATATGCTAAGTTTTCCAAGTGTGAGTTTTGGCTCAATGAAGTGGCGTACCTTGGGCATGTGATCTCTGTCGAGGGCATTAAAGTGCACCCTGAGAAAGTTGAGGCAATCTTGAAGTGGGAGCCTCCTCAGAATGTGAAGCAGCTTCATAGCTTCCTCGGGCTTGCTAGTTATTGCAGAAGATTCGTGGAGAACTACTCTCAAATTGCTAAGCCTCTGTCTAATCTCCTCTAGAAGAATGTCAAGTATGTTTGGTCTCCTGAGTGTGATGTGGCGTTCAATACGCTCAAGCAGAGACTGACTTCAACTCCAGTTCTTGTTCCTCCCAAGCAATCAAAGCCTTTCCAAGTTTTCTGTGATGCTTCTCTCCAAGGTCTTGGTGGTGTTCTCATGCAAGATAAGAAGATAGTTGCTTATACCTCGCGTCAGTTGAAGCCTGCCGAGAAGAACTAACCCACTCATGATCTCGAGTTGGCGGCAGTTGTGCATGCTCTGATGACTTGGAGGCATTTGTTGTTGGGTACACCAGTTGAGGTGTACAACGATCACAAGAGCTTGAAGTACATTTTCACTCAACCCAATCTCAGTCTTCGGCAGTCTCGTTGGGTGGAAATGATTGAGGACTTCAATCCAGGTATTTAGTATACTCCTAGAAAAGCAAATGACATTGCAGACGTACTCAGCCGAAAGGCGTACTGCAATAGTCTCATTCTAAAGCCTCTTCAACCCGATCTTTGTGAAGCCTTCCGCAAGCTCAACATTCAAATGATTCTGCAAGGATTTCTTGCCAATCTTCAAGTCTCTCTTACTCTAGAAGATTAGGTTTACCAAGCTCAACTTCTTGACGCAATGGTGAAGAAAGTCAAGAAAGGTGTGGCCAAGGGCATTCCGAAGTATAAGTGCTTTCGAGTTGATGACAAAGATACCTTGTTCTTTGAGGACCGTCTGGTGGTTCCAAAAGGTGATCTCAGGAAGGTTATCATGGACGAAGCACACAATTCTCTTCTATCTATTCATCCAGGCAGTTCCAAGATGTATCAGGATCTCAAGAAAACCTTTTGGTGGACTCGCATGAAATGTGAAATTGCTCAGTTCGTGAAAGAGTGTGATGTTTGTCGCAGAGTGAAGGCAGAACATCAACGTCCAGCAGGTCTCCTTCGGCCTTTGCCTATTCCAGAGTGGAAATTCGATCATGTGGAGATGGATTTCGTCACTGGGTTTCCCAAGTCCAAGAGAGGCAACGATGCCATGTTTGTGGTTATCGACAAGCTGACCAAAGTTGCTCATTTCCTTCCAGTCAAAGAGTCTATCTCGGTAGCTTAGCTTGTAGAGTTGTACACGCCAAGGATAGTTTCTTTGCATGGTATTCCTCAGCTCATCTCATCTGACCGTGGAAGTCTCTTTACTTCCTAGCTTTGGGAGTCCTTCCAGACTGCTATGGGTACCAAGATCCGTTTCAGCACTGCGTTCCATCCGCAGATAAGTGGTCAAGTTGAGAGAGTCAATCAGATCCTTGAAGACATGCTCAGAGCCTGTGTGATTTCGTCGGCATGAAATGGGAAGACTGCCTTCCACACGCTGAATTCTCATACAACAATAGCTTTCAGGCTAGCTCAAGCAAGGCCCCTTTCAAGATTCTCTATGGCAGGAAGTGTTGTACCCCGCTTAACCGGTCTGAAACCGGTGAGCATCAAATTTTGGGCAACGACATGATCACCAAAGCAGAAGAGATGTGTTGTGTCATTCGTGAGAACCTCAAAGCTGCTCAATCCCGACAGAAGAGTTATTACAATAACAAACATCGAGATGTCTCCTTTCAAGTTGATGATCTAGTCTATCTCAAAGTCTCTCCCGTGAAGGGCACTCAGCGGTTTGGAATTAAAGGAAAGCTAGCTCCTCGCTTTGTTGGTCCTTTAAGAGTTGTTGGCAAGAGAGGTGAACTTACATATCAACTAGAGCTTCCTCCAAACTTCGCAAATGTGCATGATGTCTTCCATGTCTCTCAGCTCCGGAGGTGCTTCAAGATACCTGAGCGTACCATTGACCTCCAAGACATTGATCTCCAAGAAGACCTCTCTTATTGTGAGTATCTAGTGGATATTCTCGAAGAAACTGAGCGTAAGACTCGCAACAAATCAATCAAGTTTCTCAAGGTGAAGTGGTCTCATCATTCTGACAAAGAAGCTACTTGGGAACGTGAGGATCTTCTCCGTTCCGAATATCCAGAGTTCTTTCATTCCTAGATCTCGGGTCGAGATCCTCTTGTAGTGTGGGAGAGTTGTGACAGCCCAAGTGCCGCCCCTACCATTTATGGCCATGTAACCTATGTGGACCCATGTGTCATGTGTTGAATGAATTGAGATTGCTCCTTTGTCATTTCATCTCATGCATCATGCATCATGTCATCTCATCATCATGCCATGCTTTATGTGTTTTGTGGTGTGCTTTCATGTGATCTTGTTGTGAGGTGTTAGTGGATCTTTTGTGTTTGTGGATGTGTGCATGTGTGGGCTACAACTCCTCCCCTCTCCCTTATTTCAAACTAAACCTAGGCCTTTTATTCCTTTTGTTTTTCTTCAACGGAATTAACTTGCTAAATAAATCTGTTAAAAATGTTCATGTTGTGGCCAATATTATTTTGAGATCATATGGGTTGCTCTCTTTGTGTTGGAGCTTTGTGTTCATGGGGTTTTGAATAAAATAGGGGCTGTTGTTTTATAAAAGTATTTAAATTACTTGTTTTAAAATCATCTTGGTATTTTATTTAAATAGGGCATAATTCCTTTTATGTCAAAATATCTTTGTTCGGGCAAAAACCCTTTTCTTTTACTCTCGGGTTTTATCTTGTTTTCTATTATGCTAAAAATAGGAAGTAGGGCGAAGTGGGCCTTTTCCCTTCCCCACCGGCCCAGCCCACAGCGTAGCGGTAACCTGCCCCGCCGTCCCCCCTTTCCGTCAGTCTGTCCGCAAGAAGAGAGAGAGAGAGCTCCGCCATGATCTTGCGCCATCCGTTGTCGTCTGCTTCGGGGCTTTTAAACCCCTCGACATGCATGCGCCTCCGCCTAGGGTTCCTCTTTCCCCCTCCTACCGCCGCCGTTCCCATCTCCCTCTCCTTCCTCCTCCCTCTTCTCCTTTTCTCCCCTGTCAGGTAAGGAATTTAGAGAGAAGAGGTTTAGTCGAGTGCAGCGCCGGTGCTTCGCGTCATTGCCGTCGCCTCCGGTGGCCCCCTCGTCGCCGTCGGAGATGGCGTGGAGCACGCGGGGGTCATCCGCGTTCCGTTCCGGGTGCTAGGGGGTGAGGAGCACCCCTGCAGCGCCGCCCCGCCGTCGTCGTCGTCCGCAAGCAGAGAAGCCGTGTCGCTCCCTGTTTTCGTCTTGTTCCTCACCGTCGCCCGTGTCCCCGCGTCTCCGATCGGCCTCTAGGTGAGCTGCTCGTCGCCGCAGCCTTCCCCCCCCCCCTCGCATAGGCTCGTGTTCGTCGCCGTCGTGTCTGTCACCGCCATACCCCGAGCCGAGCAGGAGCTCGAGCTCGAGCGCCTCCTTGCCGCTGCGTCTAGCCGTCGTTGGTGTGGGGATGGGTTCCCTTAGGACCCCGCTCTCCCCGCTGGTGATCCGCGCCACCGGAGAGGCCCCGTAGTCGCCAGAATCGTCATCGTCGTGTCGCTGTCACCGGTGGTCGTTTAATTCAGTTTCGTCAGAGATCTCATGGTCTGTTAATAGTAGAGGGGCAAGGCCTCCCCTTGGTCAGTTGTCACGCCGTAGCGCAGTGGTAGCGCGCTTGGGGAACGACCAAGAGGTCACGGGATCGAATCCCAGCCCCCCCCCTTTTGCTTCTTTTTATGGATTGGTTGGTGTGCGCGTAAGCTGTGCGGATCCGGTGTGCGCCGGATCCTGTGTGTTGTGTTGTGTGTGTGTGTGTGGATCTAGTGTGCCTCGGCTGATCTAGTGTGTGTGAGTGTGTGTGGCATGTGTAGCATGTGTGTATGTGTGTATGTGGCGTTGTGTGTGTGTGTGACAAGTGGGCCCTGGCCCCACTTGTCATCCACTAGGGGACCCTGGTGAGTATGCCAGGTGGGTCCCCCTCCTATTAGATGTTTTTCTTTATTTTGTTTAGTGTTTTATTGTGTTATAAATAGATATTTCTATTTCTGGTATATTTCAAATCTGGTTATGTGCATTTATGACATGGGCATTTTTAGTAAGTTTTCACTTATAGGAATGATGGGCATTTTGCTAACTATTGTTTTGACGTGTTGCTCCATGCAAACATAGGAGTGTGATATATGATTTTGGGGTAGAATAACCCAAGGAATTCATTGGTGTAACTTGTTTGGTCATCTGAGCAAGTTTTTCAAAATGTCATTTTGTCCGAAAGTGCCATTTTGTCATTTTAGTTATATTTAATCCATGCATGCTATGATATTTGTGCCAACATGAAAGTGGTAGCCGTTGATGAGTAGAATGCCATGGTATTTACTTTTTTCATGATAAACATGTATATAAGTGGGAACCATGCTCTAAAGTAGCTACTAAAATGTTGTTGTTTTCAAACATGCTAAATATTTCTAAGTCTGAGAATCTGTTAATATTTTTATGCCCTCTTGAGTGGATGCTACCAAGTGATATGTTGTGAATTAGCTCAAGCTCAGTGTTAGTGTTTTGGAGTAGATGTTGTCCTCTACCATCCTGTTAATTTTCATGCCATGAGATGGTTTATATCACCATTAGATTTTGCTGTCAGCTTGCTATCAGCTTAACTCAGATTCCAGAAAACCGTTATTTTCACTAAGTCCCTAAAAATCTGTTTCATCATGCCAACTTGTGAGCTTCATGCTTATTGATTTGTGCCTCCTTTCCAGTTTGTGTAGTTGGATGATTTTATAAGTATGCTATGTAGATTCTGTGAATGCCTTGTTTGTGGTTGGAGACTTCCTGTAGCTTTAGTTATTTTCTATGAAAGTTGCCATGTTGCTGCTTTGTGGCAGATTGTTTGTTTTAGTGTTTTGTGACTTGTGAGAGCTATGCTCCATGGAATTGTTTGATCTTTGAATCTATTGTGGTTGGATTTTCATTGCTTAACCAGTGGCTACCTTGGAATGACAAGGAATAGCCCATGGACTTCATTGTCTTGTGTTTTGCCTTCGTAACTTGCCGTGAGCGTAGCATGAGAACCGTATCTCCGTTTCTTACGTTCTACATATGCATTTGTATCGATTTTGCATCAAGCATCCATATTTGCCATGATCATGCATGTTTAAATAACTTAACATGAGGTTCTTTCTAGAATTGTAAATAACTAAACTATCGCATGGGAAACATGACTAATTTAGGATTGCCATGTTAAATACTTCAAATTAATCATGCATCATATTGTTTGTGCATTGAACCTTGGTTGGTTGTTTATTGTTGCTGTTTATCTTTGGTAGACGCGAGTGTTGAACCTGAGTACGAGGATCCAGGAGAGTACCACTATGAGGACCCCGCTCTTTGTCACTCTGAAGAACCAACAGGCCAGATGATCGTACGTGGATCCTGACACTATTTTTGCTTTGCTAGATGTCTCGTTCTTATCGTTACATATGTGTTACCTACCACTTGAATGTCAAGCCTCCTACATTGCCATGATAGCCTCTAGCCCCTACACATCCTAGTAAACCTTGTTTGGTTAAGTTACCGCTGCTCCGCCCCTCTTATAGCGTTCTTAGTTGCAGGTGCAGGTTGTTTCCATGTGATAACATGGATATCTGGCATACCACAATATTATCTGCTGTTTAATTTAATGCACATATATATCTTGGTATGGTGGATGGCTTGGCCTTTTGCTCGGTGTTTTGTTCCACTTTTACCGCCATAGTTTCTTGTTACGAGTGTTATGTTTCCATATTTTGCGCTCCTAACATGCTCGGGGTTGTTATGGGGACCCCCTTGATTATTTGGTTGAGATTAAAACTTATCTGGCAAGACCCAACATTGGTACTATTTGCTTAAAGAACTTGATAAAATTGCATAGGGCTTAGCTACTCCGTGGATAATTAATCAACAACCCGGGCCAGTGCTCCTCATGAGTGTTAGTCCAAACTAGAGTCCTGTGCGGGGCCAACCGGGGCCACCACATGCTGCGCTCATCCGGTCGTGACCTGAGAACAAGATACGCGGCTCTTATCGGGTTCGTCGACATGTCGGGTGGTCTTGCTAGACTTGTTTTACCTTTCTTGAGTGGCTTGCGTGTGGAACTCTGATTTTCTTCGGGCTATCTCGAGGTGTCAGAATTCCTTTGGAGTTGCCTAGGATGATCTCGAGATCCATGGTCGAGGTTATTCCCGCGGAGTGTGGTTAATTTATGATGGAATAGTTGGAGCACCCCTGCAGGGTTAAAACTTTCGGAAAGTCGTGCCCGCGGTTATGTGGCAACTTGGATATTTGTTTAACACTCGTTTATAGTTAACTTGAAGTAAACTCTAATAAAATACACCAACTATGTGAGTAACCATGATCGTCTCTGCTCGTGAACATGAACCGAGAGAGAACACGGTGGGGTTATGATTGATGTAAGTAGGTGTTCAGGATCTCTTAGAGGTCATTCTAGTTCTCGATCGTTTATCGTAGACCACATATTTACTTTCATGTTTCGTAAGTTTAGACACCATAAATGCTTAGTGCTGCTACAAACTAAACACATGCCCCTTCCAACCTATAAGCTTTAATAGTCTCGGTACCCGAGCGCGAGATTGCAGAGTCCCCGTGGCTCACAGATTACTACAACAATCCAGGTGCAGGTACAGATGAGATCGTGCCAGATGATGTGACGCAGCTCCAATGGGAGTATGACGAGGAGCGTGGCAGGATGTACGTCACTTATACAGACGAGTAGAGTGGTCATGGTCGTGATCTTCGGGTGTAGCAAGCCAGTGTCATTGCATCATTTTATCGTTTGTTTTTCGTCCATAGCCAGACCCTATCTTGGATTGATGTTTGAATAAGTTGTGTGGAATTGTAATTTTAGCATGTGGCGAGTGTAAGCCAACTCATATACTCTTCTCTTCCTAAATGTACGTAATAATACTGTACTTGCGAACAGCAAGATGCGCCTCTATCCCTGTCGAGGCCCTCGTGTCTTAATATGGATAGCCATGCATCTTGGGTGTGACACCTTATGCCCCAAGACAATACCTTCATTAACCATAAAGTGGCACTTTTACCAGTTCAAGACAAGATTAGTTTCTTCACATCTCTGCAAAACTCGATCAAGGTTGCTCAAACAATCATCAAATGAAGTTCCTTAAACGGAAAAATCATCCATGAAAAGCTCAAGAATCTTTTCACAATAGTCAGAGAATATAGCCATCATACATATTTGAAAGGTAGCAGGAGCATTGCATAAACCAAAAGGCATACGTCTATAAGCAAAGGTACCGAAAGGGCAAGTAAAAGTGGTTTTTTCTTGATCCTGGCTTGGTACATGTATTTGAGAGAAACTAGAGTAACCATCTAGAAAAAAAATGAGTATGTTTGGATAATCTTTCTAGCATTTGATCAATAAAAGGTAAAGGGTAATGATCTTTCTTAGTAGCTTTATTCAATTTCCTAAAATCGATTACCATTCTATAACCTGTAACAATTCTTTGCGGGAGTAATTCATTTTTATAATTAGGAACAACGGTAATACCTCCCTTCTTAGGGACACAATGGATGGGGCTAACCCATCTACTATCAGCAACATGATAAATTATACCTGCCTCCATAAGCTTTAGTATTTCTTTTCTTACCACTTCTTTCATCTTAGGGTTCAATCGTCGTTGATGATCAATAACTGGTTTGGCATCAGGCTCCATATTAATTTTATGCTGACATGAAGAGGGAATAATGCCCTTAAGATCATCAAGAGTATAACCAATAGCAGCACGATGCTTCCTCAGAGTTTTCAATAATCTCTTTTCTTCATGCTCTAAAAGGTTAGCACTAATAATAATAGGATATATCTCCTTTTCATCAAGATAAGCATATTTCAATGTATCAGGTAACTGCTTGAGCTCAAACACGTGATCACCCTTGGATAGAGGAGGATCCCCAAGTATTTCAACATGTAAGTTGTGTTTCAAAATAGGCTGCTGATCAAAGAAAATTTCATCTATTTCATTCCTCTCATTCATATGCATATCATTTTCATGGTCTAGCAAATATTGTTCTAAAGGATCAGTAGGAGGCACAATGATAGAAGCGAGACCAATAATTTCATATTTACTAGGCAATTATTTTTCATGGGGTTGTCTATGAAATTCAGAGAAATTAAACTCATGAGACACATCCCCAAAACTCAAAATAACTATTTCTTTCTCACAATCAATCCTAGCATTAACAGTATTTAAGAAGGGTCTATCAAATATAATGGGACAAAAATTATCTTGTGGGGAACCAAGAACAAGAAAATCAGTAGGATATTTTGTTTTCCCACACAAGACTTCAACATCTCTAACAATTCCCATTGGTGCAATAGTGTCTCTATTAGCAAGCTTAATAGTAACATCAATTTCCTCTAGTTCAATTGGTTCAATATCATGCATGATTTCTTTGTATAAGGAATAGGGGATTTCACTTACAATGGCACCCGTATCACACAAGCCATGATAAAAATGATCTCCTATTTTAATAGAAACAACAATCACGCCAACAACTGGTCTATGTTTATGCTTAGTATCAGGTCTAGCAATTCTAGCTGCTTCATTGCAGAAATGAATAACATGCCCATCAATATTATCAACCAAGAGATCTTTAACTATAGCAATACTAGGTTCAACTTTAATTTTCTCAGGGGGTGTAGGTGTTCTAATACAACTCTTATATACCACAGTCAAAGCTTTAGCATGTTCCTTTATCCTAACAGGGAAGGGTGGTTTCTCAATGTAAGCAGTAGGGATAATAGGATCAACATTATAAGTAATAATCTCCTCTTCAACTTTAATAGGTTCAACTACTTTCACTTCAATGGAAGGATGATATTTAAACCACTTCTCCTTAGGGAGATCAACATGAGTAGCAAAAGATTCACAGAAAGAAGCTACCATCACAGAGTCAAGTCCATATTTAGTGCTAAATTCACGAAAAGCATCGGTGCCTACGAAGGATTTAGCACAATCAAACTTATGGTTCATACCTGACTCCTTACCTTCGTTGAGTTCCCAATCTTTAGAGTTGCGTTTAACTCTTTCCAATAAATTCCATTCGAATTCAATATCGTTCTTCATAAAAGAACCAGCACAAGAAGTATCGAGCATGGATTGATTATTACGAGAAAGCCGAGCATAAAAATTCTGAATAATAATTTCTCTCGAGAGCTCATGATTGGGGCATGAATATAACATTGACTTAGGCCTCCCCCAAGCTTGAGCGATTCTTTATCCTTCACGAGGCCAAAAATTGTAAATATAATTCCGATCACGATGAACCAGATGCATAGGATAAAACTTCTGATGAAATTCCATTTTCAGTCGGTTGTAGTTCCATGATCCAATATCATCACATAGCCTGTACCATGCCAATGCCTTTTACTTCAAAGATAAAGGAAAGACCTTCTTCTTGACAATATCCTCGGGCAAACCTCCAAGCTTAAATAATCCACAAACTTCATCCACATAGATTAGATGCAAATCCGGATGTAGTGTTCCATCTCCTGCATAAAGATTAGCTAGCAGTTTCTCTATCATACTTGAAGGAATTTTATAATAAATATTTTCAGTAGTCTCAATAGGTTGAGGGACAACTCTTTGTGTTTCCGATCGAGGTGAAGATACCCCGAACAAACCCCTCAAAGGATTACTTTCCATAGTAATAAGTGACAGTAAATTTCAGCACACTATATAATTTTTTCCTTACCAAGTTCCACTCACCAAAGGTGCTTCACACCCCGGCAACGGCGCCATAAAAGAGTCTTGATGACCCACAAGCATAGGAGATCTATCATAGTCCTTTCGATAAGTAAGAGTGTCGAACCCAATGAGGAGCAGAAGGAAATGACAAGCGGTTCTCAGTAAGGTATTCTCTGCAAGCACTGAAATTATCGATAACAAATAGTTTTGTGATAAGATAATTTGTAACGGGTAGCAAGTAAGAATTGTAACAAAGGTGCAGCAAGGTGTCCCAATCCTTTTTGTAGCAAAGGACAAGCCTGTACAAACTCTTATATAAAGCAAAGGGCTCCCGAGGACACATGGGAATTTATGTCAAGCTAATATTCATCATGCATATGTGATTCGCGTTCGTTACTTTGATAATTTGATATGTGGGTGGACCGGTGCTTGGGTGCTGCCCTTACTTGGAAAATCCTCTCACTTATGATTAACCCCTCTCGCAAGCATCCACAACTACGAAAGAAGAATTAAGATAATTCTAACCATAGCATGAAACATGTGGATCCAAATCAGCCCCTTACGAAGAAACGAATAAACTAGGGCTTAAGCTTCTGTCACTCTATCAACCCATCATCTACTTATTACTCCCCAATGCCTTCCTATAGGACCAAACAATGGTGAAGTTTATGTAGTCGATGTTCACATAACACCACTAGAGGAGAGACAACATACATGTCATCAAAATATCGAACAAATACCAAATTCACATGATTACATATAAGAAGACTTATCCCATGTCCCCGCGAACAAACTTAACTACTCACAAAGCATATTCATGTTCATAATTATAGGAGTATTAATGATGATCAAGGATGTGAACATACGATCTTCCACCAAGTAAACTAACTAGCATCAACTACAAGGAGTAATCAACACTACTAGCAACCCACATGTACCAATCTGAGGTTTTGAGACAAAGATCGGATACAAGAGATGAACTATGGTTTGGAGAGGAGATGGTGTTGATGAAGATGTTGATGAATATTGACCCCCTCTCGATGAGAGGACCGTTGGTGATGATGATGGCTTCGATTTCCCCCTCCGGGACGGAAGTTTCCCCGGCAGGATCGCCCTGCTGGAGCTCTAGATTGGTTCTGCCCAAGTTCCGCCTCGAGACGGCGGCGCTTCATCCTGAAAGCTCTGTTATGATTTTTTCCAGGACGAAACCCTCAATATAGCAGAAGATGGGCATTGGAGGGCTGCCAGGTGGGCCACAAGCCCCAGGGGCGCGCCTAGGGGGCAGGGCGTGCCCTGCAGGCTTGTGGGTGCCTGGTGGGCCCCCTGATGTATTTCTTTCACCCAATATTTTTTATATATTCCAAAATAATTCTCCGTAGATTTCCAGGACTTTTGGAGTTGTGCAGAATAGGTATCTCAGATTTGCTCCTTTTCTAGTCCAGAACTCGAGCTGCCGACATTCTCCCTCTTCATGTAAACCTTGTAAAATAAGAGAGAAAAGGCATAAATGTTGTACCAAAATGTGTAATAATAGACCATAATGCAATAAATATCAATATAAAATCATGATGCAAAATGGACGTATCAACTCCCCCAAGCTTAGACCTCGCTTGTCCTCAAGCGAAACCCGAAATCGATAAATATGCCCACATGTTTAGAGATAGAGGTGTCGATAAAATAAAATACGAACATGAAGGCATCATGATCATATTTAGAACAGCAACATATAATGACATATAATTTCTTATGATAAAGTAATAATTCATTCACAATGGCAAAGTATGAATCAAGAACTCTATTGAGAACCGACAAACTATGATCTCAGTCATTGAAGCAATTCCAAATTATCATAATGTAGGAAAGAGTCAATATAATAGCTTGTAAAGCAAACCCACCTACTCAATCATCTTTTAGTCTTTCACAATTGCTAACACTCACGAGGTACCTATAAATTCAAAGTTTCAATCAGACGCAAAGAAAGATAGGGGCTTATAGTGTTGCCTCCCAACTATTTACCTCAAGGGTAATGTCAACAGTAATGACTCATGCTCGTCCACTTCCGAGTGGATATATGTGCCTAGATCATTCCCCAACATGTGACATTTGCCAGAAAATAAAGGTGAAAATAGAGAAGGTGATGAAAATCACCACGACTCTACATAAAGGTAAGAACTAGAAAATAAAAGTAATAGATAGGCCCTTCGGAGAGGGAAGCAGAGGTTGTCATGCGCTTTTATAGTTGGATGCACAATCTCTTAATGCAAAAGAACGTCACTTTATATTGCCCCTTGTGATAGAGAACTTTATTATGCAGTCCGTCACTTTTATTTCTTCCCTATCACAAGTTTGTATAAAGTTTATTTTCCTCACATTGATAGATCACACATATTTAGAGAGCAATTTTTATTGCTTGCACTGATGACAACTTACTTGAAGGATCTTATTCTATCCTTAGGTAGGTATGGTGTACTCTCATGGAAAAACCGGGTTAAGGGTGTTTGGAGGCACAAGTAGTATCTCTACTTGGTGTGGAGGTTTGGGCTGATATTAGGTGGAAGCAAGCGAAACATGTTGAGGGATCCATAACAATATAACTTCTATTCAGAAATAAGCAAACATAAACCATTGTGTTGTCTTCCTTGTCCTACATTAACTTCTTAACATATACCACCATTGGGGCGTCTGGATCACCAGGACGAGACCATGGGGCGAGGCCTTGACCACCGTTGGGGCGTCCGGATCACCAGGATGAGACCATGGGGCGAGGCTTCGACCACCATTGGAGCATCTGGATTGCCAGGACGAGACCAAGGGGGGAGGGGCTATATGACCAGTAAGGCTCCCGAGGCATGTTGCTCAAGAGCCCCCTTGACGCTCAAGTAGCGCTCTGCGTTGGCAAGGCCCGGTCTCGCGCATTCCTCGACCACCGTTGGGGCGTCTGGATCACCAAGACGAGAACAAGGGGTGAGGCCTCGACTACCATTGGGGTGTCCAGATCACCAGGACGAGACCAAGGGGCAAGGCCTCGACCACCGTTGGGGTGTCCGGATCACTAGGACGAGACCAAGGGACGAGGCCTCGACCGCCGTTGGGGCGTCCGGATCACCAGGACGAGACCAAGGGGTGAGGGGCTACGAGACCGGTGAGACCCTTGAGGCGCGTTCCTCGGGAGTCCCCCTTTGACGCTCAAGCGGCTCCCATACCTTTTTTGCCGATTCCTGTCCCGGGAGGAGTGAGCCTTCGGAGGCTCCAAGACAGTGCGTCGGGCCTCGGCAAAGCCCCCGAGCGAGGGTGAGGCAACACCCGCCTACTAGCTCACTAGAAAACACCACGCGAGACCGAGGACCAGGGCGCCCAGGCCTTGGCGAGGTGCACGCACCGTGCCCCATAGCCCCTGCTCGCGGGGTGCGACAGGGAGAGGCTAGAAGGTGCTCAACCTGAATAAAGAAACTTCAAGATAGAAAACTGCCAGGAGAAAAATCCCCGCCCCTTTTTCCTAATATATAGTTGAAAAGCCCCGAGTTTCATTCCTGGAAGATTGGCAAATTCGAACACGAGAAAAGCGAAGAACAACCGCGTCCGGAACCTAGGCTAGTTTGCATCTTCGTCTTCCCCTAGCGCGGAGCATAGGGCATCCACGTTGCGTGGGCATAGTCATTGGAGGACAGTGTTGTTTGCCAGCGTGGAGCATGGGGCTTCCACTTGGGCGTGGGTAGGAACCCCTCCGCGTCCTCGGGGGGCTCCGGGCGTATACAACCCACACATTATTACGTGAGAGTGCCACGCATAGAGCTTGCGGAGGTGCTGGATGTTCCAGGCATTCTGGATGGGGACCCCATCCTGGGTCTCTAGGCGCACGACGTCAGGCCTGGAGATGTGGACCACCCTAAACGGGCCCTCCCACATGGGAGAGAGCTTGTGCAAGCCCTCCCTAGAAAGGGCCTGCCTCAGGACGAGGTCTCCGGCTTCAAGGGTCCTGGAGCGGATGTTACGACAATGGTAACGGATCAGCGCCTACTGGTACCTCGCAGCTCGGAGCGAGGCTTGGCGATGGGCTTCCTCCCTGACGAGGATATGTACCTAGGGTAGGGTCCTAGGCAAGGCCTACATACCCTACCTAAGGACACTACATTGGAGGACTTGAAGATCGAGCATAAGCTTCCGACTGGATTCCATGAGACGTTCAAGTCACTCGACATTCAATCCACTTGGAGTCTTCTTCTTTCACTCGACAGTCGCCTGGCACTCGGTAGACCTCATTACCAGTCGACACCAGAAGACCAGGAGCCACCATCAGGAGGCCAACGGGCGGTCGTTAGTCCTTCGTAATTAGTAGCATTTAGTATGTATGTTACCAGTAACGGCAGACTTCAACTCCACGATCGGACCCTTAGATATTGGGTAATTATTAGGGGCAGCAAACTCTATTTAAGCCGCCCCTCCCCTCCTGCACAAGGGTTCACAACCATTGTAATCGCAACATTCCACACGACATAAGCTCCCGAGCACTGAGACGTAGGGTTGTTACCTCCATGAGAGGGGACTGAACTCATACATCCGTGTGTACACCCTCGCCGTAGCTAGGACTCTACCCTCTCCTTACGTACCCCTACCATCTACTGTCAGGCTCTTCCCCACGACAGTTGGCGCCCATCGTGGGGCAGGCGTCTAAGCGACTTCCGGTGAGGTTGCATTTTCCATCCTTCGACATGTCTTCCGACGGTGTTTTTACTTTGGGCCACGAGATCCGTTTTGGAGTGCTCACCTTCATCGCCGATGATTCGGCATGGCTCCAGGAAGCGCCTCTCGATGTCGAGGCGCTCCCGGTCCGCGGGGACGCGCACTTCCGCATGAGTTCCTGTGGCGTGTTGCTGCATCAGCCCTCGACTCCTTACGCGTCGGCTCCCCTCGCTGTTCGTGGTCGCAAGCAGTCCGACCGCTCACAACTTCAGCGCTGGGTCAAACACGCAGTGGTGCGTCAAACTTCTCTATAGATTGCAGCACTCGAGCCTGCCAAGTCCCTTCACGGCGTGTTCAAGTCGGATTCCGATCCGTCCGACATGCCTTCCGAGTGCGAAAGTTGTGATCCCGCGGTGGAGGTCTTGATGGCAGACTCTCATCAGAGTTCACCGCCTCGCTTTGGCCATGGTAGGCGCAAGGCTGGCGGTCCGTCGAATGAGCAGCCGCGCCGCGAAGAGGAGGTTCTACATACTCCCATCGTCGGCGCGACTGCCGAGGCTCAAGCTTTGGAGGCTGCGTGCATTCGTTTGGAAGAGCTCCAGGCAGAACTTGATGAGCACGCTTGCCAGCGCCCGCGACGTCCCAGTCGACATCAGCGACAGCTATTTCCGACTGGATCTCACGACAACGTTGAGGTATATCAAACTCCTGTACTGAATGTTGCAGCTGCTGCTAGGATAGCAAATTCTATTCAGTCGTCACGGTCAGAGGCTGGTAGAGGATTGATGCAGACCAGAGCTCTGTTAGATGCAGCACAGCGTCAGAACTCTGTTGTGTCTCAGTTGCGTAACAGGATACACAACAATTCACCCAGGGCGGAGACCGTTCAGTCGGCACACAGCCCTGGATCGCCCTTGCACCATCGGGGCGGAGGTTTCCGTGAAGAGCAGATCAGAGATCAGTTTCACCACGAAGACCACCGTCGAGTGCCCACTCCTCCACGGAGTGGTCCATACGCGCCCTGGTGCCAGGGCGATAGGCGCTCTTTCGGTGATGAGCATAATGCAGGTTTTGACGCCTGTGACCTCCTTGTTCAGAAGCGGATTCATAGGGGCAGAGCCCACAGAGAAGGACACGACAGAGATTTTCCGAGTGGTAGCTCAGCTGTGGTTTCTGGTCCTGAGTGTTTCAGCAGAGCCATCCGTTCTGCAGAGATTCCCCCCAACTTCAGGTTGGCGGCAGGGATCGGGAAGTTTACTGGCGAAACAAAGCCAGAGACTTGGTTAGATGATTACCGAGTGGTCGTGCAAATTGGTAGCGGAAACAACGATGTCGCAATGAAGCACATGTCCTTGATGTTGGATGGTTCAGCTCGAGCTTGGCTAAATCGTTTGGCCCCTTCCAGTATACATTGCTGGGAGGATCTTGCCCAAGTGTTTGTCCGAACCTTTGAGGGCACCTGCAAATGTCCGGAAGGTCTGGTTGACTTACAGCATTGTGTCTAGAAGCCTGATGAAACTTTGAGAGACTATATTCAGCGGTGGTCCACTTTGCACCATACAGTGGAGAATGTGTCAGAGCACCAGGCTGTGTGTGCTTTCAAGGACGACATGAGATACAGGGAGTTGTACCTGAAGTTCGGGCGCACGGGTGATATTTCACTCGGAAAGATGATGGAAATCACCACTCGGTACGCCAATGGCGAGGAAGAAGACCACCTCCATAGCGGCAAAGGTAAGGCAGTAACAATCGGAAACAGAAGCAAAAAGCTGAAGGTCCGGTTCAAGCAGAAGCAGCAGCACTAGCGACTTAGTCAAAAAACAAGGGCAAAGCTAAAGCACAGTATGCCCCCAAGAAAGGAAAAAATCAGTCAGGAATTGATATCATGGACCAGGCATGTGTAATTCACACGAGGAAAGATGCAGAAGGCAATGTGATTCTGCCCAAGCACACCACTCGGCAGTGTCGGACCCTTATCCAGCAATTCAAAGGAGACCCACCGAGTGATAAATCCCCTGAGAAGGGTGATGAAGATGAAGATAAAGAAACATTCCCAGATGTTACTGCTACACTGGTGATCTTCGCTGATGTCGAGAGCAATAGTCGTCTGAAAGTCATCAACAGAGAAATCAACATGGTTGTACCAGATACCCCCACCTACCTCAAGTGGTCCCAATATGCTATCACATTCGACCAGACAGACCATCCTGCTCATGTGGCCACTCCCGGTCGACAGGCTCTGGTAGTTGATCCGGTGATGGGGGGCACTCGACTTAGAAAGATCCTCATGGACAGTGGCAGGGGCCTAAACATTCTCTATGCGGATACCCTAAAAGGGATGGGCATTCCAATGTCCCGTCTGAGTGAAAGCAACATGCAGTTTCACGGGGTCATCCCAGGAAAGAAGGCCAAGTCACTCAGCCAGATAGCATTGGATGTGACGTTCGGGAATGAAAAAAAATTCTGAAAAGAAAAGTTGACGTTTGAAGTCGTGGATTTCCAGAGTGCTTACCACGCCATTTTGGGTTGACCCGCGTATGCACGTTTCATGGCCCGACCATGTTACGTGTACCTCAAGTTGAAGATGCCAGGTCCTAAGGGCGTGATCACGGTCACTGGCAATCAACAGTGGGCCGAAGAATGCCTCCAGCAAGGCTCCAAGATTGCTGATCACCAGATGGCCATGGTTGAGTTGGAGGAGTACAAGAAAACCGCTGACACTGTTGATTTTCTCCGTGCAAAGAAGCCAGCTTCCGAGTCGGCATTTCAGTCGGTAGGGGAAGTGAAGAAGGTGCACATCCACCCAACAGACCCTACTGCTACCCCGACGAATATCTCATTAACACTCGACAGTAAATAGGAAGCCGAGCTCATCCAGTTCCTCCGTGAGAACTGGGATATCTTCGCATGGAAGCCTGCTGACATGTTGGGGGTTCCCAGGGAGCTGGCTGAGCACCGTCTGCGAGTGGATCCAAAAGCCAAACCCGTCAGGGAGCATTTGCGTCGCTCAGCGGCAGAGAAGCGCAAGGCAATCGAAGAAGAAGTGGCCCGTCTCTTGCAAGCCAAGTTCATTTGGGAGATTTACCACTCTAAGTGGCTCTTGAATGTTGTGATGGTGCCAAAGAAAGATAAGTCGTTGCGCATGTGCATTGACTTCAAACATCTCAACACAGTATGCCCGAAAGATCATTTTTCGCTCCCCGCATAGATCAAATTGTTGACTCGACTACAGGGTGCGAGCGTTTATTGTTTTTGGATGCTTACTCTGAGTACCATCAGATCCGTCTGTATGGCCCAGACTAAATAAAGATAGTCGTCATCACCCCACTCGGGTGTTTTTGTTACATCACTATGCCTTTTGGTCTCGAGAATGCCATCGCTATTTTTATGCGCATGATTCAGAAGTGTTTACTCGACCAAATCCCTCGGAATGTCGAGGCGTACATGGATGATATAGTGGTCAAGTCCCGCAAAGGTTCCGACCTGCTGGCCGACTTGGCCGAAACATTCGCCAATCTGAGGAGATTCGACATAAAGCTGAATCCGACCAAGTGTACTTTTGGCGTCCCTGGCGGCAAATTACTCGGTTTTCTTGTTTCCGAAGGGGGATCGATGTCAACCCTGAGAAGACCAGCGCCATTACCCGAATGAAGACTCCCATGCGAGTGCACGACGTTCAGAAGCTCACAGGTTGCTTGGCAGCATTGAGTCAATTCATTTCTCGTCTTGGTGAGAAGGCTATGCCTTTATATCAATTGATGAAGAAGTCTGATACGTTCGAGTGGAATCCAGAAGCCGAAGCAGCATTTGTTGAGCTCAAAGCCCTGCTCTCCACCTAGCCAGTGCTTGCCGCTCCTGGCAGCAAAGAGCCCTTGCTCCTATACATCGCGGCCACAAATCAGGTCGTCAGTACAGTGCTAACTGTCGAGCGGGAAGAGGAGGGTAAAGCTTATAAAGTCCAGCGGCCAGTCTATTATGTCTCGGAAGTTTTGTCCCCCTCGAAGCAAAGATATCCACACTACCAGAAGCTGGTCTATGCTATTTACCTATCAGCAAAGAAGGTGGTGCATTATTTCCAAGACCACTCGATTTCAATCGTCAGTGATGCTCCTTTGTCTGAGATTTTCAACAATCGAGGCGCATCAGGTGGAGTGGCTAAATGGGCAATCGATCTTGGACACTTTGACATCAGATTCAAAACCAAAAAGCAATCAAGTCCCAAGCATTGGCAGATTTCATGGCCGAGTGGATTGAACAGCAACAGCCTATCCAAGTTCACTCGGCGCATTGGACAATGTTCTTTGACGGCTCTAAAATGTTGAATGGGTCCGGTGCTGGTGTTGTCTTGATATCTCCCAGGGGCGACAAGCTCAGCTATGTCTTGCAAATTCACTTTGATTCCTCCAACAATGAGGCAGGATATGAAGCACTTTTGTATGGGTTGCGCATGGCTATCTAACTCGGCGTTAAGCGCCTGATGGTTTATGGCGACTCAGATCTGGTGGTGAATCAAGTGATGAAAGAGTGGGATGTTCAAAACCCCGCTATGACTGGATACTGCAATGGAGTCTGAAAGTTGGAGAAGAAATTCGAAGGCCTGGAACTTCATCATGTTCCCCGACTGAAAAATCATGCGGCCGACAAGCTATCCAAGCTTGGGTCCACTCGATGGCCTGTCCCCAATGGTGTGTTCTTAGAGCACTTGCACACTGCTTCGGTTCAAGAAGATCCTTTCACCGAAGAGCCCCCACAAAGTTTGAGTTACACTGACCCGACAAAAGTCGATGTCCCTGCAGTAATTGACCTGGTCATGGAGATTCTGGTTATCACTCCCGACTGGATTGTGCCTTACATTGCCTATATCCTCAGACAAGAGCTCCCTGAAGATGAAATAGAGGCTCGACAGATTGTGCGCAGGTCCAAGGCTTTTACTGTGATGGGAGATCAGTTGTTTAGAGAGTGCGACTGGCATTACACAGCGCTGCATTTCCCCCGAGGAAGGCCGAATGATTCTAGATGAGATCCACTCGGGAACTTGCGGTCATCATGCATCCTCATGGACGATTGTCGCCAAAGCATACAGAGCTGGTTTCTTATGGCCCCGGGCTAATGAGATGGCTAAGGACATCGTCGATCACTGTGATGGATGCCAGTTCTATGCAAACCTATCACACAAGCCAGCCTCTGCTCTAAAGAAAATTCCTCTCGCTTGGCCATTCGCTGTTTGGGGACTCGACATGGTTGGTCCCTTTCAGACCAGAAAAGGTGGTTTCACTCATTTGCTGGTTGCAGACGACAAGTTTACCAAGTGGATAGAAGCCAAGCCCATCAAGAAATTGAACTCCCGCCAATCATAACCCCACTGTGTTCTCTCTCGGATCATGTTCACGAGCAAAGACGATCACAGTTACTCACACAGTTGGTGTATTTTATTAGATTTTACTTCAAGTTGACTATAACCGGGTGTTAACCAAATATCCAAGTTGCCACATAACCACGGGCACAGCTTCTCGAAAAGATTTAACCCTACAGGGGTGCTCCAACTAGTCCATCAAAAATTAACCACACTCCGCAGGAATAGCCTCGACCGCCGATCTCGTGAACGTCATAGGTAACTCCAAAGGAATTCCAACACCTCAAGATAACCCGAAGAAAGTCAGAGTCCACACGCAAGACATTCGACAAAGGTAAACAAATCCAGCAAGACCACCCGATGTGTCGACGAACCCGATAAGAGCCACGTATCTCGTTCCTGGGATACGACGGAAAGCGAAGCGTATGGTGTCCTAATAGAAATCTCCCGAGTTGCCCCGGGTTGGCCCCGCACGGTGCTCGAGTTTGGACCAACACTCATGAGGAGCACTGGCCCGGGGGTTGATTAATTATCCACGGGGTTGCAAAGCCCTATGCAAATTTTATTAAGTTATTAAGCAAATGTAGTACCAATGTTGGGTCTTTCCAGACAAGTTTTAATCTCAACCGAATAAACAAGGGGGTCCCCATAACAACCCCGAGCATGTTAGGAGCGCAAAGTATGGAAAACATAACACCGGTAACAAAAAACTATGGCGGTAACAGCGGAACAAGTCACCTAGAAAAAGGCCAAGCCTTCCACCAATACCAAGATATATATGTGCATTAAATTAAATAACAGGTAATATTGTGATATGCCAAATCCATGTTATCACATGGAACAACCTGCACCTGCAACTAAGAATGTTATAAGAGGGGCTGAGTAGCGGTAACTTAGCCAATCAAAGGCTTGCTAGGATGTGGAGGGTTAGAGTCTATCATGGCAATTAGGAGGCTGACATTCAAGTGGTAGGTAGCACAAATTGTAACGATAAGAGCGAGATATTGGCAAGCGAAAGTAGTATCGGGATCCAGGTACGATCATCTTGCCTGTTGGTTCTTTAGCGGAACAAGTAACGGGATCCTCGTAGTGGTACTCTCCTGGGTCCTCGTACTCAGTATCAACACTCGCATCTACCCAAGAGAAATAGCAACAATAAACCTCCAACCAAGGTGTAATGCACAACCAAGATGATGCATGATTCATTTATGAAGAATTAAACATGGCAATCCAAAACTAGTCATGTTTCACATGCAAGGATTGGTTATTAATGAATCTGGAAAGAACCTCATGTTAAGTTATTTATACATGCATGAACATGGCAAATATGGATGCATCATGCAAAATCGATAGAAATGCATATAAAGAACGCAAGAAATGGAGTTACGGTTCTCACGATACGCTCATGACAAAATACGAAAGCAAAACACAAGTCAACAAGGCCATGGGCTATTTCTTGGCATTCCAAGGTAGCCACTGGTTAGGCAATGAAAAAACAACCACAATAGACTCAAAGATCAAGCAATTCCATGGAGTATAGCTCCCACAACTCACAAAACAATAAAACAACAATCTGCCACAAAACAACATAGCAACTTTCACAGCCCACAACTTGAGCTACAGGAATCCTATCACCACAAACAAGGCATTGACAGAAACTACATAACATGCTTGTCAACTTATCCAACTACACAAACTGCAAAGGATGCACACATCAATAAGTATGAAGCTATCAAGTTGGCATGATGAAACAGTTTTTCTGGGACTTAGTGAAAATAACAGTTTTTCTGGAATCTGAGTTAATATGGTAGCATGTTGACAGCAGAAGTTAAAGGGGTTAGAGACCACCTCTTGGCATGAAAATTAACAGGGTGGTAGTAGACAACATCTACTTCAAAATACTAACACTGAGCATGAGCTAATTCTCAACATATCACAAGATGTCAACCACTCTTCATGACATAAAAATACCAGCAGATTCTAGAACTTGGAAATATTTAGCATGGTGAAAACAGTAACATCAAGTTAGCTACTTTGCAGAAAGTTTCCCACTTACATGGGTGATTCTCGTGTTAAACAAAAATACCATGGCATAATAGACATAAAACACTAGCACTTCCATGTTGGCACATGCCCCAAAGCAAGCATGGATTTAATCATGCAAAAATGACAAAGTAGCATCACAGCAGAAAATGACAGTTTTATAAACTTGCCAAAAGTTAAATCTGAAAGCATCAATAAATTCCTTGGCTCTTTCTACCCCAAAAACATGTGTCATACTCATATGTTCATGTGAAGCAACATGGCACAATATACTAGCAAGCAACCATCCACTCTCTTATAAGTTAAAACTTACTCTAAATGGACATGATCATAAATGGACATAAGCAGATTTGGAAACTTAGTTTAACATGGTAAGTAACTAATAATACCTACAAACAAGCATATACCAGCAAAGCATATGGCAAGTGGGGGAAAACCCACTAGCCACCTACACACACTCTCTACATACACCACTACAAAGCATACACACACATGCTCCATATGCCTAAGGGCATATGAGCACAAGCCCACTCATGAATATACCACCCATGAGGGGGGTGTTCATCCACACACACACTCAAGCACCACATATGCACAATGCATAAGGCACTCACACCACTCACATGCACAAGTGCACATGGCACATACACTTGCACTACACAAGCCCATGTGTGTGGGTGTTCATCCACACACATATGCACACACACATATGCACAAGTGCATATATGCCTATACACATGCATAGGACTACACACTCACACACACACTCACTCACAAGCACACAAGCATATATGCACACACCTACACATACACCCTACACACATGTGAGTATACATCAAGCACACACACACACATGTAGAAAATATAATTACTCACACACACACACTCATACAGGTTTGCACATACACATATACAAACAACAAAGGAGAAAACAAAGAAAAACAAAAGAAAGAAAACAAAAACAAAAAAGGGGGAGGTTCGGGCTCGAACCAGCGACTTCCTGGTCGACCCCCGAGTCGGTTGCCACTCGGCTACGGCCGCAAACGTTAACAGAGGAAGCCCTTGGCTGCACCAATACACACACGCATGTGCAACTCACTGACAAAATTGAACCATAGAACACCCATGGCGACAGCGGCACTACGGCAAGCAACTCCAGCGATCTACGGCACTAGCGGAGCGACAGGAAGGACGCGGGGCACGCGGGGAGTACGGGGACTCCATTCCCGCACTTAGACGCGGAGAAGGCACTAGCAACAGAGCACCTCAAGCTTGAACAGGGGCGTGGCGGCAAAGAACACGACGGCGACGCTCTGGCTAAAAGGGGAGGAGGACTGCGCGTTGACTGCTCACCTAGGGGAGGACGATGGCGACCCTGATCGCAACGACGGGGAAGAAGAGGCAAAGACGTGGCGGCGATGAGGAGGAAGAAGACCGGCGACGACTCGCTCCCTTGCGGACGACGTCGACGGCAATTGGCACCGCGGGGAGGCACTTCTCACCTCCTAGCGGCGGGAATGGAATGTGGGGAGGATCCCCGAGCTCCACGTCATCACCACCGGGAACAAGGCCCACCGGAGACGCGGCGACGGCGGCGAAGACGACCGGCGGGCTCTCTGAAACTCTCTTAACTCTCTGCTCTCACTGAATTTCTTACCTGACCGAGGGGAAGAAGAGAGGAGGGAGAGGGATGGAGAGGGAGAAGGGAGCTGCGGTGGCGCGAGGGGAGAGAGGAACCCTAGCGGAGGGGGCACGCACGCCGAGTGTGTTTAAATACCCCCAAGGCCGACGGCGACGGGTGACAGAAAAGGGGACGGCGGAGCGCGCTCTCTCTCTAAACCCGACGGAGACGACGGACGGAGCAGGTGGCCGTTCCCTTGCGGGCTGGGCCACGGGGAAGGAAAAGGCCCATCCTGGCGCTCTCTCACAAAACAATTAAAATAGAGAAGTTTTTTTTTAATCACAGCAACACAAGAAAAAAAACCAGAGAAAATATAAAGGACTTTTGGGCAAAACAAAAATACTTTTGCAATGAAAATAAAATGCACTATTCACTAAAAATATCAAGATGATTTTTATGACAAGTAACTTAATTATTTTAAAAATCATCAGCCCCCTATTATTTAAAAACTACAAACACATAAGGCTCAAATCAACAAAAGAACCACACCCACACTCTTAAAACCTTTTAGGCTAGCACTTGAACATTTTTAAACAATTTAAATAACAGCTTAAAACTGCTGCTAAAATGACATGGGAAAATCAAGGCATTGGGTTGGGTATTGTTGAAAAGAAAAGAGAGGGGAAGAGAATGAGGTGCACCACACATGATCCAACCACATCACACAACACAAGCCACACTCACAAACAAGGTCACTACAAAAGCAAAGACATGGCATGATGGATGCATGATGCATGATGCATGAATGCAAGACAAGACATGGTATGACAAGGTGCAAATCATACATTAAGCTCATGGCAACAAGGCTCATACAAGAGATACATGCCATAAAAGGTAGGGACAGCACTTGGGCTGTCACAACTCTCCCACACTACAAGAGGATCTCGACCCGAGATCTAGGAACGAAAGAAGTCTAGAAATTCGGAATGGAGAAGGTCCTCACGTTCCCAAGTAGCTTCTTTGTCAGAATGATGAGACCACTTCACCTTGAGGAACTTGGTAGACTTATTGCAAGTCTTACGCTCAGTTTCTTCGAGAATTGCAACTGGATGCTCACGATAAGAGAGGTCTTCTTGGAGATCAATGTCTTGGAGGTCAATGGTGCGCTCTGGAGTCTTGAAGCATCTCCGGAGCTGAGAAACATGGAAGACATCATGCACGTTTGCGAAATTTTAAGGAAGCTCTAGTTGATATGCAAGACCACCTCTCTTGCCAACAACTTTGAAAGGACCAACAAAACGAGGAGCTAGCTTCCCTTTAATTCCAAACCGCCGAGTGCCCTTCATGGGAGAGACTCTGAGATAGACTAGATCATTCACTTGAAAGGAAACATCCCGATGTTTGCTATCGTAATAGTTCTTCTGTCGGGACTGAGATGCTTTGAGGTTCTCACGAATGACATGGCACATTTCTTCTGCTTCAATGAACATGACATCGCCCAATATCTGATGCTCACCGGTTTCAGACCAGTTAAGCGGGGTACGACACTTTCTGCCGTAGAGAATCTCGAAAGGGGCCTTGCCTGAGCTAGCTTGAAAGCTATTGTTGTATGAGAATTCGGCATATGGAAGGTAGTCTTCCCATTTCATGTCGAACGAAATCACACAGGCTCTGAGCATATCTTCAAGGATCTGATTGACTCTCTCAACTTGACCACTTGTCTGCGGATGGAACGCAGTGCTGAAATGGATCTTGGTACCCATAGCAGTCTGGAAGGACTCCCAAAACTTGGAAGTAAAGAGGCTTCCATGGTCACAAGAGATGAGCCAAGGAATACCATGCAAAGATACTATCCTTGACATATACAACTCTGCAAGCTGAGATGCCGAGATAGATTCTTTGACTGGCAGGAAATGGGCAACTTTTGATAGCTTGTCGATAACCACAAAGATGGCATCGTTGCCTCTCTTGGACTTGGGAAACCCAGTGACGAAATCCATCTCCACCTGATCGAATTTCCACTCTGGGATAGGCAAAGGCTGAAGAAGACCTGCTGGACATTGATGCTCCGCCTTCACTCTGTGACAAACATCACACTCATTCACGAACTGAGCAATTTCATGTTTCATGCGAGTCCACCAGAAGGTTTGCTTGAGATCCTGATACATCTTGGAACTGCCTGGATGAATGGATAGAAGAAAATTGTGTGCTTCATCCATGATAACCTTTCTGAGATCACCTTTTGGAACCACAAGACGGTCCTCAAAGAACAAGGTATCTTTCTCATCAACGCGAAAGCACTTATACTTCGGAATGCCCTTGGCCACACCTTTCTTCACTTTCTTCACCATAGCGTCAAGAAGCTGCGCTTGGTGAACCTGATCTTCCAGAGTCGGAGAAACTTGAAGATTGGCAAGAAATCCTTGTGGAATCATCTAAAGGTTGAGCTTGCGGAAGGCTTCACAAAGCTCGGGTTGAAGAGGCTTCAAGATGAGACTATTGCAGTACGCCTTACGTCTGAGCGTGTCTGCAATGACATTTGCTTTCCCAGGAGTATACTCAATGCTTGGATTGAAGTCCTCAAGCATTTCCACCCAACGAGACTGACGAAGATTAAGATTGGGTTGAGTGAAAATGTACTTCAAGCTCTTGTGATCGGTGTATACCTCAACTAGTGTACCCAACAACAAATGCCTCCAAGTCATTAGAGCATGCACAACTGCCGCCAACTCAAGATCATGAGTGGGGTAGTTCTACTGGGCAGGCTTCAACTGACGCGAGGTATAAGCAGTAATATTCTTGTCTTGCATGAGAACACCACCAAGACCTTGGAGAGAAGCATCATAGAATACTTGGAAAGGCTTAGACTGCTCAGGAGGAACAAGAACTGGAGCTGAAGTCAGTCTCTGCTTGAGCGTATTGAATGCCACATCACACTCACGAGACCAAATACTTGACACTCTTCTGGAGGAGATCGGACAGAGGCTTAGCAATTTGAGAGAAGTTCTCCACGAATCTTCTGCAATAACTAGCAAGCCCGAGGAAACTCCAAAGCTGCTTCACATTCTGAGGAGGTTCCCACTTCAAGATTGCCTCAACTTTCTCAGGGTGCACTTTAATTCCCTCGGCAGAGATCACATGCCCAAGGTACACCACTTCATTGAGTAAAAACTCACACTTGGAAAACTTGGCATAGAATCGATGCTCCCTTAACTCGTCAAGCACAAGGCGGAGATGCTTTGCATGCTCTTCTTCTGTCTTCGAGAATACAAGGATATCATCCAGATAGACCAAGACGAACTCATTCTTGAAAGGAGAGAAAATGAAATTCATCATCCTTGAGAAGGTTGGAGGAGCATTAGCAAGACCAAGCAACATGCCGGTGTACTCATAAGAGCCAAAACCCATCCTGAAAGCGGTCTTAGGAATGTCTTCTTTGCGAATGCAAATCTGATGATAACCCATGCGAAGATCAAGCTTCGAGAAAACCTTGGCACCTTTCAGTTGTTCAAACAACTCGTTGATGTTGGGAAGTGGGTACTTGTTTCTGATTGTCTTCTTGTTCAATGGACGGTAGTCGACACAAAGACGATCGGTTCCATCTTTCTTCTTGACAAACAAAACACCACAACCCCATGGAGAAGAACTTGGTCTAATCAGACCCAGATGTTCTTGCACATCTAGCTGCTTCTTCAACTCTTTCATCTCTTCGGGGCCAAGTTTATACGGGCGCTTGCAGACCGGTTCAGTCCTGGGCTCGAGATCAATCACGAACTCGACTGGCCAGTGCAGAGGCATTCCTCTTCTGGAAAGACATCTTCATACTCATTCACCACCGGAATTTGAGAATCGCCGAGATTTCACCCTTCTCATTAAGAGCAAAGAGACAGATTGTGTCATCGCGAGCCGCGAAAATAATCACGTCTTCTGAAGGATGAGTCAGCTTGACTTCTTTTGCTTGACAATCAATATAAGCCTAATTCATAGCCAGGAAGTCCATGCCCAGAATGAGATCAATGTCGGAATTACCGATCACATAAGGAGAAGCCAAGAAAGAATAATTGCCCATCTTGATAGAAACATCCGGGACAATAGAATTGGTCCTCATTGAAACACACGGAGAAACAATACCCAATGGTCTATCCAATGATGCTGACGGGAAATCATGCTTAATGAAAATGGCTTTGACATGAAACAATGCGATGCACCAGAATCAAACAATACTTTTGCAAGGAAATCATTAACTGAGAGATTGCCCATGATCACTTGAGAAGAATCCTCTGCCTCTAATGCATTCACCATATTCACTCTTGAGGTCTTGAGGTTATGCTTCACCATAGCATTGCCTGGAGGCTTGACAGGAGGAGGAGGCGGAAGACGCCTCTGGTTGCACTTGTTTGCATAGTGACCCTTCTGGCCACACTTGTGACAGGTCACCTCAGAAAGCGGACGAACATTGCCTGGAGGGGGAACAAGAACTGCCTTGGACGCCTGGGGTCTCTGCTGAATACCTGGGTTGGGTGGGTGGGAAGAACCACGACCACCGAACTGCTTCTGTTGCTGAGGAGGACGAAACAGAGGAGGATTTGGCACCCAATACTTCTGCTGCTTGGGAACCATCTGAGAGCTGGAAGAAGACGAATATGAATCCCTTGAACGCTTCCTTGAGTTCTCCAACTTGAGCTGAGTTGCCTCGACCTTCAAAGCCATGTTGTAGAACTGATCAAACTCATGAGGCTCTTGAAGAACTAGGCCTGGCAGAAGCTCATCCTTGAGACCACCTCTGAACTGATAGATCATCGCCTTGTCATCTAGAACATCTTGCTTAGCATAACATGCTAGATTCTGGAACTCGACGTTGTACTGATAGACAGACTTGCTTCCCTGCTTCAGGTGCTTGAACTTCTCACGCATCTCCTCAACAAAGCTTGTCGAAATGTAATGAGCCCTGAAGTCACGATGGAAATCGTCCCAAGTAACAACACGATCGCCCCTGGAATCCTTGTACTGCTGCCACCAATCAGCTACTTGACCCTTGAGCTGGAAAGATGCAAATCTGACAAAGTCCTCTGGCCTGACATTGCTGCACTCAAAATGCTTACTCATATCACGGAGCCAATCATCGGCATCAAAAGGCTGCTCACAATAGGTGAAAGACTTGGGCTGGTTGGCAAGGAACCGATTGAGCATCGCAAACTGAGGTTGATTCTGAAAATTCCCTTGAAGACCTTGCTGGCCCTGCTCCCTTTCTTGCAATAGCCTGAGCAACATCTGAGTGTTTGCATTGGTTGCAGCCATCACAGCTTGCCAAGCTTCTGGAGGAGGATATGGTGGCGGCGGCGGGGGTCGTGGTGGAACATTAGTCTGCTCCTCACCACGACCTGGATTGTTGCGAGTTGGTGGATCCATCCTGATGATGGACAAAATGCATCAGCACCTCATTGATAAGAAGAATCAAAAGCTGAATCAAATACTTGAAAGAATTGAACAATAACAACACAGCCTTCCTACTGAAAAATTAGTAAGAATGCTTCTTCGGTTTATGATAACATCATTAGATATTAGAAGCCACTTGCAATAACACAAAAGTATTGAGCTAACTACTCGGAACAAATGTACATGCCCACATACATCTAAAGAAGATGATCCTAGATAACTACAAGATTTCCCACCTAAGAACTTCCGAAAACTTTTTGGTTATGCAATCCGGTGTGGGGGATACAAAGAGGAAATATCTCACTCGACTAGCAATCCTACACCCCCAACTGTATCCATCATTCAAACACATAACCAGAGGCTTTCGCAAATTCATCTAACTCGAATCCTCGAACTCACAACGATACTAAACCATGGTGGTACCCCGGACGCCTCCCCAGTACTGGGTGACTCCGACCTTATCTCACCACGACAAGTATTGAAGTAATTTCGAACACCCTCCGTCTTGAGATATCAAGGAAGCTGAATGATAACGATGTGCCAACATTCCCTGGAGCTTGACTCCCCGGAAGAAATCAAGTCAGACAGGAGGCACCAAGACAGAACCCTGTCACGTCGGTATCATATAGACTCCAAAATACCCGCATGATCCTAAAAAAAATTGAGTGAGAAGAGGAGTAGAATCAAAAATTCCTAAGTCGAATACCTCACTAGAGCATAAAAGAGGAGTAAAAAGAATCCTACTCTTTGATATAACTAGACTCGAAATAGTTTTTACTAGACTCGACACGGCCAAGTTCGATCAAGCAAAGGCTCCTATGGTCGTATGGCTCTGAATACCAACTTGTCACGCCCAAGATGCGCGCCTATCCATTTAAGGCACGGGAGCCTCGCAAGGGATAGATGCGCATCTTGCCGTTCGCAAGTATAGTATCATTGCATCATACATTATAGAAGAGAAGAGTATACAAGTTTGGCTTACACTCGCCACATGCTAAATTACAATACCACACAGAGTTCAAATCATCAAGATGAAGACAGGGTCCGACTACGGACGAAATCAAACGATAAAACAGATGCAAATGACACTATCTCGCTATCCCAAAGATCATGACCATGGTCCTCTACTCATCCGGGTAAGTCACGTACATCATGCCTCTTTCCTCATCATATTCCCATTGGAGCTGCGTCAGATCATCCTGTATGTACTCATCTGTACCTATACCTGGAGTGTTGTAGTAATCTGTGAGCCACAAGGACTCAGCAATCATGCGCCCGGGTACCGAGACTATTCAAGCTTAAAGGTTGGGATGTGGTATGTGTTTAGTTTGCAGCAGCGCTAAGCATTTATGGTGGTTAAACTTCGTAACATGAACATAAATGTGAGTGGCCTACGATGAACGATCGAATCTAAAATGACCTCTATGAGATCCTAAACACTTACTTACGTCAATCATAACCCCACCGTGTTCTCTGTCGGATCATGTTCACGAGCAGAGACGATCATGGTTACTCACACAGTTGGTGTATTTTATTAGAGTTTACTTCAAGCTGACTATAACCGGGTGTTAAACAAATATCCAAGTTGCCACATAACCGCGGGCACGGCTTCTCGAAAAGATTTAACCCTGCAGGGGTGCTCCAACTAGTCCATCACAAATTAACCACACTCCATGGGAATAGTCTCGACCACGGATCTCGTGATCGTCATAGGTAACTCCAAAGGAATTCCAACACCTCGATATAACCCGAAGAAAGTCAGAGTCCACATGCAAGACATTCGATAAAGGTAAAACAAATCCAGCAAGACAACCCGACATGTCGACGAACTCGATAAGAGCCACATATATCGTTCTCAAGACATGGCGGATAAGCAAAGCATACGGTGGCCTGATAGAAATCTCCGGAGTTGCCCCGAGTTGGCCCCGCACGGTGCTCGAGTTTGGACCAACACTCATGGGAGCACTTGCCTGGGGGTTGATTAATTATCCACGGGGTTGCAAAGCCTATGCAAATTTTATTAAGTTATTAAGAAAATGTAGTGCCAATGTTGGGTCTTTCTAGACAAGTTTTAATCTCAACCGAATAAACAAGGGGGTCCCCATAACAACCCCGAGCATGTTAGGAGCGCAAAGTATGGAAAACATAACACCGGTAACAAGAAACTATGGCCGTAACAGCGGAACAAATCACCTAGCAAAAGGCCAAGCCTTCCACCAATACCAAGATATATATGTGCATTATATTAAATAATAGATAATATTGTGATATGCCAAATCCATGTTATCACATGGAACAACCTGCACCTGCAACTAAGAACGCTATAAGAGGGGCTGAGCAGCGGTAACTTAGCCAAGCAAAGGCTTGCTAGGATGTGGAGGGTTGGAGGCTATCATGACAATTAGGAGGCTGACATTCAAGTGGTAGGTAGTGCAAATTTTAACGATAAGAGCGAGATACTAGCAAGCGAAAATAGTATCGGGATCCAGGTACGATCATCTTGCCTGTTGGTTCTTCAGCGGAACAAGTAGCGGGATCCTCGTAGTGGTACTCTCCTGGGTCCTCGTACTCAGTATCAACACTCGCGTCTACCCAAGAGAAACAGCAACAATAAACGTCCAACCAAGGTGCAATGCACAACCAAGATGATGCATGATTCATTTATGAAGAATTAAACATGGCAATCCAAAACTAGTCATGTTTCACATGCAAGGATTGGTTATTAATGAATCTGGACAGAACCTCATGTTAAGTTATTTAGGCATGCATTAACATGACAAATATGGATGCATCATGCAAAATCGATAGAAATGCATATAAAGAACGCAAGAAACGGAGTTACGGTTCTCATGATACGCTCACGACAAGGTACAAAGACAAAACACAAGTCAACAAGGCCATGGGATAATTCTTGGCATTCCAAGGTATCCACTGGTTAGGCAATGAAAAACCAACCACAATAGACTCAAAGATCAAGCAATTCCATGGAGTATAGCTCCCACAACTCACAAAACAATAAAACAACAATCTACCACAAAACAGCAACATAGCAACTTTCACAGCCCACAACTTGAGCTACAGGAAACCTATCACCACAAACGACGCATTGACAGAAACTACATAACATGCTTGTCAACTTATCCAACTACACAAACTGCAAAGGATGCACACATCAATAAGTATGAAGCTATCGAGTTGGCATGATGAAACAGTTTTTCTGGGACTTAGTGAAAATAACAGTTTTTCTGGAATCTGAGTTAATATGGTAGCATGTTGATAGAAGAAGTTAAAGAGGTTAGAGACCACCTCTTGGCATGAAAATTAACAGGGTGGTAGTAGACAACATCTACTTCAAAATACTAACACTGAGCATGAGCTAATTCTCAACATATCACAAGATGTCAACCACTCTTCATGGCATAAAAATACCAGCAGATTCGCAGACTTAGAAATATTTAGCATGGTGAAAACAGTAACATCAAGTTAGCTACTTTGAAGCAAGTTTCCCACTTACATGGGTGATTCTCATGTTAAACTAGAATACCATGGCATAATAGACATAAAACACTAGCACTGCCAAGTTGGCACATGCCCCAAAGCAAGCATGGATTAAATCATGCAAAAATGACAAAGTAGCATCACAGCAGAAAATGACAGTTTTATAAACTTGCCAAAAGTGAAATCTGAAAGCACCAATAAATTCCTTGGCTCTTTCTACCCCAAAAACATGTGTCATACTCATAGGTTCATGTGAAGCAACATGGCACAATATACTAGCAAGCAAGCATCCACTCTTATAAGTTAAAACTTACTCTAAATGGACATGATCATAAATGGACATAAGCAGATTTGGAAACTTAGTTTAACATGGCAAGTAACTAATAATACCTACAAACAAGCATATACCAACAAAGCATATGGCAATTGGGGGGAAACCCACTAGCCACCTACACACACACTCTTTACACACACCACTACAAAGCATACACACACATGCTCCATATGCCTAAGGGCATATGAGCACAAGCCCACTCATGAACATACCACCCATGAGGGGGGGTGTTCATCCACACACACACTCAAGCACCCCATATGCACAATGCATAAGGCACTCACACCACTCACATGCACAAGTGCACATGGCACATACACTTGCACTACACAAGCCCATGTGTGTGGGTGTTCATCCACACACATATGCGCACACACATATGCACAAGTGCATATATGCCTATACATATGCATAGGACTACACACTCACACACACACTCACTCACAAGCACACAAGCATATATGCACACACCTACACATACATCCTACACACATGTGGGTATACATCAAGCACACACACATGTAGAAAATATAACTAGTCACACACACACACTCATATAGGTCTACACATACACATATACAAACAACAAAGGAGAAAACAAAGAAAAACAAAAGAAAGAAAACAAAAACAAAAAAGGGAGAGGTTTGGGCTCGAACCAGTGACCTCTTGGTCGACCCCCGAGCCGGTTGCCACTCGGCTACGGCCGCGAACGTTAACAGAGGAGGCCCTCGGCTGCACTAATACACACACGCACGTGCAACTGACTGACGAAACAGAACCGCAGAACACCCATGGCGACAGCGGCACTACGGCGAGCAACTCTGGTGATCTATGGCACTAGCGGAGCGACAGGAAGGATGCGGGGCACGCGGGGAGTACGGGGACTCTATTCCCGCACTCAGACGCAGAGAAGGCACCGGCAACAGAGCACCTCGAGCTCAAAGAGGGGCGCGGCGGCGACGAACACGGCGGAGACGCTCTGGTTAAAAGGGGAGGAGGACTGCGCGTCGACTTCTCACCTAGGGGAGGACGACGGCGACCCTAATGGCAACAACGGAGAAGAAGAGGCGGAGACGTGGCGGCGACAAGGAGGAAGAAGACCGGTGACGACCCGCTCCCTTGCGGACGACGTCGACGGCAATTGGCATCGCCGGGAGGCGCTCCTCACCTCCTAGCGGCGGGAATGGAATGCGGGGAGGATCCCCGAGCTCCACGCCATCACCACCGGGAACAAGGCCCACCGGAGACGCGGCGACGGCGGCGAAGACGACCGGCGGGCTCTCTGAAACTCTCTGAACTCTCTCCTCTCACTGAATTTCTTACCTAACCGAGGGGAAGAAGAGAGGAGGGAGAGGGATGGAGAGGGAGAAGGGAGCTGCGGCGACGCGAGGGGAGAGAGGAACCCTAGCGGAGGGGGCATGCACGCCGATGGGGTCTAAATACCCCCGAGGCTGATGGCGACGGGCGACGAAAAAGGGGACGGCAGAGCGCTCTCTCTGTCTCTCTCTCTGAACTTGACGGAGACGACGGACGGAGCAGGTGGCCGTTCCCTTGCGGGCTGGGCCGCGGGAAAGGAAAAGGCCCATCCTGGCGCTCTCTGACAAAACAATTAAAATAGAGAAGTTTTTATTTATTTTTAAATCACAGCAACACAAGAAAAAACAGAGAAAATATAAAGGACTTTTGGGCAGAACAAAAATACTTTTGCAATGAAAATAAAATGCGCTATTCACTAAGAATATCAAGATAATTTTTAGGACAAGTAATTTAATTATTTTAAAAATAGACAGCCACCTATTATTTAAAAACTCCAAACACATAAGGCTCAAATCAACAAAAGAACCACACCCACACTCTTAAAACATTTTAGGCTAGCACTTGAACATTTTTAAACAATTTAAATAACAGCTTAAAACTGCTGCCAAAATGACATGGGAAAATCAAGGCATTGGGTTGGGTTTTGTTGAAAAGAAAAGAGAGGGGAAGAGAAGGAGGTGCACCACACATGATCCAACCACATCACACAACACAAGCCACACTCACAAACAAGGTCACTACAAAAGCAAAGACATGGCATGATGGATGCATGATGCATGATGCATGAATGCAAGACAAGACATGGTATGACAAGGTGCAAATCATACATTAAGCTCATGGCAACAAGCCTCATACAAGAGATACATGCCATAAAAGGTAGGGACGACACTTGGGTTGTCACATAGGTTCAAAAATACTCCGAGTGATGAGCAATCCTCACACTCGGGGGCTTAGCCGCGAACATGTTTCGCCTAAGTTAAAAGCCTTGTCGGGTGGATAGCAGTCCATTCACTTGACGGCTTAGCTGCGAATCGACATTCGCCTAAGCTTTAAACTACTCCGAGTGATGAGAAATCCTCACACTCGGGGGATTAGCTACGAACATGCTTTCACCTAAGTTAAAAACCCTGTCGAGTGGATAGCAGTCCATTCACTCGACGGCCTATTTGCGAATCCGTCTTCGCTTAGGTTCGAAAATACTCCGATTGATGAGCAATCCTCACCCTCGAGGGCTTAGCTGCGAACGTGTTTCGCCTAAGTTAAAAACCTTGTCGGGTGGATAGCAGTCCATTCACTCGACGGCTTAGCTACGAATCGACATTCGCCTAAGTTCTAAACTACTTCGAGTGATGAGCAATCCTCACACTCGGGGGCTTAGCTGCGAACATGTTTCACCTAAGTTGAAAACCTTGTCGGCTGGATAGTAGTCCATCCACTCTATAGCTTAGCTGCGAATCGACATTCACCTAAGTTCGAAAAAACTCCAAGTGATGAGCAATCCTCACACTCGGGGGCTTAGCTACGAACATGTTTCACCTAAGTTAAAAACCCTGTCGGTGGATAGTAATCCTTTCACTCGACGGCCTATTTGGGAATCCGTCTTCGCTTAAGATCAAAAATATCCCGAGTGGTGAGCAATCCTCACACTCGAGGGCTTAACTGCGAACATGTTTTCGCCTAAGCCTAAAAACAAACTCAGTCGAACAAATGATTGAAAGCCAAATACGGATAAAATCCAAAGGTTAAATCGCGGATAAACATTTCGCAAAGAAGCAAATGTGCTCAGGCCTAAGGCATGAATGAAGTTTTAAGGGATACAGTTTCACTCGGGATACCAAGGCGAATAAAAGTATTTCTTCCAAAGGCCAAGTTTTTTAAACATCTGACGGGCTAGCTGGCTCGACAAAAGTGTCCAAGTCGATGCCGTCTGCGATTCTGGTGGCTGCTTCGATGAAGGTTTCCATGAAGTCCTCAAACTGGAGTTTCTTCGTGTTAACCACCCGAAGCTCCTTCAGCTTCTCTTCCCTCACGTACCTGCAATGGACCTTGACGAGTGATAGTGCCACGTCGGCCCCGCAGCGAGCAGTAGATTTCTTCCAGGCCTGCACTTGACTTGGAAGTTCATTCAGGCGAGCCATCATGGAGTTGAGGTTGAGCTGAAGGGTGTCCTCAAGCCATAGCTCCTTGTCAATTCTCTCCATTGTAGATTTCAGTCGGACAAGATATGCCTGAACGCCCTGGAGCCTAAAATTGAGTCTGAGCATGTTCATGGCCACCACGTCTGCTATAGGTGACTTAGTGGGATCCGGATTGGGCTCAACCTCCTCTGCCTCCTTCTCGGAATCCCGGCAGAATTCTGTTGAACAGTGGGAATGGGAGGAGAATCGGTGAGCTACGACCTTCAAAGATTTTACGAACTTCAGTCGACAAGAAACACTCACCGTCGAGCATGATGTACATCTTCCTCGAGAATTTGCCCAAGTGCTTCTCTAGGATGTTGCTCCTTTTGTTCAGCTGCTTGGCCCTTTTGACGAGGTCCACACGCTCCTGCTTTAGCTTTGTGTTCTCCTCCTCCAGCTTCTTGGCGACCGCCAGCTTCCGATCTGCAGCTTCGGTCTTATCCCTTGCCACCTATTGGGCGTTGGCGAGTGTTTTGTCCTTCTCCGCCGGTGCCTTCTTCATGGAATCTAAAAAAACATAATTGAGTCACACTTGGAGTCGACGATTTTCATTGCGCACGTCTGTTCGAGTGAGAGCACTCGGTTCAAAACATGAAAAGTGAAGATGAGAATGCAGAAAGTCGGTAGTAATTACCTCCCAAAGACTTCAGCTTAGCACGCGCTTGCTCCAGAGCATTGTTGGAGGCTTCTAGATCCACACGCAGTCGGTTCCTCTCATCCTCAAGATCCTTGTACTGTGTCCCAAGTTCGCAAGCCCTCTGAAACCAACAAAAGAAAGAAATTCAATCGGCAAGTAATACCAAGGACGGTCGACTGGGCAATGAGTACTGTCGAATGACTGTCTTATTACCCTGGAACAGTGTTATATAATGTCCGGGGGAAGAAGAATTCAAGCAAAAAGTCCACCCGAAATGTCGAGTGGCTCTGGCGCTCCGTGTGCCATAAACAAATTCAAAACAGTCTATATTAAGACCCCCGCCGGTGCGAGCACTCGACGGCGGTCTCGGGGACTACATGTTGGAAATATGCCCTAGAGGCAATAATAAATTAGTTATTATCATATTTACTTGTTCATGATAATCGTTTCTTATCCATGCTATAATTTTATTGATCAGAGACTTAGATGCATGTGTGGATACATAGACAAAACCATGTCCCTAGTATGCCTCTAATAGACTAGCTCGTTGATCAAAGATGGTTAAGGTTTCCTAGCCATGGAGATGAGATGTCATTTGATAACGGGATCACATCATTAGGAGAATGGTGTGATGGACAAGACCAAAACTACAAACGTAGCATATGATCGTGTCAGTTTATTGCTACTGTTTTCTACATGTCAAGTATCTCTTCCTATGACCATGAGATCATGCAACTCACTCACACCGGAAGAGTGCCTTGTGTGTATCAAACGTCGCAACGTAACTGGGTGTCTATAAAGGTACTCTACAGGTATCTCCGAGGGTGTCTGTTGGGTTGGCATGGATCAAGACTCGGATTTGTTACTCCGTGTGACGGAGAGGTATCTCAGGGCCCACTCGGTAATACAACATCACAATAAGCCTTGCAAGCAATGTGACTAAGTGTTAGTCATGGGATATTGTGTTATTAAATGAGTAAAGAGACTTGCTGTTAACGAGGTTGAACTAGGTATGGAGATACCGACAATCGGATCTCGGGCAAGTAACATACCGAAGAACAAAGGGAACATCATATGGGATTAATTGAATCCTTGACATGGAGGTTCGACCGATAAAGATCTTTGTAGAATATGTAGGAACCAATATGGGCATCCAGGTCCCGCTATTGGTTATTGACCGTAGAGGTGTCTCGGTCATGTCTACATAGTTCTCGAACCCGCAGGGTCTGCACACTTAAGGTTCGGTGACGTTTCGGTAGTATAGAGTTATGCATGGTGGTGACCGAAGGTTGTTCGGAGTCCCGTAAGAGATCCCGGATGTCACGAGGAGTGCCATAATGGTCCGGAGATAAAGATTGATATATAGGAAGTCCTGTTTTGGTCGCCAGAAAAGTTTTGGGCTCATCGGTAGTGTACCGGAAGTGTCGGTAGTGTACCGGGGGACCATCGGGAGAGGTATTTCGACCCAAGAGGCTACATGGGCTATGGGAGAGTTAATACCAGACCTTAGTGGGCTGGTAGAAGTCCCACACGAGGCCCATGCGGTTGGGAAGAAAAACCCAAAGAGAAAAAGGTGGAAAAAGGCAAAAGGGCCAAAATAAGGAGGAGTCCTAGTCCTACTAGGATTGGAGGAGGATTCCTCCTCTCCTCCCACTTCGGCCGAAGCCTAGAGGGCTTGGCCCTTGAGTCAAGTCTCCTCGTCTCTTACTCTTATATATACTAGAGGTTTTAGGGGTTTTGCACTTGATTTTTGAGCCACGTGCTACCCGTTCCTCTAGTGCATAGTTTCTCCTCTAGATCGTTTTTCTGCAGTGCTTAGGCGAAGCGCTGCCGGAATTGCTCCACCACCATCGCCGCGGTGTTGTCACGCTACCGGAGAACTCATCTACCTCTCTGCTCCCTCTTGTTGGATCAAGAAGGCAGAGATCGTCATCGAGCTGTACGTGTGCTGAACGCGGAGGTGTCGTCCGTTTGGCGCTAGATCGAAAGGACCATGATCAAGATCGCGAGAGGATCGTGATGAGATCGCGGGATGGATCGTGATGAGTTCGCGGGACGGATCGTGATTGTATCGCGAGACGAATCGTGATGAGATCACGGGATGCTCGGCGATTTGGATCGCGAAGACGTTCGACTATACCAACCGCGTTTCTTAACGCTTCCCGCTTAGCGATCTACAAGGGTATGTAGATCCACTCCCCCTCTTGTAGATGCTCATCACCATGGATAGATCATGCATGTGCGTAGGAAATATTTTGTTTCCCATGCAACGTTCCCCAACAGTGGTATCAGAGCTAGGTCTATGTGTAGATGAGATCTCGAGTAGAACACAAAGAGTTTGTGGGCGGTGATGCTTAGATTGCTTCCTCCCTTGGTCATGTTTTCGTTCAGTGGTATTGTGGGATGAAGCAGTCTGGACCAACCTTACTCGTATGCTTATGAGAGACCGGTTCCATTGACTGACGTGTAACTTCATTGCACAAAGATGGCTGGCGGGTGTCTGTTTCTCCTACTTTAGGTGGACCGGATTCGACAAAGGCGGTCCTTGAGAAAGTTGAAAAGCAATTTATGTATCACCGTTGTGGTTTTGGGAAGGTGAGAATTGTTCTTGCTAGATACCCATAGCAGCCACGTAAAACATGCAACAACAAGTAGAGGACGTCTAACTTGTTTTTCCAGGGTATGTTGTGATGTGATATGGCCAATTACATGATGAGATATATGTGATGTATGAGATGATCATGTATTGTATAGAATATCACGACTTGCATGTCGATGAGTATGGCAACCGGCAGGAGCCATAGGGTTGTCTTTAATTATTGTATGACATGCGTGTCAATCATTAAGCGCTATGTAATGCTTTACTTTATCGCTGAACAGTAGCAATAGTAGTAGAAGCATGGTGGGCGCGACAACCTCGATGGCGACACGTTGATGGAGATCATGGTGTCATGCCGGTGACGATGGAGATCATGCCGGTGCTTTCAAGATGGAGATCAAAAGCAAAAGTTCATGGCCATATCATGTCACTTATGAATTGCATGTGATGTTAATCCTTTTATGCACCTTGTTTTGCTTAGGACGACGGTAGCATTATAAGGTGATCCCTCACTTAATTTCAAGATAAATTGTGTTCTCCCCGAGTGTGCACCGTTGCGAAAGTTTGTCGTGTCGAGACACCACGTGATGATCGGGTGTGATAGACTCTACGTTCACATACAACGGGTGCAAGCCAGTGTTGCACATGTAGAACACTCGGGTCAAACTTGACGAGCCTAGCATGTACATACATGGCCTCGGAACACAAGAGACCGAAAGGTCGAACATGAGTCATATAGTAGATATGATCAACATGATGATGTTCACCATTGAAACCACCTTAACTCACATGATGATCGGACTTGAGTTGGTGAATTTGGATTATGTATCACTCGAATGACCGGAGGGATGTCAATTTGAGTGGGAGTTCTTCAGTAATATGATTAATTGAACTCATTATCATGAACATAGGCAGTAGTGTCTTTGCAAATTATGTTGTAGCTCACGTTGTAGCTCCCTTGAATTTTTATATGTTCCTAGAGAAATAGATTTGAAAGATGATGGTAGAAATATTGCGGACTGGGTCCGTGATCTGAGGATTGTCCTCATTGCTGCACAGAAGGCTAATGTCCTTAATGCACCGCTCGGTGCACCAACCCCTCTAGCGTCGTCTGTAGATGTTGTGAAAATCTGACAGGCACGTTCTGATGACTACTTGATAGTTTAGTGTGTCATGCATTACGGCTTGGAATTGAGGCTCCGAAACGTTTTGAACGTCACGGAACATATGAGATGTTCTAAGAGCTGAAATTAGGATCCCAGGCTCGTGCCCGTGTTGTGAGATACGAGATCTCCAACAAGATTCTTTGCCTGCAAGATGAAAGAGAATAGCTCAATCATTGAGCATGTGCTCAGATTGTCTGGGTGCTACAATCGCTTGAATCGAGTGGGAATTGATCTTCCAGATAAGATAGTGATTGATATAGTTCTCCAAGTCATTGTCACTAAGCTACTAGAACTTGGTGATGAACTATAAAATGCGAGGGATAGAAATAATGATCCCTAAGCTGTTCGCGATATTTGACACCGCGAAGGTAGAAATCAAGAAGGAGCATCAAGTGTTGATGGTTAGTAAAACCACTAGTTTCGAGAAGGGCAAGGGCAAGGAGGGAAACTTCATGGATGGCAAGTCAGTTGCTGCTCCAGTGAAGCAACCGAAAGTTGAACCCAAACCCAAGACTAAGTGCTTCTATTATGAGGAGAGCGGTCGCTGAAGCGGAACAACCCTAGATACCTAGTAGATAAGAAGGCTGGCAACGTCGATAGAAGTATATTTGATATATGTGTTATTGATGTGTACCTTGCTAGTACTCCTAGTAGCACCTGGGTATTGGATACCGGTTCGGTTGCTAAATATTAGTAACTCGAAGTAAAAGCTACGGAATAAACGGAGACTAGCCAAGTGTGAGGTGACGATGTGTGTTGGAAATGTTTCCAAAGTTGATGTGATCAACATAGCACGCTCTCTCTACCTTTGGGATTAGTGACAAACCTAAATAAATGTAATTTGGTGTTTGCATTAAGCATGACTATGATTAGATCGTGTTTATTGCAACACGGTTATTCATTTAAGTTAGAGAATAATGGTTATTCTGTTTACATGAATAATACCTTCAATGGTGATGCACCCAGTGAGAATGGTTTGTTGAATCTTGATCGTAGTAATACACATGTTCATAACATTGATGCCAAAAGATACAAAGTTGATAATGATAGTACCACATTCTTGTGGCACTGCCGCTAAATGTCATATTGGTATAAATCGCATGAAGAAACTCCATGCTAATGGATCTTTGGACTCATTCGATTTTGAATCATTTGAGACATGCGGACCATGCCTCTTGGACAAGATGACTAAAACCCGGTTTTCCGAAATGGGCAATTGACTTATTGAAAATGATACATGTTGACGTATATGGTCCAATGAGTGTTGTAGCATGCAGTGGATATCATTATTTTCTTGCCTTCACTGATGATTTGAGTATATATGAGTATATTTACTTAATTAAACACAAGTCTAAATCGTTTGAAAAGTTCAAGCAAATTCAGAGTGAAGTTTAAGATCATCATGACAAGAAGATAAAAATGTCTACGATATGATCGTGGAGATGAATATCTGAGTTATGAGTTTGGCATACAACTTTAGACAATGTGAAAATTGTTTCACAACTCACGCCACCTGGAACACCATAGTGTGATGGTGTGTCCGAACATCATAGTCGTGCTCTACTGGATATGGTGCATGCTATGATGTCTCTTATCATTTTGCTACTGTAGTTTTGGGATTATGCGTTAGAGACAACTACATTCACTTTAAATAGGGCACCATCTAAATCCGTTGAGATGACACCGTCTGAACTATGGTTTGATAGAAACCTAAGCTATCATTTCTTATTGTTTGGGGCCGCGACACTTACGTGAAAAAAGGTTTTCACCTAATGAGCTCGAACCCAAAGCGGACAAATGCATATTCATAGAATACCCTAAGAATAGTTGGGTATACCTTCTATCTCTGATCCAAGTGCAAAGTTTTTGTTGCTAAAACGGGTCCTTTCCCGAGAAAAAGTTTCTCTCAAAAGAATTGAGTGGGAGGAAGATAGAACTTGATGAGGTTGTTGAGCCTTTGTTTCAACCAGAGAGTAGCGCAGCGCAAAAAGATGTTTCTGTGGAACCTACGTCAGTTGAAGAGGAAGTAAATGATGATGATCATGAAGCTTCGGATCAAGTTACTATTGAACCTCGTAGGTCGACAAGGATGTGTACTGCTCCTGAGTGGTACGACAACCCTGTCTTGGAGGTCATGTTGTTGGACAACGATGAACCTACAAGATATGAAGAAGCGATGATGGGCCCAGATTCCGACAAATGGTTAGAGGCCATGAAATCCGAGAAAGGATCCATGTATGAAAACCAAGTATAGACTTTGGTAGACTTGATCATTGGACGGCAGGTCATCGAGTACAAATGGACCTTTGAGATGAAGACAGATGCTGATGGTAAATGTCACCATTTATAAAGCTCGACTTGTCACAAAGAAGTTTCCGACAAGTTCAAAGAGTTGACTACGATGAGACTTTCTCACTCGTAGCGATGCTAAATTCTATTGGAATTATGTTAGCAGTTGCTGCATTTTTCAATTATGAAATCTGGCAGATGGATAACAAAACATCGTTTCCTTAACAGTTTACTTGAGGAAAGGTTGTATGTGATACAACCAGAATGTTTTGTCAGTCCTAAGGATGCTAAAAGGTGTGCGAGCTCCAGCAATTCATCTAAGGACTGGAGCAAGCATCTCGGAGTTGGAATATACACTTTGATGAGGTGATCAAAGTTTTGTAGTTTATACAAAGTTTACGAGAAACTTGTATTTACAATAAAGTGAGTGGAAGCACTATAGAATTTCTAATAAGTATATGTGGATGACATATTGTTGATCAGAAATAATGTAGAATTTCTGGAAAGCATAAACGGTCGTTTGAAAAGTGATTTTCAAAGGAAGACCTAGATAAATCTACCTAATTGTTGAGCATCAAGATCTATAGAGATAGACCAAGATGCTTGATGAGACTTTCAATGAGTACATGCCTTAACAAGATTTTGAAAGAGTTCAAAATGGATCAGTTAGAGAAAGAGTTCTCGCTTGATTTGTAAGGTGTGAAGTTGAGTGAGACTCAAAGCTCGACAACGGTAGAAGAAAGAGAAAGGACGAACGTCGTCCCCTATGCCTTAGCCATAGGCTCTGTATAGTATGCCATGTTGTGTACCGCACCTGTGTATGCCTTGCCATGAGTCCGTCAAGGGGTACAAGAGTGATCTAGGAGTGGATCACTGGACAACGGTCAAGATTATCCTTAGTAACTAAAAGACTAAGGAGATGTTTCTCGATTATGGAGGTGATAAAGAGTTCATCGTAAAGAGTTACGTCGATGCAAGCTTTAACACCAATCCGGATGACTCGTAGTAGCAATCTGGATACGTATAGTGGAGCATCCATTTGGAATAGTACCAAGTTGAGTGTGGTAGCAGTGTTTACAGTTTGACATAGAGATTTGCAAAGTACACACGGATCTGAATGTCGCAGACCCGTTGACTATAAGACCTCTCTCACATGCAAAGCATGATCGAGCCCCAGAACTCATTGGGTGTTAGATTCATAACAATGCGAATCACATGGTGATGTGAACTAGATTATTGACTCTAGTGCAAGTGGGAGACTGTTGGAAATATGCCCTAGAGGCAATAATAAATTAGTTATTATCATATTTCCTTGTTCATGATAATCGTTTATTATCCATGCTATTGTATTGATCGAAGACTTAGATGCATGTGTGGATACATAGACAAAACCATGTCCCTAGTATGCCTCTAATAGACTAGCTCGTTGATCAAAGATGGTTAAGGTTTCCTAGCCATGGACATGAGATGTCATTTGATAACGGGATCACATCATTAGGAGAATGGTGTGATGGACAAGACCCAAACTACAAACATAGCATATGATCATGTCAGTTTATTGCTACTGTTTTCTGCATGTCAAGTATCTCTTCCTATGACCATGAGATCATGCAACTCACTAATACCGGAAGAGTGTATTGTGTGTATCAAACATCGCAACGTAACTAGGTGGCTATAAAGGTAATATACAGGTATCTCCGAGAGTGTCTGTTGGGTTGGCATGGATCAAGACTGGGATTTGTTACTCCGTGTGACAGAGAGGTATCTCAGGGCCCACTCGGTAATACAACATCACAATAAGCCTTGCAAGCAATGTGACTAAGTGTTACTCAAGGGATCTTGTGTTACGGAATGAGTAAGAAGACTTGCCGGTAATGAGGTTGAACTAGGTATGGAGATACCGACGATCGGATCTCGGGCAAGTAGCATACCGAAGAACAAAGGGAACATCATACGGGATTAATTGAATCCTTGACATAGAGGTTCGACCGATAAAGATCTTCGTAGAATATGTAGGAACCAATATGGGCATCCAGGTCCCACTATTGGTTATTGACCATAGAGGTATCTCGGTCATGTCTACATAGTTCTCGAACCCGCATGGTCTGCACACTTAAGATTCGGTGACGTTTCGGTAGTATAGAGTTATGCATGGTGGTGACTGAAGGTTGTTCGGAGTCCCAGATGAGATCTCGGATGTCACGAGGAGCTCCAGAATGGTTCGGAGGTAAAGATTGATATATAGGTAGTCCTGTTTTGGTCGCCAGAAAAGTTTCGGGCTCATCGGTAGTGTACCGAGAGTGCCGGTAGTGTACCGGGGGACCATCGGGAGAGGTATTTCGACCCAAGAGGCTACATGGGCTTTGGGAGAATGAATACCAGCCCTTAGTGGGCTGGTGGAATTCCCACACAAGGCCCATGCGGCTGGGAAGAAAAACCCAAAGAGAAAAAGGTGGGAAAAGGCAAAAAGGCCAAAATAAGGAGGAGTCCTAGTCCTACTAGGATTGGAGGAGGATTCCTCCTCTCCTCCCACTTCGGCTGAAGCCTAGAGGGCTTGGCCCTTGCGCCAAGTATCCTCCTCTCTTCCTCTTATATATACTAGAGGTTTAGGGGTTTTGCACTTGATTTTTGAGCCACGTGCTACCCGTTCCTCTAGTGCATAGTTTCTCCTCTAGATCGGTTTTCTGCAGTGCTCAGGCGAAGCCCTGCCGGAATTGCTCCACCACCATCGCCGCGGCGCCGTCACGCTGCCGGAGAACTCGCCTACCTCTCCGCTCCCTCTTGCTAGATCAAGAAGGCGGAGATCGTCATCGAGTTGTACGTGTGTTGAATGCGGAGGTGCCATCCGTTCGGCGCTAGATCGGAAGGACCATGATCAAGATCGCGAGACAGATCACGATGAGATCGCGGGATGGATCGTGATGAGTTCGCGGGATGGATCCTGATTGGATCGCAGGATGGATCGTGATGAGATCGCGGGATGCTCGGCGATTTGGATCGCGAAGACGTTCGACTACACCAACCGCATTTCTTAACCCTTCCCGCTTAGCGATCTACAAGGGTATGTAGATTCACTCCCCCTCTCGTAGATGCTCATCACCATGGATAGATCTTGTGTACGCGTTGGAAATTTTTTGTTTCCCATGCAACGTTCCCCAACACTACACCCAGTGGGTGCACTCAGAGTGCCCCCACTGAGACGGTTAACACTCGACTTGTCGAGTAACTCATCAGAAAAAAAAATGCACTCGACATGTCGAGTGCCTTCAGTACTACGCATACGAATGAAATCCCGATTTCAAGTTTTCAAGACTACTACTTATCGTCTGTGATAAACAGTAGCCTCAGGGACTACACCCAATGGGTGCACTTAGCGTGCCCGCACTGGTTATTGGAACGTTCGACAAGGTCAACCCTGTCAGAACATTCACCCGTCACTCGACCCGTCGAGCGACGCACCTCCCTGCTCTATGAAGTTTAATCTATCCTTATGTAGCGTCATATCATAGTTTATCAATAAATATCCATGAAACCTACAAGGAAGCTTCGGAGTGGTGTGACCAAAGGCAAAATGTATCCCGTATACAACAAACTCTAAGCCCTCTATCGGTGCAAGCACTCGACAACGGTCTCGGGGACTACACCCAGTGGGTGCACTTAGCGTGCCCCCACTAGATCCGCCAATTCTCAATCAGTTGAGTGGTAGAAAACATCCGTCACTCTATACATCGAGTGACACGCCCCTTCCCACTATGTGAAGTGCAGTATATCCTTATGTAGCATCTAATCATGGGTTGTCAACAATATCCATGGAACCTACAAAGTAGCTACGGAGTGGTGCGACCAAGGGCAAATGTATCAAGCATACGACAAGCTCTAAGACCCCTGCCGATGCAATCACTCGACAGTTGTCTCAGGGACTACACCCAGTGGGTGCACTCAGAGTGCCCCCACTAAGACGGTTAACACTCGATCCGTCGAGTAACTTGTCAGGAAAAAATATACACTCGACATGTCAAGTGACTCTCGTACCATGCGTACTATTGATCCAAATCCTACTCGACTAAGACCTGACCTATTCGAGTGGAGAATTTCAAACATTCTACGAGTGGACAATAAGCACCCACTGGGTGTACAATCAAGAAAAGACAGGAATTCAATCAGAAATATACTTATAATCGAACTTACTTGGACATTGGTGCGGAGGGCTGCGCTGACATCGTAAGCCAGCTTGTTGGCCTCGAACGCCTCTTTGGTTCATAGCATTATCTGCTCTGCCTGGATCACACCCTCCTTCGCAGCTCCGGTCTGATCTTCCAGGATGCTATGCAGAGAGAAAGCTGTCATAGGTGGGATCGGCGTAGTTGTTGGGGCAGCTGAAGCAGTCTGAGCAGGTCCGTTTGGAGTCGATGTCATGATAGTCAAGATAGCTGGAGGAGCACTCGACAGAGGTACTGTAGGTTCATATCTGATTTGTGTCGAGTCACCCATCACCTGGGAGGATTCTGCAGTCGAACATTGAATCGTCTACACGGATGAAGCTCATCAAGTGCGAACGCGCAGGACGTCTGGATGTTCCTCATCATTTTCCAATTGAATGACCTCTGCAACGTCAATCGACGGTGTTAGCTTTTGCAAATGATGAATCCCATCCGAGTGAGTCGAAGACTTGTTTACCTCTGTGAGAAGTTGCAGCATCAGCAGTGTCAATGTCCATTGCTTCTCCTCCATCTCGAGGAGGTGATGATATAGAAGTAGCAACTCTGAGGGATCAAACAACACTCGGTTAGCAGCAACTCAAGCTCACAGTTGACAGAAAGAATTCAAAAATAAATACTTACGTGGAGATGACAGGTACGGCCATCCTCATGCGAGGCAGAGCCTTGCGATGTTTGGTCGTGATTTGTTTGGGCTGCTTGGCCGACCTCTCACTCGAATCAACAGTTGAAGGGCGGCTCCGCTTCAAGTTCTTCTCACTAGGGCCTGGAGCCCTGTCCTCAACAGATGCCGGATCCTGGCAGGACTTGGTGCGTCTTTCGTGTCGGGGAGGTGACTCGACTTCTTCTTCTTCGCCGGAGTCCTCATATTTGTCCTCAGAGTCAGAGGGATCGTCGTCGTCCATGCTGCCACCTTCTCTCACTACGCCATCTTCAGGTTGGTTCCCATTAGGAACTGGCGAGTGCAAGTTTGTCCATTCCTGCATAAATCCAACAAGGAAGTCAGTCTAAAAATCAATGTGTATCACTCGACAGTACAAGTACTTCAGTTGACAAAGTGCAACTTACAAGATTATTCGGCGGGTTTTCGGTTGAGTAAGGTAGGATCCTCTTGGCTCCCACGGGGTTGTCGCGCGCCTCGGTGATGCTGCGAAGCCACTGCTCGACAATCTTTTGCGGAACCTCCTCTAGATGCATCCTGGTCGAGTCCTCTGGGCCTGCATAATGCCACATGGTGTGATCTCTGGCTTGGAGAGGCTGAATCCGTCGACTGAGAAAAGTCTCTAACAGATCCAGGCCAGTCACTCCACCCTGGAGCAATTTCACCATGGCGTCCACCAGGGTCGCCACCTGATCATGTTCCTCTTCAGTCACCTTTAGGGACTTGGGGGCAGCTGGGCGGTCAGATGTGTAGGAGGGAAGTCCAGTCGACATGTTGGGTGAAGCTGCGTCCTTGTAATAGAACAAAGTCGACTGCCAGCCTCTAACGGATTTAGGGAAAGTCATGGCAGGGAAAGAACGATGCGCTCTCTTTTGAAGCCCCAACCCCCCCCCCCCCACACACACACAGCTACAGCACATGAGTTTTTCCATCCGACGGGTCTGCTTTCTTCACCGTCTGAGATCTAATTGTAAAAATGTGCTTAAAGAGTCCCCAGTGGGGAGGACACCCCAGGAAGCACTCGCACAAAGTTACGAACGACGACAAGTATGCGATCGTATTCGGTGGGAAATGATGCAGTTGAGCGCCAAAGAAATTCAATAACCCTCTAAAAATGGATGAGGGGGCATGGAGAAACCTCTTTCGACATGGGAGAGGAGGAGGACCCGCTCCCCGTCGCGTGGTTCCGGCTCGTGCTCTCCCTCCGGCAACCTCCAAGCTCCTTCTGCCACGATCCCGTCGGAAACCAAGCCGTCGATGTCCTCGTGGGTGACCATCGAAGGGAGGAAGTCACCCTGCATCCATCCCGGTGGCACGGTGAACCAGGAGGTCGAGGGCTTCTTGCCCTTGACCTTTGTCTCCCCCTTCTTGGCCCGCTCTAGCTTCTCCATCGTGTTCTTCGTCATCGGTGCGGCGGCTCTCATCAGGGAGGATCGGAGTGGGGCGCTGGAGGCAAAGGAGGCGGAGGAAAGGAGAAAGAATGGGCGGAGGTACTATGCAAATCGTGACGTGTGGAGCTTTATACTCCGTCGAGTGTCCCGCTGACCAGTGGGCCTGCGAGATCACTGCACACGCCAACCGCTGACGGCGCCCACTACGTGGCGATATGACCGGCGCGAGAATCAAGGTGCCGTGCCTCCACTTGCCCTGATCGTGGCATCATCATCGCACGCGTGCGCGCTTCCCAAATTTTCATATCTCGCAAAATCCGGGTCTGACAGACCAACCCGTCACCTCCCAAGATGCTTTCAGTTCACTCGGAGCAAAATAGGCATTGAACATCCACTCAAACACTTTCAAGGCTAAATGGATACGGGCGAATGAAGAAGAGTTCAATCGACGCAAGTTTCGTTGAAGCCCCGAATATCATTCGGAAGAGTTGGCGTGTTGATCCCGAATTGACATCAGTACTCAGAGTTCAATTGACGCAAGTTTCATTGAAGCCTTGAATATCATTCGAAAGATTTGATGCCTTAATTCAAGATTGGCGTCGATACCCCCATTTCACCACTCGAACCCCAATCCATTAGGGGGCTAATGATGAGGGATATGTACCTAGGGTAGGGTCCTAGGAAAGGCCTACATACCCTACCTAAGGACACTACATTGGAGGACTTGAAGATCGATCATAAGCTTCCGACTAGATTCCATGAGACGTTCAAGTCACTTGACATTCAATCCACTTGGAGTCTTCTTCTTTCACTCGACAGTCACCTGGCACTCGGTAGATCTCATTCCCAGTCGACACCAGGAGACCAGGAGCCACCATCAGGAGGCCAACGGGCGGTCGTTAGTCCTTCGTCATTAGTAGCATTTATTATGTACGTTACCAGTAACGGCAGACTTTAACCCCACGATCGGACCCTTAGATGTTGGGTAATTATTGTCAGAAATATGCCCTAGAGGCAATAATAAAATGGTTATTATTGTATTTCCTTGTTCATGATAATTGTCTATTGTTCATGCTATAATTGTATTAACCGGAAACCGTAATGCATGTGTGAATACATAGACCACAACATGTCCCTAGTGAGCCTCTAGTTGGCTAGCTCGTTGATCAATAGATGGTCATGGTTTCATGACCATGGACATTGGATGTCATTGATAACGGGATCACATCATTAGGAGAATGATGTGATGAACAAGACCCAATCCTAAGCATAGCACAAGATCGTGTAGTTCGTCTGCTAAAGCTTTTCTAATGTCAAGTATCATTTCCTTAGACCATGAGATTGTGCAACTCCCGAATACCGTAGGAATGCTTTGGGTGTGCCAAACATCACAACGTAACTGGGTGGCTATAAAGGTGCACTACGGGTATCTCCGAAAGTGTTTGTTGGGTTGGGATGAATCGAGACTGGGATTTGTCACTCCGTGTGACGGAGAGGTATCTCTGGGCCCACTCGGTAAGACATCATCATAATGAGCTCAATGTGACTAAGGAGTTAGACATGGGATGATGTGTTACAGAACAAGTAAAGAGACTTGTCGGTAATGAGATTGAACAAGGTATAGGGATACCGACGATCAAATCTCGGGCAAGTATCATACTGGTAGACAAAGGGAATTGTATACGGGATTGATTGAATCCCCGACATCATGGTTCATCCGATGAGATCATCGTGGAGCATGTGGGAGCCAACATTGGTATCCAGATCCCGCTGTTGGTTATTGACCGGAGAGGTGTCTTGGTCATGTCTACGTGTCTCCCGAACCCGTAGGGTCTACACACTTAAGGTTCGATGACGCTAGGGTTATAGGGAAATAGTGTACGTGGTTACCGAAGGTTGTTCGGAGTCCCGGATGAGATATTGGATGTCATGAGGAGTTCCGGAATGGTCCGGAGGTAAAGATTCATATATAGGAAGTGATGTTTTGGTCACCGAAAGAGTTTCGGGCATCATCGGTAACGTACCGGGACCACCGGAAGGGTTCCGGGGGTCCACCAAGTGGGGCCACTGGCACCGGAGGGCTACATGGGCCACAAGTGGGAGGGAACCAGACCTAGGTGGGCTGGTGCGCCCCCACAAGGGGCCCAAGGCGCATCTTGAGGTGGGAGGGGCAAACCCTAGAGGCAGATGGGCGCTAGGCCCACCTAGGGCGCCACCCCTCCCACTCCCTCCTTGGCCGTCGCCCTAGATTGATATAGGGTTGGCCGCCAGCCCTGGGGAGGGAACCCTAGGGCTGCCGCACCCCTCCTCCTTCCCCCTATATATATGTGAGGTTTTGGGGGCTGCCAGACACACGAGTTCTCTCTCTCGGTGCAGCCCTACCCTTCCTCTTCCTCGTTCTCCGCGGTGCTTGGCGAAGCCCTGCCGGAGACCATGTAGCTCCACCGTCACCATGTCGTTGTGCTGCCAGAGCTCTCCCTCAACCTCTCCTTCCTCCTTGCTGGATCAAGGCATAGGAGACTTCACCGGGCTGCACGTGTGTTGAACGCGGAGGCGTCGTTGTTCGGCGCTAAGGTCGGAGTCCACCACGATCTGAATCGCTACGAGTACGACTCCACCAACCGCGTTCTTGTAACGCTTCTGCTTAGCGATCTTCGAAGGTATGAATATCCACTCTCCCCTTACTCGTTGTTGGTTTCTCCGTAGATAGATCTTGGTGAACACATAGGGAATTTTTTGATTTACTACTACGTCTCCCAATAGTGGTATCATGAGCTAGGTCTATGCGTAGAATCTATGCACGAGTAGAACACAAAGTTTTTGTGGGCGTCGATCTTGTTAATTTGCTTACCACTACTAGTCTTATCTTGATTTGGCGGCGCAATGGGATGAAGCGGCCCGGACCAACTTTACACGTACGCTTACGTGAGACCGGTTCCATCGCCTGACATGCACTTGTTGCATAAGGTGGCAAGCGGGTGTTTGTCTCTCCCACCTTGGTCGGATTGGATTCGATGAAAAGGGTCCTTATGAAGGGTAAATAGCAATTGGCATATCACGTTGTGGTTTTGGCGTAGGTAAGAAACATTCTTGCTAGAAACCTATAGCAGCCACGTAAAAACTTGCAACTACAAATTAGAGGACGTCTAACTTGTTTTTGCAGCATATGCCTTGTGATGTGATATGGCCAAAAGGATGTGATGTGATGCATTGTGATGTATGAGATTGATCATGTTCTTGTAATATGATTCATGACTTGCATGTCGATGAGTATGACAACCAACAGGAGCCATAGGAGTTGTCTTACTTTATTGTACGACCTGCGTGTCAATCATAAACGCCATGTAATTACTTTACTTTATTGCTAAATGTTAGCCATACTGGTAGAAGTAATAGTTGGTGAGACAACTTCATGAAGACATGATGATGGAGATCATGATGATGGAGATCATGGTGTCGTGCCGGTGACAGTGATGATCATGGTGCCTCGAAGATGGAGATCAAAGGAGCAAGATGATATTGGCCATATCATGTCACTATATTGATTGCATGTGATGTTTATCATGTTTACATCTTATTTTCTTACAACGACGGTAGTAAATAAGATGATCTCTCACTAAAATTTCAAGAAATGTGTTCACCCTAACTGTGCACCGTTGCTAAGGATCGTTGTTCCGAAGCACCACGTGATGATCGGGTGTGATATGTTCTAACATTCGCATATAACGGGTGTAAGCCAGATTTACACACGCGAAACACTTAGGTTGACTTGACGAGCCTAGCATGTACATACATGGCCTTAGAACACGGAAGACCGAAAGGTCGAACATGAGTCGTATAGAAGATACGATCAACATGGGGATGTTCATCATCGATGACTAGTCTGTCTCACGTGATGATCGGACACGAGCTAGTTGACATGGATCATGTGTCACTTGGATGACTAGAGAGATGTCTATCTAAGTGGGAGTTCATTAAATAATTTGATTATGTGAACTTAGTTATCATGAACTTAGTCTAAAATTGTCTTTATAATCTATATTGTAGATCCAATGGCCAACGCTAATGTCACCTCAACTTCAACGTGTTCCTAGAGAAAACCAAGCTGAAAAATGATGGAAGCAACTATGCGGATTGGGTCCGTAGCTTGAGGATCATCCTCATAGATTCCAAGAGAATGTATGTCCTTGATGCACTGCTAGGTGACCCACCCATTTTCCCAGCGGACCAAGACGTTACGAACGCTTGGCAGTCAGGTTGTGATGATTACTCCCTGGTTCAGTGCGGCATGCTTTACAGTTTAGAACCAGGGCTCCAAAAGCATTTTGAGCAACACAGAGCATATGAGATGTTCCAAGAGCTAAAACTGGTTTTCCAAGCTCATGCCCGGGTCGAGAGATATGACGTCTCCGACAAGTTCTTCAGCTGTAAGATGGAGGAGAATAGTTCTGTCAGTGAGCATATATTCAAAATGTCTGGGTTGCACAACCACTTGACTCAGCTTGGAGTTAATCTCCCGGATGACTCGGTCATTGACAGAATCCTTCAGTCGCTTCCACCTAGCTACAAGAGCTTTGTGATGAACTACAACATGCAGGGTATGGAGAAGTCCATTCCTGAGTTGTACTCGATGCTGAAATCAGTGGAGGTCGAGATAAAAAAGGAGCATCAAGTGTTGATGGTGAATAAGACCACTAGTTTCAAGAAAGGCAAGGGTAAGAAGAACTTCAAGAAGGACGACAAAGTTGTTGCCGCGCCCAGTAAGCAAGTTGCCAGGAAGAAGAACAAGAATGGACCCAAGCCTGAGAGTGAGTGCTTTTATTGCAAGGGCACCGGTCACTGGAAGCGGAACTGCCCAAAGTACTTAGCGGATAAGAAGGCCGGCAACGTTAAAGGTATATGTGATATACTTATTATTGATGTGTACCTAACCAACGCTCGTAGTAGCTCCTGGGTGTTTGATACCGGTGCAGTTGCTCACATTTGTAACTCCAAGCAGGAGCTGCAGAATAAGCGGAGGCTGGCAAAGGACGAGGTGACGATGCGCGTCGGGAATGGTTCCAAGGTCGATGTGATCGCCGTCGGCACGCTACCTCTACATCTACCTTCGGGATTAGTTTTAAACCTCAATAATTGTTATTTAGTACCAGCTTTGAGCATGAACATTGTCTTTGGATCTCGCTTGATGCGAGATGGCTACTCATTTAAATCTGAGAATAATGGTTGTTCTATTTATATGAGAGAAATGTTTTATGGTCATGCTCCGCTGGTCAATGGTTTATTTTTGATGAATCTCGAACGTGATGTTACACATGTTCATAGTGTGAGTACCAAAAAGTGTAAGGTTGATAACGATAGTCCCACCTACATGTGGCACTGCCGCCTTGGTCATATTCGTGTCAAACGCATGAAGAAGCTCCATGCTGATGGACTTTTGGAGTCTCTTGATTTTGAATCATTTGACACATGCGAACCATGCCTCATGGGCAAGATGACCAAGACTCCGTTCTCCGGAACAATGGAGCAAGCAACTGACTTATTAGAAATAATACATATCGATGTATGCGGTCCAATGAGCGTCGAGGCTCGCGATGGCTACCATTATGTTCTCACTCTCACCGATGACTTGAGTAGATATGGGTATGTCTACTTAATGAAACACAAGTCTGAAACCTTTGAAAGGTTCAAGGAATTTTAGAGTGAGGTAGAGAATCAACATGACAGGAAAATAAAGTGCCTACGATCTGATCGTGGCGGAGAATATTTAAGTCACGAGTTTGGCACGCACCTAAGGAAATGTGGAATTGTTTCACAACTCATGCTGCCTGGCACACCTCAGCGAAATGGTGTGTCTGAACGTCGTAATCGCACTCTATTGGATATGGTGTGATCTATGATGTCTCTTACCGACTTACCGCTATCATTTTGGGGATATGCATTAGAGACTGTCGCATTCACTTTAAATAGGGCACCGTCAAAGTCCATTGAGATGACACCGTATGAATTATGGTTTGGAAAGAAACCTAAGCCGTCGTTTCTAAAAGTTTGGGGATGCGATGCTTATGTGAAGAAATTTCAACCTGAGAAGCTCGAACCCAAAGCGGAAAAGTGCGTCTTCATAGGATATCCCAAAGAGACTATTGGGTATACCTTCTACCTCAGATCCGAAGGCAAAGTCTTTGTTGCCAAGAATGGATCCTTTCTCGAGAAAGAGTTTCTCTTGAAAGAAGTAAGTGGGAGGAAAATAGAACTTGATGAGGTAATTGTACCTCCACTCGAACCGGAGAGTAGCGCAGCACAAGAAGTTGTTTTTGTGGAGCTTGCACCGGCTGGAGAGGAAGTTAATGATGATGATCATGAAACTTCAGATCAAGTTACTATTGAACATCGAAGGTCCACTAGGACACGTTCCGCACCAGAGTGGTACGGCAACCCTGTCCTGGAGATCATGTTGATGGACAACGGTGAACCTTCGAACTATGAAGAAGCGATGGCGGGCCCGGATTCCAACAAATGGCTTGAAGCCATGAAATCCGAGATAGGATCCATGTATGAGAACAAAGTGTGGACTTTGGTGGACTTGCCTGATGATAATCGAGCCATTGAAAATAAATGGATCTTTAAGAAGAAGACTGACGCTGATGGTAATGTGACCGTCTATAAGTCTTGGCTTGTCGCTAAGGGTTATCGACAAGTTCAAGGAGTTGACTACGATGAGACTTTCTCACCCGTAGCGATGCTGAAGTCTGTCTGAATCATGTCAGCAATTGCCGCATTTTATGATTACGAGATCTGGAAAATGGATGTCAAAATGGCATATTCCTTAATGGCTTCCTTAAGGAAGAACTGTATATGATGCAACCAGAAGGTTTTGTCGATCCAAAAGATACTAACAAAGTATGCAAGCTTCAACGCTCCATCTATGGGCTGGTGCAAGCATCTCGAAGTTGGAACATTCACTTTAATGAGGTGATTAAAGCGTTTGGGTTTATACAGGTTTATGGAGAACCCTGTATTTACAAGAAAGTGAGTGGGAGCTTTGTAGCATTTCTCATATTATATGTGGATGACATATTGTTGATGGTAAATCATATAGAACTTTTGGAAAGTGTAAAGGCCTACTTGAATACATGTTTTTCAATGAAGGACCTTGGACAAGCTGCTTACATATTAGGCATTAAGATCTATAGAGATAGATCGAAATGCCTCATAGGTCTTTCACAAAGCACATACCTTGAAAATATATTGAAGAAGTTCAATATGGATCAGTCCAAGAAGAGGTTCTTGCCTGTGTTACATGGTGTTAGACTGAGTACGACTCAATGCCCGACCACGACAAAGGATAGAGAAGAGATGAGTACCATCCCCTATGCTTCAGCCATAGGCTCTATTATGTATGCCATGCTGTGTACTAGACCTGATGTGAACCTTGACATAAGTTTGGTAGGGAGGTACCAAAGTGATCCCGGAGCGGAACACTAGACAGCAGTCAAGAATATCTTGAAGTACCTGAAAAGGACAAAGGACATGTTTCTCGTACATGGAGGTGCCGAAGAGCTCGTTGTAAAGGGTTACGTCGATGCTAGCTTTGACACAGATCCGGACGATTCCAGGTCGCAAACCAGATACGTGTATATTTTGAATGGAGGGGCAGTCAGCTAGTGCGGCAGCAAACAAAGCGTCATGGCGACATCTACATGTGAAGCGGAGTACATAGCTGCTTCGGAAGCAGCAAAGGAAAGAGTCTGGATGAAGGAGTTCATCACCGACCTAGGAGTGATTCCAAATGCGTCAGGCCCGATGACTCTATTCTGTGACAACACTGGAGCTATTGCCCTTGCGAAGGAGCCCAAGTTTCACAAGAAGACAAGACACATCAAGCGCCACCTCAACTCCATCCATGATTACATTCAGGAGGGAGATATAGATATTTGTAAAGCGCACACGGATTTGAATGTCGCAGATCCGTTGACTAAACCTCTCTCACGAGCAAAATATGATCAACACCAGAATGCTATGGGTGTTCGATTCATCACAATGTAACTAGATTATTGACTCTAGTGCAAGTGGGAGGCTGTTGGAAATATGCCCTAGAGGCTATAATAAAATGGTTATTATTGTATTTCCTTGTTCATGATAATTGTCTATTGTCATGCTATAATTGTATTAACCGGAAACCGTAATGCATGTGTGAGTACATAGACCACAACATGTCCCTAGTGAGCCTCTAGTTGGCTAGCTCGTTGATCAATAGATGGTCATGGTTTCATGACCATGGACATTAGATGTCATTGATAACGGGATCACATCATTAGGAGAATGATGTGATGGACAAGACCTAATCCTAAGCATAGCACAAGATTGTGTAGTTCGTCTGCTAAAGCTTTTCTAATGTCAAGTATCATTTCCTTAGACCATGAGACTGTGCAACTCTCGGATACCGTAGGAATGCTTTGGGTGTGCCAAACGTCACAACGTAACTAGGTGGCTATAAAGGTGCACTACGGGTATCTCCGAAAGTGTCTGTTGGGTTGGCATGAATCGAGACTGGGATTTGCCACTCCATGTGATGGAGAGGTATCTCTGGGCCCACTCGGTAAGACATCATCATAACCAGCTCAATGTGACTAAGGAGTTAGCCACGGGATGATGTGTTACGGAACGAGTAAAGAGACTTGTCGGTAACGAGATTGAACAAGGTATAGGGGTACCGACGATCGAACCTTGGGCAAGTATCATACCGGTAGACAAAGGGAATTGTATACGGGATTGATTGAATCCCTGACATTGTGGTTCATCCAATGAGATCATCATGGAGCATGTGAGAGCCAACATGGGTATCCAGATCCTGTTGTTGGTTATTGACCGGAGAGGTGTATTGGTCATGTCTACATGTCTCCGGAACCCGTAGGGTCTACACACTTAAGGTTCGATGACACTAGGGTTATGGGGAAATAGTGTACGTGGTTACCGAAGGTTGTTCGTGTTGGAAATATGCCCTAGAGGCAATAAATAAAGTGTTTATTATTATATTTCCTTGTTCATGATAATCATCTATTATCCATGCTATAATTGTATTAATTGGAAACACATTACATGTGTGGGTAAACAAACAACACTTTGTCCCTAGTATGCCTCTAGTGAACTAGCTCGTTCATCAAGGATGGTCAAGGTTTCCTTGCCATTGACATGTGATGTCATTTCATAACGGGATCACATCATTAGGAGAATGATGTGATGGACAAGACCCAAACTATAAACGTAGCATATGATCGTGTCAGTTTATTGCTACTATTTTCTGCATGTCAAGTATATGTTCCTATGACCATGAGATCATGCAATTCACGGATGCCGGAGGAGTGCCTTGTGTGTATCAAACATCACAACGTAACTGGGTGACTATAAAGGTGCTCTATAGGTATCTCCGAGGGTGTCTGTTGAGTTGGCATGGATCAAGACTGGAATTTGATACTCCGTGTGACGGAGAGGTATCTCAGGGCCCACTCGGTAATACAACATCACAATGAGCCTTGCAAGCAATGTGTCTAAGTGTTAGTCACGGGATATTGTATTACGGAATGAGTAAAGAGACTTGTCGATAACGAGGTTGAACTAGGTATGGAGATACCGACAAGCGAATCTCGTGCAAGTAACATACCGAAGAACAAAGGGAATGTTATACGGGATTAACTGAATCCTTGACATAGAGGTTCGACCGATAAAGATCTTCGTAGAATATGTAGGAACCAATGTGGACGTCTAGGTCCCACCATTGGTTATTGACCGTAGAGGTGTCTCGGTCATGTCTACATAGTTCTCGAACCCGCAGGGTCTGCACACTTAAGGTTTGGTGACGTTTCGGTAGTATAGAGTTATGTATGGTGGTGACCGAATGTTGTTCGGAGTCCCGGATGAGATCCTGGACGTCACGAGGAGATCTGGAATGGTCCGGAGGTAAATATTCATACATAGGAAGTCTTGTTTTGGTCGTCGGAAAAGTTTCGGGCTCATCGGTAGTGTACCGGGAGTGCCAGTAGTGTACCGGGAGACTATCGGGAGGGGTATTTCGACCCAAGAGGCTCCATGGGCTGTGGGAGAGTGTTTACCATCCCTTAGTGGGCTGGTGTAAGTCCCACACAAGGCCCATGTGTTTTGGGAAAAAAGGCCCAAAGAGAAAAGGTGGAAAAAGGCAAAAATAGGGTGAATCCTAGTCCTACTAGGATTGGAGGTGGGGTCCACCTCCTCCACCTGGTTCGGCCGACTCCTTGGAGGCTTGGCCCTTGTGCCAAGCCTCCTCCTCTCTTCCTCTTATATATACTGGAGGTTTTAGGGGTTTTGCACAGAATTTTCAGCCACGTGCTGCCCGTTCCTCCAGTGCATAGTTTCTCCTCTAGATCGGAGTTCTGCAGTGCTTAGGCGAAGCCCTGCCGGAATAGCTCCACCACCATCGCTGGAGCGCCAGAGCGCTGCCGGAGAACTCTTCTTTATCTCCACTCCTTCTTGCTGGATCAAGATGGCGGAGATCGTCATCAAGTTGTACGTGTGCTGAACGCGGAGGTGCCGTCCGTTCGGCGCTAGATCGGAAGGATTGTGATCAAGTTCGTGGGACGGATCGTGATCAAGTTCGTGGGACGGATCGTGATTGGATCGAGGGATGGATCGTAATTGGATCGCGGGATGGATCGTCATTGGATCGCTGGACGCACGGAGATTTGGATCGCAAAGACGTTCGACTACACCAACCGCGTTTCTTAACGCTTCCTGTTTAGCAATCTACAAGGGTACATAGATCCACTCTCCCTCTCGTAGATGCTCATCACCATGGATAGATTTGCGTGTGCATAGGAAATTTTTTGTTTCCCATGCAACGTTCCCCAACAGTGGCATCATCAGCTAGGTCTATGTGTAGATGAGATCTCGAGTAGAACACAAAAGGTTTGTGGGCGTTGATGCTTAGATTGCTTCCTCCCTTGGTCGAATTTTGGTTCAGTGGTATTGTGAGATGAAGCGGCCCGGACCAACATTACTCGTACGCTTATGAGAGACCGGTTCCCTTGACCGCAACTTGTTACATAGATGGCTTGCGGGTGCCAGTTTCTCTCACTTTAGTTGGATCGGATTCGACAAAGGCGGTCCTTGAGAAGGTTGAAAAGCAACTAGTGTATCACCGTTGTGGTTTTTGCGTAGATGAGAATTGTTCTTGCTAGATACCCATAGCAGCCACGTAAAACATGCAACAACAATTAGAGGACGTCTAACTTGTTTTTGCAGGGTATGTTGTGATGTGATATGGCCAATTGCATGATGTGATATATGTGATGTATGAGATGATCATGTGATGTATAGATTATCACGACTTGCATGTCGATGAGTACGGCAACCGGCGGAAGCCATAGGGTTGTCTTTAATTATTGTATGACCTGCGTGTCAATCATTAAGCGCTATGTAATGCTTTACTTTATCGCTAAACGGTAGCAATAGTAGTAGAAGCATGTTGGGCGCGACAACCCCAATAGCGACACGTTGATGGAGATCAAGATGATGAAGATCATGGTGTCATGCCGGTGACGATGGAGATCATGCCGGTGCTTTCTAGATGGAGATCAAAAGCACAAGTTCATGGCCATATCATGTCACTTATGAATTGCATGTGATGTTAATCCTTTTATGCACCTTGTTTTTCTTAGGACGACGGTAGCATTATAAGGTGATCCCTCACTTAAATTTCAAGATGAATTGTGTTCTCCCCGAGTGTGCACCGTTGCGAAAGTTCGTCGTGTCGAGACACCACGTGATGATCGGGTGTGGTAGACTCTACGTTCACATACAATGGGTGCAAGCCAGTGTTGCACACGCAGAACACTCGGGTTAAACTTGACGAGCCTAGCATGTACATACATGGCCTCGGAACACAAGAGACCGAAAGGTCGAACATGAGTCATATAGTATATACGATCAACATGAGATGTTCACCATTGAAGCCACCTCGACTCACTTGATGATCGGACTTGAGTTGGTGAATTTGGATCATGTGACACTCAGATGACCTGAGGGATGTCGATTTGAGTGGGAGCTTTAGTAATTTGATTAACTAAACTCATTATCTTGAACAATAATCTAAGTAAACTTTGCATATTTATGCTGTAGATCAATGGCTCGTGCAGTAGCACCCCTGAATTTTAATGCGTTCCTAGAGAAAGCTAAGTTGAAATATGATGGAAGTAACTTTGTTGACTGGGCCTGTAATCTAAGGATTATCCTCACGGCTTCCTAGAAATCATATGTCCTTGATGCACCGCTTGGTGACCAACCAGAAGACATGACCTCCGAAGACGTTAAGAACGCTTGGGAGGCACGTACTGGAGATTACTCAATAGTTCAGTGTGCAATATTGTATGGCTTAGAACCGTGACTTCAAAGACGTTTTGAACGTCATGGAGCATATGAGATGTTCCAGGAGTTGAAGTTTATCTTTCAGAAGAATGCCCGGATCAAGAGGTATGAAACCTCCGATAAGTTCTATGCTTGCAATATGGAGGAGAACGGGTCTATCAGCGAACATATACTCAAAATGTCTGGGTATTCAACTCGTCTAGCGGAGTTGGGAATTGCCCTTCCGCCAGAGGCGATCACTGACAGAGTTCTTCAATCATTGCCACCTAGTTACAAGAGCTTTGTGATGAACTATAACATGCACGGGATGAATAAGTCAGTCTCCGAGCTGTTTGCGATGCTAAAAGTCGCTGAGTCTGAAATCCAGAAAGAACACCAAGTGTTGATGGTCAATAAAACCAGTAGTTTCAAGAAAAATGGCAAGGGCAAGGGCAAGGGCAAGAAGGGTAAAACCAAGAAGGATGGCAAAGCAGTTGCTACTCCTGTAAAGAAGCCCAAGCATGGACCCAAGCCAGAAACTGAGTGATCTCATTGCAAGGGAACTGGTCACTGGAAGCGGAATTGCCGCAAGTACCTGGCTGACAAGAAGGCGGCCAACGACAAACAAGGTATATATGATATACATGTTATTGATGTGTACCTTACTAGCTCTCGTAGTAGTGCCTGGGTATTTGATACCAGTTCGGTTGCTCACATTTGCAACTCAAAGCAGGAACTACGGAATGAACGAAGGCTGGCAAAGTACGAAGTGACGATGCACGTGGGAAATGGTTCCAAGGTTGATGTGATCGCCGTCGGCACACTCTCTCTTCGATTACCATCGGGATTAGTGATGAACCTGAATAATTGTTATTTAGTGCCTGCGTTAAGCATGAACATTATATCTGGATCTTGTTTATTGCGAGACGGTTACTCACTTAAATCAGAGAATAAAGGTTGTTATATTTATATGAGTAATATCTTTTATGGTCATGCACCCAATGTTAGGGGTTTATTCATATTGAATCTTGATAGTGATGACACACATGTTCATAACATTGATGCCAAAAGATGTAGAAGTGATAATGATAGTACCACTTTCTTGTGGCACTGTCGTTTAGGTCATATTGGTGTAAAACGCATGAGGAAGCTCCATGCTAATGGACTTTTGGAGTCACTTGATTTTGAATCACTTGACACATGTGAACCATGCCTCATGGGCAAGATGACTAAAACGCCGTTCTCTGGAACAATGGAACAGGCGAGTGACTTATTGGAAATCATACATACTGATGTGTGCGGTCCAATGAATGTTACAGCGCGTGGTGGATATCATTATTTTCTCACCTTCACCGATGATTTAAGTTGATATGGGTACATTTACTTGAGAAACACAAGTCTGAAACGTTTGAAAAGTTCAAGCAATTTCAGAGTGAAGTTGAGAATCATCGTAACAAGAAGATTAAATTCCTGCAATGTGATCGAGGAGGTGAATATCTGAGTTATGAGTTTGGCAGTCACTTAAGACAGTGTGGAATTGTTTCACAGTTGACACCGCCCGGAACACCACAGCATAATGGTGTGTCCGAACATCGTAATCGAACCTTATTAGATATGATGCGTTCTATGATGTCTCTTGCTGATTTGCCACTATCGTTTTGGGGTTATGCATTAGAGACAACTGCATTCACTTTAAATAGGGCACCATCAAAATCCGTTGAGACAACTCCATATGAACTGTGGTTTGTCAAGAGGCCAAAGTTGTCGTTTCTTAAAGTTTGGGGATGTGATGCTCATGTCAAAAAGCTTCAGCCTAAAAAGCTGGAACCCAAAGCGGAAAAATGCGTCTTCATAGGATACCCGAAAGAGATAGTCGGGTACACCTTCTATCTCAGATCCGAAGGCAAAGTGTTTGTAGCTAAGAACGGAACATTTCTTGAGAAAGAGTTTCTCTCGAAAGAATTGTTGGGGAACGTCGCATGGGAAACAAAAAATTTCCTACACACACGCAAACCTATCCATGGTGATGAGCATCTGCGAGAGGGATAGTGGATCTACTTACCCTTGTAGATCGCTAAGCGGGAAGCGTTAAGAAACGCAGTTGGTGTAGTCGAACTTCTTCGCGATCCAAATCGCCGAGCGTCCCGCGATCTCATCACGATCCGTCCCGCGATCCAATCACGATCCGTCTCGTGAACTCATCACGATCCGTCTCGCGGTCTCATCACGATCCGTCTCATGATCTTGATCACGATCTGTCCCGCGAACTTATCACGATCCGTTCCGCGATCTCATCACGAACCGTCTCGCGATCTCGATCACGGTCCTTCCGATCTAGCGCCGAACGGATGGCACCTCCGCGTTCAGCACACGTGCAGCTTGATGACGATCTCCACCATCTTGATCCAGCAAGAGGAGGTGGAGAGGAGAGAGAGTTCACCGGCAGCATAACGGCGCTCCGGTGATGGTGGTGGAGTGATTCCGGCAGGGCTTCGCCTAAGCGCTGCGGAAAACCGATCTAGAGGAGAAACTGTGCACCGGTGAAACGGGTAGCACATGGCCGGAAATTATGTACAAAAACCACCCAATCCACTAGTATATATAGGAGGAGAGGAGAGGAGAGGCAGCCAAGGCCTTTGGGTCGGCCGAAATAGGAGGTGGGAAGCAATCCTACCTCACCTCCAATCCTAGTTGGAGTAGGATTGCCTCCTATTGGCTGATTTTCCACTTTTTGCTTTAGGACTTTCTCTCCTGCGCCATGGGCCTTTGTGGCTGTTTTCCCAGCCCACTAAGGGCTGGTTATTATTCTCCCACAGCCCATGGACCTCTTGGGGTCGAAATACCCCTCCCGGAGGCCTCCCGGTACACTATCGGCACTCCCGATACACTACCGATGAGCCCGAAACTTTTCTGGAAACCAAATTGGGACTTCCTATATATGAATCTTTACCTTCGGACCATTACGGAGCTCCTCGTGACGTCCAGGATCTCATCCGGGACTCCGAACAAACTTTGGTCACCACCATACATAACTCTACACTACCGAAACGTCACCGAACCTTAAGTGTGCAGACCCTGCGGGTTCGAGAACTATGTAGACATGACCGAGACACCTCTACGGTCAATAACCAATGGCGGGACCTGGACGTCCACATTGGTTCCTACATATTCTACGAAGATCTTTATCGGTCGAACCTCTATGTCAAGGATTCAGTTAATCCCGTATAACGTTCCCTTTGTTCTTCGGTATGTTACTTGCCCGAGATTCGATCGTCGGTATCACCATACCTAGTTCAACCCCATTACCGGAAAGTCTCTTTACTCGTTCCGTAATACAAGATCCCATGACTAACACTTAGCCACATTGCTTGCAAGGCTTGTTGTGATGTTGTATTACCGAGTGGGCCCTGAGATACCTCTCCGTCACACGGAATAACAAATCCCAGTCTCGATCCATGCCAACTCAATAGACACCATCGGAGATACCTGTAGAGCACCTTTATAGTCACCCAGTTACGTTGCGACATTTGATACACACAAGGCACTCCTCCGATATCCGTGAGTTGCATGATCTCATGGTCATAGGAACATATACTTGACATGCAGAAAACAGTAGCAATAAACTGACACGATCATATGCTATGTTTGTAGTTTGGGTCTTATCCATCACATCATTCTCCCAATGATGTGATCCCATTATCAAATGACATCTCATGCCCATGTCTAGGAAACCTTAACCATCCTTTGATCAACGAGCTAGTCCATTAGAGGCATACTAGGGACATGGTTTTGTCTATGTATCCACACATGCATGTAAGTCTCCGATCAATACAATTATAGCATGGATAATAAACGATTATCATGAACAAGGAAATATGATAATAACTAATTTATTATTGCCTCTAGGGCATATTTCCAACAGTCTCCCACTTGCACTAGAGTCAATAATCTAGTTCACATCACCATGTGATTCGCATTGTTATGAATCTAACACCCAATGAGTTCTGGGGCTCGATCATGCTTTGCATGTGAGAGAGGTCTTATAGTCAACGGGTCTGCGATATTCAGATCCATGTGTACTTTGCAAATCTCTATGTCAAACCGTAAATACTGCTACCACACTCCACTTGGTACTATTTCCAAATGGCTGCTCCATTATACGTATCCAGATTGCTACTACTAGTCATCCGGATAGGTGTTAAAGCTTGCATCGACGTAACTCTTTACGACGAACTCTTTATCACCTCCATAATCGAGAACCATCTCCTCAGTCTCTTAGTTACTGAGGATAATCTTGACCACTGTCTAGTGATCCACTCCTGGTTCACTCTTGTACCCCCTGACGGACTCATGGCAAGGCACACACAGGTGCGGTACACAGCATGGCATAAAATAGAGCCTATGGCTAAGGCATAGGGGACGACGTTCGTCCTTTCTCTTTCTTCTGCCGTTGTCGAGCTTTGAGTCTCACTCAACTTTCACACCTTACAAATCACACGAGAACTATTTCTCTGGCTGATCCATTTTGAACTCTTCCAAAATCTTGTCAAGGTATGCACTCATTGAAAGTCTCATCGAGCATCTTGATCTATCTCCATAGATTTTGATGCTCAACAATTAGGTAGCTTCATCCAGGTCTTCCTTTGAAAATCACTTTCCAAATGACCGTTTTATGCTTTCCAGAAACTCTACATTATTTCTGATCAACAATATGTCATCCACATATACTTATCAGAAATGCTATAGTGCTCCCACTCACTTTATTGCAAATACAAGTTTCTCGTAAACTTTGTATAAACATCAAAACTTTCATCACCTCATCAAAGCGTATATTCCAACTCCGAGATGCTTGCTTCAGTCCATGGAAGGATCACCGAAGCTTGCACACCTTTTAGCATCCTTAGGACTGACAAAACCTTCTGGTTGTATCACATACAACCTTTCCTCAAGTAAACCGTTAAGGAAACGATGTTTTGACATCCATCTGCCAGATTTCATAATTGAAAACACAGCAACTGCTAACATAATTCCAACAGACTTTAGCACCACTACGAGTGAGAAAGTCTCATCGTAGTCAACTCCTTGAACTTGTCACAAACATCTTTGCAACAAATTGAGCTTTACAAATAGTGACATTCACCATTAGTGTCTGTCTTCATTTTAAAGATCCATTTGTACTCAACAACCTGCCGTCCAACGAGCAAGTCCACCAAAGTCTATACTTGGTTTTCATACATGGATCCTATCTCGGATTTCATGGCCTCCAACCATTTGTCGAAATCCGGGCCCATCATCGCGTCTTCATAGTTCGTAGGTTCATCGTTGTCCAACAACATGACCTCCAAGATAGGGTTGTCGTACCGCTCAATAGCAGTACACATCCTTGTCGACCTACTAGGTTCGATAGTAACTTGATCAGAAGCTTCATGATCATCATCATTAACTTCCACTTCAACTAACATAGGCTTCGCAGAAACATCTTCCTGCGATGCGCTACTCTCTGGTTGAACAAAGGTTTAACAACCTCATCAAGTTCTATATTCCTCCCACTCAATTCTTTCGAGAGAAACTTTTCCTCGAGAAAGGATCCGTTTTAGTAACAAACACATTGCACTTGGACCTGAGATAGAAGGTTCACACAACTGATCTTAGGGTATTCTATGAAGATGCATTTGTCCGCCTTGGGTTCGACCTCATTAGGTGAAAACATTTTCCACACAAGTGTCACAGCCCCAAATATTAAGAAATGACAGCTTAGGTTTCTATTAAACCATAATTCACACGGTGTCATCTCAACGGATTTATATGATGCCCTATTTAAAGTGAATGTAGTTGTCTCTAATGCATAACCCCAAAAATTATAGTAGTAAAACGATAAGAGACATCACAGTATGCACTATATCAATAGAGCATGACTATGATGTTCGGACACACCATCACACTATGGTGTTCTAGGTAGCGTTAGTTGTGAAACAAATTTCACATTGTCTTAAGTTGTATGCCAAACTCGTAACTCAGATATTCACCTCCACGATCATATCGCGGTCACTTTTATCTTCTTGTCACGATGATCTTTAAACTTCACTCTGAATTTGCTTGAACCTTTTCAACGATTCAGACTTGTGTTTCATTAAGTAAATATACACTATATCTACTCAAATCATCAGTGAAGGTAAGAAAATAACGATATCCACTGCACGCTACAAGACTCACTAGATTGCATACATCAACATGTATCATTTCCAATGAATCACTTGCCCGCTCCATCCAACGGGGTCCTTTAGTCATCTTGCCCAAGAGGCATGGTTCGCACGTTTCAACCGATTCGAAGTCGAATGAGTCCAAATATCCATCAGCATGGAGTTTCTTCATGCGCTTTATACCAATATGACATTTAGCGGCAGTGCCACAAGTATGTGGTACTATCATTATTAACGTATCTTTTGACATCAATGTTATGAACATGTGTACTACTACGATCAAGATTTCAACAAACCATTCTCACTGGGTGCATGACCATTGAAGGTATTATTCATGTAAACAGAATAACCATTATTCTCTAACTTAAATGAATAACCGTATTGCAATAAACATGATCTAATCATGTTCATGCTCAACGCAAAACACCAAATAACATTTATTTAGGTTCATCACTAATCCTGAAGGTAGAGAGAGTGTGCGATGTTGATCACATCAACCTTGGAAACACTTCCAACACATATCGTCGCCTCACCCTTAGCTACTTCTCCGTTTATTCCGTAGCTTTTATTTTGAGTTACTAACATTTAGCAACCGAACCGGTATCCAATACCCAGGTGCTACTAAGAGTACTAGCAAGGTACACATTAATAACTCGTATATCAAATATACTTCTATCAATGTGGCCATCCTTCTTATCTACCAAGTATCTAGGGTTGTTCCGCTTTAGCGACCGCTCACCTCATAACAGAAGCACTCAGTCTCGGGTTTGAGTTCAACTTTGGGTTGCTTCACTGCAGCAGCAACTGACTTGTTATCCATGAAGTTTCCCTCCTTGCTCTTGCCCTTCTCAAAACTAGTGGTTTGATTAACCATCAACACTTGACGCTCCTTCTTGATTTCTACCTCCGCGGTGTCAAACATCGTGAACAGCTCAGGGATCAACATTTCTTTCCCTGGCATTTTATAGTTCATCATCAAGTTCTAGTAGCTCGGTGACAGTGACTTGGAGAACTACATCAATCACTATCATATCTGGAAGATCAACTCCCACTCGATTCAAGCGATTGTAGTACTCAAACAGTCTGAGCACATGCTCAACGATTGAGCTATTCTCTTTCATCTTGCAGGCAAAGAATCTCGTTGGAGATCCTATATCTCGCAACTCGGGCACGAGCCTGAGATCACAATCTCAGCTCTTAGAACATCTCATATGTTCCGTGACGTTCAAAACGTTTTGGAGCCTCAATTCTAAGCCGTAATGCATGACGCACTAAACTATCAAGTAGTCATCGAAACGTGCCTGTCAGATGTTCACAACATCTACAGACGACGCTAGATGGGGTGGTGCACCGAGCGGTGCATTAAGGACATAAGCCTTCTGTGCAGCAATGAGGACAATCCTCAGATCACGAACCCAGTCCGCAATTTTGCTACCAACATCTTTCGATTCTATTTCTCTAGGAACATATAAAAATACGAGGGAGCTACAGCGCGAGCTAGTAATCTACAACATAATTTCCAAAGACACTTTGACTATGTTCATGATAATGAGTTCAATTAATCATATTACTTAAGAACTCCCACTCAAATTGACATCCCTCAGATAATTCGAGTGATACATGATCCAAATTCACCAACTCAAGTCCGATCATCACGTGAGTTGAGGTGGCTGCAATGGTGAACATCATCATGTTGATCATATCTACTATATGACTCATGTTCGACCTTTCGGTCTCTTGTGTTCCGAGGCCATGTCTATACATGCTAGGCTCGTCAAGTTTAACACGAGTGTTCTACACGTGCAAATCTGGTTTGCACCCGTTGTATGTGAACGTAGAGTCTATCACACCCGATCATCACGTGGTGTCTCAACACGACGAACTTTCGCAATGGTGCACACTCGGGGAGAACACAGTTCATCTTGAAATTCAAGTGAGGGATCACCTTATAATGCTACAGTCGTACTAAGCAAAACAAGGTGCATAAAAGGATTAACATCTCATGCAATTCATAAGTGACATGATATGGCCATGAACTTGTGTTTAAGATCTCCATCTTCGAAACACCGGCATGATCTCCATCGTCACTGGCACGACACCATGATCTCCATCATCTTGATCTCCATCAACGTGTCGCCATCGGGGTTGTCGCGCCCAACATGCTTCTACTACTATTGCTACCGTAGCGATAAAGTAAAGCATTACATAGCGCTTAATGATTGACACGCAGGTCATACAATAATTTAAAGACAACCCTATGGCTCCTGCCGGTTGCCGTACTCATCGACATGCAAGTCGTGATAATCTATACATCACATGATCATCTCATACATCACATATATCACATCATGTAATTGGCCATATCACATCACAACATACCCTGCAGAAACAAGTTAGACGTCCTCTAATTGTTGTTGCATGTTTTACGTGGCTGCTACAGGTATCTAGCAATAACAATTCTCACCTACGCATAAACCACAATGGTGATACACTAGTTGCTTTTCAACCTTCTCAAGGACTGCCTTTGTCGAATCCGATCCAACTAAAGTGAGAGAAACTGTCACTCGCAAGCCATCTAGGCAACAAGTTGCGTCGAGGGAACCGGTCTCTCGTAAGCTTACGAGTAATGTTGGTCCGGGCCGCTTCATCTCACAATCCCGCTGAACCAAAATACGACCAAGGGAGGAAGCAATCTAAGCATCAACGCCCACAAACCTTTTGTGTTCTACTCGAGATCTCATCGAACCATAAACCTAGCTCATGATGCCACTGTTGGGGAACGTCGCATGGGAAACAAAAATTTTCCTACGCACACGCAAACCTATCCATGGTGATGAGAATCTACGAGAGGGATAGTGGATCTACGTACCCTTGTAGATCGCTAAGCGGGAAGCGTTAAGAAACGCGGTTGGTGTAGTCGAACTTCTTCGCGATCCAAATCGCCGAGCGTCCCGCGATCTCATCATGATCCGTCCCGCGATCCAATCACGATCCGTCCCGTGAACTCATCACAATCTGTCTCGCAATCTCATCATGATCCGTCTCACGATCTTGATCACGATCTGTCCCACGAACTCATCACGATCCGTTCCGCGATCTCATCACGAACCGTCTCGCGATCTCGATCACGGTCCTTCCGATCTAGCGCCGAACGGACGGCACCTCCGCGTTCAGCACACGTGCAGCTTGATGAAGATCTCCACCATGTTGATCCAGCAAGAGGAGGTGGAGAGGAGAGAGAGTTCACCGGCAGCATAACGGCGCTCCGGTGATGGTGGTGGAGTGATTCCGGCAGGGCTTCGCCTAAGCGCTGCGGAAAACCGATCTAGAGGAGAAACTGTGCACCGGTGAAACGGGTAGCACGTGGCCGGAAATTATGTACAAAAACCACCCAATCCACTAGTATATATAGGAGGAGAGGAGAGGAGAGGCAGCCAAGGCCTTTGGTTCGGCCTAAATAGGAGGTGGGAAGCAATCCTACTTCACCTCCAATCCTAGTTGGAGTAGGATTGCCTCCTATTGGCTGATTTTCCACTTTTTGCTTTAGGACTTTCTCTCCTGCGCCATGGGCCTTTGTGGCTGTTTTCCCAGCCCACTAAGGGCTGGTTATTATTCTCCCATAGCCCATGGACCTCTTGGGGTCGAAATACCCCTCCCGGAGGCCTCCCGGTACACTACCGATGAGCCCGAAACTTTTCCAGAAACCAAACTGGGACTTCCTATATATGAATCTTTACCTCCGGACCATTCCGGAGCTCCTCGTGACGTCCGGGATCTCATCTGGGACTCCGAACAAACTTCGGTCACCACCATACATAACTCTACACTACCGATACGTCACCGAACCTTAAGTGTGCAGACCCTGCGGGTTCGAGAACTATGTAGACATGACCGAGACACCTCTACGGTCAATAACCAATGGCAGGACCTGGACGTCCACATTGGTTCCTACATATTCTACGAAGATCTTTATCGGTCGAACCTTTATGTCAAGGATTCAGTTAATCCCGTATAACATTCCTTTTGTTCTTCGGTATGTTACTTGCCCGAGATTCGATCGTCGGTATCGCCATACCTAGTTCAACCCCGTTACCAGCAAGTCTCTTTACTCGTTCCGTAATACAAGATCCCGTGACTAACACTTAGCCACATTGCTTGCAAGGCTTGTTGTGATGTTGTATTACCGAGTGGGCCCTGAGATACCTCTCCGTCACACGGAGTAACAAATCTCAGTCTCTATCCATGCCAACTCAATAGACACCATCGGAGATACCTGTAGAGCACCTTTATAGTCACCCAGTTACGTTGCGATGTTTGATACACACAAGGCACTCCTCCGATATCCGTGAGTTGCATGATCTCATGGTCATAGGAACATATACTTGACATGTAGAAAACAGTAGCAATAAACTGACACGATCATATGCTATGTTTGTAGTTTGGGTCTTATCCATCACATCATTCTCCTAATGATGTGATCCCGTTATAAAATGACATCTCATGTCCATGGCTAGGAAACCTTAACCATCCTTTGATCAACGAGCTAGTCCATTAGAGGCATACTAGGGACATGGTTTTGTCTATGTATCCACACATGCATTTAAGTCTCCGATCAATACAATTATAGCATGGATAATAACGATTATCATGAACAAGGAAATATGATAATAACTAATTTATTATTGCCTCTAGGGCATATTTCCAACAAGAATTGAGTGGGAGGAAAATAGAGCTTGATGAGGTTATTGAACCTTTACTTCAACCAGAAAGTAGCGCAGCACAAAAAGATGTTTCTGTGGAACCTACGACGGTAGAAGAGGAAGTTAATGATGATGATCATGAAGCTTCGGATCAAGCTACTATTGAACCTCGTAGGTCGACAAGGTCGCGTACTACTCCTGAGTGGTACGACAACCCTGTCTTGGAGGTCATGTTGTTGGACAACAATGAACCTACGAGCTATGGAGGAGCATTGATGGGCCCGGATTCTGAGAAATGGTTAGAGGCCATGAAATCCGAGATGGGATCCATGTATGAAAACAAAGTATGGACTTGGGAAGTATTACCTGAAGGGAGAAAGGCCATTCAGAACAAATGGATCTTTATGAAGAAGACAGACGCGGACGATAATGTCACCATCTATAAAGCTCGACTTGTGGCAAAGGGTTTTTCACAAGTTCAAGGAGTTGACTACGATGAGACCTTGTCACCCGTAGCGATGCTTAAGTCTGTCAGAATCATGTTGGCAATAGCTTCTTATTTCGACTATGAAATTTGGCAGATGGATGTCAAAACAGCGTTCCTCAGCGGTTTCCTTGAGGAAGAGTTATATATGATGCAACCAGAAGGTTTTGTCGATCCAGAGAATGCTGACAAAGTTTGCAAACTCCAGCGATCCATTTATGGGCTGGTGCAAGCATCTCGGAGTTGGAATAAGTGTTTTGATGAGGTGATCAAAGCGTTCGAGTTTATACAAGTTTATGGAGAAGCTTGTATTTACAAGAAAGTGAGTGGGAGCTCTATAGCGTTTCTAATATTATATGTGGATGACATATTGCTGATTGGAAACAATATAGAAATGCTGGAAAGCGTGAAGGAATATTTGAACAAGAGTTTTTCAATGAAGGACCTAGGAGAAGCTGCTTTCATATTAGGCATTAAGATCTATAGAGATAGATCGAGACGCTTGATAGCACTTTCACAGAGCACATACCTTGATAAAGTTTCGAAGAAGTTCAAAATGGATCGGTCCAAGAAGGGGTTCTTGCCTGTGTTACAAGGTGTGAAGTTGAGTAAGACTCAATGCCAAGTGACTGCAGAAGATAGAGAAAAGATGAGTGTCATCCCCTATGCTTCAGCCATAGGCTCTATCATGTATGCAATGCTGTGCACAAGGCCGGATGTCAGCCTTGCCATAAGTATGGCCAAAAGGTTTCAAAGTGATCCTGGAATGGAACACTGGGCAGCGGTCAAGAATATCCTTAAGTACTTGAAAAGGACTAAGGAAATGTTTCTCGTTTATGGAGGTGATGAAGAGCTCGTCGTAAAGGGTTACGTCGATGCAAGCTTTGACACTGATCCGGATGACTCTAAGTCCCAAACCGGATACGTATTTATTCTCAACGGGGGAGCGGTAAGCTGGTGCAGTTCTAAGCAAAGCGTGGTAGCCGATTCTACATGTGAAGCGGAGTACATCGCGGCCTCGGAGGCGGCGAAGGAAGGTGTCTGGATGAAGCAGTTCATGACAGACCTTGGAGTAGTGCCCAGTGCACTGAATCCAATGAACATGTTCTGTCACAACACTGGTGCCATTGCTCTGGCCAAGGAACCAAGGTTTCACAAGAGGACCAGACACATAAAGGGACGCTTCAACTCCATCCGCGATTACATCGAGGAGAAGGACATAAATATTTGCAAAGTGCACATGGATCTGAATGTTGCAGACCCGTTGACTAAACCTATTCCAAGGGCTAAACATGATCAACACCAGAACTACATGGGTGTTCGATTCATTACCATGTAAATCACATAGTGATGTGAACTAGATTATTGACTCTAGTGCAAGTGGGAGACTGTTGGAAATATGCCCTAGAGGCAATAAATAAAGTGTTTATTATTATATATCCTTGTTCATGATAATCGTCCGTTATCCATGATATAATTGTATTAATTGGAAACGCATTACATGTTGGGTAAATAGACAACACTTTGTCCCTAGTATGCCTCTAGTGAACTAGCTCGTTCATCAAGGATGGTCAAGGTTTCCTGACCATTGACATGTGATGTCATTTGATAATGGGATCACATCATTAGGAGAATGATGTGATGGACAATACCCAAACTATAAATGTAGCATATAATCATGTCAGTTTATTGCTACTGTTTTCTGCATGTCAAGTATATGTTCCTATGACCATGAGATCATGCAACTCACGGATACCAGAGGAGTGCCTTGTGTGTATCAAACGTCACAACGTAACTGGGTGACTATAAAGGTGCTCTACAGGTATCTCCGAGGGTGTCTGTTGAGTTGGCATGGATCAAGACTGGAATTTGTTACTCCGTGTGACGGAGAGGTATCTCAGGGCCCACTCGGTAATACAACATCACAATGAACCTTGCAAGCAATGTGTCTAAGTGTTATTCACGGGATATTGTATTACGGAACGAGTAAAGAGACTTACTGATAATGAGGTTGAACTAGGTATGGAGATACCGACGATCGAATCTCGGGCAAGTAACATACCGAAGAACAAAGGGAACATCACACGGGATTAACTGGATCCTTGACATAGAGGTTCGACCGATAAAGATCTTCGTAGAATATGTAGGAACCAATATGGGCATCCATGTCCCGCTATTGGTTATTGACCGTAGAGGTGTCTCTGTCATGTCTACATAGTTCTCGAACCCGCAGGGTTTGCACACTTAAGGTTTGGTGACGTTTCGGTAGTATAGAGTTATGTATGGTGGTGACCGAATGTTGTTCGGAGTCCCAGATGATATCCCGGACGTCACGACGAGCTCCGGAATGGTCTGGGGGTAAAGATTCATATATAGGAAGTCCTGTTTTGGTCGCCGAAAAAGTTTCGGGCTCATCGGTAGTGTACCGGTAGTGCCGGTAGTGTACCGTGAGACCATCGGGAGGGATATTTCGACCCAAGAGACTCCATGGGCTGTGGGAGAGTGTTTACCAGCTCTTAGTGGGCTGGTGGAAGTCCCACACAAGGCCCACGCGGTTTGGGGAAAAAGGCCCAAAGAGAAAAAGTGAAAAAAGGCAAAAATAGGGTGAATCCTAGTCCTACTAGGATTGGAGGTGGAGTCCACCTCCTCCACCTGGTTCGGCCAACTCCTTGGAGGCTTGGCCCTTGTGCCAAGCCTCCTCCTCTCTTCCTCTTATATATACTGGAGGTTTTAGGTTTTTTGCATAGAATTTTCAGCCACGTGCTGCCCATTCCTCCAGTGCATAGTTTCTCCTCTAGGTCGGATTTCTGCAGTGCTTAGGCGAAGCCCTACCGGAATAGCTCCACCACCATCACCGGAGCGCAGGAGCGCTGCTGGAGAACTCTTCTTCCTCTCCGCTCCTTCTTGCTGGATCAAGGCGGCAGAGATCGTCATCAAGCTGTATGTGTGCTGAACGCGGAGGTGCCGTCCATTCGGCACTAGATCGGAAGGATCATGATCAAGTTCGTGGGACGGATCGTGATCAAGTTCGTGGGATGGATCATGATTGGATCGCGGGATGGATCGTGATTGGATCGCAGGACGGATCGTGATTGGATCGCAGGTCGCATGGCGATTTGGATCGCGAAGACGGTCGACTACACCAACCGCGTTTCTTAACGCTTACCGCTTAGCGATCTACAAGGGTACATAGATCCACTCTCCCTCTCGTAGATGCTCATCACCATGGATAGATCTACGCGTGCGTAGGAATTATTTTGTTTCCCATGCAATGTTCCCCAACAGTTCGGAGTCCCGGATGAGATCCCGGACATCACGAGGAGTTTCGGAATGGTCCGGAGGTAAAGGTTCATATATAGGAAGTGAGGTTTTGGTCACCGGAAGAGTTTCGGGCATCACCGGTAACGTACCGGGACCACCGGAAGGGTTCCAGGGGTCCACCAAGTGGGGCTAGTGGCACCGGAGGGCTGCATGGGCCACAAGTGGGAGGAAACCAGCCCTAGGTGGTCTGGTGCGCCCCCTCAAGGGGCCCAAGGCACAACTTGAGGTGGGAGGGGGCAAACCCTAGAGGCAGATGGGCCCTAGGGCGCCACCCCTCCCACTCCCTCCTTGGTCGCCGCCCTAGATTGATCTAGGGTTGGCCATCGGCCCTGGGAAGGGAACCCTAGGGCTGCCGCACCCCTCCTCCTTCCCCCTATATATATGTGAGGTTTTGGGGGATGCCAGACACACGAGTTCTCTCTCTCTCTCGGTGTAGCCCTACCCTTCCTCTTCCTCGTTCTCCGCGGTGAAGCCCTGTCGAAGACCACACAGCTCCACCGTCACCACATCGTCATGCTGCCGGAGCTCTCCCTCAACCTCTCCTTCCTCCTTGCTGGATCAATGCGTAGGAGATGTCACCGGGCTGCACGTGTGTTGAACACGGAGGCGCCATTGTTCGACGCTAAGATCGGAGTCCACCGCGATCTGAATCGCTACGAGTACGACTTCACCAACCGCGTTCTTGTAACACTTCCGCTTAGCGATCTTCGAAGGTATGAAGATCCACTCTCCCCTTACTCGTTGCTGGTTTCTCCATAGATCTTGGTGAACACGTAGGAATTTTTTTGATTTACTACTACGTCTCCCAACAATTATGAGGGGCAGCGAACTCTATATAAGCCGCCCCTCCCCTCCTGCACAAGGGTTCGCAACCATTGTAATAGCAATATTCCACACGACATAAGCTCCCGAGCACTGAGACGTAGGGTTGTTACCTCCACGAGAGGGGCCTGAACTCATATATCCGTGTGTACACCCTCGCCGTAGCTAGGACTCTACCCTCTCCTTACGTACCCCTGCCATCTACTGTCAGGCTCGTCCCCACGACACTCCCCAAGCACGAGGTATGTCCCCCGCGAGGCATCCTGGCACTCCTCATAAAATGCCAAGACCCGCGAGGATTGATGCTTAACCTCGTGTGGGAGGACCGCTTCTGCTCCGTAGACGAGGAAGAATGGGGTCTCTCCGGTGGGCTTAGCAGCGGTGGTGCGGATGGACCATAACACGGACTGAAGCTTATCGAGCCAGCCCCTGCCGCATGCCTCAAGCTTCTTCTTGAAGCTTCTTGCCTTGAGGCCCCACAGGACCTCCGCGTTGGCATGCTCGGCCTGACCGTTGCTTCATGGGTGCACTACAAAAGCATAGCAAATCTGTGTTCCAAGGTTAGTGCAATATGTCCTAAAAAGGTTACTAGTGAACTGCGAACCATTGTCTGTGATGATGCGGTTGGGGACGTCGAAGCGGCTCATGAGGCCCATGATGAACTTGACGGCTGAGCCGGCTAGGATGGTGAGGACGGGCTCCACCTCCGCCCACTTGGTGAACTTGTAGAGGTAGCAGTACCCGCCAGCCGTTCGCGAAAAGGGCCCTAGTATATCTAGCTCCTAGACCGCGAAGGGCCAGTAGAGTGGGATGTTGGCATCGTTGAGCGTTGTAGGCCAGTAGAAGCCCCTATGGAACACCTTCCCCACAAGGGTGAGCGACGAGGAGTGGTCCCGTAGTCTCCTCCGTGGATTTCCGCCAGCAACTCGCTCCCTGCTCTCTGGACACGCATCGCAATGCGACATCGTTTGGACGCCTGCGGTACAGCTCATCATCCTTCAAACAGTATGTTGTGTCCTGTTGTGCCGCGCGATCTGCTTCTTCCTCCTTTTCTAGTAGCGTGTCATGGAGCAGGTACGCTAGGAACTCCTGAGTCTAGTCGTCAGACTGGGGCTCCAGCGCCAGGAGCAGTCGGGCTCCCAAGGCCGGGCCACAAGCTGGAGCCCCCGCGGGCGGTGCTGGGGGCAACTCCTCACTCTATGGCGCCTGGTACACGGTCGGGGGTGCCATGGATGGCTTGAAGAGACGTTCCTCGAAGACGCTTGGCTCGTGAGGCTCGCAACGCAACGCCCTCTTGGCGATGTCATCGGCCTCCTTGTTCGCTCCGCGTGGGATGTGGTGCAATTCCAAGCCCTGAAAACGCTTTTCAATCTTACGTACGTCTTCCAAGTATGCCTCCATGTGTTCGTCATTAGGCGTATACTCCTTGTTGGAGTAGTTGATGAGGATCTGGAAGTCGCCCTTGATGGTGAGGCGCTGGATTTCCAAGGCCGCCGTGGCCTTGAGGCTAGCGATCAGGCCCTCATATTCCACGATGTTGTTGGGGACCTTCTCGCCATGTTGGAAGCAGAGCTGCACAGAGTAGTAGAGCTTGTCCCCGGTCGGGGAGACGAGCACGGCCCCGACCCCCGCTCCCCTGCGTGCAAAGGCCTCGTCGAAGTGCATGGTCCAACCATCGGGTGCCTCGTCCCTGGGGGTGAGGGACTCGCCCTCGTCCAGCCCTCGGTCGGGGGCGTCCATCCATTTGGCCACAAAGTCCGCCAAGGTTGCTCCATTAATGACCCTGGTCGTGTTGAATTCTAACTCGAAGGCTTGCAGCTCGATGTTCCACTCCGCGACTCTCCCCACGGCATTGGGGTTGCCCAACACTTTCTCCAAGGGCGACTTTCTCCAAGGGATACGCATAGACGACCTGATGGGGTGGGCCTGGAAGTAATGTCGCAGATTACTTGAAGCGATAAGAAGCGCAAGCAGGAGCTTTTGCTGCATAGGGTAACGCAAGCGCGCGTCCCGTAGTATGGTGCTGACGTAGTACACCGGGTGCTCGATGAGGGAGAAGTCTTTCGCGCTGCCCCGCTCCACAGCGGGTTCATGAGATCCAGGTGCCTCAGGGGTCAACAGGGCGGCCAAGGCCTCAGGAGCACCGTCTTGGAGAGGAGAGGGCTTTGGGGCATTTTATGAGTCACTTTGCTCTACGACGAGGGATCTGCCTGCGCCTGAGGGAGTTGCACACGCGTCGTCGCGCTCCTCCGTTACCGCCATGAGCGCAACGCTGGCGGAGTGTGGCATGGTTGGCCAAGTACAACAATAGGGGCTCACGTGGGCAGGATGCCACCATACCCGGTGAGCTCGTGAGGTAGCGCTTGAGTCCCTCGAACGTTGAATTTGCCTCCGGAGTCCACTCAAAGGGGCCCTTCCTCTTCATGAGCTTGAAGAACGGCAATGCGGGCTCGCCAAGCTTGGAGATAAAGCGCCCCAAGGAGGTCACATAGCCTGCCAGCTTCTGCATTTCCTTGAGGGTCTGAGGCGGACTCATCTTGCTTATAGCCTTGATCTTCTCTGGGTTGGCCTCGATCCCTCGGTGCGACACCAGGAAACCAAATAGTTTACCCGACGGGACCCCGAAGACACACTTCTCGGGGTTCAGCCTCAGGCTCACCTGCCACAAGCTCCCGAACGTCTCCTCTAGGTCCTCGATCAGGGTCTTGGCTTCTCGCGACTTGACCATGGTGTCGTCAACATAGGCTTCGGCGTTCCTTCCAAGCTGCTGCCCCAGGGCAATGTGCATCAACCGCTGGAAGGTTACGCCTGCATTTCGTAACCCGAAGGGAATGCACATGTAGAAGAACACACCGCACGAGGTGAGGAAGGCCGTCTTCTCGACGTCCTCCACCTCCATCTTGATTTGGTGGTAGCCAGAGAAGGCGTCCAAGAATCATAGGAGGTCACATTCGGCGATGGAGTCCATGATCTGGTCGATGAGCGATAGAGGGAACGGGTCTTGGGGGCAAGCCTTGTTGAGGTTCATGAAGTCGACGCACATGCGCTCCTTCCCGCCCTTCTTCGGGACGACCACTGGGTTGGCCAGCCACTCCGGGTATTACACCTCCCAGATGACCCCGGCTTCCTTTAGCTTGCCGACCTCCTGGGCGATGAATGCATGCTTCCCATGGACCTGCCTTCTCGCCTTTTGCATTATCGGGTGCGCGCTGCGGCATCCCGTGAGGTGGTGCTCAATCACATCCCTCGGGACCCCCACCAGGTCGGACGCGTTCCATGCAAACACATCCTTGTTTGCACGAAGGAAGGCCACCAATGCCTCCTCCTTCTTCGGAGGGAGGCCGGCGTCGAGGGTGAAGGTGCGTCCAGGGTTCTCGTCGTCTACAGGCACTTGCTTCGTCTCAACTCGGCTCTAAGAGAACATCTGCTTCTTCTTTACCGGTGCGGCATCGGTGGTGTCCCCAGCGTCCCCCGAAGCATGCGCGGCGTCCCCCGCGTTAGGGTGCGCCACAGTCGTGGCCTTGTAAGCAAGCTTGAGTGGGTGAACCGCATCCTTAGCGTCTCCGGCGATGGAGAGGATGCCGCTGCTCCCAAACATCTTGATGAAGTTGTAGCTTGGGTGTGTTGCCGCCATGAACTTGGCGATGGCGGGGTAGCCAAGAATTGCGTTGTAAGGGAGGTGGATGTGGGCGACGTCAACGTCGATCTGCTCGGTGCGGTAGTTGTAGCGGATGCCAAAGGTGACAGGGAGGCGCACCCACCCCAAGGGGGCGACGGAGCTCCTGGCCACCTTGAAGAAGGGTTTGGAGGGAACGAGCTGGTCATAGGGCACCTGAAGCATGTTGAAAGCTTCCACGGAGAGGACGTTGAGGCCGGCTCCGCCATCGATGAGGGTCTTGGTGACAACCACGTTGCTTTATGGTTGGTGTACAAATCATGGGGAGCATACTGGCGGCGGCCATTGTCCTGGGGTGGTCGTTGGGGCCAAAGGTGATGTCAACCTCTGGCCACGTTCGAAGCTGCGGGGCCTCGAGCCATGGCCGAGCCGCACTCGCCTGGCGGAGGAACTGCTTGACCTAGCGGCTGGAGGCTGGCTCCTGCGATCCGCCGAGGATGCACGTGACCGCGGAGAGTGCGAGACGAAACGAGGCGCTCCCGCACGTCATGGGCCGCTCGGCCTCGGAAGTGACACCGTCCATGGAGCCAATGAGCCGATGCCTGACTGCGGCCATGGAGGAAGGAGCTTCAACACGCCACCTACCTGGCGTGCCAAATGTCGGATTTCGGGCTCCGCAAAACCCAAAGAGGTTCGAACTCAGGGGTGTGTACGAAGATCCCCACCAGCTCCGGCCTCAAGCTCACCGTCGACGACCTAGCTCGATGAGCTCACTCAGTCGCAGGAAGAGGACCAACACATGAGGATTTACCCAGGTTCGGGCCGCTGCGAAGCGTAAAACCCTACTCCTGCCTTTGGGTGGATTTCCTCGCGAGGAGGTTTGTGGATGAATTAGTACATTGGTGTGCGACCTCGCGAGGATGCTTGAGTGGTGTTCAATCTGTCTATGGCCTTGCTTTCTACAGAGCCGCATAGCCTCTATTTATAGTGGCCAGTGTCCTCTTCCCATGTCGCAATGGCGGGAAAGGATCCCACAACGACCAAATTCGAAGAGGGACAAGAAGTACACCCTTATCCTGACGAAAGGTGGTCTTCACCTGCAAAGTAACTGGTGGTGATGCAGTGGAGGGCTCGGCGATGACGTGTGTCCGCGAGATCGTGTTCTTGGTCTTGTCGCGCCGGAATGGAAACCTTGGGGGGTGCTTTGGGAGCCTGCATACATGCTTGCCTCCTTTGCACCAAAGAGGAAATTATCTTCTCTTCGCGCTCTGGTGCCCGCCTGGCCCGTCATGCATCATCCTTGACCTCCCAAGGCCGAGTGTTGCATAGAGATCTCCGCCCCTCGGGAGGCAACATGGGGAGGCCTCTTCCTCTCGGTGGTCTTAGCGTCGTTCTCCTCATGAGGGTGGAGCTCCCGCGAGGACCTTGTTCTCAAGTGATGCCGGGATGGTCCGTACCAGGCCGTTGAAGTGGGTTACATGCTGGGCCGCAGGCTGGCTGGTCTGGGTACCCCCGTTCCAAGAACGCCGACAATCGTATTCAGACGAAGAAGATGAGTGGAAAGGAAATTACATCCTTTGGCATACGTGCCTTGGGGTAGACGTTGTCAGCTCCGTCCACAGGGAGCTCGGTCTCCTTTATCTTGAAGAGTGATGCCCACTTGTTGTTCAAATTAGCACGAAAGAAAAATGGTGGATCGTCAGCGGGTCCTTGAGAGTGTAGAGCCACATCGGGTTTGCCCGCAGTTGTAGTGGCAAGATCTTGCGGTGCAGCATCACGTTGTTGATGTGCGCCAGCTTGGCATGGGTTCCAAGCTTGAAGATCTTCGACTGTAGGATGAAGGCCTCCTCGGAATTTCCCCATTCCCCATTCTTCGGTTGCCAGGAATATAACTTCCTCGGCGGCAACCCTGTGAAGGGAGGGAGTGTAGCTAGGTTCCCGACACGAGGCTCGATGATGTAGAACCACTCCTCTTGCCACCTCTTCATCGTCTCGACGTATGTGCTTTCCGGCCACGCTGCCTTCTCGCGTTTACTAATAATCGACCCGTCGCATTCGGCGAGGTCGCTACCACTCACGCGGCCGCCACCACTCTTAGGCTTGCATTACAAGGTGCTTAGACATGAGCCGAGGTGGGGAGGGATCTGCAGGAAGGCCTCACATAGTGTAATGAAGGAGGCAAGGTGGAGGATCGAATTTGGGGCAAGATTGTAAAAATTGACCCGGTATAAGAAGAGAACCCCCTCCCTCGCACAAAGGGATGGAGGGGGAAGCCCAGACCTCTGACAAGGTGGGAAACAAAGATGACCTCTCCCTGCCTTGAGGAGTGGGGACACGCTGGTTAGGTTCTGGCACCCTGCAGGCTACACCAGCGGGTATGTAACCCGCTGCCCGAAGCTCGTTGATGGTGGCGAGGTTTGCTATTGGAGCACACCATCACCTCTTCATATCTGCGTCCGCCATTGTGATGGAAATGAGCAGAGAAGAATGTGGTCACAGGAAGTGGGAGGAGTTCTTGATGCGGGAGCAATAAGGAAGCACGGGGTGGGGGGGGAGGTTTAATCGCCCTAGGCCTCTATAGGCTCGTAAAAAAGGCGAACAACCCCCTTAACCACGTCAGTGGAATCGCCACGTTTCTTATGAATCAAGCCATTGTGGACGCGTCGAGTGTGTTACTCGATTGATGATACACCCCCGAAATGCGGGGAATGGTCTTTGTTTTCATACGACATACCAAGAGTCGCCTCGAACCGCGGCTCGAGTAAGTTATGAACCAATGTACATGATGTCATTAAGATGACGATCTGGTAAAAGTTTTCAGAACCTCGTCGTGGGATTGGTTTGCAATATGGTCTTTTTGGGCTCTAGTAGACACCTCAGATGAATAAAAGGGATATGCCGATTACTTGGGAATTCTTGAACTCGTGTGTCAAGCAAACACCCTATTATCCAAAGTCACATATTCGAAGATTGTTCCATGAAGATCCTTATGAACGTCGAAGGCTAGTTTGGGGGCTACTAAGGGAGTCCTGGACTAGGAGGTCCCAACCGAGGTGGGCTAGTTAATGGGTCGGGCTGGAGGTCCACCTTGGAGGGAGGACTTCAGAGGCTTTGGGACGAGGCTGTGCATCTAGGATTCTGCTGAAGACTTGACGTGCGCTCCAAGGGAGAAGGATTCCTTTCGCCGCATAGTGCATAGGTGATAACCGACATTCGTGTAACCCTAGATACCCCCGGTACCTATATAAACCATGGAGTTTAGTCCGTAGAGGATATTCATACACAACATCATACCCATAGGGTTTAGCCCATAAATCCATGATCTCGAGGTAGATCAACTTTGTAATCTCTACTATATTATTACAACAAGAGCAGGACATAGGGTTTAACCTCCATCAAGAGGGCCCGAACCCGGGTAAAAGCCTCGTGTTCTTCATCTCCTGTTACCATCTATCCGATCTCATAGCTCGCCCCCCTACCCGAGATATGTCGTTTAACACCGACACCCATGCTTGTGGCCACTTGGTGGGTCCCATTTTGTTGATTCTTTCGCTAATAAATTTTATGTATTCTGGAAATAATCTTCGTCAATTTTCAGCTCAATCCGAGAACTTTTATTTATGCACAAAAACAATACCATGGTAGTTCTACAGAAAAACAATGCCAGTTCGGGTTAGTTTCATTCAAATCATGCAAATTATAGTCCAAAACAAGAGCAAAAGTGTTTTTAAAAGTAGATACGTCTGGGACATATCAATCAACCTTTGAACTTTGTGCTCTTCATAATGCAGATCGACACGGAGAACAAGGGAAAGGAGGTGGTGACACCAATGGAGCAGGACAAGGGCAATGATGTGGTGCCGCCCTCGAAGGTGACGCCCATCTAGATGCCGTCCACTGACGATGACGAGGCGTCGGAGGAGCCCCCAAGCGGCAAGTGCCAGAACTACGACCACTACCATGAGGAGGGTGGGCCAACCCGCTTCTGCAAGGTGAGCATTGCCCCGAAGTTGGAGGCCATACCAATACCCCTAGACTTCACCAAACACTCCCTGTCTATGCCGACGGAGTTCAAGCTCAAAACGAACACCAACTGCTCATGGAGGGTCACCATTCGACTAATGAACGACAGGGTCACCCTCGACCAGGGGTTGGGCCACCTTCCTGTCATATCAAGATCGACTACATGGTGACCTTCAGGTTGATGACCCCCGACACGCTAAAGGTCACCGTCTTCAACGATGATGACATTGAAGCAATGACCAAGTGTGGGAGGCACGACGATGCCTTCACCGCGAACTTCTAGGACAACACTTCCTATGCTCCAATTGGTCTAGTTTCATATCGTACTATTTTGCTTTGAACTGATATGTTTATGTGTGGCACTATATTTAAACTGCTTGCTATGGTTTAAAACTATCTTCTGTTGTGTGTCTATTGGTTATTCTTCATGCCGTTGTGTGTTGGTAACCTCACCACCTCATCGAAGAGGTTACGAGATAATAGACGTTGAATGCAATAAAACACCATGCTTTGTGTTTGTACCTACACAAGCGAGCAACCAAAATACCATGCGTTTCGTTACACCGCATGGAACCTAAAGGGTATGCATGCAACCAAACCAGATGCAAATGTTGATTTCCTGCATGTTTATCTCACTCAGCCCTTGTTTGGAAAAGCAACCAAACACGTCCATACTCCCCAAGCAACCTAACTTTTGCTTTCGAGAGGGAGTGAAGATCACGTGTGAAGCACACCCATACTTCACATCAGTTTCAAGGTCGCGAGCAGTTTTTCAAATCATTATCATTTTTCAAATTCTTGATTTTTTGTTCAGATGCACAATTCTTTTTCTAGTTCGTGAGCTTTTGTTTCAAATTAATGTTTTTTCTAAATTCGTGATTTTTTTGAAACTCAAGATTTTTTTGGATTCATGATATTTTCTAATTCATGAACTTTTTTCAAACTCATGAACATTTTTTTTCAAATTCGTTCACTTTTTTCAATTCATGAAAATTTCCAAATCAATGATTCTGATTCAATGAAAGGTCAGGAATAAAAAATCAGTCGAAGTGAAAAATAATCGACATTTAAAAAGACCAGCCGTAAGTGCATTTTTTATTTTTTTTGAGATCAGCTAGCCGTAGGTGCAGAGTTGGTACAGCTAGTGGTCAAAGCTAATGGGCCGCAGCTCGCGCTCTTTCCGCCACAAGCGCTGTATAGGCGCTCCCGTCGACCCCGCGGCGTCTCCCCGCCCAGTCCTCAGTTTTGGCGGGCTTTCTCCCGCCCACCGAACCGCCCACCACACTCCAGAAGCCCCACCCCCCACCCTAAAAAAAAAAAGAAGAGAGAGACAAAAACCCCACATCAGAAGTCTGACCCCCCGGAAGATCCCCAAACCTTCGACGGCTCCGCTTGCGAATCGCCGGCGAGGAGGAAGGGAGCGGCGATGGCGGGGACCATCTCCCGCATCCGGCTGGAGAACTTCATGTGCCACTCGAGCCTCCATATCGAGCTCGGCGAGCACGTGAACTTCATCACCGGGCAGAACGGCAGTACGCTTCCACCCAAACCCTAGCCCCCCCCCCCTCCCCCCCTTTTCTTTTTCTCTCTCCCCCCCCCCCCCCCCCCTCTCTCACACACACATACCGACGCGCCTTTTCTTCTTCGTGCTGGCGCAGGCGGAAAGAGCGCGATCTTGACGGCTTTGTGCGTCGCCTTCGGCTGCCGCGCCAAGAACACGCAGCGGGCTGCCAAAGTTAAAGACTTCATCAAGACTGGCTGCAGGTTGCGCCCCCCTTCTGTACCCTCTAGTATCTTTTATTTTGTCTTCTAAAAAAGTCTATAATAATCGCTGAGTCACTATCGGAAAAAATAGATTTTATCGCGAGGATAGTTGTTGGTTGGGAATAGCTGCTGTGTGGTGCAGATTGGTATGATGACTGATGCACACCATTTAGATGGGTTTCCGGATGCGGTTTTTGCACACCATTTAGGAACATCGAAGGTTAGACAATCTCTTCGGTTGGGCCTAATCCCTGTCGATCCTAACAAGTAGGCGAGGTGTTGGGACCGGATTACAGAAAAAGCAGTGTTATGCTGCTAGCACTTGGGTCAATTTTTATTATATGATAATATTTATTGAACATTTGAACAGCATGCGTTGCATTAACACACACCAAGAGTTACCTGTCCGAGCCTTGTCCATACCCTTGCACATGACACTTGTCACTAACATTCTTCAAAGCTGTATTGCCTGAGAATCTGCCGCAGTCATTGTTAGGCAATGTTGCAGCTGTATGGTTCAGAGAAAAGAATAGAGATCACATGATTTGTCAAAAAACTTATAACAACGGTCTGGTTTTATTGCATTAATTGATGTATTTTTCAAACAGAGTACCAACTGTCGCACATCACACTGTTAATATTACTATTAATAGAGTAAATTGCACTCTGCACCAGGCAGGTCGCCACTTCTTTCACTTTGCAGCAGGTCACACGGAAGTTTTAACTGTGCACCAGATATAGCACAATAATATTAGGTTGGTAGGTCCCATACAAACACTTGTTCGAAAAGATTCATAAAAAACCATACATGTTATGGTATGAAATACATGCCTATATTTACTTAGAAAGACATCATTTCAGTTGAAAATTCATACATGTTTGGTAATCCAGACATTATTCTTTTTTATGGGTCATATAGTATTTTTCTAACAACAATCTGTAGGTATGTATTTCGTTCTATAATAAACATGTAGCATAATAACTTAGTTTAGCTTGAAGATTTTTCTGTAAAAAATTCAACAGAGGCTGCCTGTTAAAAGCAGACAGTCTCTGGGGTTAGATCTTTGCAATTTGGTGAAATAGCGGCTGAACCTGCTGGTTCACCAAAGGACTGCCCTTGTCCGTATAAAATAATGTTAATCATTCCAAATGGTCAACCACCAGTTGAACGATTGAACATTAAATCAGAAGGTTGGCTGGGTGAATGACTGGCCATGCTTTAGTAGCTATGGTCTTACGTATGATTGTGGAATTGATGACTGCATCGATCATGATAGCATGTTTCTACTATACAATCTGTGGTTAATGGTTTTGCATTTATCCTCTGACTGTTCTATCTCTCTTTCGTGATCGATTTAATGTAGTTATTTTTGTTAAATTTAAATCGCAGTTATGCAGCAATTGCTGTTGACATCAACAACCAAGGGGAAGACTCGTTCAAGCCTGACGTATACGGAAACTTAATTAAATTGGAACGCAGGATTACTGAGTCATCGAGTTCTACGATTTTAAAGGATCAACATGGTACTCATACTTGATCCATCCTCCTCCCAGTTGTTGGTTGTGCCCGTCTATTATAAACATTTCATGTGTAAAGTTGTTTAGATTCTGTTTTAGCTGTCAAATTAGTACTTTAGGTTTCAGTTCTCACTTTGCTAACCTGTACTCCCTCCGTTCCATATTAGTTGTTGCTCAAACGGATGTATCTAGTACTGAAATATGTCTAGATACATCCGTTTCACTGACAACTAATATGGAACGGAGGAACTATTATTTTAATGGCAATCCTATTTTTTCTGTGACCTTACCAGATTTCTCAGTTTCTAGTTGTATTTTTCTATTCAAAGATGGCACATTTCTGAACTTATGATTGTTGCATTTCTCCATTCATTATCCATTCTTGTGTTGACTGCATATCTTTATTCTGTTTAGTGGCACATCTTTCCTATCCTTAGTTGTCTCAACTTTCCATGTTGGCAAACGACACACGTGTTGCTTGTGCTTGACTACTTACTGTACATGTTTGCATGGCTGCAGAAAGTCTGTTTTTTTTACTTATAATTAGGCTCAGATAATCTTTATATGTACCAGGTATTTACACGTTGCATACATTTCCATACGTTGTTAAATGCTACTACCTCTGTTTATAAATGTATAAGACGTTTTGACAGTTTAAATTGAACTACCAAAACATCTTATATTTAGGAACAGAGGCAGTAGTTAGGCATGGAAATAAACACTGGTAGCACTTATTTTCATTCTTTCCAGGAAAAAAAAACTTAATCTCAGTTGAGCTCACCTAGAGATGGTGCTACCCCAAAAGACTTCTGCATGGTCCAAATTGCATCATGCACATCTGATTGCTGTTAGATCAAAGTCCTCGCTTGAATTGAAAGTGGCAGTAAAATTCTGAACTGGTTAAATTGATCAAATGATGGCTGGTGTAAATTTACCAATCCCTCCGACGATATTACTTGTCGCAGCTTTGGTACAACTTTACACCTTTAGTATAAAGTTGTACTAAAGCTGCGACAATTATTATGGATCGGAGAGTATATTAATTAATTAACTATGGTAGCTATTCTTGTATTTGTATTTACTAACTGCACAATATTTTATCATGCTATACTATACTGTGCCTATTGTGATAATATGTGCTGGAACAGGTAAGAAGGTGGCAAATCGTAAAGATGATCTTAATGAGATAATTGAACATTTTAATGTAAGTTGCTTGTTTGCTGATGAATACTATTTTTTATGTAGTGGTTTCACTCATCCAATTGTTTGTTTACTATTTTCTTTCTGTATTAGGTCAGTTATGAAAAAAAAGGTGTAGAAACTGATGGACCCTTCATCTACTTCTCCTCGCTGCACCTTTGCGTGTGTATATATAGATAAATAAATGCATGTAAGGATAAGATATATTAAAACAACTGCAAGAAGACACCATGCTCTCTTCCTCTCTAGCTTTTTTCTCTCGCTCCACCTCAATTATGCTATTGGTCATCTTCATAATCACATATCCACCATCCCCCTTCCCGCCTGCTCGCTCTCCTTGTTCTTTCTCTACTGACTACTCAGACACGAGACATGCATGAAGAAATTTCATTGGGATGCACACATACATGCTAATTGTTTTGTTTTTGTCTTATCGCTGTAAGGCCTCCTTTGGTTCATAGGATAGGAATAACATACAACAACAACAAAGCCTTTAGTCTCAAAAACAAGTTGGGGTAGGTTAGAGCTGAAACCCTTAAGATCTCACAACCAACTCATGGTTCTGGCACGGGATCGGAATAGGAAAATCATAGGAAGTGAGATGACATGTGTATCAATTCATGGAGGGAAAGAGATGCCATTTGATGCACAGGATAGGAATTTTTTCATTGAATCTATGCTAATGTTTTATTTCCTTTGAAATGTCAAGGATTTATTCCTATCCTACATAGAAATAGGAATCCATTCCTACAAATCAAAGGGCTCCAAAGGATTTTTTTCCTATAAGATTCCTATCCTATAGAATTCCTATGAAATTCCTGTATACCAGAGGAGGCTTAAGTATATTCATGGGCTAATAACTCATCCTATGCCCCTGTTCTCCTATTAGTAACCCAGCTAATTCAACATGCATGCACATTCTAAGATATGACAAACTCACTAACCAGTATAAACTTTACAAAATAAATGTTAACATGCTTGTGCTATATTTATGAGAGGGGATGGAGATATGTTACTCGCTAGGGGAGGAATTGGGAAGGGGATTGATCCAAGCTGTTTGCACAAGTATGGGTTTAAGAATTGAAAAGAAAGGGATAGAAGTAGAGACCAGGTGAAAGGGAAAGTAAAGCCTGTGCTTTATGTGCCTCTGCCGAGCGAGCAGACACGCATCACCATCACCTCAAGGAACTTTAAAGTGAGCTGAAGCTCCTTCCTTTGCCTTTGCCATTGGCCTTGCCATGTCTGCTTTTCGCCCCTAGCCCATGCTGCCAAATCTGTCAGTAACACATGGCATGTCAACCAATGGGAAAGGATAAAGTGACACAGTTCAGTTGGTGCACTACGCCTGCCTATGTACAAGAGCTTGTTGAATCGTCAAGCAGGCCTTCATATGTGTAGAGCTTACTGAATTATCAATCAAGCCTTCGCGTATGGAGCTTACTGAGCTGTCAAGCAGGGCTTTGTGTACACAAGTGCGCAATCATAGTGGCACTTCACCTAATTCCCTCTTGCACCTTGGTCTGTCATCTTCGCTAATCATACCTTATGAGGACAAACCCTCAAAGCAAGGAACTGGTCTGTTGTTGTGGCCTGGCTTTCACGTTACTTCCTCCACCTTGTATCTGGCGTCTTGCCCACACACATGGTGTAGACAAAGTAGAGGATTTGAACCTTGCGATTCAGCACACAGGAACAAGTCTAAAAGGCAGCAACTCATGCAGCAAACAAGGGATTTGGACAAGCTTACCCCAAAAGTTGGTAACTGGCATCTACCCTGAAACACACATCGTAGTCTTATTCAGAACATAATTGCATTTTACTAACCGCATGTCATGCCTTTATAGTAGCAAGCGACTCCCTAACTTCACCCAGAAGGAAATAAAGAACAGAGCTCTAATTTCATGTCTCGGCTAAACACAAGGAAAGTAAAACAGGAATTCATTGTCTCTTTTTTTGTTTTTGCACCTTGCACTGGCAAGCTCCTTCGGTGAAAAAACAAAATCCCGAATTTCAGCCTTTTCTGGTTCTCTTCTCTTCAAGCCGATATATTTCTATAATAAACTGAATTGCATTCAAAACGTGCACAGTAAGGTATCTGGCCGTGGTGGCTGATGGCTACTTCCATCTAACGTAGCACGGGTCCAATTTGGAAACCTTTAATGTGATACCTCCTCTTGATATTATTTAGCTGCTACTAGAAATCTACTTTGGATGATTCCTCTGAACCAAAATAACCTCCTGAAGAGCAACATGTCTATACATAGCAGCAGTTTACTTGTCTAAATCGTCGTAAGATAGTCGCAAGAACCTTGGAGTGTAAGCAATTGGTGCATCAGTAGTTTTTATGACAGACTTCGTTGTGTCGATACTGGAGTTGGATTCGACTAGGATTTCACCGCCGTGTATCAGCACTATTCTACCATTCATGATATGGACCTCAAACCGTTTTTTATACCTTTCCGTGGAAGTACCTTGAGTCCTTGATTGAATGTCATGGATGTTTTATGTTTTTACATCCTGATCCATATGCAACTTTTCAGATCGATGTTGAAAATCCTTGTGTAATTATGAGTCAAGACAAAAGTAGAGAATTCCTGCACTCAGGAAATGACAAGGATAAGTTTAAGGTAATTATCAGTTCTTTCAGTTTCTTGCCGGTACCGCTGTATCAATATGTGTGCTTTACCTACTTTTATTTTATGTGTTGGAGCATCTATGGTTTTATGGACTTGAATGGAATTGTATAGTCATATTCTGCAGGGTCCCATGGTATTTAGTCACTTCTAGATGTAATCAGTCGTCTTGTGAAGCACACCTTCTGTTAGTCAATTGTATAATACTGTGATTGCATGTTTATTTGTGTCCTGGCTGATGGGTTTCCAGTTTTCTGTATAACCAATTACCCCCTCCGGTCCATATTAGTTGTCGCTCAAACAGATGTATCTAGCACTAAAATACGCTTAGATACATCCACTTGAGCGACAAGTAATATGGATCGGAGAGAGTAGCATTTTTGATAGACTCCAATAGATCATGATTTGATGAGAACATGGCACTCAATGTATTCAATGGCAGGCAATATATCTTTTGGTAGTTTACGACTTCATATGACCCTTGAGCTGATGTGCTATATAATGCAGTGATGCTGTTGATTTGAGCTCATAATTCTGCCTTATACCTGTGCTTGCTATACCACTTCCTCTGTTATAACTCTGAGCACTGCTCTTGTTCTTATACTGTCCTCACATTATGTCTTGTTGCAGTTCTTTTTCAAGGCTACTCTTCTTCAACAAGTCAATGAGTTACTGGAGACAATAAGAGATCAGCTGAACAATGCAGACTCTGTTGTTCAAGAGTTGGAGAAGTCAATTAAGCCAGTGATGAGAGAACTTGATGAATTACGAGAGAAGATAAAGAATATGGAACACATAGAAGAGATAGCACATGATATCGATAATTTGAAGAAAAAGTTAGCCTGGTCATGGGTTTATGAAGTCGACCAGCAAATTGAGGAACAGACAGTGAGACTCCAGAAACTCAAAGAGCGAATTCCTGCATGCCAAGAAAGAATTGACCGAAATACAGTAAGTTATATCCTTTTTACTAGAAACTCCATTGTGTTATTGTATCCTCTGAGCACCAATATGGTTTTCAGTTTTTTTTGTAACAACAACAACAAACAACAACTGAGCCTGTAGTCCCAAACATTGTGCTATTGTAATTTTTTTTGTAATATAAAACATAAATCATTGCAACCCATAAGACAGATAACACTCCATCCTTGTAAAAACGTTATAGAATAATTCCACCACACTAACAATTCAATTCAGTGTCAGGAAGAAATCAATGTTTCTTGGTCAATATTTTGCCAAATTCGTTTGAAAATGTATTAGCTATTCCGTTTGCAGTGGCACTGTCTAAGAAAGTACTCCTCCGTCCCAAATTAAGTGACATGCTTTTAGTTCAAATTTGAACTAGAACCACATCACTTATTTGGGACGGAGGGATTATCTTAATACAGTTCAAAATGGTCTCAAATAATTTCTTGAACATATGTTGAATTGCCATGTGTTTGGCTTGTCAAACTTTATGCGAGCTTGCTTACGGTGTCACCTATTTGAACATCATCTGTTCGGCTAATTCAAGTGATGATTTGGGCAAGATTCATGGAGTGAACTACCGCAATAGTGCGTCAAAATCATCCTCTGTAGTTATGTTTGAAAATACATGTTCCTTGTATATCAGGACTTAAATGTTGATGGGTCATTTACTGAATTATATCTTTGTATCTTTTAGGTCGTTATAGATGACCTGAAGAAAGAGCTAATTGAAAAGGAAGAACTTGTAAGATCTTTAGGCGATAAGACTCATGAAGTGAACAACATGAAGAAAAGTATGGAAGATAACATTGCTGAGGTATGTGAGTAGTTGATGTAGCATCCATTATGTTCAGGGAAATTTAGTTATATTTCAACCAAAAGGCTGTAGAGCCACATGCATCTCTGTTGTATTTGTACATGGAAGTGAAAAAGTCATAGTCATGATACATGTAGGCAAATTATGACCGTCAAGGCATCAATTGTTAGCAATCCTTCTAGTAGTCACATCTTTGTGTCTACAGTGCTTATTAGGCCTATAAGTTGTTATTATCTCATGTTCTGATGCTGGCTATTCATGCAGAACTAAATCTGCAATAATTTCTGGCTTAATGATATGTTCATTTTGGCTGTATCGAAGTACTGCCACATATGAGGTGCTAGGATTCCTATTGGTGTCAGCTTAATTTTGCCTAGTATTAATTCTGTTTGAAATATAAGGATTACATGTTCGGTAATCTTGTTTGAAAATATTGCACGTAATTTTTTTCTCATTTTCTCTCCTCATTTCTAAGTAAATACCCACACTATCTGATCCCTTATTCTCAAAACATTAACATCATGGACATCTATCTGCCACGGACATGATTGTAGAATGACTGCTACTTGTCTTTCTTAACAATTGTCATGTTCCTCTTGTTCACAGGTTGTGAAGTTGAAGATAGAACTAGAGGCGGAGCATGAGCGTGGTACACGTATGCTGGAGAAAATGAATGGCCGCTTGAAACAAATGCAGGCACAACTCCATGATTTCCAAATGCAGCATATGCAATTTACTCAAGTAAGCTGTTCTCCCACATAAAAATAATTCCACCATACAACTATTTAGTAGATAGTGTTACAAAAGATTTAGTCCGTCCATCTGCTTAGGCAGCTGCCTGCCAATGGAAGGCAGAGCACAGCAGCCTGCATGGATTGATGAAGATAGAAGGGGAAGTCTAATACACCCCAATTCACAGCAGCCACACTTTGCCATACAATGTTGCCACACTTGCCTAAGGTTAGTTCTTCAAAATGAGAGCCACAAGTTGGCAAGTCTACGGGAATCTTGCTACACTTTTTGAGTGTATGTGAAGTGGGACCCTAGTATGGCTTGCCAAATGTGTGGCTTGAACCAAACACCCACCTAAGTTGGTCAAACTTGCCTAACCTTAGGTGTGGCAACCTTTGGCAAACTTAGTTGCAAACCAAACAGCCCCTTAGTCCGTCCACCTGCCTAGTCAGCTGCCTGCCAATGGAAGGCAGAGCACAGCAGCCTGCATGGATTGATGAAGATAGAAGGGGAAGTCTAATACACCCCAATTCACAGCAGCCTGCATGACAGTCTAATGCTATTCCACCGCATGCTACTGTAGCTACCACATTGCTCTAAAAAGTGCACTGGAGCAGCGAAGGAGTGAGCTGCAATCTGGATCCACAGCAGAGGATGGGGCAGGGGAACCAGACCAACAATTAGGATAACATGGTTCTTAAAGCGTCAATCTAAGCTATGGCATACGCGTCACCGTGAAGGTGCCATAGGATTGTAAGGCATAACCCTCACCTTTGACATTTAGCACTTGACTGCCATAGAGAAGTCCCCGTCACCGCAAGGGGTCTTTTGGGCTGTGAGGAAGTTATGTGCTGTATGGATAGTGGCAATCTGTCAACGTTTTTCATTTTCTCTCATAGTAGATGTGTTGAGTGTCTTTTCCTACAATGAAGGCGTTGCCTTACCTTGCCTAAGTGATGGGCTTCTTGCCTTACCGCCTTAAAACTACTAAGGCTAGGGGATCTGGTGATGGCTGAGAAGGAATCTAGCTAGGCGATTGAGATTGAGAAAGAGTGGTGGTGATTTGTGGAGATTATGAATCCTTGATACTGAGGTGGCATTGAAAACTTAAGTTTTTGTATTGTTGGGTGTTGAGGGCACCCCAATTTCCTTCTGTCCTTTTTATAGTTTCCGCACAATCCTCTGCTACCCCGATGAGCTCAAAATCACTGCCTTTAGCTGCCTTCAGACTGGGTGGCTTGGCGCTTTGGTTGCTGCCTTTTGTGAATTGTGGCATGATCTTGAATGTCATGGTTGAGACCCTGGCCATTTATCGAGAAACGAATCGGCGGACAACCTCTCTTTCTTTTTTCTAATTGCGTAGCTGAAAAAGCTTCATGCACCATCCCTGTATACGGTTGGCAAGATCACCTTTCTTAAAGATTATGAATATATAATTCATCTGATGTGAACTTTAGGGTAATTGTTGTGTTGAGGGTAGATGACACTGTCGAAGGGGCCTAAGCATTGAAAGGTTTATCAACCATAGACTAGGATGAGAGAACTTTTGGATAGAAATACTAAAGCCATGTTTGGTTGCCTTCCACATTACCATACTTGTGTCTCAAGTCTGGCAAGCCCCAGTCTTGTGGTTGCAGCTTGGCAAAAGTTGGATAACAAATGAGACTATGACAGGTGGGTTAAGAATCTAATAAAGGGTGGCAGTTGACAACTGTGTCTGCAATCAAACAACTGCCAAACTGTCTGTCTAATGTTTTGTAATATTTGCCTACAAACAAAACATGCCTTGATTAGAGTTGGCTTGATTGGACTCCTCACACAAATCTTAGTGTTACTTTAAAGTTTAAAGTACTCCCTCCGTTCACAAATACTCCAAAATTTGTATGGACTACCTACGGACTGAAATGAGTGAACAAACACACTAAAACATTTCTATATACATCCAATTCAGAAAAAATTAGAACATCTTATATTTGTGAACGGAGGTGATAGTTCATTTTAAATAAGAGGTGCATCGCTCTATTAACTGGACTAATCACATTTTTGGTTTCCACAGTAGCTAACTATGACCACTTCGTACCTATATTGTCAAATGAGATGATAACCTGTTCCTCAGAAGAAGTTGGGTTATCCCCTTATATGAAATAATTGGTGAACCTTGATATCAGTTGTTCCAAAAGATATACGCTGCCATAGCATGCTCTTGATTTCTTTGTATTTCCTTGGCTTTGTATGTTCGAGTTTAGCTATTCTGTCTGAATCACTTCTTTATCAATCTGAAGGCCGAGGCATCTCAAATCGAGGAAGACATGCAGAACATACAACGGGAGATTGATTACCTTGATTCAAATGTTACAAGGTCATTCTCATTAATTCTACTTCTTACTTTGCTTAACCACGTCCAAGTAAATATCTTGGTTGTTTGACTCCACCTCGTGTGCCATTCAGGTTAAGAGAGGATGAAAAAGAATTTTCTGAAGAGTTATTGGGAATCCAAAAATCTATCAGTGAAATAGCAAAAGAGGTACTTTAAACTCAATGCCATTCTTAGTACAGGGTGATGATATTAAGCTCAATGTGCTGCCAGTAATACTGCTTTCCTGCATACTAAACTTTAAACTCTGTAAACACAGTAAAAGTGATAATGTTACTCGTCCACCCGGGTCACAAGTAAGACACATTTCGGACTAGAAATGTTTGCTAAAAAAAGGTCCCTAAACCATAAATTTGAATCATATTTTTGTTTTGTATTATGGAAGTATTTCTTGAGGACGTACTTCTACCATTTTCGTATGACCTAAATCTCCATTAATATATTGTTTGGTCAGTTTGGAGAATAATTTATGAGCAACAATTATATCACCTTTTGTATTTCATAGTTCCTTGGTGGCATCCATTCCCTATTGATATATGGGTACGGGAATATGTCTTCTAGATAATGTAATTATTTATAATGTTATTCTTAAAAAATGTGTATTCTGGATTACATTATTCTTAGAGATTATTTTTGCTGCTTCTCATATGTTTTGCTTCTTTCTGATTCCTAATACTTGATGTGGAAAAAAGAGCGGCAGAATGTGATTACACATAGTAATAATTAGGCTTAAATTTACATTTTCCATGTACAAGTCTACTCTGTTTAGATTCATTAAAAGTTCCAAATATGTTTGCACATGACACATAATGTATGAAAGAGTACCATGTCCATGCGTAATGCCCCTTACTCTTCACCTTAGTTGGCACTCTATTAATCCTGTTCTTTTATCACATTTTTCTCCCTTTTGCTGAACTTAAAGAACTTGTTTAAAAAAGTATTCCGAGTGAGGCTGAAAGTCCAGAGTTAGGGGTAAAATACATCTGGGTCAAAGTTTTATTACCTGTTTAAATACCGTGGGCTGATTTCAAGCTCGGAATGAGCTTTGGTTCAGTATTAGGTACCTCCGAAGAAGTATTCCTTCAACATTTATCTGAAAAACATCACTTATAATTATCTGCACCATTTGAACTTCACAAGTCCTCTATGCTTTCTTGTGTTGTTGGCCAACTTTTGTCTGCATTGAAACATGTGGGTCTTGTACCATTTATGCCATTAAATTTTATTTTGCAGGTAGCTGAAAGTGATAAAAGGATACTCGAATTGAAATCTCACATGGATGACCTTCAACAGCGTCAAAGTAATACGGTATATTCTCTCTTTACAGTAGCCACTAAGCAGTGTATAGTCCTTTTTTATGATTATAACCCTGCTTCTCAGGATGTAATTGATTCTAGTAGCAACTGCTCTCTTAACGTGTTTGTTTATATGCAATTAATGCTTCGTCTCAGGTAACGGCATTCGGGGGACAAAAAGTTTTGAAACTCTTGCAGTTAATAGAATCAAACCACAGAAGATTCAAAAGCCCACCTATTGGTCCGATAGGGGCTCATCTGGTATGAAAATGCTGATTTATCATGATTCTTCTCTTGAAATCGTTAGTCTTGAGTCTAGAACATGTAATAATAATACCTTGTGAAGTAACTTGCAAATGATAATTTGCTACTTATATCATTTAGCACTTGTTCTGATCTGCTGTGTTCAGTAATACACTTCATCAACCCATCCCACAAAAATGAACTTCATCAACCCATATTGCTTACATTCTCCTAGTCTTGTTTTGTTCCCATCTCACATGTTTATAGCATGTCGTTTTGTCTATCTGTTTGTTTATCCATGGCTTTATAGGTGTCAGCCTAACTATTGTTCCCAGCTACATGTCGGCTGTGTTCTGTTAGTGCAACTGTATTGGTTCTTATTGTTAGAACAGGGTGTTGTGCTGTGTGTAGTGTGTAGTTATCACATTGTATAGGGGCTTCTTTGCTTATTTCCCTTCATGTATATGTGCTGGCCTGTTGGCCCCGATTATACACAGAAGCTCATTTCATAACATGGTATAAGAGCTAGGTTTCCCAGCCGCCGCCGCAGCCGCCTCTGGTCGCCGCCGCCGCTGCGGCTGCCGCGGCCGCCGCCGGCCGCCGCCGCTGCTCCTCTCTCCATCGAGCCTCTCCCCTCTTCTTCCACGCGGACCTGCTGCTGGTAGCTGCCGCCGCCTGCTGGTCCAGGCCGCCGCCGTTCCAGGCCGTCGCTGCCGCCTCCGCTGCTCCTCTCTCCATCGAGCCTCTCCCCTCTTCTTCCATGCGGACCTGCTGCTGGTAGCTGCCGCCGCCTGCTGGTCCAGGCCGCTGCTGCCACCTCCGCCGCCAGCCTCCCTGGCCACCGGCCTCCTGCCTCTTCATCCGCAGCTGCTGCTGCTGCTGCTGCTCTTCCTGGTCTGCAACTGAGCTGCTGCTGCTGTGCTGCTGAGCTGCTGCTGCTCTTCCTGGTCTGCTGTCGCCATCAAGCTGTGCACCCTGCTGCTGCTGTATTCAACGAGCTGCTGCTGCTGCTCTGCTGGAATGGCGCTCTCCACCACCGGTGCTGTCCCAGTCCCACGATGTCCTGTTATCTTCAACGGACAGAACTACAGGGACTGGGTGCAGCACATGAAGCTGCACATGAGGGGCCAGCTGGTCTGGGAGCACCTCTCTGGTGCTCTGCCTTGCCCCCTGCTGCCCACTCCTCCGGCTGAGTTGGCCTTCCCGGTTGATGCCGATGAAACCAAGCAACGTGAGATGCTAGATGCCTTTGAAGAAGCCACTGAAGAGTATCAGAATCAACTCCACCTGTACAAGCAATGGACTAACGATGATGCTCGAGCCTCTTCTATCTTGGTGAACAGCATGAATGTTGATCTCACCATGGATGTGGTGGCCCTTACCACTGCATATCAGATGTGGGAGCACCTTCGCTGCTGCTATGAGTCTACAGGGGATGCCATGTGTCTCTCTGTTATTCGTCAAGAGCAACAACTACAACAGGGAGATGCTACTGTGGATGACTTCTACAAGGAGATGTCGGCGGTGTGGCGCCAATTGGACTCTCTGGGAGCTGATGTTTGTCGCAGATGTCACTGTTGTGTGCAGCAACAAGCTAAGCTGGAGGTTCGTCGCCTCTACGACTTCCTCACTCGCCTCTGTCCGGAGTTCGAGCAGAGTCGTGCTCAGTTATTGGCACGCCATCCTTGGCTCTCTACTCTGGAGGCCCTTGCTAAGGTGCGATCTGAGGAGCTGCGTCTACGGAGCATGGGCTTGTTGCCATCCTCTTCAGCAGTCCTGGCTGCCCGCGCTCCACCACCGCTGCCTCGTGTGCCCTCTTCTACACCGGTGGCAGCAGACTCCACTAGTGCTTTCTGCAACTACTGCAAGCAGGATGGTCACGTGATCATGGTCTGCATCAAGAGGAGGCAGGGACGCCGTGGTGGTCGTCCTCAAAAGGACTCAGGAGGCTCCTCAAATTCTCGTGAGGCCCCCATTGAAAAGGTTCAGCAGGAGATGCTCACCTTGCCTTGCTGCGCCGCCTTGTTGCTTGTGCACCATCCTCAGGTTCTGCTGGTTCTGCTGGTCAGACGTCTGGTCCACCACCACACTCTTCGTCAGGTACATCTTTGCCCTGGATTCTTGATTCTGGGGCCTCCTTCCACATGACACCACACATAGATCACCTTTCTGCTGTCACCTCTGTGCCTTCTCCACTTACGGTTCAGACTGCAGATGGCACTTCTCTTCCTGTTGCCGCAAGAGGGACTCTTTCTATGTCTTCTTTTCATGTCCCTGCCGTTTCTCATGTTCCTAAACTGACTATGCAACTTCTATCTGCTGGTCAACTTACTGACTTGGGTTGTCATGTTATTCTGGATTCTGACTGTTGTTGTGTTCAGGATCGTTGTACGGGGACTCTGTTTGGGATCGGTCCTCGGCGCCATGACTCCCAGCGCCTTTGGGAGCTCGATTGGCTGCGCCTTCCTTTCGCTGCGTCCTCTAGCCAGTCGGACATCACCACCCCTTTTGCTTCAGCTGCCACTTCCACCACATCCTTTGCTCAGTGGCATCATCGACTGGGTCACATTTGTGGCTCCCGCTTGTCTTCTTTGGTAAGGAGTGGTGTTCTAGGGTCTGCCTTTGGTGATAGTTCCCTCAATTGTATGGATTGTAAGCTTGGCAAGCAGATACAACTCCCCTATCCCTCTAGTAATTCTGTTTCTCAATGACCTTTTGAACTTGTTCACTCTGATGTATGGGGGTCACAAATATTATATAATTTTCATTGATGATTTTTCTCGCCACACTTGGATCTACTTTATGTCATCTCGTAGTCAAGTGCTTCAAATTTACAAGTCTTTTGCTACCATGGTTCGCACTCAGTATGATTCCTTTGTTCGAGTTTTTCGTGCTGATTCGGCTGGCGAGTATCTATCTCGTGCGCTTTGTGGTTTCCTTGCTGAACAGGGTACGCTTCCTCAGTATTTTTGTCTTGGTGCCCATGCTCAAAATGGGGTGGCTGCACGCAAACATCGTCACATCCTTGAGACTGCTCGGGCTCTTCTTTTATCTTCTGCTGTCCCCCCGCACTTTTGGGCTGAGGCTGTCTCTACCGCTGTTTACCTCATTAATATTCAGCCTTCTGTTGCTCTTCAGGCGGGGATACCAGTTGATCATCTAGGTGATGGTCCAGCTGATTATAGTGGTCTACGCCTGTTTGGTTGTGCTTGTTTTGTTCTTCTCCACCCTCATGAACGCACTAAATTGACTGCTCAATCTGTTGAATGTGTTTTCCTTGGCTACAGCTTGGAGCACAAGGGTTACCGTTGCTGGGATCCTATTGCTAGGAGACTGAGAATCTCCAAAAATGTCACTTTTGATGAGCCTCGTTTCTTCTACCCTCGTCATTCTTCTTCTGTCACCACCGAGTCGTTAGTCGAGCCTCTCTCTTTTTTGACTCTACCTGATTCTCCACCTTCACCGTCACCTTTAGGTCCAGTCCTAGCCCTTCACCTGTGTCTGCTCATGAGCCTCAGCTTACACAGGATGAGGTTTCTGTTCCTCTCTCTCCGTTTCCTTTTGTCTACTCTTGTCGTGCTCAGCACCCTTCTCCCTCGGATGCTCCCACTTCGATTTCCACTCCTTCCCTGTTGGGTCCCGTTCCTTTAGAACCACCTACCCCCTGCTCCTCGGTATAATCTGCGTGATCGCCACACTCTCCAGCCTCCTGCCTACTATGTAGCTGCTGCTACCACTATTGTTGAGCCGTCTACGTATCGTGAGGCGGCTGCTCATTCTGAATGGCAGGATGCTATGGCAGAGGAGATTCATGCTCTCGAGCGCACAGGCACTTGGGACCTTGTACCCCTGCCTACAGGTGTTAGACCCATCACTTGCAAATGGGTCTACAAGGTTAAGACACATTCAGATGGTTCCCTCGTGCGTTACAAAGCTCCTCTTGTTGTGCGTGGCTTCCAGCAGGAGTATGGCCGTGACTATGATGAGACTTTTGCTCCTGTTGCTCACATGACCACTGTTCGCACTCTTTTGGCTGTTGCTGCTGTTCGGCAGTGGTCCATCTCTCAATTAGATGTCAAGAATGCCTTCTTGAATGGTGAGCTGCGGGAAGTGGTCTATATGCAGCCGCCTCCTGGCTATATTGTCTCTGATGGCACTGTCTGTCGCCTTCGGCGCTCTCTTTATGGGCTGAAACAAGCTCCTTGTACCTGGTTTGAGCGTTTCTCCTCTGTCATCACAGGGACCGGTTTCTCTGCTAGTGCTCATGATCCTGCTCTGTTTATTCACACTTCACCTCGCGGTCGCACCCTTTTACTACTCTATGTTGATGACATGATTATCACACGGGATGACCACCAATTCATTGATTTTGTGAAGAAACGTCTACGTGAGCAATTCTTGATGACTGATTTGGGTTCTCTTCGCTACTTTCTTGGACTTGAGATCACTTCTTCCCCTGAGGGCATTTATCTCTCTCAAGCAAAGTACATCCAAGATCTTCTCACTTGTGCCTGCCTCATTGATCAGCGTACGGTTGACACTCCTATGGAGCTTGGTCTCCATCTTTGTCCTAGTGAGGGTGAACCCCTTGCAGATCCCACACGCTACCGCCATCTTGTTGGGAGCCTTGTCTATCTAGGCATCACTCGTCCTGACATTTCTTATGCTGTGCACATTCTGAGTCAGTTTGTCTCTGCTCCCACTCAACTTCACTACAGTCATCTTCTTCGGGTTCTTTGTTACCTTCATGGTACTGTGACTCGTCGCTTATTCTTCCCTCGTTCCAGCTCTCTTCAGCTTAAGGCCTATTGTGATGCGACCTGGGCCAGCGATCCCATAGATCGCCGCTCTCTCTCTCTGCCTATTGTGTTTTTCTTGGCTCCTCTCTGATTGCTTGGAAGACCAAGAAGCAGACTGCTGTATCTTGCTCCAGTGCTGAGGCTGAGCTGCGAGCTATGGCATTCGTGACTGCAGAGATTACTTGGCTACGGTGGCTTCTTCAGGATTTTGGTGTTACCACTGCTGCACCGACCCCTTTGCTCTCCGACAGCACTGGGGCGCTCAGCATTGCCCGTGATCCTGTTAAGCATGAGCTCACCAAGCACATCGGTGTTGATGCCTTCTACATGCGTTCCCAGGTGCAAGAGAGGATTGTGGCCCTTCAGTATGTGCCCTTGGAGCTTCAGCTTGCTGATTTTCTCACGAAAGCTCAGACACGGTCACAACACAACTTTTTCCTGTCCAAACTCAGTGTCCGAGATCCCCCTTGAGTTTGAGGGGGGGTATTAGAACAGGGTGTTGTGCTGTGCGTAGTGTGTGTAGTTATCACATTGTATAGGGGCTTCTTTGCTTATTTCCCTTCATGTATATGTGCTGGCCTGTTGGCCCCGATAATACACAGAAGCTCATTTCATAACACTTATGAAGTTCTAATCCATCCGACTACTTTATTACTGTGACCGGTCATCCATATTGCTCTGTCCTCTATTCCTCCTAGCATCTTTAACTGCTGTAGAGCCTGTGTTGACTCTGGAAAGTACTAAAGTTTTGAAATGTCCACGATTTTCATACAAATTAGAATATGGAAACTAAAAATTGTGTGCAAAGTTTTGGCCGTTTGTGCAGGTGCACCAAAAGGACAGAAGATTGCGCGAATCTTTTTTATATAAACACAATCTTTTTTTGTACTATGGAAAAAAGATCTTGACCTAACCGGTCATTGATAACATGCTACAAGAATATCAACTTAATTTATTGCCAAAGCTCTAGGGCCTTATTTACAGGAGATAAACTAGGAGTCCGAAAATATAAAAAGGAAACAAAAAGAAACCTGTTACAGAGAGTACTTCTCTCTAACAACCTCAATGTTGACTGGTGTTTGCACCCTTAGTTCTTGACCACTCAATTCATTTATCCGCATTTATCCCTTCAGAAATTAAACAATTTGCTCAATCCTTCCTGTTGATTCCAATTCATTGGAGTAACTGTATTCATATTTCTTCTCATTGCATCAAATAACATGAATGCAAAATAGATTTGTTGTCTTGTCTTATCCCGTAGAAATAGAAATTTAAGCTTTACACGGTCTTATCAGGGATGATGCCACTAAGCTTTTATAATTATGCTTGTAGTCCTTGTCGAAGTCTGGGTACTGCACTTACTTCTAATGCAAAGGAATGGTATAAATTATAGCCGGTTCTTTCATATAGTATTGCCTTTTCTATAATGTAAGTTATGGTTCGTTACTTCTTCCAAATCTTCATAATGCTTTTTGTCATGCAGCAACTTGCTAGCGAGTCCTGGTCTGTCGCAGTTGATTGCGCATGTGGAGGGCTTCTGGATGCATTTATTGTCTCGTGTCATCAGGATTTACAAGTTTTGCGAGAATGCGCGAATAGAGTGTATTACAATAACCTTCGAATTATTGTGTATGATTTCACTAGGCAGCGGTAAGATTAAAGGCTATCTTTTTCAACATTTTCTGTTTATTTCTTATGAACTCTAATTCTATGATCTCCTATAGATTGATCATTCCAGATGGTTCACTTCCTACAACAGAGCACCCTACAGTACTATCAGTTATCCAGTCAGAGAACCACACTGTGCTGAATGTACTGGTAGATCAGGTACTGCATTATGTAATCTTCAAGCAACTCTGTTGGTTTCAGTAAAGTGGTCCAATTACTCCAAACATCAAGGAGGCACAAAATGGGAGTATTATATAATGGAATTTGACCATGCTTACTCCTATTTAATGTCGTATTTTAACTATTTGATATCTTTCTTACCATTAATGGCGTGGGTTGATGATGGAAAAGTTGCAACAACTGAACTCTTAATTCCCTGAATTGATAATAATTTTAAAATAAAGAATCCAAATAAACTGGATATCTATTATGAAATAGTTTTTAATTATGAGATATGAATATGCATCACACTGTTTGTTCTCTTAGTTTTTGTATCCTTCTGTTTGAGATACTATTATTACAGCAGATATTTACTAAAGTTTCTTTGTGTCAGGGTCATGCTGAAAGGCAGGTCCTGGTTCGAGATTATGAAGTCGGAAAATCTGTTGCATTTGATCACAGGATGCGGAATATAAAGGAAGTGTATACCTCTGATGGGTTCAGAATGTAAGTCTTGGTGGTGGTACTCTGCTCTGCTCGTATTAGGTTTGGTCTTATTCCATCAATTAACTTGTTATATCTAACAGTTTAGATGTAGTTTACCATAGTTAATCCTTCGCTAGAAGTAATTTTAGAATCCTTTAGGCATTTCTATCTCCATGTGCCTCGACATGTTTATGAAATTGCAGATTCCCACTTATAGATTTAGTTTTGATGATTTATCATGCAATTTTGTGGAATCAATTAGTGGCTTGAGATCAGTTTTCTGGAGTTTCCCAGTGCCAAGAGGCAGCCCGAGGTAGCCGCAGGGAAATGGTTTGATGACATACGGGACCACTTGGAGGGCACCCTAAAACCATAGTTACCTCATTCACAATCTGCTGATTTGTGATTAGAATGTGTGATTCGTGGTTGCTGCTTTCTAAAAATAGATTTATTTGGGGTATATACAGCTCCAATTCACAAACCAGTAATGGGGTTCCCAAAGCGGTAAATTATAGTCGTGTAATAATCAATATAGAAATTAGTGTCTGGCAAGCAAATTGACCACAGAAGATTGTAGCTTAATAACACAAAGGAAAAGGAAAATGCAGAAAAAGAGAAGTTGTAGGGCTGGCATCCAGCTTACGGTTATAGCTTAACAAAAGAAAAGGAAATGAAGAAGGTGAGAAGTTTGATGGCTGGGTACGCCCCTTAGGATCTCATCCTTTCTCTCTTCTTTTTTACCGTGTCCTCTTTGGCAACCCAACCAAACCTCTCAGGACTCAGCCTGTTCCTCCTGCAATGTCATCGACGGCTAGTCGGCTACCCAACAGCAAGGTCGACCAAGTGAGTTTCAGTTCAACGGGGGCGGCACAGGCATGTTCAGACAGCTGCAGTGCAGGCCTGGTCGAGCAGCGTCAGCAAGGGCATAATCAAGCAGTGGCAGCAACAGTGTCAATTCTGCTGTCTCGTTTGGATTTTAGCTTCACTTCTCTATGAGTCGTGAGTGAATTGATTGCGATCTGGAGCAATCTGGAAGCCCGATCGACATTGCTCTATCCGGATCAGGGTCTGACGCCTCTTCCAGTGAATCTGGTAACAGCGAACTGGACATCCTGTTCGGAGCACCTGAGCAGTGGAGTCGTTTGGCAAACTGGCTGTCTGGGTCATGGGCTGTGTAGTACAATGACCGGACAGCCAGTTTGCCAATGACCGGGCATAATGCTAAACCCCTAGGGTGCTGATATTCTGTTTATGTACTGGTTTAATTATAATAGCCTCATGTTTTGCTGATTTTGATAAATTTTCACTGACTTTTGAGCTATTGTATGTAAGCTTATTGGAATAACATACTTGTTTTAGCCAATTTAATGTATTCTTTTTAAAATATATACTTAAGCCAAATTTTCAAGATGGTGTATTCAATCATATGTTTTTTTTGTTCATCCGTATGTAAAGTATTTTAAGTTTCAAGTGAATAAAATTTGCCACCAAATTGCTACACATATATGTAATTACCTCAAAATGCATAGCATGGCAGCAAGAACAGTGTCACATGGACAAGAACTAACATGTGTTTTTTTGGTCGGACCCTTCCCTGGACCCTGCGCAAGCGGGAGCTACATGCACCGGGCTGCCCTGCCCTATTTATCAAGATCACAAGCAATTCACGCTCAGCTAAACCTGAAATCCATTTCTTCTGTAATTTCATCAACTATCATCCATTTATCAGTACAACAACAACAACAACAACAACAACAACAACAACAACAACAACAAAGCCTTTAGTCCCAAACAAGTTGGGGTAGGCTAGAGGTGAAACCCATAAGATCTCGCGACCAACTCATGGTTCTAGCACATGGATAGCAAGCTTCCACGCACCCCTGTCCATGGCTAGTTCTTTGGTGATGCTCCAGTCCTTCAGATCTCTCTTTACGGACTCTTCCCATGTCAAGTTCGGTCTACCCAGGCCTCTTTTGACATTATCAGCATGCTTAAGCCGTCCGTTGTGCACTGGGGCTTTTGGAGGCCTGCGCTGAATATGTCCAAACCATCTCAGACGATGTTGGACAAGCTTCTCTTCAATTGGCGCTACCCCAACTCTATCTCGTATATCATCATTCCGGATGCGGTCCTTCCTTGTGTGGCCACACATCCATCTCAACATGCGCATCTCCGCCACACCTAACTGTTGCACATGTCGCCTTTTAGTCGGCCAACACTCAGCGCCATACAACATTGCGGGTCGAACTGCCGTCCTATAGAACTTGCCTTTTAGCTTTTGTGGCACCCTCTTGTCATCCATTTATCAGTACAAGCATCCATTAATCAGGAGTAAGAAATCAAAGAAAAATTAAAGAAGAGATCCCAAGCCCAGGATCCGGCGTGGACTTGGGTTCGCTGGATGGCAGGCTGTTGTGTGGTGGATCCAGCACGTGCTGGAGGTTGCTGGATGGGCAGGCTAGAGGTCCTGCTTGCGCTGATGCGGGGCTCCAGGTCCAGCTGCCAGCAGAGGTTGTCGTCTTAGGAGAAGAGGGGAGGGGCGGATCAGCAGTGCTCCCTTATCGTGTCTGTGTTTCAGCTCCCACAGCAGTTTTACAGTTCACTGATGCATTTTCTATTCATGAACTTCTTTTGGGAAATAAAGCATCATGCAAATTGCTAGTTAACTTCCTTAGTTATGGAAATGAGCATGCTAGGTGATATCTGATTGCTGTATGCTCATTCGTTGACTTTTTTTTGCCATTGAATTTTTCTTTTAGGTTTTCTAGAGGTTCTGTTCAGACTATTCTTCCTCCAAACAAAAGGCCAAGACCTGAGCGTTGGTGCAGTTCACCGGCAGAAAAAATAGCTAAACTGAGGCATGAAGCTGATGGTATTCAAAGAATAATCGCAGAAAAGAACGCTCAGAAAAGGAAGTTAGTTAACGACCGATGTAACCTTGAGCAGAAAATTGCAAATTTGAAGGTAAAATTCTTATCGACGTCTAATTCATTTCAATTATCTATTAACTTCCCATGTTGGTCTGTAGAGAAAACGAGAATCTGAGGAGCAATATTTAATGAATAAAAAAGTGCAACTTGATGATGCAAAGAGAGATACTGCTGAAAATAATAGGCATGCTGCTGTGGATACCACTGAACTAGAGGAGGACATAAAGGTCCGCTCCCAATTTCCTTTCTCAAGGAACCATCTATCTCATTTCACTGCACTAGGTATACTAATCTTTGTTATCTAAGCAAGAACTGTATCAATTTTCTCATGGTACCTATTTCTGCAGGAAGAGAAGAATAACATTGAGCAGAAAGAACTATCACTGCAGAAGACTAATGTAAAGCTAACAGCAGCTTTACGAGAAGTGAATGATAGAAAAACGGCTTTCAAGACCTTTATGGGTATGAAAACTCCACAATATCGGTATATTGATGATTTTACCTTCTCTTGCTGGCATGTATGCAAGTTGTTTAGCATTTGATTTTTCCCATTTCGATCTTGTGATGGCTAACCATGCTTGCCACATGGTAGCGTTTTACTTCAGAATTATGCTTATTTTAGACTTGTGTATATGATGCACACAGAACTGTGTCGTTAGCTTCTTTGAAGTAGGCGTACAACAAATTTGACTGTTCATTTTGTTATGCAATAGTTAGCAACAAGTCTGTAAAAGGACTTAATATAGCATATAGTGATAAAGCTAGTATGTGACTGTTCAATTTGTTAGGTTATATCTGTCCTCTGATGAAGATAATATACCCGGATGATACACTCCTTTTTAATTTTCTCATGCTCTGGTGTGGGCCTTCATAAGGAATTTGCTAACTGTAGTTCGAAAGGCACATACTGTAGATCAATCACCTGGTCCTGCACACGGGACCTCATGAAGGAAACATCAACACCAATATGCTTGGTGAGCTCATGCTTCATAGGGTCGCGCACAGTTCTGATAGCTCATATACTCAGAAAAAAGGGGAGTTGCTTTGTTGACAGAAACACCAAAATCCTCAAGCAACCTCCACGGCGAAGTCACATTTGCTGTCAAAAGAGCCTCAGCCTGCAACTCTGTCTGCACTCTGAACGGGAAACTGCAGATTTGTTTTTTTCTCCCAGGCGATGAGAACCATCAAGAAAAACACACATTTGCAGTTTGACCTTCTCACACAACTCACCAAGCCACTCTTAAGAAAGCATCTGTAGACATTAAACTGATTACAGACCAGTGGCGAAAGCCATAGCAAGAAGGGTGTGGTCATGTGGGCCACAAGAACAAATGCCTTGTGGTCATGACCATTCTCCTGCTTAAAGCCACATGCAACAAGATAAGCCTTGTAAAGAGAACAGTTGGAGTGTAGTCTTAACTTTATAGACCAATGGAAGGGCGCATGTCTGAGATAGAGTTAATGGGATGAACGCTGTAAGAAAAATCAACGAACGAGGGAGAGAAGGAAGAAAAGGTTGGCCGATGACATTGTACCTGTTTTTACAAAAGGATAGCGAAGCAGAATGAAATAGACAAGCTCCTTTGTGCATGTTCTTGATGGGGAGCCTGAATGCTAGAGCGGCTGCTGGAACTGCCGAGTCTGCTGGCGGAGGGGCAGCGACCTAGGAGAGGCCGGTGGCTGGAGGACTCGTGCCGGGCTAGAGACCAGGAACAGAGTGGCAGTCGGCGAAAGCCAGAGGTGGGTGGAGGCTATGTAGTGGAAGCAAGCTGGCGATTGAAAGCGGTGTTAGTCAAGCAGAGCAACTGCAGCATGTCGACGGTGAAGGTCTAGCAGACGTGTGGCTGTGGAGCCGGAAGACAGGGGTGGGGGCAGCAGCGGCTTGACTTAAAGCAGCCTGATTGGGTGGTCGATGGAGCTGCTGAGTAGAGACGACGGTGGGAGGAGCTGATGGTCGGGTGCGCTGCCAGACTTCTGATCAGCTTGAATGCTGATGCCTTGCTTCACCCCACAAGCTGCCCTTTTTGTGATCAGGTGGTTGAGACCATTGCGTCCTCCATTGGTTTACATGATTCTAAAAACACAGGAAAGGAAAAAAAAACACATGAATTGGATAGGAACAAGGATCAGAAAACACAGGAATTTTGCAGATTAGTTGTTTGGTTCACAGGAATAGGAAAAATACATGAATCCTCATAAACAGAGTCAAATCAAACTCAAATCACATGAAAATGTACAATAAGCATGTTATTATGCCACTAAGGATCTCTGTCTCGTTCTTCATGCGTAGGAATTTGGTAAAGAGGTCTAAGTGGATTGTAAAATTCCTGCGATTTTCCTTTGAAACTGAGATCAAAGGAAAATTTCCTCCACTTTCCATTTGCTACATTCCTTTGAAGCAGGGCTTGAATAGTGCGACCATAGGAGATTTTTCTATTCCTATGTGTTTTCTCCACTTTTCCTTTGAACCAAAGGAGGCATACACACTTGATGGTTTGAGGCGATGTTACTAGTTAATATTCATCGTCAAAAGGGATTCCACTCCTTGGTCATGTTATTAGCTTTGGTTCCTTTGGAAACACTGTAAGGTGGTTTTGAGGGAAGGGATGCTAGCATCAGCCAGCTCGTCCAAGAGACCAGAGAGGAATTCACCCTTTGGTGTTCTGTTGGTGTCTTTGAGTTCGAGTCTCTTTGGCCTTATCTTTGTTGGTATGGTGGTTGTTTGTTTGATTTGTCCTGGCGCACTTGTAATCTTTTCTGGTGTTTTTTAGTCCATGTGTGTGCTGTGTACATTCTGTGGGAGTATCAAGATCTTTCTGGGTCTGTTTTATTTAGTGTTTTTCTCTTCTTAATATAATGAAGGGCAGCTCTCATGCTTGTTCCAAAAAGGGAACTTAAGGATAAACCTATCCATACTTTGATCTGTTTGATTGTTTGTTTGACCTACACATTACCTGATAATACCTGAATACCGAAATTAAATTCCCTCTACCTTCTGCATTAGACGCATACTTCAGAAAAAAAACTGATGCCATAGCTATGGAGAATGAAAAACTAGATTTTCTTGTTCACTAAATCTCTGTTTTAGGTTCCTCTCGTCCCATACTTGTAGCCTGGAATTCCTTTTACAGAATATGCTCTTCAATGCCTGAAACTGAGAAAGTACATTTCTGCTGTCTGTGGCTGTGTTCTTAGCTGTAACTGCTATTCTCCGCAGATTCTAACAGCAACTTCTTTTGGTTTCAGATTCTGTGAATGAGGAGAGATTGCATTTTAGCAGCGCAAATGATGAAGTAGATCTTGTTAAGCGTAAAATAGATGCAGCTCAGCAGGTGCTTCTCCTTACCTCAAATCCATAAGTGCTATACAGTTTGCTCTAGGTTCGTGTTTCTATGGTCTTTTGATGCTTTGAGTATAGGTGAGATGTATTGGGAGAGCATTTCTTTAGAGCAACTCCAACACGGGGACCCAAACGGACTCGGGGTTTGTTTGCTTTTTGTCCGTTTGGGTCGGCTGGGCGCCCGCTGTCCGCCTGTGTCTGACCGGTGCACCCAACCGGCTGACGCAATTTTTGTTCGCTACAACGAATATAGAACAACAACAACAAAAAAATGCCAGCGCCCATAGTTCATGCTGGCCCATGGTTCATGCTGTCTCACTTGCCAGCACTCACAAAAGGACGGTAGTTCACCACGCCATACATCTCGGTCGTGGTCATGCTGGCACACTTGTCGACATACAAAAAAGATGGCGCTCTCCGCCATAGATCAATCACCAAGCTTGAGCATCTCCCTCTACACCTTCTTGAACCAAGGCCTCTTCCTCGGGGACACCGTGCTCAAGTCCACCGTCATGATCTCCACCTCCTTCATCATGCAAGCGAGCGCCTCTTCTTTTGCTTTGGTCTTGGCCTTGGTAGCCTCGATCTTGAGCTTCTTCGCTTGTATGTTTGCCTCCATCTCTAGCTTCTTGGCATGCATTTCTGCCTTCATCTGGAGCTTCTTCGCTTGCATATCCGCCTCCATCTCGAGCTTCTTCCTTTGTATCTCCATGTAGGCCTTCATCTGCTCATCTTTATCTTGCTGACTCTTCTCCTCTCTTATTTCCTTTTGGGTCATCATGCCTTGCAAAGTTTTTTGCAAGGCAAATGATGCCGCATCATGCTTCTCCTTGTTCTTGGAGTTGGTCTTTCCCCGTGGTCTCTCATCTCCCTCACCATGGTCCTCGACGGCCTGCAGCCCTCCATGCTTCTTGAGGGCGACATATTGCTCCTTGAATGCTTCCGAAGCTTGGAATGCCTACAAATGAAGATACAAATGCATATTCATATGTGCAATGGACATGCAAGCATCAAACAACAAAAACGGGAATGAAGATGGAGGAATTCTATACTCACGGGACGACCCTCGGTGCTCTGTAGGGTTGCACAAAACTTGTTGCACTCTTGTTGTATGACCCTCCAACGCTTCGAGAGGGACACCTAACCACGCTTGCTCTCAATCTTATACAGCGGGAACTTCTTGCGTTCATGGAATTGGCGATGAACTCTCAACCAAAAGGTTGATCTCTTTTGCTTGGCGTCGATCTTGGGATCTTGTCCAATATCTCTCCAACATTCACAAAGGAGTTTGTCCTCATCCTTTGTGTATACCTTTGTCCAAATGCTTTGGCGCTTCTTGTTTGCATTGGCTTGGGTGGTGAGCTTGTCGGCAAACAAAGGCTCCCCCTTGATGTCCACTTCATCATCTTCTTCTAGGCCGTAGTCGTCTGCCAGCGCGTGCGTCTTCCAATGCTGGAGGTATGCTGTCTCCTGCAATGGCTTTGCGCCGAGCCACATGGCCGGCGCGACGACCCTTTCGCGGAGCTGATCGGTCCACTGGTAGTGCTCCAACTCGGGCTCTTTGCGGCGCCTTGACCTTGTGCTCGGGGAGCGCCTGAGGCGGCGGCGGAGGCGGAGGGACGACGTAGTCGTCGTCGACGGACAACACGTCCCAGTGCGGGTCCTCGTTGCGCTTGCTCTCCTTGATGGTGTGTTCCAATGCTGCCTCAAGCGTGGCCTTGTAGGCCGCCGCCTCCTCCGGCTTCACCTCAGGGGGCGGCGGCGGGACGACGGGATCGAGTTGCACGTTGTGGAGGCGCTCTTGCTCATGCTCCATGGCGAACCAGATCTCCCAGTTGGGGGAGTTGACCGCATGAGTTGGCTGCTGCCGCTGGTTCGGCGTCAGCAGCTCGCGTTGCCTGCGCACCTTCTTGGCGTAAGTGTGTGTGGACTAGGGCACCGCTGGCACGGGGATGCAATGGGGATCTAGATGCCAACCATGTGGGAGGTTGACATCCGGATAGGGGAACGCTTGCCTGTACTGCCAGTGCCACCTAGCCTGATGGATTGGGATGTACATGCGCTCCCTTTCCCGCGGCGGCGGCGTTCGGGAAGATCTTGCGCTGGGGGTGATGAGCTTGCCCTTTCCCTTGCTAAAACCCCCCATGGTGGACGGACTAGGCAAGGTAGGGTTTGTGGCCGCTGGCGAGGGTGCAAGGGTGGCTAGATGTAGACGGGGGAGAGAAGTGGATGAGGCTGGCCCTGCCGTACACTTCCGTTAAAAAGTACGACGACCAGCAGCTTCCACCCAATGCCAGGCGGGCCCGAGTTAGGTGGTCGTGGTTTAATACGACAACGGGCAGGAGTTTTTGGGGAATGGGGGTGGATGTGCCACCGACTGGCGGGTCCGCTCCATGTCCGTGCTGACGCAAACCTGGCCCAAATTTGGGCCTGAAATGGGTAGCGCACGGACCAAAAACGGGCGCTTGTCTGTTTGCGTTGGTGTGTTAGGCTGTTTCTTTTCGTCTGTTTGACCCAAACGAACAAGCGTGGGCAGTTTGTGTCCATCTGCTTCATGAAAGCATCAATGAGCCACATATCTTCCCTTTTCCTTTCTTATCCCATGTAAATATTGCATTGTAAATGACCCCCTTTTGCTGAAATTAGAGTTTTCATTCTTTTGTTCTACAGACATTATGGCACCTATGGTCTTGTGACCCTCCCCACCTTAGTATCACATTTGATATTTCCATTATGGATTTTATTTAACTTTGGTTCGAACGTGTGAATATTTATTGGACCCTGATAAATCACGAACGTTTGGATTTTAAGCATGTCATCCCAAACTTTTTTCATGGCAACTTTAGTTGACGCGAGGTGGCAACTTTAGTTATTAAAACATGGCAACTTTGTCTCAGTTTATTTTTCTGTCAGAAAATTGCCATGTTTGCCAACCTCGCGTGAAATAAAGTTGCCATGAAAAACATTCTGGTGCCATGCTTAAAATCTGAACGTTCGGGATTTATCATTTGATTCATTTTCGTATTTATCTGTAGATGTGGATAAGCAGTCACATTAATGTTTCATTAGAATGTGGCACTAGCTCTTCACCCACACCACTTATTCAGTTACTCTATGTTCTTTTTTGTTTTGTTAAAATTTGCCTCTACTGGACACAGATTATCACCATAAACAGCTTGGTCAACCAAGTGGTGTCTATTCCTATTGTGAAGAAGTCAGAAAATTGTGATCACTCAGTTGTCTGTAGCTTGTATTACTGATGGTAGTTTCTTTCAATGAATATGTGAACCAGGAGAAGACTCACTATGAAGGTGTCATGACAACTAAAGTTTTATCTGTTATTAAAACGGCTGAAGCAGGGTATGCAGATCTTCAGCAACGTCGGCAGGTTTTTGTTCTTTACTGGCACTAATGGCCTATTTTCTTTTGTTGAATTATGATTGTTTATGTATGGTTCTTCTCTAAAAGTGTGTTCTGCTATATAGTTGTGCAGGCAGTGTGCGCCTGAAAATTCGCATCCCCAAAAGAATTATAAAACTTTATAAGAGAACAGTTTCTTAATAAGTGTCAAACATTCTGATGAATTAACCCTGTTGCAACTGAAAATTCAGATCGCCAAAAGAATTATAGAACTTTATAAGAGAACAGTTTCTTAATAAGTGTCAAACATTCTGATGAATTAACCCTGTTGCAAGAGGAAGTAAAAGTGATGATGCTCAATTTGATTAATTGACAAGATGAACTACAAAGTAGTAAGATTAGCGTGGATATTCAAATAATTTCTTTTTTATCTATTGGATGGACTGATGGTGTTTCAGGATGGTCAAGAATCACCAATTTCATGTTGTTTTGGTATACTCTTAGAAAAGGTCATACCTTGAATAGTGGCCGAAATTAAATTAGCAACCTCATCTTAGCATTTGTGTACTGCATACTGTCAACTTGGTACATCCAGCGTGAATGTTCTGTTAATTTCTACGAAGCATTTTTAATACCTGAAATCTTCTGTGTTTCCTGACTCACACCTCAAGTGATGACCTTATATTCTGTAGGAGTACTTCAGGAAGGCCTCGATTATTTGCCCTGAGAGTGACATGGAAGCTCTGAGTCATGTTGCTGGATCCACCCCTGAACAATTAAGTGCTAAGATAAATAGACTGACACAGAGATTTGATCAAGAAAGCAGAAGGTTTGGAACCACCAACTTGATCGTAGTGGCAGAAAAAAGCTGATGCCTAGTTTCTATCCCTTCTTCATTAATAACAGTAATAATATGTGAGCAGATATGCTGAGTCCATAGATGATCTGAGGGCATTGCATGACAAAAAGGAGCGGAAAATCTTAAGAAAGCAACAGCTGTATGCAGGTTTTAGGGTGAAATTAAATGTAAGTTCGTTCAGTACTTCATGTTTTCTGATGACATCTTTGACTTCTTCAAGCTGGTGCTTTAGTCGGAAAGAAATATTTGATTGAATTTGTTATTACTGTTAAATCTTGGTTGTGGAAATGCATAGAACATTTGGGGTACATGCAATGTTTGATCAACCCAGATACATGCCGCTTCCAGTTCACAGCTGTCATTTGTGAAAATGCTTTTCGAGTCAACTCTACACATATGATTCTATGTATCCAATCTAATTACGTAAAAACTATGTTGGTTTTCAAAGTTTTGAATGTTTCACTAAACCTATACCCAGTACAGCAGCTGGGTATGTTCTTGACCCAAGTTTATTGCCGTGCAGTCGTGTCAAAAAGCATTGGACTTGCGATGGAAGAAGTTCCAGAGGAATGCTGGTCTTTTGAAGCGGCAATTGACATGGCTGTAAATACAAGTTTCTTGGATGTTTATCATCTGTTTTTCTGCAGGTTTTGATTTCTCTTATCCGCCAATTGAAACGGTTAGTCCTGATAGGTTGGCCACTTTTATTGTTTTGATTGAAGGTTCAATGAGCACCTGGGAAAGAAAGGTATCAGTGGGTTCATCAACGTAGATTACAAGAGTAAAGTTTTGTCTGTTGAGGTGTGTACCTTCGTAACAGTGGCCCCTTTGATGTGCACCTAGTGGCTGGAGAAGTTGTGCTTCATCGCCAGCCCACCCGCTTATTTTTGTAGTGATTTATGTAATATTTGTTAATGATGTTTGATGTAGCTGACGATGCCTCAAGATGCATCCCGTGATACTGTCAGAGACACTAGAGGACTGTCAGGTACCTTTATGTTTGCCATGGTTGTAACTTGTGAGATAGAGTTCAATTTTTATTTTGTTGGTATTTCGTAGCTGTGCTTTCGATAACTACAACTTTTGATATGCATCTTGATCTAGGAGGGGAGCGATCTTTTTCAACACTTTGCTTCACTTTAGCTCTTCATGGAATGACGGAAGCACCTTTTAGGGCCATGGATGAGTTTGATGTATTCATGGTGAGCAATCTGATGGTTTTCTACAATCACCCTGTGCATTACAAAGCAAACCTTATTGGTGGTATCTGATTTGTGCAGGATGCGGTGAGCCGCAAAATAAGCTTGGACACCCTCGTAGATTTTGCTGTTGCACAAGGGTCACAATGGGTATTTATAACACCGCACGATATCAGGTCTGTGAAAATTGCCTGTAGTTGCTCCTGTTCCAGTTTCTTGCAAATGAATATTTATGACATCTTCTATGTTCCCTCAGCATGGTGAAGCCTGGAGATCGGGTCAAGAAGCAGCAAATGGCTGCCCCTCGTGGTTGACTCAGGGATTGGTTGTCCCTCGTTGCGCTCAGCACTGTATATATCTCTTAGCCTCAGGGTCCACCTCTGACAGAACCTCTCGGGAACTGCTCGTTTTATGTCTAAGTTGTACATAGCTTGTTGTGAAGTGTACTAGCACTTGGTTTGTTATTTAGGACCATTAGGGTCCGCCGTCTTTGGCTTGAAATGGGCTCTTTGTGGTGGCATATATCTGTCCGCTTAAACATTTTGTATTGCATGATACTAAGTTAAGCCCAGTGAAAAGAGTCCGCCCAGCCATTGTGGTAAGAGCAAATCCAACGGCTGATCCAAAAGGACGCGCTATTGCGTCTGGTTTTGTGTTTGGGCTGGCGCATGCACCCAATACAGGCAAGACGCAGTTTTTTCTGCGCGGACTTAAAAAAAATTAGAATTTTAGAAGCCCAAATAACCATGATTAAACACTACAACTCTGGTCAAAGGTCGGCTCCAAGTCTACATAAGCATAATTAAACATAGAAAGAACTTCGTCGCCCTGCGTGTTGTTCTAGGCGTTGTCTTCCTCCCTTGGGCTTGTGAGGTCAATGAGCTCTGGTGTCGGGCCAGCCCAAGGAAACACTGATCAAATTTTGGCTCTAAGTACACATAAACATAATTAAACATAGAAAGAACACATTGGTCAAATGTTGGCTCTAAGTACACATAAACATAATTAAACATAGAAAGAACACACTGGTCAAATGTTGGCTTTAAGTACACATAAACATAATTAAACATAGAAAGAACTTTGTTGCCCTACGTGTTATCTTAGGTGTTGTCTTCCATCCATGGGCTTGTGAGGTCAATGAGCTCTGGCGTGGGGCCAGCCCAAGTGAACGCCATCTCCTAGGCTTGAATAGCATCTTGTGATGGTAACGTGGGCTCCTCTTGCCTTCCTTTCTTGATGCTCCTTTTGCGGCCACCAGTGCTCGAGCTCCCTTTGCTGCTTGGTTTGAGCATGCTACTTCACTAGCGTGCGCCTTCCAATGTTGAAGGTATGTTGTTTCTTGGCGCGCTCCTTTGCTAGCGCGTGCCTTCCAATGTTGAAAGTACGTCGTTTCTCTTTGGCGTCATGTCGAGCCACATGGTTGGGACGATGACTCATTCGTGGAGCTGATCTATTCACTAATAGCGTTTCGGTCAAGGCTCCTGCGACACCTTGACCTTGGGCACGGGGAGCGCCTGGACGACAGAGGCAGAGGGATGACGTAGTCGTCGGCAGCGGACAGGGCGAGGGCTTTCTCATGGTCGTCCCAGTGCGTGTCCTCGTCGCGCTTGCTCTCCTCGATGGTGCGTTCCAATGCCGCCTCAAGCGCAACCTGGTAGGCCGTCGCTTCCTCCTCCGACTTCACCTCAGTGGTGGTGGTGGGAGTGCGGGATCGAGCTGCACGCTATGGAGGCGCTCCTGCTCGCGCTCCATGGCGAACGAGATCTCCCACTTGGGGGAGTTGATCGCATAAGCTGGCTGCAGTCGTTGGTCCTGCGTCACCTATGGAAATTCATCTAATAATAATAATAGGATACCTACTGATCTTGAGAACACCATTAAAGAATTTATTAGTTCTTAAAAGATTTTCAACACTATGGTAGAAGAAAAGTTGCATTAAGTTGACGATATGGCTAGAAACGTGGATATGATTGCTCATGATATGGAAACTCTTAAAAGTAAAACTTTGCCATCCAAGCATGATATTAATGAGTCTATTAAATCCATTCAAGTATCTATTAATGAAAGTAAGCAAAGAACCGCTAGGTTGAGAGCTAAGCGGGAATTCTTAGAAAAGGCTCTTCCACCCGGTTTTTATCGTAATCATGATGAAGATATTAAAATGATTGGTATTTCTCCCATTGAATCTTTGTTTATCAATCTGAAAATAGCTGATAAAGGGATTGAAGATGAGTCAACTGTAAGTAGAAGGCGTCCCATTTGTTCGGAGGGTGATTATCTTATTGATAAAAAATGAAAAAAATGGGTTTGAAAAGGTCAAAACTTTAACTAGTGATGTACCCACTATCTTAGATAACAAAAACTTTAATTGTGATAATTGCTCTTTAGTAGAATGTATTTCCTTGCTGCAATTCATTATTTTCTCATCCAATGCTTATGAACAAAACAAGGCTTTTACTAAACATATCGTAGAAGCTATGCTAAAGGCTCATGAAGAAAAACTTGAGTTAGAAGTTTCTATTCCTAGAAAGTTGCATTATGAGTGGGAACCTACTATTAAAATAAAAATTAAGGAATATTAATGCAATGCTTTGTGTGATCTTGGTGCTAACGTGTCTACTATACGAAAACTTTATATGATGTGCTAGGTCTCATCGAGATAAATGAATTTTCCCTTAACTTGCACTTAGAAGATTCCACTATTAAGAAACCATTGGGTAGAATAAATGATGTGCTCATTCTTGCTAATACAAAATATGTGCCCATGGATTTCATTGTGCTTGATATTGAATGCAATCCGTCTTGTCCAATAATACTCGGTAGACCTTTCCTACGAACTATAGGTGCGATTATTGATATGAAGGAGTCAAACATAACATTCCAATTCCCACCAAAGAAGGGTATGGAACATTTCAATAGAAAGAGAACTAATCCACCTTATGAATCTATCATGAGGGCCACCTATGTATTTAGCGTCAAAGATGACAACACTTGATACTATGCATTATGCCTAGCTAGGGACATAAAACAATATCGCTTGTTGGAAGGAAACCCAATAGTTATCTTTAATTTTGTTTTTACTTTCTGTCTTCATGAGATAACATGATTAGGATACTTTAATGCTTTTTTTATGTTTAAATTATTGTTTGTGCCAAGTAAATCCTTTGGGATGACTTGAATGATAAGTAAAATTAATACGATGCAAAAATAGAAACTTTTGCATCCAGTGCACAATTTCTATGATTTTACTGGAATGTCTTTTTGATCTTAATTTTTTACATAGTATTCTTATACAAATTCCCCAGGTCGTCCTAATTTTTCAGAATTTTTGGAGTTAAATAAGTATGATGTTTGTGCATATCATTACAGACTGTTCTGTTTTAGACATATTCTGTTTTTTGCTTGCATAGTTTGCTTGTTTTGGTGATGCTATGGATTGTATCAGGGGGTATAAGCCGTCAAGAATCTAGAATAAGGTAACTTACGCAATAATAAAATATGAATCAATTTATGACAATACCTAAAGTTTTTTGATTTACCTATCATACTAACGGAGCTCACGAGTTTTGTGTTTAGTTTTGTATGCTGAAGTTTTCAAGTTTTGGGTGCGATCACGATAGATGAAGGAATACGGAGCGACAAGAGTCTAAGTTTGGGGATGCTCAAGACACCCAAGGTAAAATTCTAGGAAGACTCAAGCGTCTAAACTTGGGGATGCCTCTGAAGGCATCCCCTCTTTGGCTCAGTCCATCGATATCTCACTTGAAGCTATATTTTTATTCATCACATGATATGTGTTTTGCTTGGAGCGTCGTGTGTTATAGTTTGCTTTTGTTTTAGTTTTCCACAATCATTGTTTGTTGGACACATCTACTTGAGAGAGACACTTGTCCATCATGATTTGTTAGTTCTCTTATATCTTTTGAGCTAAGAAATTGCTTTAGTGCTTCACTTATATGTTTTAGAGCACGGTGGCATATAGATGTTATAGAAATAATTGAACTCTAGTTCTTCAGTTAAATTTGTTTAAGAGTCTAATAAATAGTGACGGTAATTTGCATGGGTTATAATACTAGTTCAAACATAATAGGTATTCAAGGAGTACATAATCAAAATCTTCATGTAGCACACAAAAGAGAAATTGTGGGTTAATGATATTGATGTGGTAATATGAAAGAGCATGAGTGCATGGTTGTTGGTTAGTAGAAATATCTATAGTTAAAGGGTGTTAATTTGATGTTCATCTAAATATTGGTTATGGCATGGTGATGACATGCGAGGATTCTTATTACTCGTTGAAATCCTAGTGTTGTTTAGGTTGGGGGTGCGCGATGGTTAACTCCTACCAACCTCCTCCCTAGGGGCATCCGAGTAGTACTTTGCTTCGAGAGAGCTAATAAAGCTTTGCAATACTCGTTCTTAAGATGGAAGTTGCATGGAAATACATATCTTACATTGTATGACATGTGTGTTCATCGTCATATTGCTTTGCATGATCATGTAGTTGATATAATATTTTTGGCAAAGGCATCGTTCATCATTGTTTATATGTTACGCTAGATCATTGCATATCTTGGTACACTGCTAGAGGCATTCATATAGAGTCATCTTGTTTAGTAATTTTTCATATCAAGTTTAAGTAAATAAAAGTGTATGATTATCATTATTAGAGCACTGTCTCAGGGAGGAAAGAATGATGGATACAATGATTCCCCCACTAGTCGGGATGAGACTCCGGACGAAAAAAGGAGAAAAACAAACAAACAAATAAATGAGATATAAAGAGAGAAGGGACAGTGTGTAAGGGCATATTTCTACCCCAATGGTTTTGGTGATTGATGACAATGCATTTGCGGACTAATCGTGTGCATTAAGCCTTTTAGATAATTCATCATATGGCACAAGATGATTTTATCCCCTCGGTGGATCAAAGTGAAGATGAGTTTGTTTCTACGTTTCTTTTTCGGTGGACTTGAGTCACAGGAAAACCGTACTATTAAGAGGGGGTCTGCATCGGAAAGGTTTGGGTGGAATCATCATGTACACATTCATTTGCTACGCAAGGCAGCGGTAGTACCGCTTATGGGCGGTAGTGCCCTTGCCTAGTGCCGCACGGAATACCGCTAGCTTCGGTGTATCGACATTTTTCATGTCAGACTATTTTTGGCCGATGGTACTCTGCGGTAGTACCGCTTATTAGCGGTAGTACCGCCTGGTACTACCGTGCAATTACCGCCCGATCTTTTGGGCATGGGATCCTTAGCGGTTCTACAAGCGGAGGCGGTACTATCGTGCAATTACCGCTCGGTCTTTTGGGCATGGGATCCTTAGTGGTTCTACAAGCGGTACTATCCCTTATTAGTGGTAGTACCGCTCCTGGCAGCGATAGTACCGCTCCAATGGAATTTCCCTACCCCTGCTTCCCCTCTTGATCCGTGGGCTCCTACTCTGCAACCCCGGCGGTAGTACCACTGGGGTGAGCGGTAGTATCGCTCCGACAGCACTTCCGCCTCGTGGCATCGTGCCATTGCGCTGAGTGGCTGGCTCTGTCGCCCAAGCGGTAGTATCACTCTTGGAGCGGTAGTACCACTTATAGGCGGTAGTACTACTCTAGAGAGCGGTAGTACCGCTTGTTTGCGGGCTGAGTGAGGATAACAGTTGGACCCCCCCACACACACACACTATATAAAGGGGGTCTTCTTCTCCAAAAAGACCACCTCTTCCTCCTGAAAGCTTCATTGTTGCTCCAAGCTCTATTTTTGCCCGATCACCCACCCTAGCCGACAAAACTCGTTGCTCTTCTAGGGTTTGGGTGAGAGGGCCCCGATCTACACTTCCACCAAGAGAAATTTGATTCCCCCCACTAATCCCTTGCAAATCTTTTTACTCTTGGGTATTTGAGCACCCTAGACGGTTGATGTCACCTCGTAGCCACATTCCGTGGTGGTGAATCTTCATGGTGGTGTTGGGAGCCTCCAATTAAGTTGTGGAGATTGCCCCAACCTTGTTTGTAAAGGTTCAGTCACCGCCTTCAAGGGCACCACTAGTGGAATCATGGCATCTCGCATCGTGTAAGGGCGTGAGGAGGATATAGTGGCCTTAGTGGCATCTTGTGGAGCATTATGCCTCCACACCGCTCCAACGGAGATGTAATTCCCCTCAAAGGAAAGGAACTTCAGTAACACATCCTCGTCTCCACCGGTTTCACTTGTGATTATCTCTCACCTTTACTTTGTGCAAGGTATACTTGTGTTGTATCTTTTTCTTGTGTCTATCTTATTGTCATTAGAATCATATAGGTTGCTCACCTAGTTGCATATCTGGACAAACTATTCGTTGCTAAACCTAAATTGTTAAGAAAATCTAAAAATTAGTAGTTTCCTATTCACCCCCTCCCGTGACGAGCCTAGCATGTACAAACATGGCCTCGAAACACAGGAGACCGAAAGGTCAAACATGAGTCATATAGTAGATGTGATCAACATGGAGATGTTCACCATTGAAACCACCTCATCTCACGTGATGAGCATACTTGGGTTGGTGGATTTGGATCATGTCACACTTAGACAACTTGAGGGATGTTTATTTGAGTGGGAGTTCATTCATAATTTCATTAACCGAGTTAATTATCATGAACATAGTCAAAATGTCTTTGCAAATTATGTTGTATTTCAATAGCTCCTAGAGAAAACTAAATTGAAAGATGATGATAGCAATTATGCGGACCTGGTTTGTTATTTGAGGATTGTCCTCAGTGCTGCACAAAAGGCTTATGTCCTTGATGCACCTCTGGTGCGCCACCCCCTCAAGCGTCGTCTGTGGATGTTGTGAACGTCTGGCAGGCACGTTATCATGACTACTCAATAGTTTAGTGTGCCATGCTTTACGACTTAGAACCACGTCTCCAAATATGTTTTGAACACCATGGAGCATGTGAGATGTTCCAAGAGCTGAAATTGGTATTTTAGGATTATGCCCATGGCGAGGGGTATGAGACCTGTGACAATTTCTTTGCCTACAAGATGAAGGAGAATATCAGTTAGTGAACATGTGCTCAGAATATCTGGGTGCTACAATCGCTTGAATCAAGTGGGAGTTTAACCTCTAGATAAGATAGTGATTGATAGAGTTGTCCAGTCACTGTCACCAAGCTACTAGAGCTTTGTGATGAACTATAACATGCAAGGGATGGAGAAGATGATCTCTGAGCTATTCTTTATGTTTTACGCATGGATTTAGAAATCAAGAAGGAGCATCAAGTGTTGATGGTTAATGAGACCACTAGTTTCAAGAAGGGCAAGGGAAGAAGGGAAACTTCAAGAATGGCAAGCCAGTTGTCGCTCCAGTGAAGAAACCCAAGGTTGAATCCAAACTCGAGATTGAGTGCTTCTATTGTGAGGGGAACGGTCACTGGAAGCGGAACTGCCCCAAATATTTGGCAGATGAGAAGTCTAGCAATGTTAACAAAATTATATTTGATATACATGTTGTTGATGTGTACCTTACTAGTGCTTGTAGTACCCCTTGGTATTTGATACCGGTTTAGTTGCTAATATTAGTAACTCGAAATAGGAGTTGCAGAATAAACATATACTAGCTAAGGGTGAGGTGACGATGTGTGTTGGAAGTGTTTCCAAAGTTGATGTAATCACCATCGGCACGCTCGCTCTACCTTCAGGATTAGTTTTAAACCTAAATAAAAGTTATTTGGTGCATGCGTTGAGCATGAACATTATATTGATCTTGTTTATTACGAGACGGTTATTCATTCAAGAGAATAATGGTTGTTCTGTTTACATGAATAAAATCTTTTATGATCATGCACCCAATGTGAATGGTTTAATGAATCTCGATTGTAGTGAAACACATGTTCATAGTATTGATGCCAAAAGATGTAAAGTTAATGATGATAGTATCACATACTTGTGGCACCGCTGCTTAGGCCATATTGGTGTAAAGTGCATGAAAAACTCCATGTTGATGGATATTTGGACTTACTCGATTTTGAATCGCTTGAGACATGTGAACCATGCCTCATGGGCAAGATGACTAAGACCCCATTTTCCGATATGATGGAGCGGGCAAGTGACTTGTGGAAATAATACACATTGATCTATGTAGTCCAATGAGTGTTGAAGCACGCGATGGATGTCGTTATTTTCTTACCTTCGCTGATGATTTGAGTAGATATGGGTATATTTACTTAATGAAACACAAGTATGAAACGTTTGAAAAGTTCAAGCAATTTCAGAGTGAAGTTGAAGATCATCGTGAAAACAAGATAAAATGTCTACGATATGATCATGGAGGTGAATATCTGAGTTACGAGTTTGGTATACATTTAAGACAATGTGGAAATTGTTTCGCAACTCACGCCACCTGGAACACCATAGTGCAATGGTGTGTCCGTACGTCATAGTCATGCTCTATTGGATATGGTGCGTACTATCATGTCTCTTATCGATTTGTCACTATTGTTTTAGGGTTATGCATTATAGACAAGTACATTCACTTTAAATACGGCACCATCTAAATATGTTGAGATGACACCGTATCAATTATGCTTTAGCGAGAAACCTAAGTTGTCGCCTCTTAAAGTTTGGGGTTGCGACGCTTATGTCAAAAGGTTTCGACCTGATGAGCTCGAACTCAAAGCGGAGAAACGCGTCTTTATAGGATTCCCTAAGGAAACAACTGGGTACACCTTCTATCTCAGATTCAAAGGCAAAGTCTTTGTTGCCAAGAATGGATCATTTCTAGAGAAGGAATTTCTCTAGAAAGAATTGAGTGGGAGGAAGGTAGAACTTGATAAGGTTATCGAACCTTCACTTGAATTGGAAAGTAGCATAACACAGAAAGGTCTTCTTGTGATGCATACACTAATTGAAGAGGAAGATAATGATGATGATACGACAAGGACACGTGCTGATCCGAGTGGTACGGTGATTCTGTCTTGGAAGTCATGTTGTTAGACAACGATAAGCCCATGAACTATGAGGAAGCAATGACGGGCCCAAATTTCAACAAATGGCTAAGAACATGTAATCCGAGATAGCGTCCATGTATGATAACCAAGTATGGACTTTGGTGGACTTGCCCGATGACCGACAGGCCGTTGAGAGTAAATGGATCTTTAAGAAGACAAACGTTGATGGTAATGTCACTCTCTATAAAGCTTGACTTGTCGCAAAGAGGTTTCCGACAAGTTCAAGGAGTTGACTATGATGAGATTTTCTCACCCGTAGCGATGCTAATGTCTGTTGGGATTATGTTAGCAGTTGCTGCATTTTCTGATTATGAAATCTGGCAAGTGGATGTCAAAACAGCATTTCCTTAACGGTTTCTGTAAGGAAAGGTTGTATGTGATAGAACCGTAAAGTTTTATCGATCCTAAGGATGCTAAAAGGTATGAAATCTCTAGAGATCCTTCTATGGACTGCTGCAAGCATCTCGGAGTTGGAATATACGCTTTTATGTGGTGGTTAAAGCTTTTGGGTTTATACAAAGTTTATGAAGAAACTTGTAATTACAAGAAAGTGAGTGGAATCACTATAGCATTTCTCATAAGTATATGTGGATGACATATTGTTGATCGAAAATGATGTAGAATTTTTGGAAAGCACAAAGGGTTGTTTGAAAGGAGCTTTTCAAAGGAAGACCTATATAAAGTTTCTTAAATATTGGGCATCAAGATCTATATACATAGATCAAGATGCCTGATAAGACTTTTAATGAGTACATACCTTGACAAGATTTTGAAGGAGTTCAAAATGGATCGGTCAAAGAAGGAGTTATTTCCTGTATTGTAAGGTGTGAAATTGAGTAAGACTCAAAGATCGACCACGACAGAAGAAAGAGAAAGGACGGAGGTCGTCCCCTATGCCTTAGGCGTAGGCTCTATAGTGTATGCCATGCTGTGTACCACACCTGGTGTGTGCCTTACCATGAATCTGGAAAGGGGTACAAGAGTGATCCAGGAGTGGATCACTGGATAGTGGTCAAAATTATCCTTAAGGGCTAGGGAATGTTTCTCGGTTTTGGAGGTGATAAAGAGTTCGTCTTAAAGGGTTACATTCATGCAAGCTTTGACACCGATCTGGATGACTGTGAGTGTCCAACCAGATATGTATAATGGAGCATGGTAGCAACATCTACAGTATGAATAAGGATTTGCAAAGTACACAAGGATCTGAATGTTGCAGACCCATTGACTAAAACCTCTCTCACAAGAAAAACATGATCAGACCGCAAAACTCATTGCGGGTGAATCACATGGTGATGTGAACTAGATTATTGAATCTAGTGCAAGTGGGAAACTATTGGAAATATGCCCTAGAGGCAATAATAAATTGGTTATTATCATATTTCCCTGTTCATGATAATCTTTCATTATCCATGCTAGAATTGTATTGACCGGAAACTTAAATACATGTGTAGATATGTGAACAACAACATGTTGCTAGTAAGCCTCTACTAGACTACCTCGTTGCTCAAAGTTGGTTAAGGCTTCCTAACCATAGACATGAGTTGTCATTTGATAACGGGATCACATCATTAGGAGAATGATGTGATGGAAAAGACCCAATCGTAAGAATAGCATTTGATCGTATCACTTAGTTTATTGCTACTACTTTCTTCATGTCAAGTATGTGTTCCTAAGACCATGAGATCATGCAACTCACTGACACCGGAGGAATGCCTTGTGTGTATCAAACGTCACTTCTTAACTGGGTGATCATAAAGGTGCTCTACATGTATCTTTGAGGGTGTCTGTTGGTTTGACATGGATCTAGACTGGGATTTGTCACTCAGTATGACGGAGAGGTATCTCTGAGGCCTCTTAGTTAAACAACATCACAAGAAGCTTGCAAGCAATGTGACTAAGGAGTTAGTAACGTATCTTGTATTACGGAATGAGTAAAGAGACTTGCAGGTAACAAGATTGAACTAGGTATGGAGATACCGACGATCGAATCTGGGGCAAGTAATATACCGTTGGACAAAGGGAACTACATACGAGATTGATTGAATCCTTGGCATCGTGGTTCGACCGATAAATCTCAGCATGGAATATGTGGGAACCAATAGGGGCATCCAGGTACCGCTATTGGTTATTGATCGGAGAGGTGTCTCGGTCATGTCCATATGATTCTCGAACCCATAGGGTCTGCACGCTTAACGTTCGATGACGATATAGTATTACCGGGTTATGTATGTTGGTGATAGAATGTTGTTCTGAGTTCCGGATGAGATCCTGGACATCACGAAGAGCTCCAGAATGGTCCGTAGGTAAAGATTTATATATGTGAAGTCATATTTTGGCTACCAAAAAAGTTTTGGGTTTTGTCAGTATTGTACCTGTACCGGGAAGCTTCTAGAAGGTTTCAGAAACTTCCAGAGGAGTACGGAAGTCCACCAAGTGTTCCACCACATCCCAAGGGTTTTTATGAGCTGAGGGGAGGCTCCCTATCTCTATTGTGCCAGGCGCACAAGTCCCTCAAGGCCCATGTGGCTTGGGAGAGGTGGAAAGTCCACCTGTGTATGGAAAGGGAGGGAATTGGACTAGGAGTCCAACTCCTCCCCCTTGGCTGCACCCCTAGGGCTTGGAGGGCTGGCCACCATGCCCCTCCACCTATATATAGAGAGGAGGGAGTTCCCCCAAGAGGACACACAATCCCTTGGCGCCCCTCTCTCTCATGTTACTCCGTAGCTCCTTCGTTCCTTGTTCTAGTAGTGCTCAGCGAAGCCCCTGCTGGACTAGCTCCACCACCTCCTCAACCATGTTGTCGTGCTGCCAGAGAACCCATCTAATACTCCACCCTCTCTTGCTGGATCGAGGAGGCGGAGACGTCATCGAGCCGCATGTGTGCTAGACGCGGAGGTGTCGCCCGTTTGACGCTAGATCGGATCGGATCGTGATTGGAATCATGAAGAGTACAAATACATCATGTGCGTGTGTAGGAATTTGTTTGTTTGTCATGCAACGTTCCCTAATAGCCACTAAGTGTAAAACGATGGGGTTCATTCATATTAACTGGATTTACTTTCTCTACATCATGTCATCATCCTCCAAGCATTACTTTGTTTTTACTAAATACATTAGATGCATGCTGGATAGTGGTCGATGGCTGGAGTAATAGTAGTAGATGCAGGAAGGATTAAGTCTACTTGCTTATGAACGTGATGCCTGTATACATGATCATTGTCGTGAATAAATATTACATAACTAGGCGCTTTTCTATTAGTTGCCCAATAGTAATTTGTCCACCCACCGGATGCTTTCTTCGAGAGAGAAGCCTCTAGCGAACACTATGGCCCCGGGGTCTCCTCACAAATATATTTGCAAAAAATCTAAATAACTTTCCACTATTATTTACTTTCTTTTTATTTTCAATTTATATTTATCAAATTATCTATCTATCACTACTTATCGCTTGCAAGTAACGAGTTGAAGGGGATTGACAACCCTCTTGCCCCCGTTGCGTGCAAGTGTTTGCTCTTTTGTGTGTAGGCGCTGGAGACGGGAGTTTGCATGGTTGTCCTATTGGTTCGATAACCTTGGTTCTCACTGAGGGAAATACTTACCTCTGCTGTGCTGCATCATCCCCTCCTCTTAGGGGAAAATCCCAACGTAGTTTACAAGTACCAGTGGGTCCTTCGGTGCCCCAATTGTCAGTATATTTCACTATTTTTAACTAATATACTATACATTGACAGGTGGTACCTGTGTGTCTCATGCGTCAACATATGCGTCAGGTAACGGTCAACTACATTGACCCGACGAAAATGCTCCATTTTGGGCAGACTTGAGTGCAGGCTGAGTGGTGGAGGGGAAAAGTGAGGGGCGTTGGTTGGGTAGGGGCAAACTGAGGAGTGCTAAGCAAGTGTGGGAACATAAATATAAATCCCTAATTTTAAACAAAGGGGAGGAGAAAGTTTAAAAGGTGCTTGGTATAGGATTTACAATGTTCAAAATAGATCAACTCGTAAGCAATCCACAACTATTTTGCTTCATAATTTCCATGCGGGCTTACTACTTGGTATAGATTTATTCTTGATACCATTACCATTGGTAATTTATTAATGAGTCACACTTTGGATGCTTTAAATGCCATGTAAAATCTAGTATGATCACCCCTATTATTGTTAATGGAACCATATTGACATTGGAAGACATTATGTGTAGGGTAGATGCTCTAGAAAGTAAAATGCCTACCATTGAGCACATTGAAAATCTAGACAATAAGGTCCATGATCAAGCTACTAAATTTGGTTCCAAAGTAGGAACTACTCTAAATATGTTAAAAGATAGTGAGCCAAAGATTAGTGAACGACTAGGACAAAGTCCACCCCGAATTGATAAATGGGAGGAAATCCTTAATAACATGGGCTCCGCTTTCACTTCCATTAAAACCATTTATAAGGCTCCCATAAATAAAAGTCCCAAGGTTATGTATTTTCCTAAGTCTACAAGTGGCACATTTAGTAAAAGGAATGAGGATCTTAAAATGATTAGTGTGCACCCCAATTTTGATGGATATAATAAAGGAACCTAGCATTAAGCCTCCCCTCTTTGTCCCTAGGAGCGTGGTTATTAATAACTTATGTGCTAAATCTCCTAGGAAGCATGGTTGCATAATTGAGGAGTTGGATGTCAAGGATGATAACACTTGATGCTATGCATTATGCCTAGCTAGGGGCATAAAACAATAAAGCTTGTTGGAAGGCAACCCAATGGTTACCTTTAAATTTTTGTTTTAATTTTTGTTTTAGTATGTTGAAAAGAGTATTTATACTGTAGTGATTGTGTTTTTATGTTTATATTAGTATTTGTGTGAAGTAAAGCCTTTGGGATGATTTGGAAGATAGTAGAATTGATACAGTGTAAAAACACAAAGTTTTACATCCAGTGCACAATTTCTCTGATTTTTCTAGAACGTCTTTTTGATCTGAATATTTTTACGCAGTATTGGTATACAAATTTCCCAGGTTGCCCTAATTGTTTAGAATTTTCGAAGTTATAGAAGTATGGTTTTAGTACACATCATTATAGACTATTTGGTTTTAGACGGATTCTGTTTTTGCTTGCATAGTTTCTTTGCTTGTTTTGATGATGTTATGAATTGTATCAAGGAGAATAAGCCATGGAGATGTTAGAATATAGTGCCTATTATGAAATAATGAAATATGAATCATTTTATAACAGTATCTGAAGTATTTGATATGTCTATTATACTAATGGATCTCACGAGGTTTTCTTGAGTTTTGTGTGCTAAAGTTTTCAAGTTTTGGGTAAGACAACAATGGATGAAGGAATATGGAGCAGCCAAACCCTATGATTGGGATGCCCAAGGCACCCCAACATAATATTCAAGAAAGACCAAAGTGTCTAAGCTTGGAGATGCCCCAGAACGCATCCCCTCTTTCGTCTCCAATCTATCAGTATGTCACTTGGAGCTATATTTTTATTCATCACATGATATGTGTTTTGCTTGGAGCATCGTGTGTTATCTTGCTTTTATTTTAGTTTGCCACAATCATTGTTTGCCGGACACACATATCTGAGAGAGATGGGCGGTCATCATAATGTGTTAAAAATGATAGAAAAGAGAGAAGGGGCAGTGTTACTATCCATTTACCACACTTGTGCCTCAAAGTGACACCCTTTTCTTCATATAGAGAGTCTCCTGACTTGTCATTTTCATATGCTAGTGGGAAAATTTTCATTATATAACTTTGCTAGAATATTCTGATGACGGGCTTTCGCAAATGCCAGAGGTCTTCATGAGCAAGCAAGTTGGATGCACACCCACTTAGCTTCTGTTGAGCTTTCATACACTCGTAACTCTAGTGCATCTGTTGCATAACAATACCTACTCCTCGCATTGATATTGATTGATGGGCATCTCCATAGACCATTGATCCACCTAGTTGATGCGAGACTTTCTTTCCACTTTGACTTCGTTTAATATCTACCACCATACTCTATTCCACCCATATACTATATACATGGTTCACGCTCATGTATAGCGTGAAGTTGAAAGTGTTGAAGTGCGTTAGAGGTACGATTCAATTGCCTGGTTTGACATCGGGATGCTCGTGATTTATACTTATGCGATGAAGACGAAGCGATGACATGCTTTATATGATGAAATGAGTAGGGAGTAACATTCTTTAGGGATCGTATATTTTGAAAAGTAATGGTTATACTTTATGTTTATGGACATTATTATGTTGATATCAATTCGTTTATCGTTACTCAATGTTCATACCTAAAGGAGATTACAAGTAGCATGTCACATCAAAAATTCTTTTTTTATCATTTACCTACTCGAGGACGAGTAGGAATTAATCTTGGGGATGATGATCGGTATCCAACATATATATAATTTTTTATAGTTCCATGCTATTATATTATCAATCTAGGATACTTTATATGGAATTATATGTTATTTTGTATCATCTTTGGGAACTAACCTATTAACCCAGTGATACATCTCCAATGTATCTATAATTTTTGATTGTTCCGTGCTATTATATTATCAATATAGGATACTTTACATGCAATTATATGCTATTTGTTATCATTTTTGGGAACTAACCCATTAACCCGGTTCTAAGTGTTAGTTGTTGTTTTCTGTCTATTTTTGGTTTTCCAGGAAATCTGTACCAAACAAAGTCCAAACACTACGAAATTTTGATGATTTGTTTTAGACAAAGAGACCGAGGAAGCATCAAGAGGAGTCAGGAAGTTGCACGACCCAGGTGCCTTGTGGGCCCCCTATGGATCCATTTGACCTAATTCCACTTCTATAAATTCTCAAATATTGGGAAATCAGCAAAGAGCCGCCTGAAACACTTTTTCCGCCGCCGCAAGCCTCTGTCCGATGGGAGGCCATCTAGAGACCTTTTCTAGTGATCTCCCGGAGGAGGAATCAATCACTGAGGCCATCTACATCAACCTTCTTACCTCCATGATGATGCATGAGTAGTACACCATAGACCTACGAGTCCATAGCTAGTACCTAGATGGCTTATTCTCTCTCTTTGATCTTCAATACAAAGTTCATCGATCTTTGCAGTGATCTATTCGATGAAATCCTCTTCTGCGGTGTGTTTGTTGGGATCCGATGAATTTTGGATTTATGGTTAGATTATTCATGAAAAGTTATTGAGTCTCCTTTGAATTTCAATATGCATGATCTTATAGCTTCGTATTTCTCTCCGATCTATCGGTTTGGTTTGGCCAACTAGATTGATTTATCTTCAGTGGGAGTGGGCATTGTAATGGGTTCAATCTTGCAGTGCTCTATCCACAAGGGGTCAAGACACGTATTTGTATTGTTGCCATTAAGGATAAAACGACGGGGTCTGAACATATTGGTTGTCTTACTTTGTCTACATTATGTCATCTTTCTCCAAGCATTACTTCATTTGTCGTGAACTTAATACCATAGATGCATGCTGGATAGCGGTCGATTGGTCAAGTAATAGTACTAGATGTAGAATCATTTCGGTACACTTGTTTATGGACGTGATGCCTATATACATGATCGTTTTCGTGAATAACATGTCTTAACTATGCACAATTCTACCATATTGTCCAACAATAATTTGTCTTCCCACCGTATGCTACTTTCAAGGGAGAAGCCTCTAGCAAACACAATGGCCCCCACATGTACTTAAACATAAAAACAAAAACCTCTTTATTACCATGTTGCACTTTGTTTATTTTATATTATTTTTCTTTTACTTTATCTATTATATTAAGATTTAATCCTTGCAAGTAATGAGTTAAAGGGGCTTGACAACCCTCTTGCCCACATTGGGTTCAAGTGTTTGGTTTTTTATGTGTAGGTGTTGTTTAAGGGAATTTGCATTGGTTCTCCTATTGGTTCGATAACCTTGGTTCTCATTGAGGGAAATACTTATCTCTATTGTACTACATCTCCTCTCCTCTCGGAAAAAATCCCAACACACCTCACAAGTAGCATCCAGTGCCTAGTGCTAGTTGTTGTTTTGTGCATGTTTTCGGTTTTCCAGGAAATCAATACCAAATGAAGTCCAAACACTACAAAAAAATTGACGATGTTTTTCTGGAAAAAAGAGACCCTGGAAGCTTCAGAAGGACTCATGAAGCGAGATGAGGAGACGGCAAGGCAACATGGCACGCCCGAGGGGTAGGCACGCCCTGATGCCTTGTGGGCCCCTCATGGCTCCGTCTGGCCTAATTCCACCTCCATAAATTCTCTAAAATCGAGAAAACAACAGAGAGACACTCGAAACACTTTGTTCGATCACACCTCCATACATCAACCTTGTTGTCTCCATGATGATGCATGAGTAGTCCATCACAAACATACGAGTCCATAGCTAGTACCTAGATGGCTTCTTATCTCTCTTTGGTCTTCAATACCTTGTTCACCGCGATTCTCGTGGTGATCTATCCGATGTAATCTTCTTTTGTTGTGTGTTTGTTGGGATCCGATGAATTGTGGGTTTATGAACAGATTGTTCATTGAAATTAACTGAGTCTTTTCTAAATTCTATTATGCTTGATTGTTATAGCTTCATATTTCTCTCTAATCTATCGTTTTGGCTTGGCCAACTAGATTGATTTATCTTCAGTGGGAGTGGTACGTTGTACTGGTGTAAGAGCACATTTATCCATGTGTGGTTTTGGTAATTGATGACAATCCCTATGGACTAATGGTTGCCTTGAGTTATATTCGAAGGATTTGTTCGTAGGTACTTCTTGAAGTCCATCTGTTGGTTTCGAGGAGTTTATATGGTGACCAAGGTGGTATACAAGGTTTATCCAAAGAATGGTCATGTGGGAGTTGAGCTTATTGCAAGCATGTCTTGAAGAAGAAGATTGTGTAAGCATCCATGTGTACCTTCAAGACATCATCTTTATGAAGAGAGAGGATAAGATACAAGGTTGATCAAGACTAAGTCAAAGACTAAATCAAGTTGATCAACACACAAAGCGTACAAGATGTACCGAGAGGGATCAAGTGATCCCATGGTATGGTCAGCATTGTCCATTACGCTTTGTGTACTAACCCATGTTCCCTGTGAGTGTTCTTTGTGGGGTTAGGTATCTTTCCATGGGCGAGTATCAATAAGAAGATCCCATACAAGCCATGGAGGATGACATCAAGTGGTGATCTTCATCAAGGTTGCGGTGTGCAAGTTCAAGTGAAGCATCACGGAGAGATCATGCTTGAAGCTTGCCGTCCATTGTGGTGACAATGGACTTGTGAAGATGTGCCGAAGAGTGGCTCACCCATAGTGGAGTATGGGGGAGCAGTCATCTAGTCTTCATCAAGCCAACGCAATCAAGAAAGGTGGTCATCTTGAGGAAGTCAAGATCGTCATCATCAAGCTCAAGTGGACTATGCACGAGTATAAGGTTTGACCTTGATAGGGTTTACCATTTTACCGATCTCATAGTGGTAGTTGGGAGACTGGGTTATTGGATAGATAGTCGTTCTATCAAGGGGGCTCTCAAGTGAGTAGCTTGATCGTATCGTTCGTTCAGAGCTCAAACCATTGCATTCTTGGCATCATCATCTTTCTTGGTTCTTGGTTGGTTTTTCTATTTGAGGTTTCTTGAGCTTATGGTCAACTTCATGACAAGCTCAAGTTCATCGAAAATGGAGTCCATATGCATCTTCTATGATGTTTTCGATGTTAGAGTTTTTGCTGATTCTTCATTGAAAGAGGTTTCACATCTCTATACCATTGCCATTTTTATACTGCCTCTTCTTAAGAAAACCTGTTGAATAGCTCTTGTCGTCCTGAATCCAACAAGCTTGAGTTTGCTCAATTCGGAGCTCATTTGCAGAAGTTATGGCGGTTCTGGTTTTACTGTATCCTTCCGTTTTCCTAGCTGAGTAGTTGAAGGCAGCAAGGTGTTCCAATACAGTGGCTAGTGGTAGTACCTCTCCTCGGAGTGGTAGTACCGCAAGTTGCACGGAAGTAATTTTTTACATCCGTGGAAGCGCGGTAGTACCGCTACCTCCAGCGATAGTACCGCTGCCTCACGGTGTCTTCTGCCGTGTGCTGCACGTGAGTGGCCATTGAATACTACCCTGCGGTAGTACTGCAAGGGCAGGCGGTAGTACTGCTCCGGCGGTACTACTGTCATGTTGCCTCGTTGCAGTAGTGTTTCATATGGATACTACCGCCCTAGCGGTAGTACCACTCCTTGGAGCGGTAGTACCGCACTATGCGGGCTGTGAGCATAACGGTTGGATTATTTCCCACCTATAAAAGGGGGTCTTATTCCCCATTGAACCTTATCCTTTGAGCTCATGTTCTTCCCCCATTGTTGACCTTCTTCGAGCTTGCTAACTCTCAATCCCTCCAATGATTCTTGCTAGTTCTTGAGGGAAAAGAGAGAGGAGATCTAGATCCACATTTCCACCAATCACTTTCTCCTCTAAGTGAGGGGAACCCCTTGGATCTACATCCTGGAGTTCTTCATGTTCTTCTTCGTTCTTCCTCTCATTTTCCTCCCTAGCATTAGTTGCTTTGGTGGGATTTGGGAGAGACGGACTTGGGCACTCTGTGTGCCCTTGCCATTGTATTTGGTGCATAGGTTTGAGTTCTCCACGGTGATATGTGGAAGTGAGAAGTTGAGAAGCTTATTACTCTTGGTGTTTGAGCACCCTAGAGCTTGTTCCTCTTGGGTGCCTTAGCGCCCTAGACGGCTTGTGTTGCCTCGGAGCTCAATCATTGTGGTGTAAAGCTCCGGGCAAGCATCGGGGTCTCCAATTAGGTTGTGAAGATTGCCTGAGCATTTGAGGTCACCTCGAAGCCACAGTCCATTGTGGTGAAGCTTCGTGGTGTCATTGGGAGCCTCAAATTAAGTTGTGGAGATTTTCCCAACCTTGTTTGTACGGGTTCGGTGACCACCCTAAAGGGTCCCTTAGTGAAATCACGGCATCTTGCATTGTGCGAGGGCATGAGGAGATTACGTTGGCCTTAGTGGCATCTTGGGGAGCATTGTGCCTCCACACCGCTCTGAACGGAGATTAGCATCCGCAAGGGTGTGAGCTTCGGGATACATCGTCGTCTCCACGTGCCTCGGTTATCTCTTACCCGAGCCCTTTACTTATGCACTTTACTTTGTGATAGCCATATTGTTTCATACTTTATATCTTGCTATCACTTAGTTATTTATCTTGCATAGCATAAGTTGTTGGTGCACATAGGTGAGCCTAGTTGTTTTAGGTTTTGTGCTTAACATATTAAACGTTAGTTTTATTTCGCATTTGTTCAAGCCTAAACCGTAATTATTTTAAAGCGCTTATTCACCCCCCCCCCTCTAGGCCACATCCACGTCCTTTCAACTGGGTTCAATCTTGTGGTGCTCTATATCCCAGTGACAGAAGGGGACAAGACAAGTATTTGTATTGTTGCCATTAAGGATAAAATTATTGGATATGAACATATTGCTTGTCTTATTTTGTCTACATCATGTCACCTTGCGCCAAGTATTACTCTGTTTGTTATGAACTTAATACCATAGATGCAGGCAGGAGTCGGTCGATTGGTGGAGTAATAGTAGTAGATGCAGAATCGTTTCCATCTACTTGTTTATGGTCGTGATGCCTATATACATGATCATTGTCGTGAATAACATGTCATAACTATGCGCAATTCTATCAATTGCCCAATAGTAATTTATCTACCCACTGTATGCTATTTTCAAGACAGAAGCCTCTAGCGCAAACTATGTCCCCCGGGTCTACTTAAACATAAATACAAAAAACATAAAAATATTTTTGGTGTAATTTATTTACTTTTATTTTATTTTTCCTTTACATCATGTATCTCTATCAAGATGTAATCCTTGCAAGTAACGAGTTTAAGGGGCTTGACAACCCTCTTGCCCGCGTTGGATGCAAGTGTTTGGTTTTGTGTGTTTAGGTGCAAATGGACGATAAATTTTAAAAAATGGGTTGAATATTTGCCACATTTTTGGAGGCTGGCATGTAGGCCAATAGGTCGAAGCCCGTGCAAGGCGTTGTCAACTTAGTCAACAAATGATTCTGACATCCGTAGGCATTGGATTTACATCCAATGGCTCACATGTATATTCAATCTCTCTTCTTCCTCCAACGACGCAGAGAACGCCTGCTCGTGCATCCGACGGGTAGAAGTGCTGCTTCACACGCCTCGCTGAGAAGGGCTACCCCACCGCTGACCAGGCCATCCCTCCACCTCTCCATATCTCTGGTCATTCTCCGCCTAATGCAGCCCCACGCCGCACCCAAACCAGTTAACCCTCGTACTCCTCGCAGTATGTGACTCCACTGCCTCATCTTCCCCATCTCCGGGTCGTTCCCGTCCAAGGCCTCTCCATCGTCCAACGGATTGGTGCGCTCGGCGCGGTGTGGTCAAGGTGGTCAACAAAAGAGAGTCATCGAAAGAGGACTACACATGGAGAGGCTGACAGTGGGGACGCACCAGGTCCTGGGACGCACACATGCAACTACCTCCTTATTATGGGGAAAAGGCGATTCCTCCCCCCGACATCTAGTACCCACCATCTACATCTTCGCATGCAAGGAAGTGCCTCCTTATTACGCGCAATAAAATGATTCCTCCCCCTGATAGTCGAGACCCACCATCTATATCTTCGCATGCAAGGAAGTGCCTCCTTATCCCCCCCCCTTGACAGTTGGGATCCACTAGGTTGAGCGTGCGTAGCATTATTTGGTTGAAAACGTGTACATACATACTAGTCGATTGGTCTCTCTCGAATGATGAATCATGGTCGAGTAAGGAGCGGCATGTGTCGTAGTAGAGCCCCAGACGTAGCAGTTTAGGTAGTCCTATCTAAATCGTTTATACATATGTACGACCAAGCCGCAAGAAAGTAAATATGGCCATGTACGTACATACAGGCGGGGTATCGAACGTGTACCTGTGCATACGTACGGCCATGGCTCATGTACATGGAGAGGCAACATGACAGAGGCAACGGATGACGACAACGACATCATGTTCATCAGCAGCCAACCGGCTAGGTCTGAATGGAGGAAACAACATCGTGTTCATCAAGAGCCAAGGAACTCATCTAGGGTGTGGTGTAACGCAAAATGGAGGAAACAAACTTCTGTTCAACCATATACGGTCAAAACGGGGTATTGTTCAATAGGAGGGGTTTGGCGTATCACAAAAATGGAGGAAACGGACTTCTGTTCAACTGGCTATGATCGAAATGGTGACCTGTTCAACGGGAGTGGTATGGCGTACCACGAAACTAAGGAAACATACTTTTGTTCAACCGCCTACAGTCAAAACGGGACTCCACAGGCTACTGTTCATCCACCGTCTACTTCCTCCAGCCTCCACGGGGTCATGTTCATCCACCCCAAACATCAGCTGGGGTGTGGCGCAATGCGGCATGGCCTCCTTGTGGTCATGTTCATCCAGCGCCAACCGCCTACTTCCACGGGGTCATGTTCATCCAACCCTCACGGGCTAGGGTGGGGTGTACAAGCAGGCGGAAGCAACGGGAATTGTTCATCCACAACCAACCAACTGGCTAGGTCAACTCACCACCTCTCATGCAAGGGGCTCGATCAATGCAAGCCTCAATTCGTTCTACTACATGTATCACGCGCGCGGAAGCAACGGGCACTGTTCAGAGAGAGGCAACCCATCGGCTAGCTCAACTCACGTCTCGCGCGGGGGCTCTCAATGCAACGCATTGATCGAACGATCAATCAGATTCAGTAAGTTGCAGCAAAGGGATCGATCGCTAGGGTTAATTTAGCAACGAAGGAATCGTTTGGGTTCAGTTAGCAACGAAGGGCATTGATTGGTTTTAGTACGTAGTGTGAGGGATCGGCCGATCGCTCAGGTTCAGTAAATGAACGCCTGGCTCGACCGGGTTTAGTTAGCTAACGAACGCCTCGCACACACGCGCATACGAGAGAAACGAGCAAACCACACTGCATCGCTCAGCCCCGACCACCCCCGATTGTCCACTGTAACCAAGAAATCCTCAAAAATTTCCTCACCCTCACTTCTACCACGATTTCTTAAATCATGGACAACCCAAAGAATGTCATGCGGGTGCGTGTCCGGCCTGCCCAGGAAGAAAAGCCCATTTTATGTCATAATTATTTGTCATAGAAGTAGGACCCACCACTTCTATGATGAATTGATGATAGATGGTTTTGTCACAATTATCCTCATGGAAGAGTTGTATCCATGACAGAAAAAGTTTTCGTTCGGGCCATAATATCAGAGAAGCGTCTTTTTTTTGTCGTGACACTACTAGTCACTGAAGATGTCAATGGTCTCCGTGATGGGCTCCGAGTAGACGGTCACGTGGTACAACTCCAGCTCTTCCTCCTTCTCTGGTTCAGCCAATATCTCGTCGATCTCCGCCTCCCATTAGCGAAGGAAGCGGCGGCTGGCCTCCACCTCGTCCTCTAAATGGATGGAGTTGAGGATGGCCTGATGTTTCGTCACCCCTACGCTTGGGCAAACTCCACCATGGCGAAGCTTGCAGCTGGAGTTGTACAACTCCGTAGGTAGGCCGGCTGCAATTTGGGCTTCGCACCACCTCCAGATCTCCTGAAGCAACTCAAGCGCTACTCAGCCCGAGCATGGCGTATGTCGTCACCTTCTATTGGGCCATGGCTATCGTGTGACAACGAGCGTAGAAGAGGTATCGGGAGGGGAATGAATGCTGCTAGTGTTGGGGGTCGTCGTCTAGCTTAAATAAATGCGCTCCATCACGTACTCGCCCGTGCAGAAATTGTATGCATACGGGTTTGTTTAGGGTGTGTCACATAACTCGCATGTGTGTGAGATTCTGAGAGACGGAGTGAGTGCACGCGCCTCTACTCTTCGGATATATACTCCACCTTTTTAGTGATTTTTAGTGTGTAGACAATGTCAGTGCGTTGCAAGGAGGTGTAAATATTATGGTACATTAGCTTGTGATTTTTAATGTGATGGTGTAAATAAATATTTATCAATTCCTATTCAAGATTTACATTATATTTTGATGAGAATTTTGGTAACGAAATTAAAGTTGAATTGGTTCATACGACAAGTAAATTAAGGCGATTGATTAACATACGGAAAAGGTTGGACGAAGAGTGGTAGGAAGAAAAATGAAACATGAAACCTTACATTCTTTTTAAGTAAGAAAAAATATTTACTATATAGATATATAGAAATACTCCACCTAGACTAGTGTGTGTGGTTGCATAGAGAGGTGGTGTGTGTGAAAGAGAAGAGTGTGTGTGTGTGAGAGAGAGAGAGAGTCAAACAAAGTCTTTGGTAGGGAAAGTTATTAGGTGTGTGTGGCTTCAATATAGATAGGTGATGTGCATGGCAGAGGCCAGCCATGATGGGGTGTGAGAAAGAGAGAGGTCCAAAAGAGGGAAGAGAGGGTGTGTGTGAGATAGAGGGACATCGAGATAGTGGTTTTTTTGAAGAGACGTTGAGAAAGAGTACTATCAAGGGTGCATGTAAGCGGGAATTAAATTAAATTGATAGTATTGGTTTCAGGGAGAGAGGGAGCTAGAGCGAGATAAATAAGTGTGAGTGTGTGTTTCACATAAGAGACCCATCCAGATAGAAGTCATGTGCGCGAAAGAGAGAGGTTTGGCGGGGGCTAACTACATATGGAGAGAGATGAGACCTAGAATGTGCGTGTGAGAGAGGTATACATGTGGATAGAGAGGGTGTGCATGTGCAGTTGAGATAAAAGAGAGATAGACATAAGATCAAGGACCGGAGAGAGGGGGTTGGTATATATCACAATATGTGACTGAGTTGAATCTGGCAGATCTCGGGTAGGGGGTCCCGAGCTGGTAGTCTTGCATGATGGTAATAGGACACAGGGAGACAAGATGTTTACCCAGGTTTAGGCCTTCTTGAAGAGGAACAAACCTACATCCTGCTTTGTTTATATTGATTATCGATGGGGTGCATAGTATAGGTTTATCTACCTCAAGATCGTATGAATGTGTTGGCCTCTACGGTCTACACCCCTCAGTTTATATAGACACTGGGGGTACCTAGGGTTACACATAGGTTGGTTCCATCCGAAGATAAACATGATGAAGATTGCATTTGTGCCTTGGAGTATGCGCTAAGTCTTCAGAAGATTCCGTCTTGATTCCTTGGGGCCTGATGAATGTGGCGCGCTGATTGGTCATCTAGGGGTCCTCGGGCAAGCCCACGTTTGGGAGCCGACATGGTTAGCACCCCCTTATCCAGAACACTATCAGTAGCCCCCGAACCGGTCTTAAAGCCAAGGACTATCCTCATATAGATGTCCTCCATCCACGGTCTTCGGCCTTGCGAACTGGTTCAACATCTTCTTCGCGTATCTTCTTTCAAGGCGACCAGAATCCTGCTCGGGGACTAACATACCTTGCACTACGCCTGGGCATTGGCATCCCGGCCCGGTCGGCCCGACCCGACCCGGCCTGAAAATCCCGGGCCAGGCCTGGCCTCATCGTGCCATCGGGTCGGGCTTGGGCCTGGAAAGTGAGCCCGAAGAGCAAACCGGGCCGGGCTCAGGCTTGCGAAACGCAATTTTTAAGCCTAGATCGGGTCGGGCTTTACCGGGCTTTGTAGGTTCGGGCCGGGTTTGGGCCCGATTTGTTAGGCCCGACGGTCGGGCCGGGCCGGGCTCGGGCTTGAGTTTTCCTGTTCGAGCTTTTTTAAGCCCGACCCGAAACCCGGCTCGGCCTGGGCTATGCCCAGGTTTACCTTGCACACCTGAGGAGCCCTAATCAGGACTCCCAAGAAGTGTTCTTCTTTCGTCAGATCCGAAGACCCTTCTAGCGCAAAGTTACCTTAATGGCAAAGTCTCCAGAGCCAGGATGAGGACGCCAATTCGGTCACATTCTGACAAGTTTGATTAAACTCAAGACGCCACCATGTACTGGTGAACTGAAAGGTCCTTTCAGATGGCATTATGTCGTTCTAGTACAACTCTAGGGCAGAGTATTGGCACATATCATCAATAAAGAGATCATGGTTTGGATTTCCAACGGCATTACAAACAAAACTCATCGATTCGTGCACGCACATAACTCATATCGCATTGGAAACTCACAAAATTACTACCACAAAGTACGCCCCTTTGGTGTTTTCACCAGCCCATAAAAGGCACGCAACTAGGTGAATCAATCTTCATGCTTTCCTTCTCTCCTTTGCTCCCAACATCTTCAAGCTCCAGTGCCCGAAGAATAGAGCCAAAACATCTTCCGATCCCCCCTTTCCCCACTTCCATCCTTAAGAGATGACCGTAAAGGGAACCCATGCCATGATGGAGAAGGCCTCTAGGGGGAACCGCGTGCTGCCAAGGCTAGTCAAGGAGATGCTAGCGAGGCAGAGAGGGCGACAAGCAAGAAAGGGTAGTGTCTCCCCTCCGTCTTCACTGCGGGGGACATCGCCAAGCTCCAAGCGTTCAACTAACTTTTGGCACCCTCAGGTTGCTCGGTCCCTCTCTCCCTTCCTCGGAGGGTCGTTGGACCTCCCCTCCTTCAGGGTGCCTGAGCCTCAGGTCGGAGAGCATGTCGTCTTCATCCCTCATATCATATGAGGTCAGGAATTTCCCATCCAACCATTCCTCCAAGGACTCGTCTACTTCTACGGTATCCAATTCCACCATCTCACCCCCAACTCCATCCTCCACATCACCTCCTACATAACCTTCAGCAAAGCCTTCCTCTGCATCAAGCCCCATTTCGGACTCTCGCTCAAATTATTTTGCATGAAGGTGCGGAGGAATGGGTAACTCACAGAGTGTGGGGCAGCCATGGTTAGCATGTCCCAGTGGGCCAAATGGCTTCCCGGGAAATACATCGAGATGGTCGAACTGTAGCAGGAAGAGTGTTTCTACATGGTCGATGAGTGGGTGACCAAGAATGGGTCCCCGCTTTATAGGTCACACCCTTGGATAAGCTTCATTCATGGAACCCCAAAAACTTTTCTTCGGGGGGAAGAGGAGGAACTGGAGGCCCTACAGGATCGAGTGAAGTTATTCCTCGACCAGGGTGTTAAGCTTATCAACGATGTGGTGCATGTTATGCCCCACCGCAGAGTCCATACCCTCCAAGCCCAGGCTTCTCCATTGTGGAAGTTCGTCCCTCGCAATGAGTTATCCAAAGTTTTTGCGGGGGGGGGGGGGGACATCGATGGGATGCAGGCCCTCCTCTTCACGACCAAGAGACAAACTTTTTGTATCGAGGGAGACGACATTGCCTACCACGCGGATCGTCGAGCCACCAGTGTTTGTCACTTAGCCCTTCATTTTGCAGGACAATTTTTATCTTTCCAAATTAAGTGGAGCGATTGAATCCATCTTGTTATAATGCAAAGTTGGCGTTTTTCGGCCGGCGTCAAGTCACCGGCCTTCGGACCGAGGATGATAAAAGCTTCGAGTTGGTGAATCTACTAACCGTGAACCCACACCCGGCTCCGGCCAAGGCCAAGAATACCAAGGCTTCCACGAGCTTGGTCATTCAAGACAGCGCCTCTAAGCTCCCTATTGGGAGTCAACATGGCTCGGGGTCCAAATCAAGTACCAACGAGCATCATGAGGAGTCCAACGAGGCCCCGCTACCCTGAGGTGGGAGAAGGATCTAGGTGATCATCTCGGACAGCGACGAGTCGTCCTCACCCAAGGGCACCAAACCCTGAAGGGAACCTGATGCCTAGGCGACGGTCCATTCCTCGACGCCGAGTGACCAAGACCTTGGATCGGACTCGTACAAAGGGTCCTGGCCTTCTGGCCGACCTCGTTGAGTGAGACCTCATCCCAACCAGTAAGTTTTTAACAAACTCCAATCTAGCAGTCACTTTTAAGCATGGATTTTATTTCATAGCTCCCCTTGTTCTTTTTACAGGCGGCAACATGACACCGTGGACGAGGCCACTTCTGGCTTTCCGGAGTCCTTGTCACAAGCCAGTGCGGAGGATAACTCCGACTTCCTCAGAGGTGGAGGTCGATCTCTCCCTCGCTCGAGCTTAGGTTCCAAAGGGTACATCCCATCCCCCACCCCCGACGTCTGACATTGAGATTAGGATCAACCCTTCCATGATCGAGGTGACAAGACATGATTCAATGCATAGTCCCCTATTCTTGAAGAAAGACTGGATGCCCGCCCGACATCCTCAACTCACATGGTTTCAGGCACACATGAGCATCCGGAGACTGCCCTGCCTTCGGTGCCTAACGATGGGGCCCCGAGGTCTATGGCTCGGGTCTCAGGGGTCTCCAAGGACGAGCTTGTGGAGCGCCATCGAGCGGCGAAGGTGGCTTTTCCAAACCCCTCTCTTCTCCCTAACCATCTCGTAGCCCTTAATTCCTGCATGTGATCGTTTCGGCCCATCGAGGCCGACGTAATGGAGGTGTTCCTCGGCCTTGCTCAAGGCTTGAAGGTATGCCACCTACTTCCTGCTATTTTTTCTTTAGTATTGAGCATAAAATGTGTCCAATATCCCTTGTAATAGAGGCAGTGCATCATCCGAGGGCACCAAACAGAAAATGTAGTTCCTAGTAGCCCTCGATCCTTAAGTTACTTTACTGAACTGGCTTGAGGGTCGCAACATTACAAATAGCCTAATGCCAAAACCATCATGTTTTCGATACGCGTGAATATCCAGTAGTCCCACAGACTCGTGTTGGTTCTCAAGGGAACCAACAAGATGATCGAATCATGTCAGCCTCTGTATTCAGCTCTTGTTTTTTTGTGCAGGGCTCCACCTCCCACACTTTGGCCAACTCTTCAGAGTTGGAAGCGTTCCGGCTTGCTCAAGCCGAGCAAGAATCACTTCGGCCGAGGCAGGAGGTCGAGACCGCACGGGGTAAGGATATTGATTTCATATCTCCTTAAATTTTCCTCATTAAACAAGTTTTTATGCTTTCTTGTGTGTTTGCTTTACGCAGCACTAGATCAACGCGTGGTTGATCTTCAGGCCAAGCTCGATAAGGATAGGACTAAGGACGACAAGCTGAAGACACTGGCGAAGAAGAATGTTGAGCTGCTCGCTAAGAAGCGGTAGACCCATGAAGCCACTCAGGCACGAGTGGCCAAGGTGGAAGCCTGCCTTTCAAATTGTGTCATTGAACGTGACACATTGAAGGCCACCAAGGAGGCGGATGCCACCAAGATCCAACAGGTCAACCAAGATCACCACGTCTTGGCCTCCCAAGCTTCTGCGCCTAAGGAGGAACTGCAGCATGCTATGGAAAATATTTCCGATAAACCATATCTTCTATATAGTGTGTCTTCTATCGACGAGCCTTCCCCGAGCTAATGCAAGTGTTGTCTTTGCCAGCTGACTTTCCCGACCTTCCTCGCAGTGTCGAGGAGGTGTACCAGTTCTTCAACGCCCACCCCAACGCAGTCGACGAGCAATTGAAGCTCTTTTGACTATAGTTCCACGACCCGACGCACGTTGTCCTCCTTGGTGACAGGCTGAGGGTCAGCTTTTTTACTGGCTTTTACAATAAGCTTAAATAAAATATCCTACCCAACTTATTCTAGAAGCCCAACCAAGTTTATTTTTTTAGAAACCTACTATTTAAAACTTGACTAGCAGGTTTTAAAAACATATTTTTAGTTAAACTTCTAAAATAAGCTGGGTAAGAAACAACTTATTCTAGAAAGCTAAAAAAACTACCAAAAGAACTACCATGAAGCAGACTGAGAGCTGCAAAAAGATGGCTCGACCAGCAATAGAGGACGCTTGCGGGGCCCTTTGGCACAATGATTCTGTGCCGACCAGTTACTTCTAAAATAAACTAAACGTTTTAACATCTAAAGTGTGCATCATTCTTTTGTTGTCAAGTACGGAGTACTACCTTATAAATGAGTTACATGTTTGAAATTTCAATCAAAATTGCCTATAGCTATTTCCAGAGATTACAAAAAACATCTGACGCGTGAAAGGTGTGTTTAAACTCCTGGGGCGGATCCCTGGCTGAATCGTAGGCAATTGTGACAATGACTTCACAATGTGTCCATTTTCCTGGCTGGGCACCCCCGTGAGAAGAAAACGTTGGGTGAAAAGGTGTGCAAAAGCGTGTCGTGATGGGAGACCGGCGTAACACAGCTATGTGAAGGTGATGCACCGAAATATATACTCAAGTCCTTTTAAATTCTGATGCCTTTTGCACATTTCTTTCCTGAATAAAGGAATATCAGAAGGTATCATCATTTCAGTCCAAAGAGGGGCTCTAAAACTCGAGTAACACAAATTACACCCCTGAATCTGGGAAAGCTAAAGAGGGGGCAGGGGGAGATCTAAAGTTCTTTTTCTTATGTATGGTACACAGGAAAACGTTACGATCTTTCAGGATGATCATCCACATGGGGTCGGGGTCCAACTCAAGAAATGGCAATTATCAACTATAGATAAATCATCAAAAGGAGGCAAGTCTCATCTGCTGGCTGCTGCTACACTACTGGTCTTAAATCTCACGTTTCTGCACCTTCTCAACTTGCTGATTGCTTCTTGCGCCTTCCCCTGCAGAAGGTCCACATAGATGGATGCTAGCAATGCCCTAGGGTTGTTGGGCAACATTGCAAAACCACGGCTCACCAGGTAGTTGGCCTGCTCGAGCTCTCCCTGCACTGCGGCAGTCATGCCAAGGTCAACATACAGAACCCCACAGGCTTCCTCGGGCTTGAGAGACATTGAGTGCTGAGATTCTTCTGAGGTAAGTTTTGTCATGGCTGGAGTCACCGAGTCCTCGCCATCGCTGTCTTTCTCAACAGGGGCCTTTTCACGATTCTCAACACTGTAGGGCAACTCAATAGCATTGTCATCTCTCAAATAAACAGTTAACTGATCAGCAGCCTCCTTTAGTCTGTTCAGTGCACACAAAGCTTCAGCTGCATATACATGGCCAAGGAACAAGTACATCCTGGAGCAGTCTGGAACCTGCAACAGCGAGTTGGCAGTAGACAAAGCTTTCAAGGGATTCTCAAGACACAATTCAATGAAAGCCAGGTCCCCCAGGATGGCTTGTCGAATTTTCAGGTTCTCTTTTCTAATGATGTCATCATACATAGCAAGAGAGCTCTGCAAAGTGGCATTCAAGCTCGCGGCACCCTTTTGTTCTCCATTTGCATTAGTTGTTGGACCAGAGTGAACTTTGGATTCCACACTCATTGTGTTCTGACCTGAACTTTTCTGGCATTGTGACCCTTGGTTACAATCCTCTGTATCTGAAATCACCATTTTTTTCTGCTCAGAAGCATCCATTAATAGTTGGGCGTTGAGTAGACACTGTCTAGCAAATCTAAGTGATATCAAATTTCCATGTTCAGCTGAACTCCCAAAATCTGATAAATGACTTCCTGAGTTCACCGGACTGATAACTAAATGACGCCATTTCCCTGACCCCACAACATAAATTTCAATCTCATCTTTGCATGAAGTGGCACCGCTTGCAGTGAGGAAGCCCATTTCTAGAGCTAGCAGGCTACACTCAGCAAAACGGAGCCAAAAGAGGGGACGATGGTACAAGAGCGGCATAGCCTCACGAAAACAACGAGCTGCTAACTGTGGTTTACCACACATCAAATGTTGGATCCCACAGTTGTATGATATCAGACAAGATTTGTCTTGCGATAGTGCAGACAGCTTCAATGGTTTCTCTGAGCGAAGAGATAAACTGTATTTCAGTGCTTTGCTAAAGCACAACACTGATGTATGGTTGGATCTCTGCTGATGGAGTATACAACCAAGATTGTTGTAGAACATAGCTAGCATTACCGGTTCAGTCCGATTATTGGGTGTGCTCAACAGCTTTACAGCCTTCCGATAATTTCCTCGGGCATACTCCAGCTGAGATTTCAAGAGAAGCTCTGTAGATGAATCCCTGCCACGTGCCATGTTCATTAGAACTTTGAGTTCTCGCTTGGCAACCTTCAGGTTCCTTGTGAGAAGTAGAAGCCGGACCTTGTAAATTTGTAGTCTAACTTTCAAATCAGCAGCTGTGGCAGCAAGATCAGCTGATGCCCTCGAGAACTCATTTAAGATAGGTCTGCCCAAGTGATTCCCACCATCCAAAGTAGAGTAAAAAGATTCAAACTCCAGTGTATCGTCTGAAAAACTTCCAACTGAAAGAATCTCAGATCCACCAGGACAAGTATTTGAATCAGAATCTGGAGGCGTGTTACTTTTTGCAGGTTTCAGTTGAGCAGGTTGCTGCTGAACTGTGCTAGCAATTTCATTCTGGTTCCCTGTATTAGCCACTCCAAATGATCTTTCCAAGTACTGAATGACATCCTGCAAAAACAGAGAGATGAACAAAGTTCCATCTATACAATAGCTATGCTGCAAACGAAGAAGGCTAATAAATACTATGGCTTCTCATACAAGTTAAAATCGCAAATTAATCTGACAGTACTAAACTCGAGAATTCTAGTGCAATCAAAGGGAGAACATAAAGTCGATTATTCCCAATAAAATCTAACAGACAAAAGAAACTCAATGATCAGCCACCCTAGGTCCCTGATTCGCTCCCCTCTTCAGTGTCAGTGCAAGTTTTGCTTATATCAAAAAGTGCATGTTATGGCAGGATATACTGGCACGGTGAAGTATATGGGGACAAAGTGACAGCATTGAGCCATTGATCATATCACATTAAAAATAGTACTCCCTCCGTTCGTTTTTATAAGACGTTTTAGACAGCTTGCTTTGAACTGTTTTGGACACTGTCTGAACAGTCTAAAACATCTTATAAAAGTGAACAGAGGGAGTAATAAATTGGCATGTTATTTTGCAATGTTCAATCCAACATCATTAGTGTACTGTCATGCCACTTTGATGTGTCAAAAGGAGAAGCTACGACTCATGGAACATTTTCAGGAACATCCTTTGACAAAATATCACAGGCCACAAAGAATAGTTGGAAAGACTAGTTCAATGGAGCCAGTCGTAGATGTCAACTGAAGGTTGTACTGTGGTAAAGGGGAAAAAACTTACCGCAGCTTTTGATGCATCTTGCAAAGCTAATGTAATATCCAATAACAGAAAACATACATGAAGAGCAGTTGTCTGCAGCAGTGAAGAATGATTAGGGAAAGTTTAAAAAAAAATAGCTTAAGCAAAGCAATAAAAAGAAATACCTCATCAATTGGTTCAATATTTCGGTACAATGGCTCCAAAACAGACAGTGCAGATTCATAATCATGAAGATGATAAAGGATAAGAGCCTGCAAATTTATCAAGTTCATAATCATATTCATCAGCATGTCTTCAGCTAAAGCTTACATCAAGGAGTATGCATAAAGCTTGAATTGGCAAAAACATTACTTTAACAACAAATGCATAAATAGGTGCTAAACACAACTAAAACAGTAAAACTAATGCAAAAGCAAATGTAAATAGTGCTCTCGGTTTATATTTTAAAACAGTGGACATATGAAGCATATACAGTCTATGACCACACAAAAAATAATGCAAAAAAATAACTTATGCTGAGGTGGCATGATTGCATGGATATATTAGTATAAAGAAGTAACTTAAGACCGCATGCATGACTTGCTGATGTTGCATGGATAAATGAAAACTAACAGATAAGAAATCTTAATAATCAAATAATTGCATTAACTGAAACAAGAGACCATACAGTGTTGAACGTTATTATGGTTGTGTCAAACTCATCTCCATAGGCTGTTGCATTATGTGCAGCAGAAATCAACGGTGCAATGCCACTGCCTCTTGGTTCGGAAGAAGTATTGTTCCCTACCCCGTTGGCAGAATCAGCTTGCTCTCTAGATGCACAGGCAAGTTCATCGCTTCTTATCTGAGTGCATGTATTAATACAACATTAGAACAAGAGCAGTAATACAGTACAATGAAATGACACCGCAACTCGAAATTTGCAGTTGGGTTAACAGACAACGGAGAAGATTAGCATTTGTTAATGAATAAGCATGATGATGTGTTTCAACATATACTAAATTGTCTCTCAAAAGAAGAAGTCTAAACATCATTCCACACCAAGTGACCGAAACAAGCGGTTCGAGAGTAGTTACCGCCAACATTTTAGTGCATGTGCTGACGTGCAAACAGTCAAATATAGTCAGTCACATGTGGCATTTGAATGACAAAGAAGCACACAACTCAATAACCGAGGGCCCGTTCAGAAGTCCTCCAACTTCCCTAAGGGGCTGTTTGGTTTAGACTAAAAGTTTGCCTAAGGTTGCCATACCTAAGGTTAGGCAAGTTTGACCAACTTAGGTGGGTGTTTGGTTCAAGCCACACTAGGGCCCCAAATCACATACACTCAAAAAGTGTGGCAAGATTCCCTTAGCTTGCCAACTTGTGGCTCACGGCTGTTTGGTTCTAGGCCTAGCAATGCCACACTTTGCCATAGAATGTTGCCAAACTTGACTAAGGTTAGTTCTTCAAAATGAGAGCCACAAGTTGGCAAGCCTAAGGGAATCTTGCCACACTTTTTGAGTGTATGTGATGTGGGAGCCTAGTGTGGCTTGCCTAAGGCGTGGCTTGAACCAAACACCCACCTAAGTTGGTCAAACTTGCCTAACCTTAGGTGTGGCAACCTTAGGCAAACTTAGTCTTAAACCAAACAGCCCCTCATTTTGAAGAACTAACCTTAGGCAAGTTTGGCAACATTGTATGGCAAATTGTGGCATTGCTAGGACTAGAACCAAACAGCCCCTAAATTCCTAACACTACTCCTCGATCCCAACTCGGGATGCTCACGAGAAGTTCAAGTTCAACACATTCTGCAGCACTAAATCAAGTCTCAATCAAACGAGTTGCATGCCCAGTTCAAAGGGAAAGACATGGACGAAGGGCTTGCACGTCTCGGTGTAGAGGAGTGGGGCATTGGGGCGGCGTGTCGAGGCTAGGACCCGGAGGCCTAGAGGTAGAGGAAAGGGGGCGTGCTCCGGCGAGAGGGAAGGAAGGCGACTAGGCGTGGTCATGCTTGTACCCAAGAGGAGCCGCTACAGGGGAGTAGGGGGTAACAACAGGGGCGGAGTGGCGTCAGGGTGGCGTATGGACAGCACCAGCGGCACAATTGTTGACCAGGAGCACATTTGCCAGGAATCCAGGTCATTCGGGTCGAGGCAAAGGGTCATGGGTCATGGGCCGCTACCCCTCTAGGACAAGGAACGATGAAGGGCATACTTCTTCGAGATGTGGACCGCGGTCCCAATTATTTTCGGTCGATACCCCAGTATTGTAGAATGGTATTACAATCTGTTGGTGACTTTTTCCAAATATTGCAGAGCAAGAAAAATCCAACCGTAAGTTCGGAGCTATCTCAGCAAATAAAAATGATAACAAATAGGGTCTACAGGCCAGCTCACTATACAACGGGATCTTTTCTCCATCTGCCATTTTCTCCCACGAAGCGTTGTGTGAAGGAACGTCAATTGATCTCCCATGGATCCAACTCAAACCGTACCTCTCACGCCTTGCCACCCCCAGCCTGCTTGGTGCGGTCTTCCTTCCCAAATCCCCCGATCCCTACTACCAAGACGACCAAGTCACGAAGCTATGGTCATGGCCAGAGCTCGGAGAGATTCTCAAACGGCTATAGCAGCAACTACGGCCAAATGGGGCATGCCAATGCCGTCATGGGACCTTCTTGACGGCTTAAGGTGTATTCATCAATGGCATGACGGGAGAGATGTATAACACAACGGGCAGTTCAACAGCTAGATCACGGACGGGCGGACTCCATTTGGGGTCAGCATTAATCGACTGGGGTTGCCATCCATCCACCGACACAACTCGACGATCCATCCACCAACTCAGCTCGACCCTACAACGTTCCCGACCCCCGACCTGGGTTGACCAACCCCGGGTTATGGAACAGACCTTCGACCTGTGAAGCAGGCTACCATGACCAGGAGTAGGAATCTGGGGTCTTGATTGCAGCGAACGAAGAACTTGGAACCATAAATCAAGGACGTTCAGAATAAACGCGCGTTCATTTGGTCCAAATTATGCAGGAAAAGATTTCGTGAATATGAATATAGAGGAACGTTTATCATGTACATTTTGTGCCTATACTCGACCAAAGCACATTCGTTTGCATCTATGCATCACTGTCGTTGTTTTGTATACCAATTCACATGACACCTAAAACTCTTGAGTACAAAGAAATGTTAATCTCTGGTTACAAAGATTGATTGACTTTCCAAGGCAGCGTACAAGCAGAAAAAAGGGTAAAGATGTAATACAAATGAAAATATGAACAATGGAAGTCGCTAATCACACAAGAAAAGGACAAAAAGCACTAATGTGGCTGCCTTTTTGCAACTTGATGAAACTACTCAAAGGTTGATGCTTTCTATTACTAACTTAGTCTAGACATAGAAAATGAAGAAGATCACATGTATCAAAGTACCAAAGCCACCAAAAGAATTCTATTCCTAATGGAGTCTAGATGTGTTTCTACTATCAAGTCTGAACCGCAAATCAGTATGCAGATTCACTAACCTTAACATTGCCAAGAATTTCAAGCAGCTTCTTTGGATCGGGACAACCATCCACAAACGATTCTGCGATGGCCATATTATGAAGGACCTGAAAATTGAACACTGTGACATCAGATGCAACACAAAAAAAATGATACCCTCAATCTCTTCCTTGGGAGACAACATATTCACTACAGGAAAATGTATTGACTAGGACACATACTCCTACTAGGTACCCTCACAGGTCATGGGTTAATCAGCTATAATCAGTTTAAAGGTCGGGTCATAGCCTCATAAAAAAGTATTAGCACGCAGAGATTCAGTACATAGGTGGCTGTGCGAACAATTGGGGATTGGTTTGGATGGTTTAAAGGTCAGAAGTCTAAACATTGCCGATTATTCACTTGTTGCTCGTAGTCATATCCTGAATAGTGAATGCTGCTGTAGACACAGTGGACAGTGAATTAATGTTGACAATTCAGTTGTATCCAACCAATGTACATCAAGTCAGGTCCATTTTCATACTATGATACATATAGAACTACAAATTTAAATACAAAAAGTATAATCACGACAAAGTGAGCATCCAGCAGAGTGCCAGTTAAATAGTTTCAATACCATGCTATGGACTCAGCCTGAGCATTCTAGAAAGTACAGAAGCATATTATGTGCTATACATAGATACCGCCTAACTGTTTCACCAACAATTCTCGCCCCAACCATTTTTTATTTCCATTTGGAGGAAACGTCTGCTTCAAATTTATAATCTAATAGAACAGTTTAAACAAATCGCCTATGCTTCAAGAAATGTACAATATTACTAACTAAAATCAGGGAAGTGAGAAGCACTCCCAAGCCTAGCAGCAAGCCCTGTTGGCATTCACATGCATCATGTAACACCCACGTCAACATAACCGTTGATACACACAAAATCAAATGGGTACAAATCCTACACCAGCACATTAAGATAATAGTGAGCCATGCGACATTCACATACGTGATAGCAGTGTATAGACACGCATCAGAAATAAGCAGCACACAATCACACACCCAAGATGCACCCAGCCGCTTACAAACATATGCAGGCTCACCACCACCCACCGTGAGAGGAGGGGAGAGCCATGCGGACAGCTACAACAAGCACACCACACAATTCACGTGCAACATACACTGAGAAAGCATATAAGCACAGTTAGTGGTGACAGAAACATCAAGCGAGCAATACTAAAAAACAGCCTTCGCTGAGCAAACATGCCACCACGAACCCGGCGAGGTACAGGATTTGCTATGTATTCAGTCAAATAATATATAAAGCAATCAGCGAGCATCCTAACTCTCAACGCTTTTAGACGTATAGGGAAGTAAAAGCAGAGATCCGGTCGCCCACCTTGGGGTCACCCTCCTTCTTGAGCAGGAGCTGCGCGAGCACTTCGGCGCAGTCGGCGTACCGGCGGCTCTGGAACAGCACAGCGGCGTCCCTCGCCATAGCTGCCGTCGCGGAGAGCGTCCCGTCCTCCTCCGCCCCGGGCTGTGGCTGGGGCGGCGGCGCCTCCTTCGGCGCCGCGGGCTCCATCGGCCAGATCTTGAACGGACGGCGGCCGAATCGGGAGCGCGGGTGCGACACGCGGACGCCCGATTCGCGAATTGGAGCACAGGCGGTAGGGTTTGGAGCGGAGGAGGGCTAGCTAGGGTTTGGACGCGATGGCGATGGGAGACGCCAGAGCGAGGGAGGGGGGGGAGGGGGGCCGAAATCGACGAAGGCGATGGATAGAGAGAGAAGAGGGAGTTGCTTTCCTCTCCTGATTTGTTAGTTTTTCACGATACTGCCATTTCGAGAGGGGCCACCTATCTGATTCATTCATGCTGGTCTAGATTTATTTTTTTACAGTGACTCACCCTGTTTTGTTTGTCGGGCAAATTAATCTTTACAATCTCAAATGCATCTTTTTTCTACCACTGTTGAATTATGTTATGATTATTATTAATGATAAAACAATTGAAAGGACTAATGTATTTATCAATTTCATTTCAAGATCCAAGTACTTCTGTTATGAGTTTGACTCAATGCGCTAATTCCTAAACTCCAAATTAAGTGATGCCTACTTCAAACTTTTAGAATGTTTGTTTGAAACAGAGACAAAAAAATTGTCTCTTTTTTTAGAATCCAATATTTACATTAAGTGTGGGATAGCCATACTATTAAGAGGGGCACAAGCATAAGCACTTGTGTTTGAACTCTCATAAAATATCCTAAACCAAGGTTCTCAAACAATCCACTCAGCCCACTCACCCCTAAGTTTTTCACATCCTCGGTACCTCGTGATTTTGTTTCCAGTATTGCCAATCCAAGAGGTGTGTTTTTAAAACTGCAGAGATAATCCAATTTTCCCCATTCTGCCGCTAGCTTTGTTTCTGTACTATCGAGACATATTCCCTATGAAACCTTCTTTGTTTGCTCACACACCTCCGAGCACAACATTTTTACATGGCACTTCTGAATGGTTCGGTTTGCCTCTCTATCAAGTCACATCATATGCCTATTCATGAGCAAATCTACATGGTACCTCGTGAAAGGACATATTGCCCCTAAGTGTGTTTAGTGTTACCGACCACACGATTAGGGCTCTAACCACGTGATTGAGTCTCTACACATTGTCCCGGCATATTAAAAGTCAAGCATGGATGGTTGGAAGCCCACAATCCGAAGTAAAAAAAGAGATGATGTCCAGTTGGCTTATTTGTTTTGTTTGAGTCATTAGGAAAGACATACTATAAAGAGCGGTGCATACTGGCAATGAGGTGGGAATCAACTTCACGTACACATAAAATCACTCACGGACCACGGTTCCCACCCATATTAGGGGCGATGTTCCCTAAAATCCTTGTTGCATTTTCTGCGTCATACGAAACTTTGGCTCAGCGAAGCCTTCGGTCTACCTTTGGGGCGTCCAAATGATTGCAATTTTGAGTTGCAACTCCGTTGAAATCTCGGAGCCTTCCCGGAACCTCTACAGCCGGAATCCTCTAGGATGCTCCTGGGTAGGGATGGCAATTTTATCCATGGATCCGGATATCAATGGATACCCGACCCGGTTGGGAAAGGGTATGGAGCACATTTCTGCCCATGGATTCGTGGAATTGGATACCCGCGAATAGGCGGGTTGGGCATGGTTATGAGTTCTGCTCCATGGATATCCAGTGGATACCCGTATAATAGGTAGGGCCATATGATAGTGAACCTGAGCTAAGCAAATGTGCAAGCCAAGTCGCTCGCAGTTAGAAAAGGTCAAAACCCGACCCATGCTCCCTAATCCCCGCAACCTAATTATTAAACCTAATCTAATCTGACTACCTTGCGTCAACCCACACCACCAACCTAATCTAATATGGCGGCCTTGTGACAACCCACAACCTAATCTAATCCGGCTGTCATTGCGTGGTTTACTTCAATTTTTATGTAATAAGATTTAAGACAAGTTTTTTACTATTAGACTATTATAGTTTTCATTGTATGTGTGGACAATATTTGAACAGTGTACTTTCTGCCTACTTAGGCTTGTATGTTATGTTGTCATTTGCGAATGAATGATGATGAGTTAATTTCATCTTTGGGAAGGTGTCATTCTGACTTTTCTTTGACCATGGAGCTCCATGGGTATATGGGTATCCAATGGGTTTCGGCATGGGCACAACTTGTGCCCATGGATACTTTGGTGGATGGGCAGAAGTAGGAACATGGGTCATGGGTTGGATTTGGACCAGATCCACCCGCACCAAACCTGACCCATTGCCATCCCTACCCCGGGGTGTCCAAAGACTTACAACTTATTTGTTGCAACTCTTGGGAAATCTCAAAGCCTGCCTGGGGATAGCACGGAACCTTCGTGGTTTGGAACTTCTAGGGCAGCCTCGAACCTCCGGGGCACACAGAACGAGTGCATAACGGTTAGATTTTGGGGGCACCCATTTATATCTTGCTTCTCCCCCGCAAAGAAGGTGGGGGCTCTATCCTCTATCTCCATTAATTGAACTTGGTTTCTTGGAGAACTCCCTCTTAGTCAATCAAACTTGTTAATACTTTAGGGATAGCAAGACCATACCCCGTCTACACTTTCACCGAAGAAAAGTTGAACCCCCTTGATCCTAGGTGGATCTTGTTACGCTTGGAGTTGTTGGGGACTCCTAGACGGTCTTTGTCCTTCTAGAAGCTTCCTTGTTTTGGTGTGCAAGATTTGATGGGTTCCTTCAAGTCCAACCATGAGTAATTTGAGGCCCATCCATTTTAGGGTGACTCAAAAGAAGAATATGATGAGCTATTGACGCGCTCGAGAAGTCTGACCTCCTAACTTAAAAGGAATTATGGACTACTTGTATCCACATGGCATGTCTTGTTTTTTCAGAACCTCGTCCTAGAGAACCTCTGGGTTAAGCTTGCTTGGTGTTGGGGATATTCCCCATAGATTGACTCGGACAGGAGGTATAACCCGACCCATCACTTGGCGGCTCATGGGTCACCTCACTCACCGGGTCGCCCTGGGTGACAAGGACTAAGGCCCAAGTGTGCAACCCGACAGAAGGCCGACTCACGAAGAGGCCTGGAGGGCCGGCTCGCAGAGAAGGTCCAAGAAGAGGAAAGGTTCCCTGACAAGGGAAGCAAGACCTGGATTAGGATTTAGCTTGTAATAGAAATGAGACTAGTTACAGTCTTGCTAGGACTCTACATGTAAGTTTGTCCCTTCAACTTATATAAGGAGGGGCAAGGCACTCCAAGAGGGACAAGTTAAGTCAGGACAAACAGATAAGTCTTAGACAAGATCAAGTAGAAGCTCTCGAGACTAGAGGTAGCGAAACAACACCCTTGTAATCGAGATCATCATCATCAATATCAATCAAGCACGATGTAGGCTTTTACCTCCACCGTGAGGGGCCGAACCTGGGTAAAACTTGCGTCTCTCGATTTCGACCAACCCCGTTCAAGCTACCACCTAGTTGTGATGGCCTCACACCCAAGTTCTCTCATGAGGACATCTGCCATGACAGAACCACGAGAGTTGGCGCCCACCATGGGGCCAGCGCATGGTGGTGTTATGTTCTTAGAGGGAGCCCTTCCAGGGATCGACAAACTCGCGATCAACGGGTCTAGGAAGAGCCGCCGCACAATTATTTTCATCGACGATTACCTTGATCCAATCTAAGATCAAAACCAAAAAAGGAGAGTTCAACGCCGCCGTCGGTACACAACATCAAGGAAGCCATCCAATATGAAGAAAAATTGATCTCTGATACAATAGACCGGAGCTCCGCTTCCAACGAGCAACCACAATTTAAAGGTCAAATCAAAGAAGAAGAAAATGTGTCAGCGACATCATGCCCCGCCATGGATGATTTACTCAGAAAGAATTATGTGCCCCAGTCAAAACAGGTGTAAAGCTGCGCTGAATCAATCAAGAATAGAAGAAAACATGAGGGAGGTGCCCTTTAGGCCGAGTTCTCGATGTGGCAAATCAATCGTGACCCCAATGTCTCATCCGAAGCGGATTCGCTATCCGAGTCTAGATCCAATTTACTAGAAGTCACCGTATGGCACGCGTGCTAAAATCACACGAAGACCAAAATAGAACATATACAAAGAACCGTCCATCGGCTGCATGTTGCCTTATCCAATCTTCTCACTAGCTGGAAGAAAAGTTCTCACTGAAATATGAGTTAGACCCATGTTGACGAGAGGGCACACGGAGATATATTGACATGCAACTTCCACCGTCACATCATATGACTAGTACGCTCATTGTCATATTGCTTTGCATGACCGTAAGATAGCTAGCATGATATTTCCATGGCTTGTCCGTTTTTATATCATTTGCTACGCTAGATCATCGCACATCCTGGTACACCGCCGGAGGCACTCATATAAGTCATACTATAGTTTTCGTATTGAGTTGTAAGTAAACAAAAGTGTGATGATCATCATTATTAGGGCATTGTCTCAGTGAGCAAAGGATGATGGTGACAATGATTCCCCCACAAGTTGGGATGAGACTCTGGACGAAAAATAACAATAAAGAAAGAGAAAAAAGGAGGAAAAAAAGAAACAAAGAGAGAAAGAGAAAGAAAAAATAAACCAGAGAAAAGAGAGAGGGGACAATGCTACTACCTATTTTTTCACACTTGTGCCTCAAAGTGGCACATGTTACCCAGGGTGGCACATGTTCTTCATATAGAGAGTCTCTTGTTTTTATCACTTTCATATGATAGTGGGAATTTTTCATTATAGAACTTGGCTTGTATATTCTGATGACAGGGCTTCCTCAAATGCCCGAGGTCTTCATGAGCAAGCAAGTTGGATGCACACTCACTTAACTTCATTTGAGCTTTCATACACTTATAGCTCTAGTGCATCTGTTGCATGGCAATCCCTACTCCTCGCATTGATATCTATTGATGGGCATCTCCATAGCCCATTGTTACGCCTAGTTGATGCGAGACCCTATTCTCCACTTTTACCCCTTTGAAACCTACCACCATATTATATTTTCACCTTTATGCTATATCCATGGTTCACGGTCATATATTGTGTGAGCAATAAAAAACTGAAGCGCGTCAAGAAGTACGAGCCAATTGCCTGACTTGACACTTGGTGCTTAACATTTATATTTATGTGGTGAAGACGGAGCCATGATATTCTTATATGATAAAATGAATAAGGGGTGAACATTCTTTAAGGATCGTATATTTTGAAACTTGATGATTATGTTCCTTATGTTTATAAGTATTACTATGTTGATGTTTATTAATTCATCATTTCTCAATGATCATACCCGCAATAGATTACATGTTGGGTAGCATGTCACATAAAAAATATGTTATTATCATTTACCTAGTCGAGGACGAGCAGGAATTAAGCTTGGGGATGCTGATACGTATCCAACGTATCTATAATTTTTTATTCGTCCATGCTATAATATTATCATTCTAGGATGCTTTTTGGGTGATTGTTTATCAATTCATATTATTTTTTAGCACTAACCTATTAACCTAGTGCCCAATGCCAGTTGTTGTTTTCTACATGTTTTTGACTTTTTAGGTTTACAGTACCAAACGAAGTCCAAATGCCCCAAAACTTTTTTTAAGTTTTTTCTGGACCAAAAGAAGACCTGGAAGCTTTGGAAGGAGATTAGAGACCTCACGAGGGAGGGAGCACATAACAGGGCACGCCGAGGGGGGTGGTCGCACCCTTTTGTATGTTTCCCCGCTAGGGTGGCCCCGACGCTCCTCTGTGGCCTATAAATTCTAATAAATCCCCGAACCCTAGAGAGCCTCCCGAAACACTTTTTCCACCGCCACAAGTCTCTGTTCCGCTGTGCGCCCATCTGGAGCCTTGTTCTGGCGCCCTACCGGAGGGGGATCGACCACGGAGGCCCTCTACATCAAACTTGTTGCTCCCATGGTGATGTGTGGGTCTATATCTCTCTCTTGATCTTCAATACAAAGTTCACCACATCTTCGTGGTGATCTATTCGATGTAATCACTTTGTGCGGTGCGTTTGTTGGGATCCGATGAATTGTGAGTTTATGTTCAGATTATTCATGAAAAGTATTTGAGTATTCTTTGATTTCTGTTATGATTCTTATTTACATGATTCTTATAGCTTCGTAAATATCTTCGATCTATTGAAATAGTTTGGCCAACTAGATTGATATTTCTTAAGTGAGAGGGGTGCGTTGTAGTGGGTTCAACCTGATGGGTTTCTATATCCCAGTGACAGAAGGGGACAAGATATGTCTTTGTGTTATTGCCACTAAGGATAAAACGATGGGGATAATTCATATTGATTGAATTCTCTTTGTCTACATCATGTCATCATTCTCCAAGCATTACTCCGTTTGCCATGAACTTAATAATTATAGAGGCAAGCGTAGAAGCGCTCTCGGCGTGGAGTAATTGTAATAGGTGCAGGCAGGAGTCGGCCTATTTGATTATGGACGTGATGCCTATATACACATGATCATTGTCGTGAATAAAGATTGCATAACTATGCACTTTTCTATCAATTGCCCAATAGTAATTTGTGTACCCACCGTATGCCTACTACATGAGAGATGCCGCTAGAGGACACTACGGCCCCTCGGGTCTATTCACTTATATATTTATAAAAGCTTTCAATACCTTGCTGCCATTATTTGTCTTTTCTTTTATTTTGCAATTTATAATATTCAACTTTCATCTACATGCTTCACTAGCTTGCAAATAATGAGTCCAAGGGCATTGACAACCCTCTTGTCCGCGTTGAGTGCAAGTGTTTGCTTCTTTGTGTGCAGTCGCTGAAGACGGGGGTTGCGTGCTACTCCTATTGGTTCGATAAACCTTGGTTCTCAACCGAGGGAAATACTTATCTATATTGTGTTGCATCCCCATTCATCTTCACGGAAAACCCAACGCAGATCACAAGTATTAGTTCTTGTGGTGACCTCGTGAGCACGACGGTGCTACTAGTTTGTCAGATTGGCGCCATCTTCCTCAACCCCGACGAGCTCCGCGGCCCGCCGTCTCTAGAGAGGGTCATTCCGACGTCGTCCGTCCATCTTAGTCGTCGTTCTGGGTACGTACGTACCGCCCGGACGGACTGAACCCATTCCCCCTCTCTTCAGCGACCGTCGTGGTCTCCTCGCTGGCGAACCACCGGCGATAGAGCCTTCGTGCTTTGTTTCCCTCTCTCTCTAACCCTGACAGGTGGACCCCGCCCGTCAGCCTCTCTCCCTCTCTCACGCCTGAAGCGGTATGAGTGGAGGCGCCCGCTGGAAATACGTCTTCGATGTGGCAGCATGTGGATTTTTTTCCTAATTTATGTTTAAATTCATATATTTTTACCAAACATTGTCGAGCTATATATTTTAAGCCATAAGTCCAAACGAGTTGAATCTTTTTGCATTAATTTTGTATTGAGGTAAAGTTTCTACATGCAAAGTTTGATATTTTTCTTTGTTGTGTAGAATTTGTGGTGCAATAAAATGTTTCATGTGATATTCTCTTTTTGTATTTAAATTATTTTTCAAAAGAAACTAATTGCCTTGGAGAGGACCAGGAGTATTGTGACACTCCTCTGAACTAAGGCAAGCCACAACATTCATTTGCAAGGATGCCATTGCAATGGAGATGGTTCATTTGAATTAAAGATCATTTCTTATGCTTAATTAATTAAAATGGTTCATTATATTATGATGGATGTAATCCACTCATTTCATGTCATATTTGTATGCTAGTCATATAGAGATCATGATCCATGTCATGGTTACATTGATGCATTAAATACTTACATTCATATTGTCGTGATTAGATGGATGCATTATCATCATGACCCCATGCACCGCACTACATGCTATGACTCGGATCATTTTATTTCCGACTTAAACTTGATGATAATCAACCTGAACAAGTTGTTAATCAAGCCATGGTGCCACCAAAACGAGCTCACCGGTGCAACCACATGTGCCTGGATGGGAGGTCCTAATGTGGTCTATTGGCATGCCTCTCGCATGTGCCTCCAACTAGGGAAGGTTGTGTGCTTGCGCTATCTGTCACGCCCAAGATGCGATCCTATCCTTATTTTGGCACGAGGGCCTCGACAGGGATACAAGCGCATCTCGTCGTGTTGCAAGAATGGATATCATTACAAGTATATGTACAGAAGAGATGAGTATATGGAATTGGCTTACACTCGCCACAAGCTACATCAAGATCACATCAATACAACAATACATTCAAACATCATACAGAAGAGCAGGGTCCAACTACGGACGAAATCAAACGATAAAATGACATCCATCCTTGTTATCCCAGGCTGCCATCTGGAACCAATCCTATATTGATGAAGAAGAAGAACTCCAAATCAAACAAACATCGCTCTCACGTCAAGGCATCGCATTACCTGTACCTGCAACTGTTGTTGTAGTAATCTGTGAGCCACAGGGACTCAGCAATCTCATTTCCAAGGGTATCAAGACTATAAAAGCTTAATGAGTGAGGTATGGTTAAGTGGTGAGGCTGCAACAAGGGACTAAGCATCTATTTGAGTGGCTAACTTATGAGTACAAAAAGTAAAGTATGGTGGTCTACGCATAACGGACATGAACTAGTAATGATCACTAACTGATCCTGAACACCTACTTACGTCAAACATAACCCCACCCTGTTCTCTCTCGGGTAAGGACTCACGAGAAGAGACAGTCACGGTTACGCACGGAGTTGGTGTATTTTATTTGAGTTTACTTCAAGTTTACTATGATCGGGTGTTAAACAAAGTTTCCAAGTTGCCACATAACCGTGGGCACGGCTTTCCGAAAGATTTAACCCTGTAGGGGTGCTCCAACCAGTCCATCACAAATTAACCACACGCCACGTTGGAATTCCTCAACCGTGGAATCACCCGTAGTATTTGCGGAATTCCGATGGAAAATCTCAACTTCGAGATAGCCCGAAGCGTCATCAAAATCCCACACACAAGACGTTCGAGAAAGGTAAAACAAGTCTAGCAAGGCCGCCCGATGTGCCGACAATCCCGATAGGAGCCGCGTATCTCGTTCTCAGGGCACAACCGGATGAGCAGTACGTACGGTGGCCGGATAAAAATCCGCCGAGTTGCCCCGGATGGCCCCGCAAGTGGATCTGTTTTGGACCAGCACCAGCAGCACTGCCCCCCTGTATCATGTTAAATTAATCCACGAGGGGGCGACCCTCTATGATTTAATAAGGTGATCAGTATTATCATGTTGGGCAAATGTAGTACCAAAGTTGGACCTTTCCAGACAAGTTTTATCCTAAAAAAAAATCAAGGGGGTCTCCATAACAACCCCGAGCATGTTAGGAGCGCTCAATTATGGAGCATAACACCAGTTCACAAGTAACTAGGGTGGCAAGAGTGGAACAAAACACCAAGAAAAAGGCCAAGCCTTCCACCCTTTACCAAGTATATATGTGCATTAAATTAAATAGCAACAATATTGCGATAACAAAAGAATGTACATGTTGACACATGGAAGCAATTGCACCTGCAGCTAGAAATGCTATAAGAAGGGCTGAGCAAGCAATAACATAGCCAAACAAAGGTTTGCCGGGATGTGAAGGGGTTAGAGGCTCATCATGGCAATATTGGGAGGCTTGACAAGCAAGTGGTAGGTAGCGAGACATAACGATAAAAAACGGGATAACTAGCATAACAATGATAGCAGTGGTATCCAGGGAAATGTGTCATCTTGCCTGAGATCCCGCTTGGAAGAAGAACGAGTCCATGAAGAAGACGAGCCAACGTAGTCGAACGAATCCTGACACTCCGAATGCTTTCGAAACTCTATCGAGAAGGAACAATCCGAAAACAACAATCAACACACGGTACACCACAACATATGCATGACATGATGCGCAACCAAATATGATGCATGTCCGGTTAAATATGTAACGCATGGCATGGCATGGTAAGAACAACAAACAACTACTACACATTAAGTGAAGCTCAATATGCAACGAGTTGCAAATTGACGAAACTCCACGATCGATTATTCAGTTCACTCTCGTTTAGGTACACGACAATATTAAATGTTGTTAACATGGCAAGAGGTGAAGCATAAGTAAACTACCTATCTAGGCGTCTTAAATGAGGTCGAAAACAACTTATAGCATTTTCGAAATCACCCCATATGTTAATTTCGAAAATTGGACCAGATCTGTCCTAACCATATTTTAGAGTTGTTAAACAGAAAAATAAAGGTCACCATGAGATTCTACACATTTTTCTAGTCAAGTTAGATATGTAAAACATTTGCATCGGAGCTACGGTTTAAAAGTTATTAAACAATTCATTTTGACATGGCATTAATGAAAAAACAACGGAAACAACAATTTAATTATTTTTAACATATGTGAGAGTTGAAAATTGTGAATCTACACAAAATACCAGTCATTGTACATACATAAAGTTTTTACATACGATGCACGGGTGACAAGTTATTAATGCATGAAATTTAGGGGTTTTTCTGTAAATCCGTTTTCATTGGTTAATTAGCAAAATTCACTACGCAGGGGAAAAAACGACTCAGGCCGAATTTGAACATGGGCCTAAACAGGAACTTGCGCAGCATAACTATACAGTGCACAGGGCAAAAAATAGCACTAGGGGGCTCACCTTGGGCCTCATGGGCCGGTCGGTGCAGCGGCGAAGCTGGGCCGACGAAGGACCTTGGTGGCTTGGGTCGGCCCGGGCCGCGATGCAGGGAGGCGCGCGAGGCCACGCGCTCACTGGATGTCGTCCTCCTGATCGAGGAAGAAGTGGCGGCGGTGACTTGGATCATGGGCGACAACGCGAGGATCTCCGGCGAACTTGAGGCGAGGGACGACCAAAAACGGGGAGAGGGTGACTGGATCCGGCCATGCTTGCTCGGATCTGGCCGTAGGTGGCCTACGGCGGGATGAGCTCCTGCGGCGACAAGGGAAGAGAGAGATTAGAGGAGGGAGAGAGGTTACGGGAGGAGGAGGGAGAGAGAGGGCAAGGGCGGCGGACCCAGACTCCAGTGGAGCTCCAGCGAGGGCAGGCCCGACGCAAGGTGGCAGGAGGTCGGGCGCGGAGGCGCGGCCACGGGCGCTACCTGGGAGCCAATCGAGAGGAGCGGGGCTCGCTGGCGGCGGGATCCGGGCCCGGGGCGGGCCTCGGATGGGCCTGGGCGGGCCTAGCGGTGGCTGGGGGGAGGCAGAGGTGCCAAGTGGCTGCGGGAGAGAGGGGCATCACGAAAAACAAGGGAGGAGGAGGGAGAAGACTAGATTAGGAAGGGGAGGGGGTTTATTTATAGTTTTGGGGCTAGGGTTAGCAGTTTTTGTCCGTTTTCACACCGTTTGATCTCGATCGGATGACCCGGAAGCGAAGGGGGCTAGGTTAGGCTGCGGTGGCTGTGTAGATGGGATATTTGGAGATGAGAGGGAGGTTTACGGCTCGTGACACGAGTTTAAAACACCGAAAAACATCCGACAAATAACCGATGACCGCACTGCTATGGTTGACCGTTGGGGTATCAAACGACCTTTGATTGTGATGAAATTTGGCAAGCAGTCTACCTACAAAATAAAAGACCGCATGCCAACTTTCAACCCAATCTAAGGAAGTTTTGTACACACTTTTAAAAACAATATTTTAATGATGCCGCGGGCGCGTGCTTGTGTGGTTGGTCTCTAAATGATCCGCGACACGAACGGATGCAAGTTTTCGAAAATGAGTGACGATGCTATGCAGATGATGCGAATGATGCGATGATGAATGCAACAACCAGACGAATCGCACAATGACAATGGAATAAAAGGGGAATCTTCTGGAGCGTCGGTCCCGGGCTGTTACAACTCTCCTCCACTACACGAGGATCTCGTCCCGAGATCTAGAATGAGAAGGGGAAGAGAAAGAGCAAGAGGTAAAACTTAGTTGCTTCTCTAACAAACGGATGAAACCAATGATGGTTGAAGGTTGGCAAGAGATGAAGAGCAACATGAGGAACAAGCAAGAATTCAAAAGAAATTTCGGTAGCACTTCGGAAGGATAGAGGGGGGCAATTTGATATGATGGAAAGAAATTGAAAGAGAGACACCAAACTTTGGTTGGATTGGAATCAAAACTTTGTAAGATGGAAGGATCATGAAAGATTTCACAACACTCCGATTTAATGAATAAGCAAAGAAGGAACATGATCTTAATAAAAACAAGATGATGGTTGAAAGAGAGCAACATGACAACACCTCCGGAAGAAAAGAATAGAAACTAGATTGGAAGGAAAAGAACACACAAGAAAAAAACAACTTCTACCACCATTGAACTTGAGAAGCATGGTTGAACGGAGTTGATGGAGCATCAACAATGAAAAGAATAGCTTGTTATGGGATTATAGAAAACATCTCAAAATTATGAGGTGACAACCTGCCACAACAGAAACAATTGATTGCTTGAGAGCAACAAGATATGCAAAACTTCTTTCACCAAGAGGAGAAGGAGGAAACTTGGATTATTTATGACACCTTGATAGCAACAATCCTTAGGAAATGCTTAAGGTGAAATCCAACCCAAGATAACTCCGACAGAGACATGATGGGTTTACTTATCTTATTCTTGACAATTTTCCTTTGAGACTCCTCATAATCAAGAATTTAATAACACCATCTCAAAAGACAGTGGAGAATGAATTGAACTTAGAAATCCAAGATACAAAAAATCTTGAGCACCTCTAACAAGAATCTTGAGAACAATTCGAGAAGAATTACATCCTTAACAAACCACCATGAAGAAGCATCAGGATGAAAGGACGATCAAAAGAATGCAGTTGAAAAGAATAGATTATGATGTTGCAAAGATTTAGATGACGCTTCGCGAAGAGATGCTTGATAAAAACATGGAACTCCGGAATGAAAAGATGAAAAACTTATAACCAAGAATTTGATGCCATGAACACTCCGGAAGAAGGATTGAAATCACCTTGATGAAACTAGAATAAGAATTATGTTATGCTTATCCTTCATCAAGTTAAATTGATGACAAGCAACGGATTTCGCACACCACTTATTCTTCTTGCAAAGAATTGAAGAGAGAGAGATAGATCACAAACTTCAAGAAGTCTTGGAAGAGAACACCGGTAAGAATTCACAGCGAATGAGGATACTATGATTGAACGAAGATACATGGGAACAAAGAGATCTTGATCCACCTAGAAGAATACTTGAAAGAAAGCACCGGAATAATAGAGATACGAACGAAGGGACAACAATCGAGAAGAATTTGAGAACAAAAGTTGAAAGCTAAGAACGAAGAAATCTTCTGAAATGATGGCCTTCGGGAGGATCGAGAAATGAAAATAACTCTAAAATGCACCGAATAGATATGGGAGAAATTTCTCATGAATGGAAACAATTGAGAGGATAACACGAGGCTGAGACCATGAATCTTCAAGATAATGAGCAAAGATTTAAGAGAAACTCTTATTCGGTCTTCAATGCTAAGAATGATGAGGAGAAACAACACCATGAATTACTAAGATACTCCAGAATAATGAATAAAGAACGGTTGAGCCAACAATGAAAATGATTTAGAAGCGATCTTCAAGAAGGCATATGACTGATGAAATTCATTCTTACGTCATATTAGAAGAGAACTTGAGAACATCTCCAGAAAAGATTAGAAGAGCCAAGTAAGATCCTAGGGAAAACACATGTGGGTTATGGGCCCACAGAAAAGAAACCACCATTGAAACGATTGCTTGAGGAGACACGGCACCGGTACAAACTGAGACTTGATGAGGTGAGAACCTCGAAATAATTAAAAACATTTTGAATGGAAACACGAATCTTTTGAGATATCTTCGACACTCTGGATAGAATAGAAAGATATGAAAACCAAGAGAGGCTTGATGAGAATTTCCAACATGAAAACCATCGAATGAATGAGAAAGGATATCATGAACACCGAGAGCTTGAATTGAATCAACCGGAGAAGAATAACAACAAGAAAAAAGAATATGAGGATAGATCCTAAAAACTGAAACACCTGAGAATATCCACAAGGAATCACTGAAACAAAACAGAAGAAAAGATAGCGGAAGCCTCACATGAATAAAAAATATACTTGGATGAGAATTTAATCATTGAAGAAAAAGGGCGGGAGGGTGGGAAAAAACAACAAAAACTTAGGACGAATGAGACACACTTCGGAAAAGAATATGAGGATTGATTTTGCAATTATTGAATAGGATAGAATTATCTTGAAGAGAACACACTAGATGAAAAGAATTGACCTGACAACTCTGGTTGATCCAAAGGATTAGCAATCACATGGAAATATGCGAACACCGTTTAGGAAAGATATGAAATCACCACTTGACATCGAAGCAACTCGAATTACCATATTCAAAAACAAACAAGGGATGAGGCTTACGAAACAAGCCAGAACAAATTCATGATAGAGATTCTGTCCGATATTTTCGTGGCAAGGTTCGCACGGGCTCGATCGTACATTGGATTGTCATATTGAAATGATGCTCGAATATGCTCCCTAGGCGTAGTGAACTACAAGGCTTGATGAAGCATATCTGATGAGATATATCAAGACTGTCCTCTGTAGGAAAGACTGTGAACAAACGAATCCACTAGATGTCGAACCCCAACCTCACATCATGATCTGTTGGAAGATAGCCTAGGTAACTACTTGAATTCCCACCTAAGAACTCCTGAAATCTTCCAGTTATGCAATCGGGTCCATGGATACAAGTAGCTAAATCCATCACTCAACTCCTAACAGTAATACTACGCTCCAATGTAACACATCTGTCAGCACATAACCAGAGGTCCCGGAAACTCATCTATCTTGGACCCTCGAAAACACAACGATACCAAACATGGCAGTACCCCAGTCGCCTCCCCAGTACTGGGTGACTCCAGCCTTATCTGGCCACAGAAAGTATTGAAGTAATTTCAAACATTCTTCGTCCTGAGATACTAAGGAAACTGAATGATAACGATGTGCAAAAATCCCTCGGAGCTCTACTCCTCGATAACAGGAGGCACCAAGTACAAAACTCCGTCACATCGACATCATATAGATTCCAAAATATCTGCGTGATCCTAAAATTTTTTGAGTGAGAAGAGGGTAGAATTGAAATTCCTAAGTAGTAATTCCTCACCAGAGCATAGAAGAGGAGTAAAAATAATCCTACTCTCCGATATAACTAGACTCAAAATAGTTTTTCTCTAGACTCGACTCGGCCAAGTTCGATCAATCAAGGAGGCTCCTAGGTCGGTATAGGCTCTAATACCAACTTGTAATGCCCAAGATGCGATCCTATCCTTATTTCAGCACGAGGGCCTCGACAGGGATAGAAGCGCATCTCGCCGTGTTGCAAGAATGGATATCATTACAAGTACGTGTACAGAAGAGATGTGTATATGTATTTGGCTTACACTCGCCACAAGCTACATCAAGATCACATCAATACAACAACACATTCAAACATCATACAGAAGAGCAGGGTCCGACTAATGACGAAATCAAATGATAAAATGACATCCATCCTTGCTATCCCAGGCTGCCGCCTGGAACCCATCCTAGATTGATGAAGAAGAAGAACTCCAAATCAAACAAACATCGCTCTCACATCAAAGCATCGCATTACCTGTACCTGCAACTATTGTTGTAGTAATTCGTGAGCCACAGGGACTCAAAAATCTCATTTACAAGGGTTTCAAGACTATAAAAGCTTAATGGGTGAGGTATGGTTAAGTGGTGAGGTTGCAGCAAGCGACTAAGCATTTATTTCAGTGGCTAACTTATGAGTACAAAAAGTAAAGTATGATGGTCTACACATAACGGACGTGAACTAGTAATGATCACTAACTAATCCTGAACACCTACTTGCGTCAAACATAACCCCACCATGTTCTCTCTCGGATAAGGACTCACAAGAAGAGACAGTCTCGGTTACGCACAAAGTTGGTGTATTTTATTTGAGTTTACTTCAAGTTTACTATGACCAGGTGTTAAACAAAGTTTCCAAGTTGCCACATAACCGCGGGCACGGCTTCCCGAAAGATTTAACCCTGCAGGGGTGCTCCAACTACTCCATCACAAATTAACCACACCCCGCGTTGGAATTTGTCAACCGCGGAATCACCCGTAGTACTTGCGGGATTCCGATGGAAAATCTCAACTTTGAGATAGCCCAAAGCATCGTCAAAATCCCACATGCAAGACGTTCGAGAAAGGTAAAACAAGTCCAACAAGGCCGCCCGACGTGCCGACAATCCCGATAGGAGCCGCGTATCTCGTTCTCAGGGCACAACCGGATGAGCAGTACATACGGTGGCCGGATAGAAATCCCCCGAGTTGCCCCGGGTGGCCCTGCAAGTGGCTCTGTTTTGGACCAGCACCAGCAACACTGGCCCCCTATATCATGTTAAATTAATCCATGAGGGGGTGACCCTCTATGCTTTAATAAGGTGATCAGTATTATCATGTTGGGCAAATGTAATACCAGTTGGGCATTGCCAGACAAGTTTTATCCTAAAACGAAAATCAAGGGGGTCCCCATAACAACCCCGAGCATGTTAGGAGCGCTCAACGGAACATAAGACCGGTTCACAAGTAACTAGGGAGGCCAGAGTGGAACAAAACACCGAGAAAAAGGCCAAGCCTTCCACCCTTTACCAAGTATATACGTGCATTAAATTAAATAGCAACAATATTGTGATAAGACAAGAATGTCCATGTTGACACATGGAAGCAATTGCACCTGCAGCTAGAAATGCTATAAGAAGGGCTGAGCAAGCGATAACATAGCCAAACAAAGGTTTGCTGGGATGTGAAGGGGTTAGAGGCTTATCATGGCAATATTGGGAGGCTTGACAAGCAAGTGATAGGTAGCGAGACATAACGATAAAAATCGGGACAACTGGCATAACAATGATAGTAGTGGTATCCAGGGAAATGTGTCATCTTGCCTAAGATCCCGCTTGGAAGAAGAATGAGTCCATGAAGAAGACGAGCCAACGTAGTTGAACGGATCCTCACACTCCGAATGCCTTCGGAACTCTATCGAGAAGGAACAATCCGAAAACAACAATCAACACACGGTACACCACAACATATGCATGACATGATGCACAACCAAATATGATGCATGTCCGGATAAATATGCAACGCATGGCATGGCATGGCAAGGACAACAAACAACTACTACACATTAAGTGAAGCTCAATATGCAACGAGTTGCAAATTGACGAAACTCCACGATCGATTATTTAGTTCACTCTCATTTAGGTGCACAACAATATTAAATGTTGTTAACATGGCAAGAAGTGAAGCATAAGTAAACTATCTATCTAGGCATCTTAAATGAGGTCGGAAACAACTTATAGCATTTCCAAAATGACCCCATATGTTAATTTCAAAAATTGGACCAGATATGTCCTAAGCATATTTTCGAGTTGTTAAACAGAAAAATAAAGGTCACCATGAGATTCTACACATTTTTCTAGTCAAACATATGTAAAACATTTGCATCGGAGCTACGGTTTAAAAGTTATTAAACAATTCACTTTGACATGGCATTAATGCAAAAACAACGGAAACAACAATTTAATCATTTTAAGCATATGTGAGAGTTGGAAATTGTGAATCTACACGAAATTCTAGTCATTGTACATATATAAAGTTTTTACATATGATGCACGGGTGATAAGTTATTAATGCATGAAATTTAGGGGGTTTTCTGTAAATATGTTTTCATTGGTTAATTAGCAAAATTCACTACGCAGGGAAAAAATGACTCGGGCCGAATCTGAACATGGGCCTAAACAGGAACTTGGCGCAACATAACTATACAGTGCACAGGGCGAAAATAGCACTAGGGGGCGACTCACCTTGGGCCTCATGGGCCGGTCGGTGCAACGACGAAGCTGGGCTGGCGGAGGACCTTGGTGGCTTGGGCCGGCCTAGACTGCAATGCAGGGAGGTGCGCGAGGCCACGCGCTCGCCGGGCCTTCGTCCTCCCGAGCGAGGAAGAAGCGGTGGCGGCGACCTGGATCGTGGGCGACGGCGCGAGGATCTCCGGCAAACTTGAGGCAAGGGACAGCCAAAAACGGGGAGAGGGTGGCCGGATCCGGCCATGCCTGCTCGGATCTGGCTGGAGGTGGCCTACGGTGGCGGTGGGACGAGCTCCTGCGGTGACAAGGGAAGAGAGAGATTAGAGGAGGGAGAGAGGTTACGGGAGGAGGAGGAAGAGAGAGGGCAAGGGCGGCGGACCTAGACTCCGGCGGATCTCCGGCGAGGGCAGGACCGACGCGAGGTGGTAGGAGGTCGGGCGCGGAGGCATGGCCATGGGATCTGCCTGGGAGCCGATCAGGAGGAGCGGGGCTCGCTGGCGGCGGGGACGTGTGGCTTGCGACGGCGGGATCCAGGCCCGGGGCGGGACCCGGATGGGTGTGGGCGGGCCTGGCGGCGGCTGAGGGGAGGCAGAGGCGCCAAGTGGATGCGAGAGAGAGGGGCATCACGGGAAACAAGGGAGGAGGAGGGAGAAGGCCTGATTAGGAAGGGAAGAGGGTTTATTTATAGTTTTGGGGCTAGGGTTAGCTGTTTTTGTCCGTTTTCGAACCGTTCGATCTCGATAGGACGGTCCGGAAGCAGAGGGGGCTAGGTTAGGCTGCGGTGGCTTTGTATATGGGCTATGTGGAGATGAGAGGGAGGTTTGCGGCCCGTGACACGAGTTTAAAACATCGAAAAACGTCCGACGAATAACCGATGACCGCACTGTATGGTTGACCATTGGGGTATCAAACGGCCTCTGATTGTGACGAAATTTGGCAGGCGCTCTACCTACGAAATAACAAGACCGCATGCCAACTTTCAACCCAATATGAGGAAGTTTTATACATAATTCTGAAAACAATATTTTAACGATGCCGTGGGCGGGTGCTTGTGTGGTTGGTCTCGAAATGGTCAGCGACACGAACGGATGCGAGTTTTCGAAAATGAGTGACGATGCTATGCAGATGATGCGAATGATGTGATGATGAATGCAACAACCAGATGAATCGCACGATGACAATGGAATAAAAGGGGAATCTTCTGGAGCGTCGGTCCCGGGCTGTTACACTATCCTAGCCTGATGGGCAGGCATAACCTTGTGTGCCCATAGTTGTACGATACTGATGTCCCCATTTAGGACGAGTTTGTTTTGCCACGACGGTGACGACCACAAAGGCGTCGGGTGTCATGAGTTGACATCAGGGTCACCCATGGCATAGCCCAAAGGGGAGTTTGTCAGAGTGGCTAGGAGAGTGTCATGCAATAGATTGGTTTTGTTAGAATGTCATTGGTCCACCCGAATGGGAGCACGAGGCCATGAATTTCGTGGTGTGGGTACAATGTACTAACCTATGCGGATTGTATATTCTATTGATAGCCGCGTCCTCGGATATGGAAACAGTTCGTAGTAGGTCACATTGTGGGTCAACAGTAATAAATAACTGGCACACTTAATAAATCTGAGATGGCACATGGTGATCGCTTAAGGATCACGATGGTAAGATGTTGACGGTGGTTACAAAGTAATCCCAAGATGGTAAGTTGGTCTGAGGTTCCATTATCAAATATCAAGTCCACATGCACATCATGTATGATAATATCATGTCCATACCCATGCACTAACCTGTTAAATGCCTTGTTATTGTTTGCCATATTTGAAAGGATCGAGATGGACCTAGAGGGGGGGTTGAATAGGTACAATTAAAATTTTTAATTATTAATTAGCAATTTTAGGCAATATTGCGGAATATGAAAGTGAGCCTAACAATTGCAACGATGATAGTTGAGCTATATGTATGAAGCAAAGCAACAAGTAAGTAGATAAGCAAACACAAGGTAATACAAGTAATACCACAAAGACAAATAACCACGAGTAGGGAGTTAGGGCTAGGGATAACTACAACTCCAAGAGATGAGGATGTATGTCGATGTTCACTTCCTTGGAGGGAAGCTACGTCACTGTTTGGAGAGGTGGATGTTACCACGAAGGTACACCAACACCAGGAAGGATCACCCTATTCTCTCCTTGAGACAACACCACGAAGGCGTTTCTCAACCACTAGTGGTAGACCTTGGGGTGGTCTCCAAACCCTCACAAAAATTTTGGGGGAAATCACAATGGTTGATTCCTCACCGAAGAACTCCTACCACCAAGGAGTCTCCAACCTCCAAGAGTAACAAGAACGATGGGGAAAAGCTCAAGACTTTCTCAAATCAAAAATTCCTCTGGTGAAGAAAAGGGGAAGGAGTGGGTCTATCACTTGATTGGAGAACTTCTCACGAATACTCTCAGATGCTCTTGGGATCTTGGATTTGGTTTATGAGGATGTGAGAGAGGGAAATGTGTGTTATAGGGTTAGCTCAAAGTGAATGGTCAACCTCTCCATAGAGTGGTGAAGAGGTATTCATAGTGTAGGTGCAAATATGGCCGTTGTAATGTAAGTGACTGTGTCTGGCCAGACATCCAGGCCAAGGGCCGGACATCCGACGTAAGTGAGATGTGCACACGGTACACTGAGCTAGATAAAGGAAAACAGGGAGGCGGACATCCGGGGATGTCCCGGGCTGTTGGAAATATGCCCTAGAGGCAATAATGAATTTTTTATTATTGTATTTCCTTGTTCATGATAATTGTCTATTGTTCATGCTATAATTGTATTAACCGGAAACCGTAATGTATGTGTGAATACATAGACCACAACATGTCCCTAGTGAGCCTCTAGTTGGCTAGCTCATTGATCAATATATGCTCACAGTTTCATGAACATGGACATTGGATGTCGTTGATAACGGGATCACATCATTAGGAGAATGATGTGATGGATAAGACCCAATTCTAAGCATAACACAAGATCGTGTAGTTCGTCTGCTAAAGCTTTTCTAATGTCAAGTATCGTTTCCTTAGACCATGAGATTGTGCAACTCCCGGATACCGTAGGAATACTTTGGGTGTGCCAAATGTCACAACGTAACTGGGTGGCTATAAAGGTACACTACGGGTATCTCCGAAAGTGTCTGTTGGGTTGGCACGAATCGAGACGGAGATTTGTCACTCCGTGTGACGGAGAGGTATCTCTCGGCCCACTCGGTAAGACATCATCATAATGAGCTCAATGTGACTAAGGAGTTAGCCACGGGATGATGTGTTACTGAACGAGTAAAGAGACTTGCCTGTAACAAGATTGAACAAGGTATAGGGATACCGACGATCGAATCTCGGGCAAGTGTCATACCGATAGACAAAGGGAATTGTATATGGGATTGATTGAATCCCCGACATAGTGGTTCATCTGATGAGATCATCACGGAGCATGTGGGAGCCAACATGGGTATCCAGATCCCATTGTTGGTTATTGACCGGAGAGGTGTCTCGGTCATGTCTACATGCCTCCCGAACTCGTAGGGTCTACACACTTAAGGTTCGATGATGCTAGGGTTATAGGGAAATAGTGTACGTGGTTACCGAAGGTTGTTTGGAGTCCCGGATGAGATCCCGGACGTCACAAGGAGTTCCGGAATGGTCCGGAGTTAAAGATTCATATATAGGAAGTGAGGTTTTGGTCACCGGAAGTGTTTCGGGCATCACCGGTAACGTATCGGGACCACCGGAAGGGTTTCGGGGGTCCACCGTGTGGGGCCACCGGCACCAGAGGGATGCGTGGGTAAATATTGGGAAGGGACCAGCCCCAGAGTGGGCTGGTGCACCCCCACCCTGGCCCAAGGCGCAACAAAGGAGAGAAGGGGGGCAAACCCTAGTGCAGATGGGCCCTAGGCCCACCCTAGGGCCGCCACGCCCCTCTCCCCTCCCTTGGCCGCCGCCCCAAGGCCATCTAGGGCTGGCCACCGGCCCTAGGGTAGGAACCCTAGGGGCTGCGCCCTCCCTCCTCCTCCTCCTATATATAGTGAGGGTTTTGGGGGCTGCCAACACACAAGTTTCTCTCCCTCTCGGCGCAACCCTACCCCTTCTCCTCCTCGTCCTCTGTAGTGCTTGGTGAAGCTCTGCCGGAGTACCACGCAGCTCCACCGTCACCATGTTGTCGTGTTGCCGGAGCTCTCCCTCAACCTCTCCTTCCTCCTTGCCGGATCAAGGCATATGAGACGTCATCGGGCTGCACGTGTGTTGAACGCGGAGGCGCCGTTGTTCGGTGCTTAGATCGGAATCCACCGCGATCTGAATCGCTGCGAGTACGACTCCACCAACCGCATTCTAGTAACGCTTCTGCTTTGCGATCTTCAAAGGTATGAAGATGCACTCCCCCTTTGCTCGTTGCTGGTTTCTCCATAGATAGATCTTGGTGACACGTAGGAATTTTTTTGATTTACTACTACGTCTCCCAATAGTGGTATCAGAGCCAGATTTATGCGTAGAATATATGCATGAGTAGAACACAAGGTGTTGTGGGCGTCGATTTTGTCAATTGTCTTGCCGTTACTAGTCTTATCTTGATTCAGTGGTATTGTGGGATGAAGCGGACCGGACCGACTTTACACGTACGCTTACGTGAGTTTGGTTCCACCGCCTAACATGCACTTGTTGCATAAGGTGGCTAGCGGGTGTCTCTCTCTCCCACTCTAGTCGGATCGGATTCGATGAAAGGGTCCTTATGAAGGGTGAATAGAAATTGGCATATCACGTTGTGGTTTTAGCGTAGGTAAGAAATGTTCTTACTAGAAACCTATAGCAGCCACGTAAAAACTTGCAACAACAAATTAGAGGACGTCTAACTTGTTTTTGCAACATATGCCGTGTGATGTGATATGGCCAAAGAATGTGATGTGATATATGTGATGCATGAGATTGATCATGTTCTTTTAATAGAATTCATGACTTGCATGTCGATGAGTATGACAACCGTCAGGAGCCATAGGAGTTGTATTAATTTATTGTATGACCTACGTGTCAATCATAAACGCCATGTAATTACTTTACTTTATTGCTAATCGTTAGCCATAGTAGTAGAAGTAATAGTTGGTGAGACAACTTCATGAAGACACGATGATGGAGATCATGATGATGGAGATCATGGTGTCGTGCCGGTGACAGTGATGATCATGATGCCCCAAAGATGGAGATCAAAGGAGCAAGATGATATTGGTCATATCATGTCACTATATTGATTGCATGTGATGTTTATCATGTTTACATCTTATTTGCTTGGAACAATGGTAGCTAAATACGATGATCTCTCACTAAAATTTCAAGAAATGTGTTCACCTAACTATGCACCGTTGCTAAGGACCGTTGTTCCTAAGCACCACGTGATGATCGAGTGTGATAGGCTCTAACGTTCGCATACAACGGGTGTAAGCCAGATTTACACACGCAATACACTTAGGTTGACTTGACGAGCCTAGCATGTACAGACATGGCCTCGGAACATGGGAGACCGAAAGGTCGAACATGAGTCGTATAGAATATACGATCAACATGGAGATGTTCACCATTGATGACTAGTCCGTCTCACGTGATGATTGGACACGGGCTAGTTGACGTGGATCATGTGTCACTTGGATGACTAGAGAGATATCTATCTAAGTGGGAGTTCATTAAATAATTTGATTATGTGAACTTAATTATCATGAACTTAGTCTAAAAATTGTCTTTACAATCTATATTGTAGATCCAATGGCCAACGCTAATGTTGCCCTCAACTTCAACGGGTTCCTACAGAAAACCAAGCTGAAAGATGATGGAAGCAACTATGCAGACTGGGTTCATGGCTTGAGGATCATCCTCATATCTTCCAAAAGATTATATGCCCTTGATGCACCGCTAGGTGACACACCCATTTTCCCAGCGACTCAAGACATTATGAACGCCTGGCAGTCGCGCTGTGATGATTACTCCCTTGTTTAGTGCGGCATGCTTTACAGCTTAGAACTGGGGCTCCAAAAGCGTTTTGAGCAACACGGAGCATATGAGATGTTCCAAGAGCTGAAATTGGTTTTCCAAGCTCATGCCCAGGTCGAGAGATATGATGTCTCCGACAAGTTCTTCAGTTGTAAGATGGAGAAAATAGTTCTGTCTGTGAGCACATACTCAAAATGTCTGGGTTGCACAACCGCTTGTCTTAGCTAGGAGTTAATATTCCGGATGACTCGGTTATTGACAGAATCCTCCAGTCGCTCCCACCTAGCTACAAGAGCTTTGTGATGAACTACAACATGCAGGGGATGGAAAAGTCCATTCCTGAGTTGAACTCAATGCTGAAATCAGCGGAGGTCGAGATCAAAAAGGAACATCAAGTGTTGATGGTCAATAAGACCACTAGTTTCAAGAAAGGCAAGGGTAAGAAGAACTTCAAGAAGGACAGAAAAGCAGTTGCCGTGCCTGGTAAGCAAGTTGCCGGGAAGAAGAACAAGAATGGACGCAAGCCTGAGACTGAGTGCTTTTATTGCAAGGGTACCGGTCCTGGAAGCGGAACTGCCCCAAGTACTTAGCGGATAAGAAGGCCGGCAACGTTAAAGGTATATGTGATATACTTGTTATTGATGTGTACCTTAGCAGCGCTCGTAGTAGCTCATGGGTATTTGATACCGGTGTAGTTGCTAACATTTGTAACTCCAAGCAGGAGCTGCGGAATAAGCAGAGACTAGCAAAGGACGAGGTAACGATGCGCGTCGAGAATGGTTCCAAGGTCGATGTGATCGCCGTCGGCACGCTACCTCTACATCTACCTTCGGGATTAGTTTTAAACCTCAATAATTGTTATTTAGTACTATCTTTGAGCATGAACATTGTATCTGGATCTCGTTTGATGCGAGATGGCTACTCATTTAAATTTGAGAATAATGGTTGTTCTATTTATATGAGATAAATGTTTTATGGTCATGCCCCACTGGTCAATGGTTTATTTTTGATGAATCTCGAACGTGATGTTACACATGTTCATAGTGTGAGTACCAAAAAGTGTAAGGTTGATAACGATAGTCCCACTTACATGTGGCACTGCCGCCTTGGTCATATTGGTGTCAAACGCATGAAGAAACTCCATACTGATGGACTTTTGGAGTCTCTTAACTTTGAATCATTTGACACGTGCGAACCATGCCTCATGGGCAAGATGACCAAGACTCCATTCTCCGGAACAATGGAGCGAGCAACTGACTTGTTGGAGATAATACATATTGATGTATGCGGTCCAATGAGCATTGAGGCTCGTGGTGGCTACCGTTATGTTCTCACCCTCACTGATGACTTAAGCAGATATGGGTATGTCTACTTAATGAAGCACAAGTCTGAAACATTTGAAAAGTTCAAGGAATTTTAGAGTGAGGTAGAGAATCAACTTGACAGGAAAATAAAGTGCCTACGATCTGATCGTGGCGGAGAATATTTGAGTCACGAGTTTGGCACGTACCTAAGGAAATGTGGAATTGTTTCACAACTCATGCCACCTCCAACACCTCAGCGAAATGGTGTGTCTGAACGTCGTAATCACACTCTATTGGATATGGTGCGATCTGTGATGTCTCTTATCGACTTACCGCTATCATTTTGGTGATATGCGTTAGAGACTGTCGCATTCACTTTAAATAGGGCACCGTCTAAGTCCGTTGAGATGACACCGTATAAATTATGGTTTGGAAAGAAACCTAAGCTGTCATTTTTGAAAGTTTGGGGATGCGATGCTTATGTGAAGAAACTTCAACCTGAGAAGCTCGAACCCAAAGCGGATAAGTGCGTCTTCATAGGATACCCCAAAGAAACTGTTGGGTATACCTTCTACCTCAGATCCGAAGTTAAAGTCTTTGTTGCCAAGAATGGATCCTTTCTAGAGAAAGAGTTTCTCTCGAAAGAAGTAAGTGGGAGGAAAACAAAACTTGATGAGGTAATTGTACCTCCACTCGAATCGGAGAGTAGCGCAACACAGGAAGTTGTTTCTGTGGAGCCTGCACCGGCCGGAGAGGAAGTTAATGATGATAATCATGAAACTTTAGATCAAGTTGCTATTCGAAGGTCCACTAGGACACGTTCCGCACCAGAGTGGTACGACAACCCTGTCCTGGAGATTATGTTGTTGGACAACGGTGAACCTTCGAACTATGAAGAAGCAATGGCGGGCCCGGATTCCAACAAATGGCTTGAAGCCATGAAATCCGAGATAGGATCCATATACGAGAACAAAGTATGGACTTTGGTGGACTTGCCTGATGATAAGCGAGCCATAGAAAATAAATGGATCTTTAAGAAGAAGACTGACATGGATGGTAATGTGACTGTCTATAAGGCTCGGCTTGTCGCTAAGGGTTATCGACAAGTTCAAGGAGTTGACTACGATGAGACTTTTCACCCGTAGCGATGCTGAAGTCTGTTCAAATCATGTTAGCAATTGCCGCATTTTATGATGATGAGATCTGGCAAATGAACGTCAAAATGGCATTCCTTAATGGTTTCCTTAAGGAAGAACTATATATGATGCAGCCGGAAGGTTTTGTTAATCCTAAGAATGCTACCAAGGTGTGCAAGCTCCAGCGCTCCATCTATGGGCTGGTGCAAGCATCTCGGAGTTGGAACATTCGCTTTAATGAGGTAATTAAAGCGTTTGGATTTATACAGGTTTATGGAGAAACCTCTATTTACAAGAAAGTGAGTGGGAGCTTTGTAGCATTTCTCATATTATATGTGGATGACATATTGTTGATGGGAAATGATATATAACTTTTGGAAAGCATAAAGGCCTACTTAAATAAGTGTTTTTCAATGAAGGAACTTGGAGAAGCTTCTTACATATTAGGCATCAAGATCTATAGAGATAGATCGAGACGCCTCATAGGTCTTTCACAAAGCACATACCTTGACAAGATATTGAAGAAGTTCAATATAGATCAGTCCAAGAAGGGGTTCTTGCTGGAAATATGCCCTAGAGGCAATAATAAATTAGTTATTATCATATTTGCTTGTTCATGATAATCGTTTATTATCCATGCTATAATTGTATTGATCGAAGACTTAAATGCATGTGTGGATACATAGACAAAACCATGTCCCTGGTATGCCTCTAATGGACTAGCTCATTGATCAAAGGATGGTTAAGGTTTCCTAGCCATGGACATGAGATGTCATTTGATAACGGGATCACATCATTAGGAGAATGATGTGATGGATAAGACCCAAACTACAAACATAGCATATGATCGTGTCAGTTTATTGCTACTGTTTTCTGCATGTCAAGTATATGTTCCTATGACCATGAGATCATGCAACTCACGGATATCGGAGGAGTGCCTTGTGTGTATCAAACGTCGCAATGTAACTGGGTGACTATAAAGGTGCTCTACAGGTATCTCCGATGGTGTCTGTTGAGTTGGCATGGATCGAGACTGGGATTTGTTACTCCGTGTGACGGAGAGGTATCTCAGGGCCCACTCGGTAATACAACATCACAATGAGCCTTGCAAGCAATGTGACTAATTGTTAGTTGCGGGATCTTGTATTATGGAACGAGTAAAGAGACTTGCCGGTAACGAGGTTGAACTAGATATGGAGATACCGACGATCGAATCTCGGGCAAGTAACATACCGAAGAACAAAGGGAACGTTATACGGGCTTAACTGAATCCTTGACATAGAGGTTCGACCGATAAAGATCTTCGTAGAATATGTAGGAACCAATGTGGACGTCCAGGTCCCGCCATTGGTTATTGACTGTAGAGGTGTCTCGGTCATGTCTACATAGTTCTCGAACCCGCAGGGTCTGCACACTTAAGGTTCGGTGACGTTTCGGTAGTGTAGAGTTATGTATGGTGGTGACCGAAGGTTGTTCGGAGTCCTGGATGAGATCCCGGACGTCACGAGGAGCTCCGGAATGGTCCGGAGGTAAAGATTCATATATAGGAAGTCCCAGTTTGGTTTCCGGAAAAGTTTCGGGCTCATCGGTAGTGTACGGGGAGTATCGGTAGTGTACCGGGAGTGCCGGTAGTGTACCGGGGGACCTCCGGGAGGGGTATTTCGACCCCAAGAGGTCCATGGGCTGTGGGAGAATAATAACCAGCCCTTAGTGGGCTGGGAAAACAGCCACAAAGGCCCATGGCGCAGGAGAGAAAGTCCTAAAGCAAAAAGTGGAAAATCAGCCAATAGGAGGCAATCCTACTCCAACTAGGATTGGAGGTGAAGTAGGATTGCTCCCACCTCCTATTTCGGCCGACCCAAAGGCCTTGGCTGCCTCTCCTCTCCTCTCCTCCTATATATACTAGTGGATTGGGTGGTTTTTGGACAGAATTTCCGGCCACGTGCTACCCGTTCCACCGGTGCATAGTTTCTCCTCTAGATCGGTTTTCTGCAGCGCTTAGGCGAAGCCCTGCCGGAATTGCTCCACCACCATCACCGAAGCGCCGTCACGCTACCGGTGAACTCTCTCTCCTCTCCACCTCCTCTTTCTGGATCAAGATGGTGGAGATCGTCATCAAGCTGCACGTGTGCTGAACGCGGAGGTGCCGTCCGTTCGGCGCTAGATCGGAAGGACTGTGATCGAGATCACGAGACGGGTCGTGATGAGATCGCGGAACGGATCGTGATGAGTTCGCGGGACCGATCGTGATCAAGATCGTGAGACGGATTGTGATGAGATCGCGGGATGGATCGTGATGAGTTCACGGGACGAATCGTGATTGGATCGCGGGACGGATCATGATGAGATCACGGGACGCTCGGCGATTTGGATCGCGAAGATGTTCGACTACACCAACGGTGTTTCTTAACGCTTCCCGCTTAGCGATCTACAAGGGTATGTAGATCCACTCTCCCTCTCGTAGATGCTCATCACCATGGATAGGTTTGCGTGTGCGTAGGAATTTTTTTGTTTCCCATGCGACGTTCCCCAACAGTGGTATCAAAGCTAGGTTGATGGTTCGATGAGATATCGAGTAGAACACAAAAGGTTTGTGGGCGTTGATGCTTAGATTGCTTCCTCCCTTGGTCGGATTTTGGTTCAGCGGGATTGTGAGATGAAGCGGCCCGGACCAACATTACTCGTACGCTTACGAGAGACCGGTTCCCTCGATGCAACTTGTTGCTTAGATGGCTTGCGGGTGACAGTTTCTCTCACTTTAGTTGGATCGGATCCGACAAAGGCGGTCCTTGAGAAGGTTGAAAAGAAATCTATGTATCACCGTTGTGGTTTATGCGTAGGTGAGAATCGTTCTTGCTAGATACCCGTAGAAGCCACGTAAAACTTGTAACAACAATTAGAGGACGTCTAACTTGTTTTTGCAGGGTATGTTGTGATATGATATGGCCAATTACATGATGTGATATATGTGATGTATGAGATGATCATGTGATGTATAGATTATCACGACTTGCATGTCGATGAGTACGGCAACCGGCAGGAGCCATAGGGTTGTCTTTAATTATTGTATGACCTGCGTGTCAATCATTAAGCGCTATGTAATGCTTTACTTTATCGCTACGGTAGCAATAGTAGTAGAAGCATGCAGGGCGTGACAACCCCGATGGCGACACGTTGATGGAGATCATGGTGTCATGCCGGTGACGATGGAGATCATGCCGGTGCTTTCTAGATGGAGATCAAAAGCACAAGTTCATGGCCATATCATGTCACTTATGATTTGCATGTGATGTTAATCCTTTTTATGCACCTTGTTTTGCTTAGGACGACGGTAGCATTATAAGGTGATTCCTCACTTAATTTCAAGATAAATTGTGTTCTCCCCGAGTGTGCACCGTTGCGAAAGTTCGTCGTGTTGAGACACCATGTGATGATCGGGTGTGATAGACTCTACGTTCACATACAACGGGTGGAAGCCAGATTTGCACGCGCAGAACACTCGGGTTAAACTTGACGAGCCTAGCATGTACAGAGATGGCCTCGGAACACAAGAGACCGAAAGCTCGAGCATGAGTCATATAGTGGATATGATCAACATAATGATGTTCACCATTGAAGCCACCTTAACTCACGTGATGATCAGACTTGAGTTGGTGAATTTGGATCATGTATCACTCGAATGACCCGAGGGATGTCAATTTGAGTGGGAGTTCTTAAGTAATATGATTAATTGAACTCATTATCATGAACATAGTCAAAGTGTCTTTGCAAATTATGTTGTAGATTACTAGCTCGCGCTGTAGCTCCCTTGTATTTTTATATGTTCCTAGAGAAATAGAATTGAAAGATGTTGGTAGCAAAATTGCGGACTGGGTCCGTGATCTGAGGATTATCCTCATTGCTGCACAGAAGGCTTATGTCCTTAATGCACCGCTCGGTGTGCCACCCCATCTAGCATCGTCTGTAGATGTTGTGAACATCTGACAGGCACGTTTCGATGACTACTTGATAGTTTAGTGCGTCATGCATGACGGCTTAGAATTGAGGCTCCGAAACGTTTTGAACATCACGGAACATATGAGATGTTCTAAGAGATGAGATTGTGATCTCAGGCTCATGCCCGAGTTGCGAGATATAGGATCTCCAACGAGATTCTTTGCCTGCAAGATGAAAGAGAATAGCTCAATCGTTGAGCATGTGCTCAGACTGTCTGGGTACTACAATCGCTTGAATCGAGTGGGAGTTGATCTTCCAGATAAGATAGTGATTGATGTAGTTCTCCAAGTCACTGTCACTGAGCTACTAGAACTTGGTGATGAACTATAAAATGACAGGGAAAGAAATGTTGATCCCTGAGCTGTTCGCGATGTTTGACACCACGAAGGTAGAAATCAAGAAGGAGCGTCAAGTGTTGATGGTTAATCAAACCACTAGTTTCGAGAAGGGCAAGAGCAAGGAGGGAAACTTCATGGATAGCAAGTCAGTTGCTGCTCCAGTGAACCAACCCAAAGTTGAACTCAAACCCGAGACTAAGTGCTTCTGTTATGAGGTGAGCGGTCGCTGAAGAGGAACAACCCTAGATACTTGGTAGATAAGAAGGCTGGCAACATTGATAGAAGTATATTTGATATACGAGTTATTAATGTGTACCTTGCTAGTACTCTTAGTAGCACCTGGGTATTGGATACTGGTTCGGTTGCTAAATGTTAGTAACTCGAAATAAAAGCTACGGAATAAACGGAGAACTAGCTAAGGGTGAGGTGACGATATGTGTTGGAAGTGTTTCCAAGGTTGATGTGATCAACATCGCACGCTCTCTCTACCTTCAGTATTAGTGACGAACCTAAATAAATGTTATTTGGTGTTTTGCGTTGAGCATGAGCATGATTAGATCATGTTTATTGCAATACGGTTATTCATTTAAGTTAGAGAATAATGGTTATTCTGTTTACATGAATAATACCTTCAATGGTCATGCACCCAGTGAGAATGGTTTGTTGAAATCTTGATCGTAGTATTACACATGTTCATAACATTGATGTCAAAAGACACAAAGTTAATAATGATAGTACCACATACTTGTGGCACTGCCGCTAAATGTCATATTGGTATAAAGCGCATGTAGAAACTCCATGCTGATGGATATTTGGACTCATTCGATTTCGAATCGGTTGAGACATGCGAACCATGCCTCTTGGGCAAGATGACTAAAGGACCCCGTTGGATGGAGCGGGCAAGTGATTCATTGGAAATGATACATGTTGATGTATGCAATCTAGTGAGTCTTGTAGCGTGCAGTGGATATCGTTATTTTCTTACCTTCACTGATGATTTGAGTAGATATAGTGTATATTTACTTAATGAAACACAAGTCTGAATCGTTTGAAAGGTTCAAGCAAATTCAGAGTGAAGTTTAAAGATCATCGTGACAAGAAGATAAAAATGACCGTGATATGATCGTGGAGGTGAATATCTGAGTCACGAGTTTGGCATACAACTTAAGACAATGTTAAAGTTGTTTCACAACTAAACGCCACCTGGAACACCATAGTGTGATGGTGTGTCCGAACATCATAGTTATGCTCTATTGGACATGGTGCGTAATATGATGTCTCTTGTCGTTTTACTACTATAATTTTGGGGTTATGCATTAGAGACAACTACATTCACTTTAAATAGGGCACCATCTAAATCCGTTGAGATGACACCGTGTGAATTATGGTTTGATAGAAACCTAAGCTGTCATTTCTTAATATTTGGGGCTGTGACACTTGTGTGGAAAATGTTTTCACCTAATGAGGTCAAACCCAAGGCGGACAAATGCATCTTCATAGAATACCCTAAGATCAGTTGGGTGAACCTTCAATCTCAGATCCTACTGCAAAGTGTTTGTTGCTTAAACGGATCCTTTCTCGAGGAAATGTTTCTCTCGAAAGAATTGAGTCGGAGGAAGATAGAACTTGATGAGGTTGTTAAACCTTTGTTCAACCAGAGAGTAGCGCAGCGTAGAAAGATGTTTCTGTGAAGCCTACGTTAGTTGAAGAGGAAGTTAATGATGATGATCATGAAGCTTCAGGATCAAGTTACTATCGAACTTCGTAGGTCGACAAGGATGTGTACTACTCCTAAGTGGTAGGACAACTCTGTCTTGTAGATCATGTTGTTGGACAACGATGAACCTACGAGCTATGGAGAAGCGATGATGGGCCCGGATTCCGACAAATGGTTAGAGGCCATGAAATCCGAGATAGGATCCATGTATGAAAACCAAGTGTAGACTTTGGTAGACTTGCTCGTTGGACGGCAGGTCGTTGAGTACAAATGGATCTTTAAAATGAAGACAGACACTGATGGTGAATGCCACTATTTGTAAAGCTCGACTTGTTGCAAAGATGTTTGTGACAAGTTCAAGGAGTTGACTACGATGAGACTTTCTCACTCGTAGTGGTGCTAAAGTCTGTTGGAATTATGTTAGCAGTTGCTGTGTTTTCAATTATGAAATCTGGCAGATGGATGTCAAAACATCGTTTCCTTAACGGTTTTCTTGAGGAAAGGTTGTATGTGATACAACCAGAAGGTTTTGTCAAGCCTAAGGATGCTAAAAGGTGTGCAAGCTTCGGTGATCCTTCCATGGACCGAAGCAAGCATCTCGGAGTTGGAATATACGCTTTGATGAGGTGATCAAAGTTTTGATGTTTATACAAAGTTTACGAGAAACTTGTATTTGCAATAAAGTGAGTGGGAGCACTATAGAATTTCTGATAAGTATATGTGGATGACATATTGTTGATCAGAAATAATGTAGAGTTTCTGGAAAGCATAAAACGGTCATTTGGAAAGTGATTTTCAAAGGAAGACCTGGATAAAGCTACCTAATTGTTGAGCATCAAAATCTATAGAGATAGATCAAGATGCTTGATGAGACTTTCAATGAGTGTATACCTTGACAAGATTTTGAAAGAGTTCAAAATGGATCAGCCAGAGAAATAGTTCTCGTCTGATTTGTAAGGTGTGAAGTTGAGTGAGACTCAAAGCTCGATAACGGCAGAAGAAAGAGAAAGGACGAACGTCGTCCCCTATGCCTTAGCCATAGGCTCTATATTATGCCATGCTGTGTACCGCACCTATGTGTGCCTTGCCATGAGTCTGTCAAGGGGTACAAGAGTGGTCCAGGAGTGGATCACTGGACAGCGGTCGGAATTATCCTTAGTAACCAGAGGACTAAGGAAATGTTTCTTGATTGTGGAGGTGATAAAGAGTTCGTCGTAAAGAGTTACGTCGATGCAAGCTTTAACACCTATCCGGATGACTAGTAGTAGCAATCTGGATACGTATAGTGGAGCAGCCATTTGGAAATAGTACCAAGTGGAGTGTGGTAGCAGTGTTTACGGTTTGACATAGAGATTTGCAAAGTACACACGGATCTGAATATCGCAGACCCGTTGACTATAAGACCTCTCTCACATGCAAAGCATGATCGAGCCCCAAAACTCATTGGGTGTTAGATTCATAAAAATGCGAATCACATGGTGATGTGAACTAGATTATTGACTCTAGTGCAAGTGGGAGACTGTTGGAAATATGCCCTAGAGGCAATAATAAATTAGTTATTATCATATTTGCTTGTTCATGATAATCGTTTATTATCCATGCTATAATTGTATTGATCGGAGACTTAAATGCATGTGTGGATACATAGACAAAACCATGTCCCTGGTATGCCTCTAATGGACTAGCTCATTGATCAAAGGATGGTTAAGGTTTCCTAGCCATGGACATGAGATGTCATTTGATAACGGGATCACATCATTAGGAGAATGATGTGATGGATAAGACCCAAACTACAAACATAGCATATGATCGTGTCAGTTTATTGCTACTGTTTTCTGCATGTCAAGTATATGTTCCTATGACCATGAGATCATGCAACTCACAGATATCGGAGGAGTGCCTTGTGTGTATCAAACGTCGCAACGTAACTGGGTGACTATAAAGGTGCTCTACAGGTATCTCCGATGGTGTCTGTTGAGTTGGCATGGATCAAGACTGGGATTTGTTACTCCGTGTGACGGAGAGGTATCTCAGGGCTATTGTTCATGATAATTGTCTATTGTTCATGCTATAATTGTATTAACCGGAAACCATAATGCATGTGTGAATACATAGACCACAACATGTCCCTAGTGAGCCTCTAGTTGGCTAGCTCGTTGATCAATATATGGTCACGGTTTCATGACCATGGACATTGGATGTCATTGATAACAGGATCAGATCATTAGGAGAATGATGTGATGGACAAGACCCAATCCTAAGCATAGCACAAGATCGTGTAGTTCGTCTGCTAAAGCTTTTCTAATGTCAAGTATCGTTTCCTTAGACCATGAGATTGTGAAACTCTCGGATACAGTAGGAATACTTTGGGTGTGCCAAACATCACAACATAACTGGGTGGCTATAAAGGTACACTACGGGTATCTCCGAAAGTGTCTGTTGGGTTGGCATGAATCGTGACGGGGATTTGTCACTCCGTGTGACGGAGAGGTATCTCTGGGCCCAGTCGGTAAGACATCATCATAATGAGCTCAATGTGACTAAGGAGTTAGCCATGGGATGATGTGTTATGGAACGAGTAAAGAGACTTGCCGGTAACGAGATTGAACAAGGTATAGGGATACCGACGATCGAATCTCGGGAAAATGTCATACCGATAGACAAAGGGAATTGTATACGGGATTGATTGAATCCCCGACATAGTGGTTCATCTGATGAGATCATCATGGAGCATGTGGGAGCCAACATGGGTATCCAGATCCCGCTGTTGGTTATTGACCGGAGAGGTGTCTCGGTCATGTCTACATGCCTCCCGAACCCATGGGGTCTACACACTTAAGGTTTGATGACGCTAGGGTTATAGGGAAATAGTGTACGTGGTTACCGAAGGTTGTTTGGAGTCCTGGATGAGGTCCGAACGTCACGAGGAGTTCCGGAATGGTCCGGAGGTAAAGATTCATATATAGGAAGTGAGGTTTTGGTTACCGGAAGTGTTTCGGGCATCACCGATAATGTATGGGGACCACCGGAAGGGTTCTGGGGGTCCATCGTGTGGGGTCACCGGCACCAAAGGGCTGTGTGGGCCGAGAGTGGGAAGGGACCAGCCCCAGAGTGGGTTGGTGCGCCCCTCACCCTATCCCAAGGCGCAGCAAAGGAGAGAAGGGGGGGGCAAACCCTAGGGCAGATGGGCCCTAGGCCTACCCTAGGCCTGCCGCGCCCCTCTCCCCTCCCTTGGCCGCCGCCCCAAGGCCATCTAGGGCTGGCCGCCGGGCCTAGGGTAGGAACCCTAGGGGATGCGCCCTCCCTCCCTCCTCCTCCTATACACAGTGGGGGTTTTGGGGGCTGCCAACACAGAAGTTTCTCTCCCTCTCGGTGCAGCCCTACCCCTTGTCCTCCTCGTCCTCCGTAGTGCTTGGCGAAGCCCTGTCGGAGTACCACGCAGCTCCACCGTCACCATGCCATCATGCTGCCGGAACTCTCCCTCAACCTCTCCTTCCTCCTTTATGGAGCAAGGCATAGGAGACGTCACCAGGTTGCACGTGTGTTGAACGCGGAGGCGCAGTTGTTCGGCGCTTAGATCGGAATCCACCGCGATCTGAATCGCTGCGAGTATGACTCCACCAACCGCGTTCTAGTAATGCTTCCACTTTGAGATCTTCAAAGGTATGAAGATGCACTCCCCCTTTGCTCGTTATTAGTTTCTCCATAGATAGATCTTGGTGACACTTAGGAGTTTTTTTGATTTACTGCTACGTCTCCCAACACGGGCATCCAATCAATATGTGAACACCCAAACGTCCGGCTTGAGCCCGGACATCTAGCCCAAATCTGGTGGAACTGATGCATTCTGGAATGCAAAGGAGCCAGATATTCGGGGCACTTCCCGGAAATCGCGACTGGGTGAGCTCCCAGATATCCGACACATGGACCGGACATCCGGCCATCACAGACAACCATCGCATGTGATTTGTGCATAGTGTAGTTTTTTGACAAAGGGAAGGAGTTTGATTTGACTTGGGCATGTCTTTTGCCGACCCAATCGATCCCCTCTTAATAGTGCGAGATCCCTATACTCAAGAAGAAAAGAAAGCTAGATCCATAAACCTTTTGGTTCCTTCCTTCTTGGCTCATAATCTTTCCATGCGTCTGCGATCCTCGCATATTTAGATTTGAGAACTTATACCCGAGATTTACTTGACAAACATCATTAGTCCTCTACATGTACATTGTCATCAACATCAAAATATAATATAAGGGCAGGATTGCACTTTCAATCTCCCTCTTTTTGTTTGTTGATGACAATCATACATGTAGTAGAAAAGATATTGCAATGTAATTCACAAAAGCACATGTCATGTGATAATTATGACCGAGCCCCCCTTAATATGTGCAACTTTGGATTAACAACAATTCAATGCACATGTGTTATGTTTGCACATGGGAGAGTGTTTGAAACATATGCACACCATAGACAACCCATGAACACAAGCTCATATGATAGATAAAAAATGATCGGATATAAGATAGTACTTGAGATACATCATACCATAATCTCACAATTAAAGTCTTACAACCCAATAAGCTTAACATAAATATATGGTTCACACGGTAGCATAGCATAGAAACTTAACACAAATATATGGTTCACATGATAGCATGGCATAGAGATACAACTTCTCCTCCTTTGTCAAAAACACACAAAAAGGGGCGAGGGCACTAGTACATATAGAGGAATCACTCCTGGAAGATGTCGTCATCAACAACAACCCCATCGAAGAACTCGATGTACTCGGCACGGGTCGAAAACCCAAAGGCGAAGGAAGATGGGACATGCGGGAGAGGATCATCATCATCGCTCACCGGACTGCCATGAGTGCGGAGACGCTGCTTGAGCTGATTCTTGGAGAGGATGAGGCTCTGCTGGACATCATAATTCTGCTCGTAGCTGAAAGTGATAGCCTTCATAATAACAGACTGGGCTTTTCCCATGAAGGAGGCAAGGCGGCCAAATGGGTTCCTCACAGAGGAAGATGAAGCACCAGAAGCCCTCTAGGACTGAGGAGTCTTGCCGAGGGCTACAGGTGTCCTCCCGGACTAAGGAGCAGTGGTTTGAATAGGGACAAACTCGTACATGTGGTTGGCAGGCTTCCACATGGTATGCACAACTGTGTTGGCAACAGCAAAGGGAGCAACATGGTCAATCAGCGCTTGAATGTGGAGCATAAGGAAACTAACGTGTCTGCTAGAAACTCGTTAGACAAATCTCATGCCAGATAAAATGAGCAGTGTCAAGTGGTTCCATGGGAAGAGAGTGCATGCATACCATGAGATAAATGCAATAGCTGCGTGCCCGCAAGCGATCTCCCTTCCTTGGGTAAAGGGTGCGAAGTACACACTAAAAGAGAATGTAGTAGGGAGACCGAAAGATGGAGACCTCATTGGGTGGATACGTCATCTCCACATCGGTGAGCTGTCTGGCGGGCTTGACAAGCAGGAGACAATCATCAATCCCCATGTGTGTATGATTAGGATCGTCACTATGGATCCGGTGATCATGACCAGAAAGACCCAAAATCTGGAGAAACTGGCTGTAAGAGATACTTAGCTATGCATCATCAGCCATCCAGGTGAGGGTGTTGTTAGGCCCAAAGTAACAGGTGGCGTAGAACTGAAGAACAACACCTTCATTCCAATCACACCTAAAGGTCATGGCCGGACCAAGATGCATTTCATGAATGATCTTGATAGTATTGTCTAGGAAATGCACATGATTGTTGCGACTAAAAGGCAAGTTCAAATAGGATTGAGGTGCCAGGCCATGCCCATGAACCACACTTGCATATATGTCATGCGGTGCGCGTGTACGAAACTGACAGTCTTCAGCATCAGCAACCATCTCAAATTGATTGATATCACGTCTGAACACGAGATAAGGACATCATCCCCATGGTCTTGAAGTTGTGGACAGAGCGATTTCCACATACATGCATGTCCATGGAAATGGGGCGACTATGAGGTATCGGCATGGGAGAGCCTCGGACTGGAGGCACACGCGCCTCTGGAAACCGGCGTGTCCCTGGCTTAGACTGACCAATAGGATGCCTGGGAACAAAGTCTTCATCTTCCTCCACATTGCATTCCACATCATCCGGATCAGAGTCATAGGATGGTCGTGACTGGCGGTTGCGACTAGGGCTAGTAGAGCACTTCTTAGTTGTCTTCTTCTTCTTCTTAAGCCGGACATTCTCCTCGAAATCGGTGAAGCCTTGTCGGCGAGCGCCTGAAAGTAACAAGACACCATTGAGAGGGAGGTAAGTGTGGAAGCAACCATAGGAACACACAAAAATAACAGAGGAAAGTGGTGACATTTTGTCCTTGAGCGTGCTTAGGGCAAAATGTCAGCATTACCAAGGTAAATTGCAGAACCAATGATATAGAAGGAATAATAGTTGGAGCATTTAGTGAGGGCAAGATGAGTCATGGTAGAGACATGAAGTCCAATATACACGCATGGAGTCATATAACAGGGCATAACTAAGATTGAAAAGAGATAGACCAAGGCACAAGAGAGTATACCATGGGAAAGAGATCCATCCGCAAGATACATGCCAACATTGTTTGTTCGAGCCATCAGGGAGCAGATGGGAGGCCCGACACCAAGATGTTCGCCTTTCGAATGAACTGGGCCACAAACTCACCGACCGAGAGGGTGAGGAGGTAGATCGGGGGGAGGAGGACTTGGAGCAGAGAAATCGGGAGCCAGGAGGGACGAGGGAAACCGGGGCGATGGCGAAGGAGCAGAGGCGGCTCTGACGGCTGGACTGGGTGGGGAGGGGAGAGTGGGGGATTTGGGGAAGAACTGCCCCGACTGCCTCCAGATTCAGGTTTTATACGCACCCGATGGGCCGGACATCCGGGACAGGTCCCGAACATCCAGGGTCGAGGGCATCCGATTCGAAGCTCTCTAGAAGGCAGGGGGTTAGATATCCGGTAGTACGAGCCAGATATCCGGGCCTGAGACCGGGCAGCAACCGAGACCCACCAGATGTCCGGTGCCTACGCTAGATGTTCGGCGCCTGTGGTTGTCATTGTTGACATTTTGGATACCAGACAGCATAGAAATCCGGCGATGGGGCCGGATGTCCAGAGGCTGAAACTGCATTTCAGAGCCAAAATATATATAGGGAGGCCCAAGACTTAAGATTCTGCCAAGATAACAAATAATATGTATAGAGAGAGGGAGGCCTATGTGTGAAGATTCTGCCAAGGAGATTTATATGTGAGATATAGATGAAATTATAACACACAGATGTATAAGAATGCACATGACTTAAAATAATGAAGACAATATGTACTCCGCAAGATGATAATGATCGATGTTACAATGTGTGAGCATAAGTGAATTGGCACCACGAAGATTTGAACCTTGATTGGAGAACTTCTCGCAAATACTCTCAAATGCTCTTGGGATCTTGGATTTGGTGTATGAGGATGTGGGAGAGGTAAATGTGTGTTCCAGGGTTAGCTCAAAGTGAATGGTCAACCTCTCCACGGAGTGGTGAAGAGGTATTTATAATGTAGGTGCAAATATGGCCGTTGTAGTGCAAGTGATTGTGTCTGGATGAACATCCGGGCCAACGGCGGGACATCTGGCGTATGTGAGATGTGCACATGATACACTGAGCTAGATAAGGAAAACAAGGGAGACGGACATCCGGAGATGTCCCGGACATCCGGAGATGTCCCGGACATCCGGAGATGTCCCGGACATCCGGTCAATATGTGAACACCCCGATGTCCGGCTTGAGCCCAGACATCCGGCATACCACACCATCAACAAGCATGTTCCTGGCATTGTGTGTGTCGGAAATATGGCAGAAGGCTCGAATATCCGGGATCTCGGACATCCGGTGGTGTGCCGGACATCCGGCCCAAATCTGGTGAAACTTATGCATTCTAGAATGCAAAGGAGCCAAATATTCGGGGCACTTCCCGAAAATCCGGCGACTGGGTGAGCTCCCGGACATCCGGCACATGGCCCGGACAACCGGCCATCACAGACAAACATCACATGTGATTTGTGCATAGTGCAGTTTTTTGACAGAGGGAAGGAGTTTGATTTGACTTGAGCATGTCTTTTGCTGACCCAATCAACCCCCTCTTAATAGTGCGGGATCCCTATACTCAAGAAGAAAAGAAAGCTAGATCCGTAAACCTTTTGGTTCCTTCCTTCTTGGCTCATAATTATTCCATGCGTCCGTGATCCTCGCATATTTAGATCTGAGAACTAATACCTGAGATTTACTTGACAAACATCATTAGTACTCTACATGTACATTGTCATCAACATCAAAATATAATATAAGGGCATGATTGCACTTTTAGTATTCGCTTTGTTTGCTTTGAGCTTGCAAGTATATTCAAAGTACTCACCTAGCTTATCATGCCAGATGTAAGACCAGTTGTGCGAGGCGTTGATGATGATCGGTTTGATGCAATCTAGGACCGTGTCCCAGCAGTGTCCATGTGGAGTGGAGTTCTACTACTTCGTTGTTCCGATGTCGCATAGTTGCTTTACTTATCATTGAGGCCCCTGAGTTGTCTACTAAATAATGTACATAAGTGCACCCGCACCGTGTGTGCCGCTTGGCCTAGATTATCATGTAATATTTGAACCTTTGTATCCACAAGAGACCAATAAAGCGGTTGTTTTCTGTACCAAGATCAATAAACCATCACCGGAAGCCATCTTCATCATCCCGGTGCCCTCCATCACGAGGAGGGAGTAGTTCACCCTTGGGGCCGAGGGTACGTACCAGTAGCTATGTGTTTGATCTCTCTCTCTCTAGTGTTCTTGAGATGACACGATCTTGATGTACCGCGAGCTTTATTGATATAGATGAATCATATGGAGTTTTCCCCTCTCTATCTTGTTGTGATGAATTGAGTTTTCCCTTTGAAATTTTCTTATCGGATTGAGTGTTTAAGGATTTGAGAACACTTGATGTATGTCTATGATGGGATATCCGTGGTGACAATGGGATGTTCTATTGATCCACTTGATGTATGTTTTGGTGATCAACTTGCGGGTTCCGTGACCTTGGGAATCTATGCATAGGGGTTGGCACACGTTTTTGTCTTGACTTTCCGGTAGAAACTTTGGGGGCACTCTTTGAAGTTCTTTGTGTTGGATTGGACATGATGAATCTGAAATTATGTGATGCTTATCGTATAATCAAGCCCATGGGTACTTGTGGTGACATTGGAGTATCTAGGTGACATTAGGGTTTTGGTTGATGTGTATCTTAAGGTGTTATTTTCGTACGAACTCTAGGGCTGTTTGTGACACTTATAAGGATAGCTCATAAGATTGATCGAAAAAGATAACTTTGAGGTGGTTTCGTACCCTACAATAATTTCTTCGTTTGTTCTCCGCTATTTGTGAATTTGGAGTGAACTCTTTGTCGCGCGTGAGAGATTTACATATGATTCAACTATGTTAGTATTGTTGAGAGAACTTGCACTAGTGAAAGTATGGACCCTAGGCCTTGTTTCCAAGCATTTATTACCTTGCTGTTTTTATATTTTCAGATTACAAAAACCTATATCTACCATCCATATTGCACTTGTATCATCATCTCTTCACCGAACAAGTGCACCTCTACAATTTACCATTGTATTGGATGTGTTGGGGACACAAGAGACTCTTTGTTATTTGGTTGCAGGGTTGTTCGAGAGATACCATCTTCATCCTACGCCTCCCACGGATTGATAAACCTTAGGTTATCCACTTGAGGGAAAATTGCCATTGTCCTACAAAACTCTGCGCTTGGAGGCCCAACACGAGTCTACAAGAAGAAGGTTGTGTAGTAGACATCAAGCTCTTTTCTAGCACCGTTGCCGGGGAGGTGAGTACTTGAAGGTATATCTTTAGATCTTGCAATCAAATATTTTTGTTTCTTGTTTTTCACTAGTTTGGTTTTACAAAAGAAAACTACAGAAAAAATGGAAACGAGGTTGCCTCATATGCTTCATCTTTTTAATGTCTTTCGTGAAAATGATGGAAAGGAAAATTGTGCTCAAGTGTTAGAAGAAGAAGTTATTAAAATGTTTGGCACTAAATATTTGAGTGATGAGCATGATAGTGATATTGTTAGTATGAATTCTCTGAATATTCATGATGCTAATGATATGAAAAGCCACAAGCTTGGGGATGCTATGTTTGATGAAGATGATATTTTTAACCCCCCAAGTTTTGATGAGCAAAACTATTATGATTATGACATGCCTCCTATCTATGATGATTATTGTGATGACACGTATGCTATAGAGATTAATGGTAACCATGAAACTTTTCATCATGATTTTAATATTCAAAGTGGTTATGTCAATCAAGTATGTCATGATAGTTATTTTGTTGAGTTTGCCCCCACTATTTTGAATGAGAAGAAAATTGCTTATGTGGAGAGTGAAAAAATTTCTATGCTTGTGCATCATCAAAATAATGATTTATGTGCTGTTTATATTGTGGAATTTCTTCATGATGCTACTGAAAATTATTATGAGGGAGGAACATATGCTTGTAGGAATTGCAATAATGTCAATTTTCCTCTCTATGTGTTCAAAGTTTTGAAGTTATGCTTGTTTTGCCTTCCTATGCTAGATGATTCTTGTTCCCATAAATTGTTCGCTCACAAAATCTCTATGCATAGAAAGTGGGTTAGACTTAAATTTGATTTTCATGAGATTCATGATGCTCTTTTGCATGTTTCAATTACTATTCCTATGTGAGCATCATTGAAATCATCATGCCTACCTAAAAGGCATTAAAGAAAAGCGCTTGTTGGGAGACAACCCAACACTTTTGCCTTATGTTTTGATGTGTTCACATGATTAAGCTACTGTATTAATCATGTCTTGTGCCTTTTATTTCAATAAAGTGCCAAGTAAAGCCTTTGGGATAGTGTGGATACTTGCTTGTTTGATTCTGTGCAAAAACAGAAATTTTTGCGTCCAGTATTTGAGTTGTCCAATTTTACTGGAGAGTCAAAAAAATTCTGAAATTTCTACACAACATTTATACGCAAATTCTGTGACATGTCCTAAGTTTTCAGAATTTTTAGAGTAAGGGAAGTATGGTGATCATTCAGATCTTTACAAACTGTTCTGTTTTTGATAGATTTTGTTTTGCATGCATACTTTGCTTGTTTCAAGTGTTCCTATAGCTTATATTGAGTAATATAAATTATGGTAATGATATAATACAGTAGGTATAATGGGGGAACAATTATGAATCTTGTCTTGACAGTACCTAAGTGAATGATTTATCTTTATTACACTAACCCTTCTCACGAAGTTCCATTAAGTTTTGTGTGATTGAAGTTTTCAAGTTTTGGATGAGATACCGATGTGAGGGGAATAAAGAGTTACAAGAACCCAAGCTTAGGTATTACCAAGGCACCCCAAGGTAATATTGAAGGAACACTCAAGAGTCTAAGCTTGGGGATGCCCCGGAAGGCATCCCCTCTTTCGTCTTCAACACTATCGGTATATCTTACTTGGAGCTATGTTTTTATTCATCACATAATATGAGTTTTTCTTGGAGCGTCATTTTATTTTTGTTTTTATATGTTAGGTGTTATTTATAATCTTGTTTTTCAATAAAAAGTTCCAAGAATTGCCTTTAGGATGTGTGAATTGCATGTTTGATGTGTGCTGTGTAAAAACAGAAACTTCTGCTGTAGTGTTTGAATTTTCATATTTTTCTGGAACGTTGTAAGTTTCTTAAGTTTTTACACAGTATTGTAATATAAATGTTATAGAATTTCCTAATTTTTCATAATATTTGGAGTTACATAAGTACACTCTTTTCATAAATTTCTACATACTGTTCTATTTAGACAGATTGCTGCCATAGTTTTGTTATCTACTTATCCTATGGTTTCCATAGCCTATATTAGTAGATATAAATGTGGAATGATAGTATATAGTACCTAATATTGAAAATTATTATGCAACTTGTCTTGAGAGTACATAAATATCTGATTTATTATTATGTGTACTGACCTATCTCACGAGTTCTTTTCGAGTTTTGTGTGGATGAAGCTTCTGAGAATAGGTGAAACCATGATATGGGAGGATTGAATGAGATACAAAATCTCAAGCTTGGGTATGACCAAGGCACCCCAAGTAAATATTTCAAGAAGTCTCAAGCATCTAATCTTGGGATGCTATGCATCCCACCTCTCTTCATCAACAATTATAGGTTAGCCTATGTTGAGCCTAAATTTTTATTCGTTCACATGATGCGTGCTATTCTTGGAGTGCTATTTTTGTTTTGCTTGCTTTTTGAATAAAGTACTTAAGATCTGAAAATATTTATTGAGGGAGAGAGGAGTTCTCACATAGGTCCTTAATTGTTTGACTACTCATATCCTTTAAGAGTAGCTTGTCATTTGCTCATGTGATTTACTTAAATTTGTTTGAGCTTGTCGAAAAAACAATGGCAATACATGAAACTAGTACCAAAGTGATAGATATCCAAGGAGGATATAATAAAAACTTTCATGGAGATCCTGGGACAAATTATACTTGATTCTTTGTAACAGTTTTGAAACATGATGATAGTAATATGTGAGTCATGTTAGTGAGTAATTATGCTTAGTAAGAATATTGGTGTTAAGGTTTGTGATTCCCTATGCATGCACGAAAGTCAATAGTCATGCAATGAAGTTACATCCTACTTGTGGTGCATTATTCGGTGTTAATTATGACTCAATGCTCACTTATGTGATTTTTCGTTCCTCGGTTTGGTTGCTTCCTAATCTATTTGCTAGCCTTCATTTGTACTAAGTAGAAATACTACTTGCGCATCCAAAATCCTTAAACCAAGTTTTTCCTTATGAGTCCACCATACCTACCTATATGCGGTATTTCCATGCCGTTCCAAGCAAATTTGTATGTGCCATCTCTGAATTTTCAAAATAGTTTTTATCTTTTGTGTGCCCGTACCGCTCATGAAACGGTGGGGTGCATCCAATATTTTTCCATGCTAGGCATGTTATTCTCATGGTATGTGTTGATTCACTATCATTCACGAGAAAGTGGCTGGTATTCGGGATGCCCAGTCCCATGCTAAAAAATCAAATCAAAATATAATGAAACAAAACTCCCACCAGGAATGTTATTGGTATGGACGGTACCCGTGGATTCGGCTCGCCGTGGAGTGTGTTTGATTGGTGGAGGGGGAGTAAAAACTTTACTATTCTGTTTGGGAACCACCTATAATGTATCTAGCATGGAAAGTATTGTGAGCTACTTCGTCGTTTTCGTTGACAGGAAAATCATGCCACTCAAAATATTTTTCTCTCTCAATATAAACCTTGAGCTCTGGCACCTCTACAAATCCCTACTTCCCTCTGCGAAGGGCCTATCTATTTACTTTATGCAATTTTTATTTTTGCTTTGAGTATCCATCTTCTCTTATAAGCACCAACTAGGGGGCACTATGATCATACTTGAGCATTGGGCATAGCTAATATTTGAGTGTGTTTCATGAATGTATCAATGATTGAGCATTATGGGCTAGGGATAACTTTCTTTAGTGTTGATATTTTGAAAGACATGATTGCTTGTTGACATGCTTGAGTATTGAAGTCATCATGTTAAAACTAGACTATTGCTTTGAATAATTTACAAGTCCAAAGTCCATGCTATACAAGAAGAAAAGAATATGATGAACATGTTAGGCAGCATTCCACATCAAAAATTCTGCTTTTATCATTTACCTACTCGAGGACGAGCAGGAATTAAGCTTGGGGATGCTGATACGTCTCCAACGTATCTATAATCTTTGCTTGTTCCATGCTGTTATATTATCATTCTTGGATGTTTTACACTCATTTTACCACAACTTTATATTATTTTTGAGACTAACCTATTAACCCAGAGCCCAGTGCCAGTTTCTATTTTTTCCTTGTTTTTTAGTTTTACAGAAAAGGAATATTAAACGGAGTCCAAACGGAATAAAAAATTACGATGATTTTTTATGGACGAGAAGACACCCATGGGGCTTGGAGATGAAGCCAGAAGATTCCCGAGGAGGCCACAAGCCTCAGGGCGTGGCCACCCCCCTGGGCGTGCCCACCAGGCTTGTGGGCCCCTCGGGAGTCCACCAACCTCCCTCTCAGCTCTATAAATCCTCAAATATTCCAAAAACCCAATGCAGAACCTAGATTGGGAGTTCCGCTGTCGCAAACCTCCAGAGCCACGAAAAACCAATCGGGAGCCCGTTTCGGCACCCAGCCGGAGGGGGAAACCATCACCGGAGGCCATCTTCATCATCTCAGCACCCTCCATGACGAGGAGGGAGTAGTTCACCCTCGAGGCTGAGGGTATGTATCGGTAGCTATGTGTTTGATCTTTCTCTCTCTCTCGTGTTCTTGAGATGACACGATCTTGATGTACCGCAAGCTTTATTGATATAGATGAATCATATGGAGTTTTCCCCTCTCTATCTTGTTGTGATGAATTAAGTTTTCCCTTTGAAGTTTTCTTATCGGATTGAGTCTTTAAGGATTTAAGAACACTTGATGTATGTCTTGTGATGGGATATCCGGGGTGATAATGGGATGTTCTATTGATCCATTTGATGTATGTTTTGGTGATCAACTTGCGGGTTCCATGACCTTGGGAGTCTATGCATAGGGGTTGGCACACGTGTTTGTATTGACTTTTCGATAGAAACTTTGGGGCACTCTTTGAAGTTTTTTGTGTTGGATTGAACATGAAGAATCTGAAATTATGTGATGCATATCGTATATTCAAGCCCATGGGTACTTGTGGTGACATTGGAGTATATATGTGACATTAGGGTTTTGGTTGATGTGTATCTTAAGGTGTTATTTTAGTATGAACTCTAGGGCTGTTTGTGACACTTATAGGGATAGCTCATAAGATTGATCAGAAAAGATAAATTTGAGGTGGTTTCGTAACCTACAATAATTTCTTTGTTTGTTCTCTGCTATTTGTGACTTTGGAGTGAACTCTTTGTCGCGCGTGAGAGATTTATATATGATTCAACTATGTTAGTATTGTTGAGAGAACTTGCACTAGTGAAAGTATGGACCCTAGGACTTGTTTCCAAGCATTTATACCACGTTTTGCTCGCTGTTTACTATTTGTTACCTTGCTGTTTTTATATTTTCAGATTACAAAAACCTATATCTACCATCCATATTGCACTTGTATCATCATCTCTTCGCCGAACTAGTGCACCTATACAATTTACCATTGTATTGGGTGTATTGGGGACACAAGAGACTCTTTGTTATTTGGTTGCAGGGTTGTTCGAGAGAGACCATCTTCATCCTACGCCTCCCACGGATTGATAAACCTTAGGTCATCCACTTGAGGGAAAATTGCCATTGTCCTACAAAACTCTGTACTTGGATGCCCAACACGAGTCTACAAGAAGAAGGTTGTGTAGTAGAAATTAGTCCTTAGTGGGCTACCCCCTTGCCGAGCTAGAGGCAAATCCCGCTTTGGATGAATTAGGCAAACCCCAATATGAAAGCTTAGAGGGATAGGGAACTATGGGGGGGGGGGTCCTTGGAGGATTCCACCTCGAGGTTCGGCTGAACTATAGAGAGGGTTTCCGCCCTCCCCAGGTGCCACCAACACATACCCTCCACCTGTAAATAGATGCGGTGGGGGATCACCTGCCACAACCCAAATTTTCCGTGAATTTTGGTTATGAAATAGAAGATATGCATCCATGACTTCTTTGCATAATTGAATTTTGAGGCCAACATGATCAACATTGAATTCAAACCATTGAATTCAAAGAAAGTCAAAGGGGACTCCATGTTTATTTAAGAAAAATGCTAAGAGGGTAGGAAAGGAATTTCCTAAGATAATATTTGCCCAAAATATTTTGAGCTGTCCATGTTCCACCCTAACTCGCGCACTCCGGACTTCCCAAGCCTCACAATCATGTCCAATAATTATCCCTCCCCTCGATCTCTCGAACCCCTCAGCTGTCGTTCACCCTCGCTAGCACGTTGCTCGAGCTCATCGTTATCGCACTCATCGTTATCGCACTTCCCAAGCCGAACTTCGATTTATCATAACTAATTATCCAAAGGTCCAAATTGCGTAATTCTTTTTGCATATCAAACCTTATGAAATGTAGTTTCATAATATTTTAGATTTTTTTGGACTTTTCAAATGTGGGATTCAAACAGATTCATTTCAAAATCAAATAAACAATAACTTTTAATTTACAAATCCAAACGAGTTGATTCTTTTTGCAATTCGGAAGTAATGAAATGTAGTTCAAACAGGTCCACTGTAATTTTTTTTTAAATTTATCTAAATAATTTCTGAGCAAAAACTCATAAGATCCAATTTCATAATTTTTAAATTCTTTTAATTAAATAAATTTTAAAAATAAATTAGAAACAATTAAGGTTATTGTTAGGCCAAACAAATTAGAAACACTAAATTTTGTAGATTGTATTTTGAACATTATTTCAATTAGGATAAGAAATCAAATAAGGAGCCCAAATCATTTTTTAATTTAAATTCAAGATTTATTCATTAATTAAATCAAAATCATTTAGTAATACATTATGATTTGAATTATTTTCAAAATACCTTGCAAGTCAAACCTGTTCAATTAATTCAAGTCACACTTGAACCAAAAAAATTCAAATGAATGCAAGTTGAACATAAGGCAAATATTTTCAAATGAATTCAAATTCAATTAGATTAAACGTTTAATTCAAAAGTTTTCAAAACAAAGAATGTCAATTTTTACATAAATTCAAATATAATTATGTGTCAAATAGAATTTAAATACAATTTCAAACTTAATAAATTATTTTTGGAAATGACTAATGTGACTTATTTATTAAATGTGTTGAACTGAACTGGTGTGACGAAATAAACTCATTGGGCAATGCACATTAAATCATGAATTCAATTTGAAAGAACAAATTGACTAGAACCAAACCATAAATCCAACATTTGTACATGTGTGTTGTGTATTTGCGTTCAAGCAAGTTTTCCCTTTGCATGAATTATTTTCTTATGATTGCTACGTGTCATTTGTTTGTTGACGTTAGATTACGAGGAGTGCAACCCCTGTGACTATGAGGAGTGCACCGATGACAACAACAACCAAGGCAAGTTCACCTAGTATTTTATTTGCATTGTAGTTTTGCAATGATAACCGTGTGAGTTTAGGATGTTAAATTCTGTACAACCCAGTAGCTGACAACTTAGGTCCAGACTTACCCTGACCTTGTAACTATCGAGTAGTTGTTTAGTTGCTATGACGTGGATTGAGAAACATCAATTATTACTCCACCATACAATCACATGGTTGAGTACTTGACTACTACTTAATTAATGAATTGACCTGGGTGGACTGGCTTTGATTGGGTCATCGGAGTGTAGCCTTTGGTGGGGAATGCCACCTAGGTATTAAAGAGATTATACGAGTTCAAAAGTTGAGTAGCTTCCATGTGTATCCATGATATAGTATGGGCTTTGTCTTGACCAAGTAGGTTGTGGGAACCCTCCTGCGGTAGAGCATTAGATATATGTGTGTAGGTTGGACTAGGTCTGTCTTTTTTGAGAGGTGATTACTTCCCAAAAGTGCTTCTATTGATCTACCTAGCTTCTTCACATGAGAAGTTTAGTGCCAGGAGGGTGTGATCGGGAATCGCAGGTAAAGTACAAAATGTTTGAAATATGCCCTAGAGGCAATCATGTGATGTTTTAATTTCCTATGTATTCATGAGTATTATGTATTGTCCTTGGACATCATTAGTGATATGTATCAATAAGTATGTGACTTATTTGTGAGACTATGTATTCTGTGATGATTGTTCTAACAGTCCCTAGTTGTTAAGGTTATGTGTACACATATCCTTTACTAGTATATGATTCAGTTGATGACTATGTTTCACAAGTCATGTGCATAGAGATGCTAAACTGATAGTATGGACTCGGGGATTTAGATCACCGAGTTGCACAGACCCATTTTGAGACACAACAAGATAATGCCATTTGTTAGTCTTGAGTACAATGTATATGCCATGTCCTAAACTTGACGCCCTCGCATGTTATCGGAGGATCAACTTACTTAGGGCCTATCAAACGCTACTTAGTAACTGGGTAGTTATAAAGGTAGTTGTTAGGTGAGTCGTGAGACATGTCACGAGACATGGTTGACCAAGATGGGATTTGCCCCTTCGTCAGGAGAGAAATTCTCTAGGCCCTCTCTAGTGATCAAATTTAGAAAGCATGGCCATGTGACATGGGTTAAGTGTTAACCCGGTTCGGGAATATGTATCATGGTTTCGAGAAGAGATGTCGAGCTACCACAAGGGTGATAAGTACTCGCCTTGAGCTCGACAACCTATATCATGAGGCAAAAGGAATGTTGTATATGACACGTTGTCAAGGTTCGTCTAGTGACTTTGCGCACACATGTGAGTTGGCACGTTATGCTAGGAGCCGCTATCGATTATCGACTCGGGTCGTGTCCATGTGTACGTGAACCTATAGGGATGCACACTTAAGGGATAGCAGCCCATTCAGATTGGATCCAAATGGAAAATGGGACTAGACTCATCGTGGGCCTCAAGTGTTGAGCCCACCTCGGAGGTCTATATAAAGGGGAGTGGGCGCACCTTTCAGGGTTGATCATTTCTCTCCCATCGACAACCACCGCCACTCCCCACACCACCATGCCGTGTGATCGGACCTAGAAGTCCGTGATACGTCTCCAACGTATCGATAATTTATGAAGTATTCATGTCATATTTGCCTATGATTTTACTGTTCTTTTATGATTTATTGGGACTAACCTATTAATGGTTGCAAAACTGCACAAGTTCTTGTTTCACACTTTGATGTGTAGAAATTAATTGGAAAGTTTCGAAAAACGCAAAAGGAGCCTTATTGGAGGAGGACCCTGACCTTCCTAAACTCTGTCCACAAACAAGTTTTAGAGATCGTCGGTTTTACCCTCGAAGATGGCGTCAAATGGAAATAGTTAAAACTACGAAAGTGTTGGGAATTTTATGGAATGATTCTGGACTACAACTTCGTCCAAAATGGAGTTCATATGCAATTTGGAGACCCGTTTTACTGAAGGAAAATATCGGATTACGGGATCATGAGAATTGTTGACGTGATTGAGTCCAACTCTTACCATATCTAGTATATTCAGTTAAACCATAGCTTTGGGACTCATGAGGGTTGTGAGGAGACCCTAGGAAGGTTCTAGAGGTGCCCAAGATCCATTGGATCAAGGGTCCATCCATCGGAGGGCCACAGAGCACCACAAAGGCACATATAAGGAGAGGAAACCCCTAATTTCAGAGGGCCACCAAGAGACACGAATTTGTCTCTCCCTTGGCAGCTGCCAAGAAGGGGAGAGGCTCCTCCATTGTAGCACCAAGACCAAGGAAGAAGGAGGGTCCAAGGGCCACCGCCCGTCGCCACCACCGCCGCCCGTCGCCGGCGCCGTGGCCGCCATTGCCCCCATCTCTTCAGGGCTGCACCTCTACATCAACAAATCTCTCTTTCTCACCATGATAATATGTGAGTAATCCTCCTCGGGGCTTAGGGTATGTACTAGTAGCAATGATGTTCAATCTCTCTCTCTCTCTCGTGTTCTTGAGATGTCACGATCTTGATGTATCACGGGCTTTGTTAATATAGTCGGATCATATGATGTCTTTCCCTCTCTATCTAGTTGTGATGAATTGAGTTTTCCCGTATTGAATACTTTTATGGGTTTGAGAACACTTGATATATGTCTTGCATGAGAATACCCATGGTGAAACGGGGTGTTCTATTGATTCACTTGATATATGTTTTGGTACTCAACTTGCGGATTCCCGTGGTGACATTGGGGTAATCTATGCATAGGGGTCGACACACATTCTTGTCCTACTTTCTCCGATAGAAATCTTGGGGCACTCTTTGAGGTTCTTTGTGTTGGATTGGATATTATGTATCTGAAATTGTTTGATGTGTATCGTATAATTAACTCATGGATACTTGTGGTTACATTGGAGTATCTAGGTGACATTAGAGTTGGTTGATGCGTATCATATGGTGTTATTCTAGTATGAACTCTTAGATAGATCGATCAAAAATGATAACTTGAGTATTTTAGTACGAACTCTTGCATAGATCGATCGGAAAGGATAACTTTAAGGTGGTTTTGTACCCTACAAAAAATTTCTTCTTATGCTCTCCGCTAGATAAAAACTTTGGAGTGATTATTCGTTGCACGTTGAGGGATAGTTATGTGATCCAATTATATTAGCATTGTTCAGAGATTGCACTAGCGAAAGTACGGACCCTAGGGCTTGTTTTCAAGCACTGCAATACTGTTTGTGCTCACTTTTGTCACTTGCTACCTTGCTCTTTTTATATTTTCAGATTACAAAAACCAATATCTGCTATCATTACTACACTTGTATCACCATCTCTTCGCCGAACTAGTGCACCTATACAATTTACCATTGTATTGGGTGTGTTGGGGACACAAGAGATTTCTACTATTTTATTGCAAGGTTGTTTGAGAGAGACCATCTTCATCCTACACCTCTCATAGATTGATAAACCTTAGGTCACCCACTTGAGGGAAAATTGCCACTGTCCTCAAAACTCCACGCTTGGAGGCACAACACGAGTCCACAAGAATAAAGTTGCGTAGTAGACATCAAGCACTTTTATGGCACCGTTGCCGAGGAGGTGAGTGCTTGAAGGTATATCTTTAGATCTTGCATTCAAACCTTTTAGTTTTTTGTTTTTCACTAGTTTTGTGTTATAAAATAAACCTACAAAAATGGAGTTTAGGTTTCATCAATTGTTTCGTCTCTTTAATGTCTTTCGTGAAAATGATGGTTTGGAAAATTGTGCTCAATTGGTAGAGGAAGAATTTATGAAAATACTTAATGAGAATTCCTTGAATGATGAGCATGATGCAAATATTATTAGTATGAATTTTCTGAATATTCCTCATGATAATGATATGCAAAGCCATAAGCTTGGGGATGCTATGTTTGATGAAGATGATATTTTTAGTGCCCCAAGTTTTCATGAGCAAAACTATTATGATGATGTCATGCCTCCTATATATGATGATTATTGTGATGACATGTATGCTATAAATAGTAATGACAACCATGAAACTTTTAATCATGATTTTCATATTCAATGTGGTTATGTTAATCAAGTACATCATGATAGTTATTTCATTGAGTTTGCTCCCACTATTATGAATGATAAGAAGTTTGCTTATGTGGAGAGTGATAAATTTTATATGCTTGTAGATCATGAAAAGAATGTTGTATGTGATAGTTATATTGTTTAATTCCTTCATGATGCTACTAAAAATTATTATGATGGAGGAACATATGCTTGTAGGAATTGCAATAATATCAAGTTTCCTCCCTATGCGTTCAAAGTTTTGAAATAACACTTGTTTGGCCTTCCTATGCAAGTTGATTATTGTTACCATGAATTGTTTGCTCACAAAATACCTATTCATAGGAAGTGTGTTAGAATTAAATGTGCTTGTTTTGTGATTCATGATGCTATCTTGCATGTTTCTACTACTATTCTTATACGAGCATCATTGAAATCATCATGCCTGGCTAGAAGGCATTAAAGAAAAGCGTTTGTTGGAAGACAACCTAACACTTTTACTTTTTGTTTTTGTGTAGTTCACATGATGAATCTATTGTATTTTAATCATGCTTTTTGTCTTTTATTTCAATAAAGTGCCAAGTAAAGCCTTTGGGATAGTGTGGATACTTGCTTGTTTGATTCTGTGCAAAAACAGAAAGTTTTGCTTCCAGTATATGAATTATCTGATTTTACTGGAGAATCAAACAATTCTTAAATTTTTATGAAAAATTTCTATGCAAATTATTTGTGTTTTCCTAAATGTTCAGAATTTTTAGAGTCGGGGAAGTATGGTGATCATTCAGATCTTTACAGACTGTTCTGTTTTTGACAGATTTTGTTTTGCATGCATAATTTGCTTGTTTCAAGTGTTTCCATAGCTTATATTTGGTAATATAAATTATAGGAATTATGTAATATAGTAGGTATTATGTGAGAACAATTATGAATCTTGTCTTGATAGTACCTAAGTGAACGATCTATCTTTACTATACTAACCCATCTCACGAAGTTCCGTTAAGTTTTGTGTGATTGAAGTTTTCAAATTTTGGGTGAGATACTGATATGAGATGAATAAGGAGCAGAAACAAACTAATCTTGGGGATGCCCAAGGCACCCACAAGGTAATACCCAATGAATACTCAAGCGTGGGGATGCCCCGAAAGGCATCCCCTCTTTCGTCTCCAACATTATCGGTGCATCTTACTTGGAGCTATATTTTTATTCGTCACATGATATGTGTTTTGCTTTGAGCGTCATTATAATTTGTTCACTGTTAGATGTTATTTATAATATTGTTTTTAAATAAAAAGTTCCAATAATTACATTAGGATGCTTGCATTGCATGTTTTGATATGTGCTGTGTAAAAACAGAAACTTTTGCTGTAGTGTTTGAATTTTCATATTTTACTAGACATGGAAAGTTTCTGAAATTTTTACACAATATTTGCATATAAATTATTTAGCACTTCCTAAATTGGTAAAAAAATGAGTTACAGAGTACACTGGTTTAATAGATTGCTACAGACTGTTCTGCTTGGACAGATTGTTGTCATAGTTTTGTTATCTACTTCGATATAAAATGTGGAAATTATAGTAAGCAGTAGATGATGTTTGAAATTATTATGCAACTTTTCTTGGCAGTACATAAAGAGTTCATTTATTATTATGTGCACTAACATATCTCTTGAGTTCTTTTCAAGTTTTGTGTGGATGAAGTTTTTTGAGAATAGGTGAAACCGGGATATGAGATGATTGGACGAGATACAAAAGCTCAATCTTGGGGATGCCCAAGGCACCCCAATTAAATATTTCAAGAAGTCTCAAGCATCTAAGCTTGGGGATGCTATGCATCCCACCTCTCTCCATCAACAGTTATCGGTTAGCCTATGTTGAGCCTAAATTTTTATTTGTCCACATGATATGCGCTATTCTTGGAGTGATATTTTTCTTTTGCTTATTGTTTAAATAAATAATCAGATCTGAAAATATCTATTGAGAGAGAGCCCTCACATAGCTACTTTATTATTTACCTACTCATTGATTTTCACTTATATCTTTTGAGAGTAGTTTGATGTTTACTCTTGTGCTTCACTTATATCCTAAGAGTAAATTGTGAATGAATTGAATATCATAAATCTAAAATTATCATTGTGCTTTATGCTTAGTAGTAACTTGACATCTGGTTTAGAAAGTAAAATCTATTGAAGTCTGATTGAAAGTGCATTATATCGACTAGAGGGGGGGGGGTGAATAGGCGATTTTTACAAATTCATCACTTAAGGAATTTCAACTTTGAGGAATTTGAAATGTGATGAATAACTAGCAGCGGAATAAGTACTCAAGTGCATGAGGAACATGGTAACAACATAGTCATCGTGATGAAATGAAACATGCACAAATTACAAGAAGCATGAAATAGGATAAGCAGTGATGAACAAGGTAACTTGAAGAATTTGAGGTGAGGAAATTGTGAAAGTCTTCAGTAAAATTCTTCAAACAGTAACAATCAATTTCATCAACAAGTATATGAGGAATAGAGGGGTTGAGGAAATAGAACCAGGTAGCTCGATGAAGACAATGGTTTGATGACCCAATTCCAACTGCTGTGACAGTCGTACGTCTGGTTTGGAGCGACCTGGTATTTAAACCAGAGGACACACAGTCCCAGGACACACAGTCCTTAACGTATTCTCCTTGAGATAAGGTCACACAGTCCTTGCCCAACACTCGTGGTAAGTCTTCAGGGTAGACTTCCAAAACCCTCACAAACTGGTCACCCGGCGATCCACAATTTACTGTTGTATGCTCTAGACCAAGGTCACTTCGTGATCCCCAATTGACTGCAGGATGTACTAGACCATGACGCCTAACCGTCTGGAGGATGCACAGTCCTCAAAGGTAACAAGCGTCGGTTCCACACAGGAATTTCTTCGGTGATGCTCAATCACTTTGGGTTTGGTGGTTTGGTTGTGGGTTTTTCCTCACTGATGATTTTCTCTCAAAGTCCTCGGAGGATGGGTTGCTCTCAAATGGCAAGTGTCACTTCTCTCTCGGAGTAGCCAACCATCTAGTGGTTGTGGGGTGGCTATTTATAGCCAGGGTGCAACCTGACATGATAAGACATAAATGCCCCCAATGATATGACCGTTATGTGGATGTTATGATTGGGGACAGCTCGCGCTAAGCACAACAACGGTCAGAATTTCGAACTATGAAAGTCCTCAGACATATCATGTTCCTCACTTGTAGGCAATTCGCACTGGCGAAATCCTAACTCAACAGTCAGATCAATTTCCTCAAAGACCAGAAGAACTTCGTCTCTGTTACTGAAGAACTTAATTGAACCGTAAGAGATTTACAAAGGCTTCACTCAAAGGATTGTATGGGTTGAGGATTTTGGAGTTGAGCATCAGTTGGAAATTTTCCTTAGTATTACCCCGGCCCCCTTTAAAAATACGGTGTTTCCTATGACTCAAAGAAAGGAAATGAAACTACGAAAACAAAAATCTTCACGCTTCATAGTCCTCGTTCATATCTTCAAGGTCACACGAACTTCTTCATTTTCAAAGTCTTCAGGGAATACCAAAGTCTTCATCAAAGTCTTCGGTTGAAGACATACATTTTTAGGGGTCGGTAATCTCCAGATATATCAAACTCCTCATCGACTTATAGAGCCTGTGTACATTCACAAACACATTAGTTCCTTAACCTATAAGTCTTCAATACACGAAAATCACTAAGGGGCACTGGATGCACTAACAATCTCCCCCTTTTTGGTGATTAATGACAAATAGGTTAAGTTTTCAACGGGGATAATAGTATGAAGTGTAATTACTGAGTTTGAGGAATTTGATTGCAAGATATAGAAGAACTCCCCCTAAAGATGTGCATATTTGAGGAATTTGCTTTGGATTGCAAATGCACATAGCAGGTTAAAAAATGGAGAACTCCCCCTATATCTTGTAATTCATACATGCATTTGATCATATGATATGAAGAATTTGAAATGCATGATGAAGATGGTGTCTGACGAAATTCAGCATGTGTGCATTAAGGTACTTGAGGAAATAAAAATGCGAGGAAATAGTTCAAAAGAGTCAGACCACCATCGGACTTAAGTTTACAACTGAATCAACAAAAGCTTCAGAAGAGCAAGAGTTGTAACTTAAACAAAAATAAGCCCATATATAGTGACCCGCTTGAAGACTAACTCAAATTTTCTACCCTTTGTCATCGAAGACAAAAGGGACGAAAAAATGAGGACTAACGCCCCTTGAAGAATTTCTCTGTGTTGGTGAGGAAGGAGCGACAGCGTTGTCAGGGTCGTTTGTCGATGTAGGGCGTGCCGCAGTGTCGTCAATGTCCCCAGCTTCATCTGTCTCACGCGATGAATAATATGAACTTGTGACCATCAGAGGAACTTGGACTTTCTTGAATTTCTTGTTTGGTTGACGAGCCCAGTCAAGATTTTCCTCAAGATCTAGCTCCTTCAATTCTTCAAGAGTCTTGAGGTGAGACAATATGGCCCAAGTGTGGTTGAGGTTTTCATGTGCATGGTAGCGATTCCTCTTCATAGATTTCTGCGTCACAATCATGTTTTGCACAATGTAACCAAGTTGACGCTTCACCCACTTGTGATTGCGATCGACCTTCTGATGAAGACTTATTAGAAGCTCACGATCAGTCATCACACATGGGGCAGACTCTTGAGGTTTTTGAGATGAGGCCTTCGCTTATGAGTCCTGGGTTGTAGTGTCATCACTGGTGGAGAAGGATGCAGCTTTGCGAAATTGTCCATCCAATGGACGAGTGCCTTCATCAATGACAGCCTTGCCTTTTCCTTCCATTGAGTCAATTGTGCTCTTGATGACTTCGGTCAGAGGCAGGAAGCCAAAATGATTCTGAAAGTCGAAGTAATTCAAATTCTTGAGCAGTGAGATGTGCTGATCCTGTCGTCCAGTCCAAAACCCAGGAATTGATGTCAAAAGCATTTACACCGATGTGTAGAGTAGCATAGAGTTGAAGAATGAGTTCTTCATTCAAGCCGTAGATGTCTACGTAGAAGAGAAGAATGCCTGCATCGTGAAGAGCTGGTAGCACCAGCGTGAATGATGGAAGTGTTTCCATGTCAGCATGAGGAATTTGATGGTGCTCGAAGACTTTCTTCTTTTTGAACAAGACTGATGCATAGTAGTTCATCTGAGTGGCAATCCAGAATCTGCTATGTCCGGCCCTTGCTGAGTCATATGGATTGGGGCCAGTGAAGAACATGTGCTCATTGAAGAAATTGCTTTTGAGGAATTTGGGGCGCGCTGAGCCTTTGAAAGGCATTCCGGGCTTCGATTGAAGATTTGGCTTGAAGCGGCCCTTGATCTCCTTTGGCATGGGAGGAATTTCTTCAGTCTGAGGAATTTGCGTTGCAGGTTCCTCAGTGGTAGATGGAGCAGCAAAGTCATCAACTGATGCAGCTGGAATATCTTCAATGACTTTGGTGGTCAAGTCATCAGATCCTTCTTGAATTTCTTCAGTCTGGGCTGGGGATTGAGGAATCTGTGATAGAGTAGTCATTGGTGAATTTGGGTGAGCTCTTTCCCAATATTCATCGTTGATGAGGGGAGTTGTATTTCCAATGTCTACATCCTCATCAATTTCTTCAATCCCAGCCTCTTCAGCAGTGAACTAAGGCTGGGGAGATGATACCTGAGGAGTTGAAGAATTTCCTTCAACTTCAATGTCTTCATCAATCTGTCAGTTGAAGTAGCAGAATGATCTTCTTCAGTTTCTTCATCTAGGATGACATAGTCAACACCAAATGGGATGATCTCGTAAGCGGGTGCCGAGGAGAGTGGGGTGGCATCAAATGGTTCAGTTGAGGACTTTGGCAGAGTCTTCAACTTGTTCAACGCTGAGGATTCTGAAGTTGAAGCTTTTCTTTTCAGTGCGAACTTCTCAGCAGCCTTTGTTTTCTTCACTTCTGATGCAGAAGGAAGGTTGATTGTCTTCACCTTTGATGATTTGTCTGATTCAGCAGAAGGTGAGGGTGGTACAATTTCTTCAGGAACGACTGATGCAGTCGTCCTTGAGGGTTCAGTTTCATCACACGCACCAGTGGAAGGTGCCTTGACAGGTTCTTTAGCGGTCTGACTTTCTTCAACAGCGCTGGCATTTTCCTTAGTAGGCTGAGCAGTTTCTTCATCCTGAGGAATTTGATGCTGGGAGCGAGATGCAACTCTTGAGTTGTGGTCAGTGATGACTTTGTTAGCAATGTTGACAAAGCAAACTTTGGCGCCTTGCCAATCAGCATAGTATGAACTAAATTCCTCACTGAGGCTTTGGATTTCAGATCGCACCCTCACAAGTTATTCAAGAGACAAATTTAGAACATTCTTCTTCAAGAAATGCTCTTTCTTGTACTGAGCCTTCTTGGTTTGTCTTGCCTTCTCATGTTTCCATTTTTCTTGAGCAATGAAAGTTGTGAGGACATGATCAGGACCAGGAGGCAGTTTCAAGTCATCAATGGGTGTCTTGGGATCCTTGTGCCAAAAATCAATGAAGTTGAGCACTTGTTCAGGATCAAGCAACAGAGGAATTTGAGACCCCTTTGCTTCAGCCACTCGTTGTTGCTTGTTTCTGATGACGGCTTCCAGTTCCTCATCATCAGCTTCATCTGAGGATTCTGAAGGTATTGTGAAAGCCACCTTCTTGGTTTGAGGACTTGGTCGAATGCCTCGTCCAGTAGTTGCTTTTATTTTCCTCAGGGAAGGACTGCTTGAGGAGTGAGTTTGGGCTGAAGAACTTGCTGATGCCCCTGAAGCAATTGAAAAACCTTCAGTTCGTTGGCTTGAAGCAAGGTGCATAGGGGTTGAGGACTTTGCAGCAACAACCAAGGACTAAGCAGCAACTGTACCAGCAGCTGAGGCCTTTGAGAGCTGAGGCCTTTGAGCTTGAGGAATCTGCTGTGATGACTTTGAAGTTGAAGAAGTTGGCTTCACAACAGATTTCTTCATCATAGATTTCTTTGGTGCACTTGCAGAGGCTCCGGCAATGGTAGCAGCAGCAGAGTCTTCATTGAATTTCTTCACTACAGCTTCGGCAGTTCTCTGCAGTTTGAGTTGATGCTTTGCCCACTCTGTGGGAAAGTCTTCACCGCGAGCAACAATGGTGGGATCAACCACTTGATCATCAGCAGGAGGAGCCCTAACGCAAGGGGGTTTGAGGGTGAATTTCTTCATGTAGTTGGGAGTAACATATCGATACTCCTTCCATTCCCTCACACACCTCCATCCAATTATCTGAATCCTGATCTTTCTTTGTTCTTTAGTCTCTTTGCCATATTTGGATTCATCTGGCGTATAGTAACCAGCATACAGATGATCAGGAATCTCAAAGGTAGTATTTTGTTCAGCCTTCTTTCCACCTTTCTGTGGCTTCTTCCCATCAGCCATTTTCTTCAACTGGGGATTTTGAACTCTTGAGGACTCTGAAGAAGTGCATAGTTTTTCCTCAAGAAACGCTGCAAATGAGTTAAGTTGACGAGAACCTAGTGATTCATCAGCGAACATGTTTGTACCTGTGAACAGAGTATAGGTGCGAGGAATTTGAAGAGGTCATATGCGTTCTCACAAATTTTTCAATAAAAATAGGTGTGAGCAATTTGACCATTAGTGTCTTGAGGAATTTCACTAAGTGTTCTTTGTCTTAGGTTCCAGAGTTGTGCAAATTTGAGGATTCACATAATTGAGGAATCTTGAAGAAAGTCATAACTTAGAGAAAGTCATCAAGTAAATGTACATGTAAGGTGCTTTAGAATGAGATTCTTGAAGAATAAACACCTTTCTAAAGATTTAGGAAAACTTGAAGATCAAATAAGGGCAGTAAAATTTTATTTTATTTACCCTAATGAAGAACACGACGAACTATGAGATGAGATTGAGGAAGTTCGCCAGTCCAGATCTCCCACGCCCTAGCTCGATAGAGGGAGACAGCTTCAGTGGCGGCGGAGTGAAGACTTCCGCGTCCGATGCGAGTACGGTGACGGCAAGGTCGAGGCAGTGAAGCTCTTCCACACCGGCGTCGATTATTTTAGCGGTGGCGCTAGGTCGGAGCTTGGGAGAGAGAGGAAGTGAGTAACCGAGCATAGTAAAAGGGGAGGGTATATATAGTGGAAGTGAAAACTAATCCGTCCGAAGATTTTGGACAGAATTGCCCCTAACCCTTGCTCTCCATGCAACAGGTGTCACCCACGTACTAAGAGGTGGCGATCGTGTGTGGGGGGGGGGGTCATGGGTTATCCAGTCGTGGGAATCGGAACCGTTTGAGTGGGAACCGCCAAAAATTTTGATAGTGAAAATTTTAATGTTTCTGTTCGCAAATTCTTCAGCTGTCAAGGACACAGTGAAGACTTTGAACTCGTTCAAAGTAGAATGCATATGAAGAATTTGTGAACAGACTGGGTTGAGTTTAGCATAGAGGGGAAAGGGTCCGATCACATTCACTTAGATGAAAATCAACTTAAAGAATTAGCAATAAGTGAATGCTATTGGGGACATTGAAAACTCAAATATATAAGTATATAATCAATGAAGAACATGAGTTTCATAGTTTGAAGAATTTGATAAGTTGAAGAATTTGAAAAATTGAGGAATTGCAAACTTGAGGAATTTGAAAATTTGAAGAATTTGCAAAATGGCGAAAAACTCAACTTTGAAGAATTTCAACTATGGTTGGTGGCATGACCCACCGTATAAGAATGATGATTTCAGACACCACGTACAATTTTTCGTAGGGTTCTGAGAATCAAATTCTTCATTAATTTCTTCACACTCAAAGAGTTACTCTTCATTGATTGAAGAAAAACGTTACTTCGTGTGTTGCACATCTAAGTCATCAATTTTGCATATGTGTTAGGATGTGTGTCCTTTTCCAAAGAACATTTGAAGGTTCTAAGATATTTAGCTCACACCGCAACTTGCGAAATCTCTTTTCATCCAAGGGCTTTGTGAAGATATCGGCTAGTTGTTCTTCAATGGGAATGTGGTTGATGGAGATGTCGCCCTTGAGTACATGATCTCGAAGAAAGTGATGACGAATCTTGGTGTGCTTGGTCTTGGAATGCGGAACTGGGTTGTAAGCAATCTTGATGGCACTCTCATTGTCGCAGTAGAGAGGCACATTCTTCAACTTGATGCCGTAGTCCTTGAGGGTTTGGTTCATCCATAGTAACTAAGTGCAACATGAACCAATAGCAATGTACTCAGCTTCAGAAGTAGATAGTGAAACGCAATTCTACTTCTTCGAGGACCAACAGACTAAGGATTGTCTGAGGAAATGACATGTGCCTGAGGTTGAGTTGCGCTCCACACGATCTCTAGCATAGTCAGCATCAGAGTATCCGACGAGGTGAAGATTCGAGCCCTTGGGATACCATAATCCAAGCGTTGGTGTGTGAGCTAAGTATCGAAGAATATGTTTCACAACCTTATGGTGTGATTCCTTCGGTGTTGCTTGGAATCGGGCACACATGCAAACGCTCAGCATAATATTAAGCCTAGATGCACATAGATACAATAATGAGCCAATACTGGAGCGATATACCTTCTGATCGAAATCTTTACCATTTTCGTCAGTGTAGAGGTGGCCTTTTGAAGGCATTGGAGTTTTGACGCCTTTGCAATCTTGCATGTCGAATTTCCTCAAAACATCCTTGAGGTATTTCTCTTGTGAGATGAAGATGACATTGTCTTGCTGACGAATTTGAAGACCTAAGAAGAATTTCAACTCTCCCATCATAGACATTTGATATTCTTCACTCATCATATAGGCAAATTCATCACTGTAACATTTGTCAGTATAGCCAAAGATAATACCGTCTACATATATTTGGCATATGAACAGTTCATTGTCATAGGATTTTGTGAAAAGAGTTGGGTCGAGTGAACTGGGTTTGAAGCCTTTCTTCATGAGGAATTCCTTCAGAGTACCATACCACGCCCTAGGGGCCTGCTTGAGGCCATAGAGGGCCTTGTTGAGTCTAAAGACTTTGTCAGGATGCTTAGGGTCTTCAAAACCTGGGGGTTGAGCAACATATACTTCTTCCTCAAGCTTACCATTGAGGAATGCACTTTTCACATCCATTCGATATAAGATGATATCATGATGGTTAGCATAAGCAAGCAATATGTGAATAGCTTCAAGTCTAGCAATAGGTGCAAAAGTTTCATCAAAGTCAATTCCTTCAACCTGTGTGTAGCCTTGAGCTACAAGACAAGCCTTATTACTTACCACAAGGCCATTTTCATCTTGCTTGTTGCGGTAGATCCACTTGGTACCTATGATGTTATGCTTGCAAGGTCTGGCCGCTTGACAAGTTCCCACGCATTGTTGAGCTTGAATTGATATAATTCCTCTTGCATAGCTTGAATCCACTCAGGCTCTTTGATTGCTTCATCAACTTTGGTGGGCGCTATGATAGAGACAAAAGCAAAGTGCCCACAAAAGTTAGTCAAATGTGAAGCTTTTGAGCGAGTGAGAGGACCTGGTGCATTGATGTCATTGATGATTTTGTCAATCTGCACTTCATTTGCAACTCTTGGATGAGCAGGTTGACGTGGCTGAGGATTTTCTTCAGCACAATTTTCTTCAGGTGTATCAACATGAATGTCTTCATTCGTAGGAATGACTTCCTCAGTGGGTATGATGTCTCTAGTAGCCTCCATCTTAATGGATTCCTCAGGAGTCTATTCATCTAATACAGAAGGCAGGTGCTCTCTTTGCGAGCCATCAGTTCATCGAACCACACATCTACAGTTTGAACAACCTTGTGGTGGTAGGTGTTGAAGACTATGTAGGTGTGCGAGTCCTTTCCATAACCAAGCATAAAACCTTCATGTGCTTTCAGTGCAAATTTAGAACTGTGGTGAGGATCTCTAATCCAGCATTTTGCACCAAAGACTTTGAGATAACTTACATTGGGTTTCTTGCCATTCATAAGTTCATATGAAGTCTTCTTGAAGAATTTGTGAAGATATACCCTGTTGATGATGTGGCATGCGGTATCAATTGCTTCAGGCCAGAAGCGACGAGGAGTCTTGTATTCATCAAGCATGGTGCGGGCCATCTCAACAAGAGTCCTGTTCTTGTGCTCCACGGTGCCATTCTGCTGAGGAGTATAAGGGGCAGATAACTCATGAGTAATACCAAGTTCATCAAGATTAGTGTTCTTGAACTCAGTCCCATTATCACTCCTGATATGCTTGATCTTGACACCAAAGTTGGTGGAGGCCCTTGAAGCAAATCATCTGAAGACATCCTGCACTTCAGTCTTGTACAGAATAATATGCACCCAAGTGTATCGAGAGTAATCATCAACAATGACAAAGCCATACAAACTTGAAGAATTTGTTAGAGTGGAGTAATGAGTGGGGCCAAAGAGATCCATGTGAAGCAATTCAAAAGGTCGTGTCATGGTCATGATGGTCTTCGAGGGATGCTTGGATCTGGTCATCTTTCCATACTCACATGGACCACAGAGGTGATCCTTGAGGAATTTGACACCTTCGATGCTAATGACATGCTTTTTCTTCACTAGCATGTGCAAGTTTCTCATACCATCATGTCCAAGTCATCGATGCCATAGCCAACCTTCTAAGGATTTTGCAAGTAGGCATGTGGCAGGCTGAGGACCTGTAGAGAAATCAACAATATACAAGTCTCCTCTCCTAAAGCCTTTTAAGACTTTGTAATTGTCAGGTTCCATGATGACAACACAACAATATTTTCCAAATACTACAATCATATCAAGATCACAAAGCATTGAGACAGACATAAGGTTGAACCCAAGGGATTTGACAAGCATCACCTTATCCATGGTTCGGTCCTTTGAGATTGCAACCTTACCTAGACCCAATACCTTGCTTTTTTCCTTTGTCTACGTAGGTGATATGCTTCAGATGAGATGGAGCAAGTGGCAAATTCATTAGTAGATTCTTGTCACCAGTCATGTGGTTTGTGCATCCACTAGCGAGGACCCACTCAATAGCTTTTGGAGTACCATCCTGCAGATAAATTAGTACAACTTATGAACTCATATGCTTTAGAGTGAAGAATATGACATCAATTTCGTCGAACAGAATTTCATCACACAAGATAGTAAGCAAGTAGTGTGAGGACATGAGAAATGAAGAATTCATTTCTACAAGGTTAGCTTGCATCCTTTCAAGCATTTCCTTAGGTCTCCAGCAAATTTATCAGATGTTCAAGTTCATATGGAGACCTGACCCTGCATAATAATTTAGTTCAATTTATTCACCACCCACATCTAGAGGGGTGGAAAAGAGTTCATCATTCTGCAAGCACCATATGAGAAGGGAGGCATTGAAGCATGTGCGCTTAGTTTCACAGGGCGAGGGTTAGAGTATTCATATGAATAAGCAGAGAAATTGTTCGATGACTTATGAACATAATGGTTTGAAGAATAATGCACATATTCATAACTCTTAGATTTTCTCTACGAAACAGAGGCATTAGCACGAGAACAATATTTTTTGACCATTTGAGGATTTTGGTTCAAGTGAGGACTTCGGTCCATATGAGGAATTTGATCTGGGGTTCCTGTTCTTCATGAGTGGTGTCATGAAGACATTCACTTGAAGATTTTGTAGGTAGCTCTTGGGAACCCAGATTTTCTTCATAGGTGAACTGTTCCTGCAGTTAGTTCCAACAAATCTAGCAAATACTTCACCTTTATGATATTTGAAGAATTTGTACTTGGAGTCAAGTGACTCATCAAAGGAATATGAAGTTTCACAAGTAAAGCCAGATAAAGTGGATGGATCTACAGGAAGTCCTTTCGCAGCAACCCATGAGGTTTTGGGGTACTACTCAGGTGTCTAGTAGGATCCATCGGCATTGAGTTTCCTCACAAAGGCAATACCCTCTTTCCTAGGGTTCCTGTTCAAAATCTTCTTTTTGAGGACATCACAAAGGGTTTGATGCCCTTTGAGACTTTTGTACATGCCTGTCACATACATTTCCTTCAACCCTGCATTTTCGTCAGTGATACTTGTGGTATCCTCGGATGAGTAATTTGAGACCACTAGAATAGTTAAAGAATTTGCAGCAATAGAAGCATTTGAACATTCAGGTGAAGAATTAGCAATTTCACGTTCGATGCATTTCAAACAAGGTGGGACAAATTCTTCCTGAGCGGTACTGATCTATTGAGCTAGTAAGGAATTATTTTCCCTTTGGAGATCCTCATGTGACACCCTTAGTTTCTCAAGATCTTGCTTTCTTTGAAGAAATTCATAAGAGAGCTTCTCATGATCGGCTAAGAGGTCATTATGATGACTCTGAAGGTTATCATACTTGTCTGAGACTTTTGAGATTGTTAGACAGAGTTTGAGTCCGATCCACTTCATCATTCAACAGATCATCGCTTTTGTCTAGCATTTTCTGAAGCTTTTCAAGTGCACTTTGTTGCTTAGTGGCAAGATTAACAAGTTTAGCATAGCTAGGTTTCACATATTCATTAGATTCACCTTCACTTGATTCAAAAGAGGAATGATGTTTGTGTACCTTTGAGCCTTTTGCCATGAAGCAATAGGTGGGAGCATAATCATCATTGCTGTCGTTAGAGTCATTGGAGTAGTCATATTCTTCATCGTTGAAGATGGACTTGCTGACGAAAGCAGTAGCGAGAGCAAGGCTAGCGACACCAGATTGAGATTCCACCTCAGATTCTTCCTCTTCTTCATATTCTTCATATTCTTCCTCAGAATCCATTTCCTTGCCAATGAATGCTCGAGCCTTTCTGGAACCATTCTTCTTGTGCTTTGAGGACTTTGAAGATGAGGACTTTGCAGACGAGGACTTTGAAGATTTCTTCCTTTCTTTGAGTCATCAGAACTATCATCCTTGTATTTCTTCTTCTTCTTTGAATCTTTTTCCCAGAGAGGACAACCAGAGATAAAGTGACCAGGCTTCTTGCAATGATGACAGGTTCTTTTCTTGTAGTCTTCTAAGGAATCTGATTTCCTCAAACCACTTTTTGATGACTTTCCAAATCCACCTCTCCTTGAGAACTTCTAAAATTTCCTCTCGAGCATTGCTAGCTCATGAATTAGTTCTTCAGGATTACCAAGGCTGCCATCAGAATCTTCTTCTTCGGATAAGGAAATTTCTTTTGCCTTCAGAGCACGAGATCTTCCATAGCTTGGCCCGTAGAGGTCTCTCTTCTCAGCTTGTTGGAATTCATGAGTATTGAGTCTCAAGAATATCAGCAGGATCAAGTGACTTGTAGTCTCCACGTTCTTGGACCATCAAGACCAGAGTATCGAATGCGGAGTCAAGAGAGCTTAGCAGTTTCTTCACCACTTCATGGTCAGTGATATCGGTGGCACCCAGTTCTTGAAGCTCATTGGAGATATCAGTAAGAGGATCAAAAGTTTGTTGAACATTTTCAGTGTCAAGTCTTTTGAAGCGGTTGAAGAGATTTCGAAGAACATCAACACGAGAGTCACGTTGAATGGAAACACCTTTGTTGACTTTGGACAGCCTATCCTAGATAAGCTTAGCAGTCTCCAAAGCACTCACTCTGCCATACCGACCTTTGCTCAGATGGCCACGGATGATATTCTTCGCTTGAGAGTCGAGTTGGTTGAATCTCTTCACATCAGCAGTAGTAACAGTGGGAGTGACGGAGGGTACACCATTTTCCACAACGTACCAGAGATCGTTGTCAATAGCTTCAAGGTGCATACGCATCTTGTTCTTCCAGTAGCGGTCGTTCGTCCCATCGAAGGTAGGACATCTCGCGGAAACCTTGATCATACCTGCAGTCGACATAACTAGAACTCCAGGTGGTTAAACCAAAATCACACAGAACAAGGGAGTACCTTGCTCTGATACCAATTGAAAGTGTGTTATATCGACTAGAGAGGGGTGAATAGGCGATTTTTACAAATTCGTCACTTGAGAAATTTCAACTTTGAGGAATTTGAGATGTTATGAATAACTAGCAGCAGAATAAGTACTCAAGTGTATGAGAAACATAGTAACATCATAGTCATCATGATGAAATGAAACATGCACAAATTACAAGTAGCGTGAAATAGGATAAGTAGTGATGAACAAGGTAACTTGAAGAATTTGAGGTGAGGAAATTGTGAAAGTCTTCGGTCAAATTCTTCAAACAGTAACAATCAATTTCATCAACAAGTATATGAGGAATAGAGGGGTTGAGGAAACAGAACCAGGTAGCTTGATGAAGACAATGGTTTGGTGACCCAGTTCCAACTGTTGTGACAGTCATATGTCTGGTTTGGAGCGGCCTGGTATTTAAACCAGAGGACACATCGTCCTAGGACACACAGTCCTTACTGTATTCTCCTTGAGCTAAGGTCACACAGTCCTCGCCCAACACTCATGGTAAGTCTTTAGGGTAGACTTCCAAAACCCTCACAAACTGGTCACCCGGCGATCCACAATTTACTGCTGGATGCTCTAGACCAAGGTCACTTCGTGATCCCCATTGACTGCAGGATGTACTAGACCATGACGCCTAACCGTCTGGAGGATGCACAGTCCTCAAAGGTAACAAGCGTCGGTTCCACACATGAATTTCTTCAGTGATGCTCAATCACTTTGGGTTTGGTGGTTTGGTTGTGGGTTTTTCCTCACTGATGATTTTCTCTCAAAGTCCTTGGAGGATGGGTTACTCTCAAATGACAAGTGTCACTTCTCTCTCAGAGCAGCCAACTATCTAGTGGTTGTGAGGGTGGCTATTTATAGCCAGGGTGCAACCTGACATGATAAGACATAAATGCCCCTAATGATATGACCATTATGTGGATGTTATGATTGGGGACAGCTGGCGCTAAGCACAACAACGGTCGGAATTTCGAACTATGAAAGTCCTCAGACATATCATGTTCCTCACTTGTAGGCAATTCGCACTGGCGAAATCCTAACTCCTCAGTCAGATCAATTTCCTCATAGACCAGAAGAACTTCGTCTGTGTCATTGAAGAACTTGACTGAACCGTAAGATATTTCCAAAGGCTTCACTCGCAGGATTGTATGGGTTGAGGATTTCGGAGTTGAGCATCAGTTGGAAATTTTCCTTATTACCCCGGCCCCCTTTAACAGTACGGTGTTTCCTATGACTCAAAGAAAGGAAATGAAACTACGAAAACAAAAGTCTTCACGCTTCATAGTCCTCATTCATATCTTCAAGGTCACACGAACTTCTTCATTTTAAAAGTCTTCAGGGAATACCAAAGTCTTCAGCAAAGTCTTCACCAAAGTCTTTAGTTGAAGACATACATTTTAGGGGTCGGTAATCTCCGGATATATCAAACTCCTCATCGACTTATAGAGCCTGTGTACACTCACAAACACATTAGTTCCTTAACCTATAAGTCTTCAATACGCCAAAATCACTAAGGGGCACTAGATGCACTAACATTGACAATCACAATAGTGGTCATACAAGTAATTCGTGAATGATTGGTATAAGGAAGAGAACTTTCACATACAAATATATTATATTGGACATCTTCTATGATTGTGAATACCCATTAATTATTTTCAAACTTGAGAAAATTAGTTGAAGTTGGACAATGAAGACAACTTAATGAGTTATGGTTATGTATATTTGCATAGAAGTTATATTGTTATGGATCCTCCAACATGTGATGCTTGTTTAGAACCTTTTGATAGCCAAAAATTCATACTAAGCAGAGATACTACTTGTGTATCCAAAAACCCTTAAACCCAATTTCTTGCCATGAGAATCCACCATATCTACCTATATGCGGTATTACCCCGCCGTTCTAAGTAAATTTGCACATGCCACCTCTAAAATTTCAAATGAACATCTATTTTGTGTGCCTAGACCGCTCATGGAGCAACAGGGGGCGGTCAGTATCTTCCATGTTAAGCGGGTTATTCTCAAGATGAGTGTTTATTCACTCGTCCTTGCACGAGAGGGATGGTAATAGGGATTCCCAGTCCCGAAATAAAAAAATGCAAATAATTAAACAAAACTCCCCCAGGAATGTTGTTGGTATGGACGGTACCCGTGGATTCGGCTAGCTGTGGAGTGTGTTTTATGGTGGAGAGGGAGTAAACCTTTGCTTTTACCGCTTGGGAACCGCCGCTAATGTGTTTAACATGGAAGATATTGATGACTCTTGGTCGTAACGTTGAAAGGAAGGGTGCACCTACCAAAATTATATTCATCTATGTTTTAAACAATGAGCCCTGACACATATGCAAATCCCTACTTCCCTCTATGAAGGGACAATCTACTTACTTTCATGTTATTTACTTTTCATGTTGAGTCAACTTCTTATTCCAACATACTTCTATTAGTTGGCAAGCATCATGTGATGGGGAAAGAACTAGGCACATATGGCCAGTCAAACTTATTTGATCATGACTTATGACAATTATCTTTATGATAAGTATGTTGGGAGGCGACACATCAAGCCCCTATCTTTCTATGTGTTTGATGGATGTTGTTTGTTCGAAAAATATGCTTTGAGTACTAACAATCATAGAAGACTATATGATGATTGAGTATGTGGAGCTCTTACTTAGACTTTGTTAAGAATAAGTTGAATTGCAATTGTTTGGTTACTAAGAACATAGGTCGTTAATTTTCAAGAGAATTCATTGTTTGACCATGACATGTGAATTGATTGCTACTCTATCATGATGATTTTTATGAGAAAATGTTGCTGCTATGATGCTAGACAAATTGATTGGAATTATCATTGATCAAACTTATATACTACGACAACATTCAAACTTCATAAATTATTTCTTTTATCATTTACCTACTCGAGGACGAGTAGGAATAAAGTTTGGAGATGCTGATACGTCTCCAACATATCGATAATTTATGAATGATTCATGTCATATTTGCCTATGTTTTTACTGTTGTTTTATGATTTATTGGGACTAACCTATTAATGGTTGCAAAATTACACAAGTTCTTGTTTTGCACTTTGATGTGTAGAAATCAATTGAAAATTGTCGAAAAAACGCAAAAGGAGCCTTATTAGAGGAGGACTCTGAGTTTCCTGAAATTTGTCCACAAATAGTTTTTAGAGATCGCCAGGTTTACCCCCAAACATGATTCAAATGGAAAAAGTTAAAACAAGGAAAGTGTTGGAAATTTTATTACAATGATTCTGGACTACAAATTCGTCCAAAACGGAGCTCGGATGCGATCTGGAGACCCGTTTTACTGAAGAAAAATATCTGATTACGGGATAACGAGAATTGATGACGTGATTGAGTCCAACTCTTACCATATCTGATATATTCGGTTAAGCCACGACTTTGGGGACTCACAAGGGCTGTGAGGATCCCATAGGAAGGTTCTACAGGTGCCCAAGAGATATTGGATAAAAGGTCCATCCATCAGAGTCACATATAAGGAGAGGAAAACCCTAATTTTGGAGGGCCACCAAGAGCCACGAATTTGCCTCTCCCTTGGCAGCCACCAAGAAGGGGAGAGGCTCCTACATTGAAGCACCAAGATCAAGGAAGAAGGAGGGGCAAGGGGCCGCCTCCTCGGGGCTGAGGGTATGTACTAGTAGCTATGTGTTCAATCTCTCTCTCCCGTGTTCTTGAGATGTCACGATCTTGATGTATCACGGGATTTGTTAATATAGTCAAATCATATGATATGTTTCCCTCTCTATCTAGTTGTGATGAATTGAGTTTTCCCTTTGAGATTTCATTTTACCAGATTGTATACTTTTATGGGTCTGAGAACACTTAATATATGTCTTGCATGCGGATATCCATAGTGAAAATGGGGTATTCTATTGATTCACTTGATATATGTTTTGGTAGTCAACTTGCGGATTGCTGTGGTGACATTGGGATAATCTATGCATAGGGGTTGATACACGTTCTTGTCCTACTTTCTCTGGTATGAATCTTGGGGCACTCTTTCAGGTTCTTTGTGTTGGATTGAGTATTACGAATCTGAAATTGTTAGATGTGTATCGTATAATTAACTGATGGATACTTGTGGTGACATAGCAGTATCTAGGTGACATTAGAGTTGGTTGATGCGTATCATATGGTGTTATTCCAGTACAAACTCTTAGATAGATTGATCGGAAAGGATAACTTGGTTATTTTAGTACGAACTCTTGGATAGATCGATCGGAAATGATAACTTTAAGGTGGTTTCATACCCTACAAACAATTTATTTGTATGATCTCCGCTAGATAAAAACTTGGAGTGATTATGCATTGCACGTTGAGGGATAGTTATGTGATCCAATTATATTAGCATTGTTGAGAGATTGCACTAGCGAAAGTACGGACCCTAGGCCTTGTTTTCAAGCATTGCAACACCGTTTATGCTCACTTTTGTCACTTGCTACCTTGCTCTTTTTATATTTTCAGATCACAAAAATCAATATCTACTATCATTACTACACTTGTATCACCATCTCTTCGCCAAACTAGTGCACCTATACAATTTGCCATTGTATCGGGTGTGTTGCGGACACAAGAGATTTCTAGTATTTGATTGCAGGGTTGTTTGAGAGAGACCATCTTCATCCTACACCTCCCATGGATTGATAAACCTTAGGTCACCCACTTGAGGGAAAATTGCTACTGTCTTACAAAACTCTGTGCTTGGAGGCTCAACACGAGTCCACAAGAATAAAGTTGCGTAGTAGACATCAGTCCGCCGCCTGACGCTGCCCGTGTATGTGTGGATACCTTGGAGGTATCGCATCTGCGGTGCTAGGACGAACCGTTCGAGCAATCCACGAGGAGCTGCTCATGGGAGATCACTGTTCGTGGGAGATCGACTTCACAAGGAGGAGACGAATTGGCTGATCGACTACACGCATCACCAATTCTACTTCCGTTCTGGTGACTTACATGTCTAGTGATAAAACCCGGTCCCATGATCTATTTCCAGCAGCATGTTCTTGGGTGCGCGGTAGAAAATTTTATTTGGCGCTAGCATAGTGTATCGCGTGTTCCAACGGTGGTATCAGAGCCTCCGCTATGTGGTGATAGATTCGTTGATTTGCATATGAGATATGTAGATCGGTTCAGGTGCGGGTCGATGAGATTGGCCATGCACGTTAGTGTTGAAGGTTGGTTTCGTGATCTTACTTCCTTGATCATGATGCAGAGGTCGTGACACGAATTACCCCTACCGGTCGATTTCCGCCATCTGGGTAGAAAGTAAAACGTAAATCCAGATGCAGGACGCGAAGATCAATGAGATTTATCGAATCAAAACAAAGATCGACACTGTGGAAATGTGATTTCCGCGGCGCTGAAATCTGTTGGAGCAATCATAGTAAAACGGGCATAACTTTTGCATACGAACTCCGATTTCGCTCCACGACTTGTCAAACTGAACATCACGAAAAGATGCATTTGACCTTCAATAGCTTTGACGGTTTTGGCAAAATTTTAGAGGTCAAAATCCTATTAGAAAATAGAGTTTCGGACGGTTGTATTTTTGGCGGTAGAACGTCTGACTTGCTTTTGTAGGGAATGCTTGTGATTTGGTATAGCCCATGAATGTTGCTTGTAAATTATTAAATCATGACTTGCGTGTTGTGAGTGCGACAACTGGCTAGAGCCATATGGTTGTCCCATTATTGTATTAATGACCCATGTGTCGGCAGGAGATGCCTTGTACTGTAATTTACTCTCATAACTATTAGTTTGTAATAGCAGAGTATCTTATGTAACACTTGGCAGTTGACACAATGTGTGAAGATGGATATCACCACAAGGGCAGACATGCATGGAGATGGAGATTGCCATGGGCATACAACGCATGTGGAGATGGAGATACCATGCGTTAATGAAAGGGGCTATACCATATCACGCATATATAAACTACACGTGAAAGTTTATCACTTTATGCACCTTTCTTTGTCATAACCCTATAGTTTAACTGCAAATAATTATACTAGTTGCATTTCAAAGCATCATCCATCATAATTATTTTCTTTTCTAAAAGTGAATTGAGGAATGACGTGGCTTGAGACTGCGTCGGTATTTCCCCAAAGAGGAATGGATGATGCATCACAACTATGGTAAGTGTTTCCCTCAGTTAAGAAACCAAGGTATCAATCCATGGAGGAATACTAGGCAACTATGTAAACGACACCTGCACATAAAGAACAAATACTTGCAACCCGACGCGTAAGAAAGGTTGTCAAGCTCTCAACGATAATAAGATAGATTATATTGTAGTAGGTTGGGAAAATAGATCTCACAAGAACACACAAAAAAGAAGTAAACAAAAAGTGCAGCAAGGTATTTTTGGGTTTTTGGATTTATAGATCTGAAAACAAAAGTGGCAAAAAGATAGATCGAAAAGCAATATGCTGGAAAAGTAGACCCAGGGGCTGTAGGTTTCACTAGTGGCTTCTCTCATGAGTATAGCACACAGTGGGTGAACAAATTACTGTTGGGCAATCGATAGAAGATCAATTAATCATGACTATATCCAAGGCAATGGTCATTATATAGACATTGATAACCCACAAGTATAGGGGATCGCAACAATTTTTGAGGGCAGAGTATTCAGCCCAAATTTATTGATTCAACATAAGGGGAGCCAAAGAATATTCTCGAGTATTAGCAACTGAGTTGTCAATTCAACCACACCTGAAAGACTTAATATCTACAGCAAAGTATTTAGTAGCAAAGTAGTATGGAAGTAGCGGTAACGATGGCAAAAGTGACAATAGCAGTTTTGTGGTGATTGTAACAGTAGCAACGGAAAAGTAACTTAGCAAGGATCAATATGTGAAAAGCTCGTAGGCAATGGATCAATGATGGATAATTATGTCGGATGTCATTCATCATGTAGCAGTAATAACATAGGGTGACACAGAACTAGCTCCAATTCATCAATGTAATGTAGGCATGTATTCCATATATAGTCATACGTGCTTATGGAAAAGAACTTGCATGGCATATTTTGTCCTACCCTCCCGTGGCAGCAGGGTCCTAATGGAAACTAAGGGATATTAAGGCCTCCTTTTAATAGAGAACCGGACCAAAGCATTAGCACTTAGTGAATACATGAAGTCCTCAAACTACGGTAATCACTAGAAATAATCCTAGTTATTGTCACCCTGGGGGATGCGGATCATAACTCGTAATAGGTGTCTACAACTTGCAAGATAGGATCAAGAACATATATATATATATATATATATATTCATGAAAACATAATAGGTTCAGATCTGAAATCATGGCACTCGGGCCCTAGTGACAAGCATTAAGCATATCAAATTCATAGCAACATCAATCTCAGAACATAGTGGATACTAAGGATCAAACCCTAACAAATCTAACTCGATTACATGGTAAATCTCGTCCAACCCATCACCATTCAGCAAGACTATGATGGAATTACTCATGAACGATGGAGAGCATCATGGAATTGGTGATGAAGGATGGTTGGTGATGATGATGGCGTCGATTTCCCCTCTCCGGAGCTCAAAACAGACTCCAGATCTGGCCTCCCGAGGAAGAATAGGAGGTGGCGCAGCTCCGTATCGTGAAACGCGATGAACTCTTCTCTATGATTTTTTTCTCCGTGGATGTGAATATATGGAGTTGGAATTAAGGTCGGTGGAGCTCCAAGGGGCCCACAAGCCCACTAGGCGCGGTTAGGGGGTGGTCGTGCCCCTGGCTTATGGCTAATGGGTGGCTCCCCTCCGGTTGATTCTTTCGCCAGTATTTTTTGTTAATTCCAAAACCAATCTCCGTAAATTTTCAGGTCAATCCGAGAACTTTTGTCTTTGCACAAAAATAACACCAAGGCAATTCTGCTGAAAACAACGCCAGTCTAGGTTAGTTCCATTCAAATCATGCAAATTAGAGTCCAAAACAAGGGCAAAAGAGTTTGGATAAGTGGATACGATGGAGACGTATCAACTCCCCCAAGCTTAACCCATTGCTTGTCCTCAAGCAATTCAGTTGATAAACTGAAAGTGGTAAAGAAAAACTTTTGCAAACTCTGTTTGATCTTGTTTTTGTAAATATGTTTAACTGATGTTTAGATTTTCAGCAAAGATTATAGACTAACCACGTTCACAATAACATTTAGGTCTCACATTTACTCATATCAATGGCATAATCACCTACCGAGCAATAATAATAACTCACGGATAACAACACGTTTATCAAAACAATCATGATATAATATGATATAATGGTATCTCGCTAGCCCTTTCTGAGACCGCAAAACATAAATGCAGAGCACCCCTCAAGAACAAGGACTGACTGGACATTATAATTCATGGTAAAAGAGATCCAGTCACACTCATACTCAATATCAACTAATATCAAAGTATACAAATGACGGTGGTGCTCTCTAACTAGTGCCTTTTATAAGAGGAGGATGACTCAAAAGTAAAGTAAAATAGATAGGCCCTTCACAGAGGGAAGCATTGATCTGCGGAGGTGCCAGAGCTCGAGCTGTTAAAACATGGATGAATAATGATTTTGAGTGGTATGCTTTCATTGTCATCATAACGACCAAGAGATTTCACCATCTTACATGCTAGATACATTATACACGGTTCCCAAATAGAATGATAAAGTTTTTACCCCCCCTCCACCAATCAAACACACTCCACGGCTAACCGAATCCACGATTATCGTCCATACAAACACAGTCCTCGGGGAGTTTTGTTTTGTTATATTTTGATTTGATTTTGAGAATGGAACTGGGCATCCCGAATACCAGCCACTTTCTCGTGAATGATAGTGAATCAACACATATCGTGAGAATAACCCACACAACATGGAAGATAATGACCGCCCCCAGTCGCTACATGATCGATTCAGGCATACAAAACAGAATATCATTTGAAGGTTCAAAGTTTGGCACATGCAAATTTACTTGGAACGGCAGGTAAATATCGCATATAGGTAGGTATGGTGGACTCAGATGGAAGAACTTTGGGTTTGAGGAATTGGATGCACAAGCAGTATTCCCGCTTAGTACAAGTGAAGGCTAGCAAAAGACTAGGAAGCGACCAACTAGAGAGTGACAACAGCCATCAATATGCATTGAGATTAACCAACATTGAATGCAAGCATGAGTAGGATATAAATCACCATGAACATAAATATCGTGGAGGCTATGTTGATTTTGTTTAAAATACATGCATGAACATGTGCCAAGTCAAGTCACTTGAATCATTCAAAGGAGGATACCAACCTATGATACTACGTCACAACCATTTTAATATGTATGTGTGCACTCAAGACAAACCATTATCCACTCTTAGCTAAGTAAGCATGGAATTAGTAACTATAATCTCTAATTGTCATTGCAAATATGTTTCACCCATAATGAGCTGAATTTAGAACGATGAGCTAATCATATTTACAAATGCAAAATAGGTTGAGTTCGTACCAGCTTTTCTCCATCTCAATCTTTTCATCATATATCGTCATTATTGCCTTTCACTTGCACGACCGAACGGTGTGAATAATAATAAGAGTGCACGTGCATTGGACTAAGCTAGAATCTGCAAACAATAACTCAAAGGAGAAGGCAAGGTAATATGGGCTCTTTGATATATAAACAATAATGCATATGAGAGCCACTCAACATTTTCATTGTGGTCTTCTCCTTATGACCCAAAGAAAGAAAATTCAAAACAAGAATGAGAAAAACTATTTACACGGGAAAGCTCCCAACAAGCAAAAGAAGAACGAAAAATCTTTGTGGTTTTTTTAATGCTACAACTAAACAGACTAGAAGGTAAAGCTATAACTAATTTTTTTGATTTTTTCAAGGTTAACTAAGAAAACAAGAAGAAAGCAGAAATAAGAAATAAACTACCGTGTAAGGTACAATGACAAAGTATGAACACCGACTACTAAGATGAGTGTGTGAACATGAATGTAATGTCGGTTAGAAATACGTACTCCCCTAAGCTTAGGCTTTTTGGCCTAAGTTGGTCTAGGGACATGGCTGAAAATAACCATCTCCTGGATACTCCAGAGGGTCCTGAGGGTTCCACTCGTTCGCGAGCTCCTGTTGCTCCCACTGAAAAACGGGATCCTGAGACGGATCAAGGGCTAGTGCCGGCTCGTGTGTTGGGGGTTGCGATAGACCCCAATATTTGTAGATGTCCTCGGGCATAATAGCGTACCTGCTTGAATGAATATCGAACAAACAAGAAGCAGGCAGAACAATAATCTCACAAGTGCCTTGAGTAAACACTAAGTTGTAAAGCAACCTCCTACCATTATTCTTTCTAATAAAATCATGCGTTACCATACTATCGTAGTCTAAATATCTTGTAGATAGCAACATTTCCTCTTCCTCGTCAAGCCTAATGGGTATCTTAAAGCGTGTGGATAGATGAGATGCATAGATACCTCCGAATATGGGCCCCTTTGAACGGTTTAAGTTCAACCATTGGGCCACCATAGCACCCAACCTATAAGTTTTATTAGCATGTAAAGCGTGGCGCAGAATGACAAGGTCGGGAGCACTAAGGCCTCCACTCTCCCCACGACCAACTAAACATCTCCCCACAAATAATGAATAATAGCGTATAACAGGAAAATGTAAACTAGCTGCTCTTGCCTTTGACACCTCTCTCTCTTCCCCCAAAGTGGTTATGGCAATAAAGTCCTCCATGTCTCTAGGACGTGGTTCACTAATGCCGCCCCCATAAGATATTTTGCAAACATTGCAAAAAGCGTAAAGTGACATCTTCTTTGGCACATCATATAAGTAAAACTCTACCATGGGAGGATCCTCCCTAGGATAAAAGTGACAGTTTTGCACAAAGATATTAGTGAGTAAGAGGTACTGGTCACACTTATCGTTGAGGAAGTCGGTGATGCCTGCATTCTCTGCCAAATAATAGAAATCTTCATAAATTCCAGCCGCCCTCAAGAATGCATTACTTGGCCATTCACATGGTCGGACTTCTGCGATGCGAGGAAGATTGTATTTGCACTTCTTCTTCACCTCATTTTCATCCTCTTTAGAGCCCCGGCTTGAAGAGCCTCTTAACAATCTCCTCATCATTTCTTTCTCTGAATTTTTTTTGAAATTTTTAGTGACTCGAAATGAAGGAGAACAAAACTCAATAAAACTTATAGAAACTACTCCCACAAGAGCCTAGAAGCTATATCATGCATCAAAACTACTTGGGACCATACAAATTTGACATGCAAGCTCAAGAAAAAGGTCACCACGTTAGCAAAAATTGCAATACATAAAGCACTAGAACAAAAACTAATTGGACCATTGGAGGAGTCACATACCGAAGATCAATCCCCCAAAACAGTTTTTTCAATCGGAGCTTTGCACAAGGAGATCGAAAATGGTACCAAAATGAGCTAGAACACGGGTTTGAGCAATGGTGGGATTTTTTCTGGAGGAAGACAAAGTGGATGGTTGCTGGAGGAAGACAAAGTGGATGGTGGCCACACCCTGTGGGCTTGTGACCCACCAGTGCAGCCCCCTGGTATGTACTCAGTGCCAGATATTCTTAAATATTTCAGAAAAAATCATACTACACTTTCGGGGCATTTGGATGACTTTTATTTCCAGGTAATTTTTCATTGCATGGAAAACTCAGAAAACAGAAAAATAATAGCATTTTTTACTTTATTTACTCTAACTAACAGAAAGTAAAGGTTGGGTACAGAAAATTGTGCTTTCTAAATTCATCCATCTCATGCTCATCAAAAGGAATTCATTAACAAGGTTGATCAAGTCTTATTAACAAACTTGTTTCGAGTAACATGAAACCGGAGAATTTTGGAATAACACTTAGTTAACTCAATGGGGATATGCATATCCCCAACAATAAGTATATCATATTTCTTCTTGACAGTAGGGAGAGGGAATTCAAAATCTCCAATAACAATCATTGATTTTTTTTCAATGGAGTTGATACTATGAACTTGAGGTTGTTTCTTTGGAAAGTGTACCGTATGCTCATTACCATTAACATGAAAACTGACATTGCCCTTGTTGCAATCAATAACAGCCCCTGCAGTATTCAAAAAAGGTCTACCAAGGATGATCGACATACTGTCGTCCTTGGGAATGTCCAGAATAACAAAGTCCGTTAGGATAGTAACATTTGCAACTACGATAGGCACATCCTCAGATATACCGATGGGTAAAGCAGTTGATTTAACAACCATTTGCAAAGACATTTCAGTAGGCGTAAACTTATTCAAATCAAGTCTACGATATAAAGAGAAAGGCATAACACTAACACCAGCTCCAAGATCACATAAAGTAGTTTTAACATAGTTTCTCTTAATGGAGCATGGTATAGTTGGTATTCGTGGATCTCCTAATTTCTTTGGTATTCCACCCTTGAAGGTATAATTAGCAAGCATGGTGGAAATCTTAGCTTCCCGTATCTTTCTTTTATTTGTCACAATATCTTTCATATACTTAGCATAAGGAGACATTTTCAGAATATCACTCAAGCGCATACGCAAAAAGACAGGTCTAAGCATTTCAACAAAACGCTCAAAGTCCTCATCCTCCTTTTTCTTCGATGGTTTAGGAGGAAAGGGCATGGGTTTCACCATGGTTCTCTTTCTTTACCATGCTTCCTAGCAACAAAGTCTCTTTTGTCATATCTTTTATTCTTAGGTTGTGGGTTATCAAGATCAACAACAGGTTCAATCTCCACACCATTATCATTACTAGGTTGAGCATCAACATGAACATCATCATTAATATTATCACTAGGCTCATGTTCATCACCAGATTGTGTCTCAACATCAGAAACACAAATATAATTTGCATTTTTAGGTGTATCTATAACAGGTTCACAACCAGCATGCAATGTCCTATCATCATTCTTTTTCCTTTTATTACTGGAACAACTAGGGGTATCAGTATTAATTTCCCTGAGAATGTTGCTCAATTCTCTTAGGATGGCCCTCAGGATACAAAGGTTCCTGAGTCATTTTACCACCTCTAGTCACAACTCTTACAGAATGATCATTGTTCTTACCATTGATCTCATTAATCAAATCATTTTGTGCCTTAAGTACTTGTTCTACTTGAGTAGTTACCATGGAGGCATGTTTACTAATAAGCTTAAGATCATTAATAGTTCTACTCATATAATCACCTAAGATATCAAACATGTAAGCATTCTATTTCAATTGTCCACTGACATAAGCACTAAAATTTTCTTGCTTAACAACAAAGTTATCAAACTCGTCCTAGCCTTGGCCAGCAGACTTATTATAAGGAACATCATCTTCATAAAATCTATAGAGAGAATTTACCTCTACTACCTGTGTCGGGTTATCAAGACCATGTATTTCCTCAATAGGTGGTAGATTCTTAACATCTTCAGCTTTAATACCTTTTTATCTCATAGATTTCTTTGCCTCTTGCATATCTTCAGGACTGAGAAATAGAATACCTCTTTACTTTGGAGTGGGCTTTGGAGGTGGTTCGGGAATAGTCCAGTCATTATCATTGCTCAATATATTATTCAATAGTAGTTCATCTTGTTCAATAGTTTGTTCCCTGAAAACACAACCAACACAACTATCTAGGTGTTCCCTAGAAGCATCGATTAGTCCATTATAAAAGATATCAAGTATTTTGTTTTTCTTGAGAGGATGATGAGGCAAAGCATTAAGTAATTGGAGAAGCCTCCTGCAAGCTTGTGGGAGACTCCCTTCTTCAATTTGTACAAAGTTAAATATATCCTGCAAGGCAGCTTGTTTCTTATGGGCAGGAAAATATTTTTCAAAGAAGTAATATATCATATCTTGGGGACTACACACACAACCAGGAGCAAGAGAATTAAACCATATCTTGGCATCACCCTTTAATGAGAAAGGAAACAACTTAAGAATATAGTAATACTGATTTTTTTCCTCATGAGTAAATAGGGTGGCTATATCATTCAGTTTAGTATGATGTGCCGGGACAGTTTCAGATTCATAACCATGGAAAGGATCAGATTCAGCCAAAGTAATTAACTGAGGATCGACAGATAATTCATAATACTTATGAGTAACAAAGATAGGTGAAGTAGCAAACTTAGGATCATATTGCATTCTAGCATTCAAAGATTTTTCCTTCCACTTGCATAGCAATTTCTTAAGATCATCTCTATCCTTACAAGCAAGAAAGTCCCTAGATACCTCTCCTTCCATAACATAACCCTTAGGTAATTAGGCAATTCATATCTAGGAGATCTAGGTCTAGCAGGTGTCTCATAGAGTTCAATTTCAATAATTTCATCAGTTTCAGAAGTATCATCAATTTTAGAAGTATCTTCAGTTTCATCATTCAATCTTGCAATTTGTTCATCAAGAAATTCACCCAGTGGCACATTATTATCAAACAAAGTATTATCCTAAGCATCATGCATAGCAGAAGTGGCATCATCAATTACTTGCAACATATCAGAATCAATAGCAGGTGGTGGTGTCACAAATTTACTCATAACAGAAGGTGAATCAAGTTCAAAGCTAGATGGAAGTTCCTTACCTCCCCTCGTACTAGAGGGATAGATCTTTGTTTTTGGGTCTTTCAGATTCTTCATTGTGATAAACAGATATAAATCCCAAGTGACTCAGAGAATAGAGCTATGCTCCCCGGCAACGGCGCCAGAAAAAGGTCTTGATAACCCACAAGTATAGGGGATCGCAACCGTTTGGTAGAGTATTCAACCCAAATTTATTGATTCGACACAAGGGGATACAAAGAACATTCTCGAGTATTAGCAGATGAGTTGTCAATTCAACCACACCTGAAAGACTTAATATCTGCAGCAAAGTATTTAGTAGCAAAGTAGTATGGAAGTAGCGGTAACGTTGGCAAAAGTGATAGTAGCAGTTTTGTGGTGATTGTAACAGTAGCAACGGAAAAGTAACTTAGCAAGGATCAATATGTGAAAATCTCATAGGCAATGGATCAATGATGAATAATTATGTCGGATGGCATTCATCATGCAACAGTTATAACCTAGGGTGACATAAAACTAGCTCCAATTCATCAATGTAATGTAGGCATGTATTCCATATATAGTCATACATGCTTATGGAAAAGAACTTGCATGACATATTTTGTCCTACCCTCCCGTGGCAGCGAGGTCCTAATGGAAACTAAGGGATATTAAGGCCTCCTTTTAATAGAGAACCGGACCAAAGCATTAGCACTTAGTGAATACATGAACTCCTCAAACTACGGCAATCACCGGACAGAATCCCAGTTATTGTCACCCTAGGGGATGCGGGTCATAACTCGTAATAGGTGTCTACAACTTGCAGGATAGGATCAAGAACACATATATATTCATGAAAACATAATAGGTTCAGATCTGAAATCATGGCACTCGGGCCCTAGTGAGAAGCATTAAGCATAGCAAAGTCATAGCAGCATCAATCTCAGAACATAGTGGATACTAGGGATCAAACCCTAACAAAACTAACTCGATTACATGGTAAATCTCATCCTACTCATCACTGTCTAGCAGGCCTATGATGGAATTACTCACGAATGGCGAAGAGCATTATGGAATTGGTGATTAAGGATGGTTGGTGATGACGATGGCGTCGATTTCCCCTCTCCGAAGCTCAACACAGACTCCAGATCTGGCCTCCCGAGGAAGAACATCAGGTGGCGGTGGCTCCGTATCGTGAAATGTGATGAACTCTTCTCCCTATTTTTTCTCCATAGATGTGAATATATGGAGTTGGAATTGAGGTTAGTGGAGCTCTAGGGGCCCACAAGCCTGCTAGGCGTGGCTAGGGGGGTGGCCACGCCCCTGGCTTGTGGCCAATGGGTATCCCCTCTTTGGTTGATTCTTTCGCCAGCATTTCTTATGAATTCCAAAAATAATCTCCGTAAATTTTCAGGTCAATCCAAGAACTTTTATTTCTGCACAAGAATAACACCAAGGCAATTCTGCTGTAAACAACATCAGTCCGGCTTAGTTCCATTCAAATCATGCAAATCAGAGTGCAAAAAAGGGCAAAAGAGTTTGGAAAGTGGATACGATGGAGACGTATCAAATTTTATTTGTGCAAAAAATAACACCAAGGCAATTTTGCTGAAAACAGCGTCAGTCCGGGTTAGTTCCATTCAGATCAAGCAAATTAGAGTCCACAACAAGGGCAAAAGAGTTTGGAAAAGTGGATACGATGGAGACGTATCAGACATCATGTCCAAGATAAGTATTCCGAAATGATTCCGGATCTACTACTATTAGTCCACACATCGACCTCTATCCAGCATGCATCTAGTGTATTAAGTTCATGGAGAAACGAAGTAATGCGATAAGAATGGTGACATGATGTAGACAAGATCTATTCATGTAGGAATAGACCCCATCTTGTTATCCTTAATGACAATGATACATGTGTGCCTTGCCGCCCCTTCTGTCAGTGGGAAAAGACACCGCAAGATCAAACCATCACAAAGCACCTCTTCCCATGGCAAGAAAAATCAATCTAGTTGGCCTAACTAAACCAAAGATTCAAATAAGAAATACAAGGCTATAAGTAATCATGCAAATAAGATATCAAACAAGATTCAAATAATATTCATGGATAGAAACTGATCATGAACTCAAATTTATTGGATCCCAACAAACAGACCGCAAAAAGTCATTACATCAAATAGATCTCCAAGAGACCATGGTATTAAGTATCAAAAGAGAGAGAGGAAGCCATCTAGCTACTGCCTATGGACACGTAGGTCTATGGTGGACTACTCACGCATCATCGGAGAGGCATCCATGAAGACGATGCACCCCTCTGTGATGGTGTTAGATTCGATCTCGCGGTTCTGGAACTTGTGGTGGCTAGAATTGTGTTTCGTCGACTCCCCTAGGGTTTTCTGAATATTTGGGTATTTATGGAGCTGATAGGCGGTGGAGAGGCGTCTCGAGGTGGGCACAACCCACCAAGGCATGCCTGGGGCCTCTAGCGCGCCCTGGTGTCTTGTTCTCACCTCAACCCTCCTCTCTCGCACTTCTTTGGCCCACTCGATGTATTCTGGACCCCAAAAAATCTCCAAAAAGATTCACAATGTTTGGGCTTCGTTTGGTACTGATTTTATGCAAAGTAAAAAACAAGCAAAAAACAACAATTGGCACTTGGCTCTATGTCAGTAGGTTAGTCCCAAAAATGATATAAAGTTGCTATAAAATCATTGTAAAACATCCAAGATTGGTAATATAACATCATGGAACAATCAAAAATTATAGATATGTTGGATACGTATCATCATCCCCAAGTTTAATTCCTACTCGTACTCAAGTAGGTAAATGATAAAAACCAAATTTTTGATGTGGAATGCTGCCTAACATGTTCATCACATATTCTTTTCTTTTGTAGCATGGACATTTGGACTTTTAGATGGTTCAAAGCAACAGTCTAGTTTTGACATGAAGACTTTTATACTCAAGCAAATCAACAAGCAACCATGTCTTTCAAAATATCAACACTAAAAAAAGCTATCCCTAGACCATCGTGCTCAATCGTTGATCCATTCATGAAACTCAGTCAAATATTAGCTACACCTAATGCTCAAGTACGATCACAATGCCCGCTAGTTGATGCTTTATAAGAGAAGATGAGACTCGAGTAAAAATAAAAATTTCATAAAATAAATAGATAAGCCCTTCGTAGAGGGAAGTAGGGATTTGTAGAGGCGTTAGAGCTCAAGGTTTAAATTGATAGAGAAAAATATTTTGGGTGGCATGCCTTTCCTGTCAATGAAAACAACCAAGAGATTTCAATACTTTTCCATGCTAGATATATCATAAGCAGTTCCCAAACAAAAAATAAATTTTATTCCTTTTCCACCATTCTTTCACTTTCCATGGCTAGCCGAATCCACGGTTGCCTTCCATAACAACACTTCCCAAGGAATGTATTATTTGACAACATTAAGTAAATTTATTTTTTCATTTCTACACTGGGCATCCCTATTACCACCATACTCTCATGCAATGACAAGTGAATAAACACTCATCTTGAGAATAACACATCAAGCATGAAAAAATATCGATCACCCCATTTCGCTTAATGAGCAGTACGAGCACACAAAAAGGAAAATTCATTTTGAAAATTAGAGATGGCACATAAAAATTTGCTTGGAATGGCATGGAAATACCGCATATAGGTAGGTATGGTGGACTCACGTGGCAAAACTGGGTTTAAGTATTTTGGATGCATGAGTAGTATTTCTACTTAGTACAGGTGAATGCTAGCAAATAGATTGAGAAGCAACCAACCAAGAAACAAAAATTCACAAAAGCGAGCATTGAGAATAACTAACACCGAATAATGCGCCATAAGTAGGATGTAATTTCATTGTAGAACCATTGACTTTCGTGCTTGCATAGGGAATCACAAACCTTAACATCAATATTCTTACTAAGCATAATTACTCACCAACATAACTCACATATTACTATCATCATGTCTCAAAAATATTACAAAGAATCAATTTTAATTTGTCCAATGATATCCATGAAAGTTTTTATTATATCCCTATTGAATATCTATCACTTTGGGACTAGTTTCATACATTGCCATTGCTTTTGACAAGCTAACATAGATTTAAGTGAAGATCATGAGCATAAAAATCTCATCTATCAAAATAGTATAAGTGAAGCATGAGAGCATTTATTCATAATTGACTAATCTCAAATTAATTTAAGTGAAGCATGAGAGAATTTCTTCAATCATGTAAAGCACATCGTGCTCAAAAAGATATAAGTGAAGCACTAGAGCAATTCCATAGCTCAATTTTTTTTAAGTGAAGCATATAGAGAAATTCTATCAAATAATAGCATAATTTTGGCTCTCTCAAATAATTGTGTCCAGCAAGTATAAAAAAGCAAATCAAGCAAAGACTCATACAAGACGCTCCAAGCAAAACTCATGATATGTGACGAATAAAAACATAGCTCCAAGTAAAATATCGATGGTTGTTAGAAGAAAGAGGGGATGTAGTTGCTTGTTCCTCTTTGGATATTATCTTGGGGTGACATTGGCATCCCCAAGCTTAGGCTCTTCTTACTCCTTATTCCTTCATCGATCGTGATCTCACCCAAAACTTGAAAACTTCAATCACACAAAACTTAACAAAATCTTCATGAGATCTGTTAGTATAATAAAGCAAACTACCACTCTAAGTACTATTGCAAACCCATTCATATTTTATTATTGCATTATATATACTTTATTTTAACTTTACCATGACTTATACCCTCCAATACAAGCCATAGATTCATCAAAACAAGCACACAATGCAACGAAAATAGAATCTGTCTCAAACAGAACATGTTGTAGTGATCTGTACTCTACACATACTTCTGCAACTCTAAACATTATGACAAATTAGGACAACCCAAATAATTTGTATATAAATACTATGCAAAAGTTTCATCTCATTATCACGCTCTAGTAAAAAAATGAAAATTCGTGCAATTGAGTCAAAGTTTTTGTTTCAGATTCAGCATTGTTTCTACTCATCTTATGAATCATCCTAAATGTTCTACTTGGCACAAACACTAAATAAAACATAAAAACACAATCATAACAAAGGCATAATTGTGTGAACACTAAAAAACATAAAGGAAAAGATAATATAAATTTTATTCATTGGGTTGCCTCCCAACAAGCGCTATCGTTTTACGCCCCTAGCTAGGCATAACGCATAGATTCAAGTGTTGTCATTTTTAATTTCCAACTCCTTAAGCACACAATGAGAATTTTTCAATGATCTAGCATGCATACTTTCAATGAAAATACTTCTAGGAATAGGATTGAAAATTTTGTTCTTGCCATCAAGGTTGTTTACCACTTCAACAAAATTGGGATGAATACTAATCATTTTAAGGTCCTCATTGTTTCTACTAGAAGTGGTACCCTTGTTCTTAGGAACATGTGTAGACTTACAATCTCTACTAATAGGAGTTTTTTAAATTATCCTAATGGTAGACAAAGATGAACTTAACTTACTAAAGATTTCTTCGAACTTATCAATTCCAGCGGGGCTCTCTTCCATTCTTTTGTTTACTTGAGGTTCTTTTTCCTTTAACGTTTCAAGAGCTAATACGTCTCCAACGTATTTATAAATTTTTATTGTTCCATGCTATTATATTATCTGTTTTGGATGTTTTATACGCATTAATATGCTATTTTATATTATTGTTGGGACTAACCTATTAATCTAGAGCCTAGTGCTAGTTTCTATTTTTCCTTGTTTTTGAGAATTGTAGATAAGGAATATTAAACGGAGTCCAAACAGAATATAATCTTTGGAATGAATTTTTTTGGACCAGAAGGAAACCAGGAGACTTGATAACCAAGGCAGAAGAGCCACCATGGGGCCACGAGCCCTAGGGGCACGCCTAGGGGGTAGGGCATGCTCAACAGGCTTGTGGGCCCATGACAGCTCTCCCAACCATAATGTTTGGCCTATAAATTCCCAAATATTGCATCATTATCATAAAGAGCCATGAAAACACTTTTCTGCCGCCACAAGCCTCCGTTCCCGAGAGATCCAATCTTGGAGCCTTTTCCGGTAATCTGCCGAAGGGGGATTCGATCACGGAGGGCATCTACATTAACTCCATTGCCCCTTCGATGATGCGTGAGTAGTTCACCACAGACCTTCGAGTCCATAGCTAGTAGCTAGATGGCTTCTTATCTCTCTTTGCTCTTCAATACCATTTTCTTCATGATCTTCATGGAGATTTATTCGATGTAATACTATTTTGCGGTGTGTTTGTCGAGATCCGATGAACTGTGGGTTTATGTTCATATTATCCATGAATATTATGTGAGTCTTTTATGAATTCTTATATGCATGATTTCATATCTTTGCAAGTCTCTTCGAGTTATTGGTTTGGTTTGGCCAACTAGATTGGTAATTCTTGCAATGGGAGAAGTGCTTAGTTTTGGGTTCAATCTTGCGGTGTCCTCACCCAGTGACAAAGTAGGGGTAGCGAGGCACGTATTGTATTGTTTCCATCAAGGATAACAAGATGGGGTTTTCATCATATTGCTTGAGTTTATCCCTCTACATCATGTCATCTTACCTAATGCGTTACTCTGTTCTTCATGAACTTAATACTCTAGATGCAAGCAGGAGTCGGTCGATGTGTGGAGTAATAGTAGTAGATACAGAATCGTTTCGGTCTACTTGACACGGACGTGATGCCTATATGCATAATAATTTCCTTGGATATCTTCATAATTATTCGCTTTTCTATCAATTGCTCGACACTAATTTGTTCACCCACCGTAATACTTGCTATCATGAGAGAAGCCTCTAGTTAAACCTATGGCCCCCAGGTCAATTTTCCATCTTATACTTTCAGATCTAAAACCAAAAATACCCAAAATACTTTGCTGCATTATTTTTTACCTTTTGTTTTACTTTCCGTTCAAGCAATCTATCTCTATCAGATCTCATCCTTGCAAGTAACCTTAAAGGGATTGACAACCCCTTTATAGAATTGGGTGCAAGAGTTTGATTCTTTGTGTAGGTACACCTATTGGGGACTTGCTTGTATCTCCTACTGGATTGATACCTTGGTTCTCAACAACTAAGGGAAATACTGATCTACTTTGCTGCATCACCCGTTCCTCTTCACGGAAACCAACGCATGCTCGAGAAGTAGCAAGAGCGTCTCCTGCTTTTGATCCAATTCTATTAGCAAGATTATGCATCGTTTTATCTAATTTCTCAATATTTTCCTCGGTGAGCATTTTCTTTTCAATAGCATCCAACTTTTGCATAACATGTTCAAGAGTTAAAATCGTTTCATTGATAGTGATAGGTGGTGAACCCACTAAATTTTCCATAGAATTAAAAGCATCCAAGGCGGGTCACATCAAGAAATTCCCATCGATAATCGTATCAAGGACAAATCTATACCAAGTGGTGATGCCCACGTAAAAAATGCAAAGAAGAACAATGGTAGATTCCTGACGAATAGATCTATTATGAGCCTTGCAAATCCTATACAAAGCATCTTTAAGATTGTCCCCTCCCCTTTGTTTAAATTAAAGAACCTCATTCTCGGTGGTACATGCAATAACGAAAGAACTAGCCATAATAGAAAGGGTATACAAATGAGATGTCTAATGAGAAAAGGCAAACAAAAAAGAAGGTGAATAAAACGACAAATTTGTGAAGTGGGGGAGAGGAAAACGAGAGGCAAACAAAAAATAATGTAAATTGCAAGGAGATGAGATTTGTGATTAGGAACCCGATAGACGTTGATGATGTCTCCTGGGCGCGAGAGATTGGCACGCCAAAGAGATCGTTTCCTCCCCAGCAACGGTGCCAGAAATTCCTTTGACGTGGCTTGAGACTGCGTCGGTATTTCCCCAGATAGGAAGGGATGATGCAACACAACTAACGTAAGTATTTCCCTCAATTAAGAAACCAAGGTATCAATCTATGGAGGAAGACCAAACAACTATGTAAATGACACCTGCACACAAAGAACAAATACTTGCAACCCGACATGTAAGAGAGGTTGTCAAGCTCTCAATGATAATAAGATAGATTATATTGTAGTATCTTGGGCAAATTTATCTCACAAGAACAAAAAATAAAAGAAGTAAAAAAAAGTGCAACAAGGTATTTTTGGGTTTTTAGATTTATAGATCTGAAAACAAAAGCGGCAAAAAGATAGATCAGAAAGCAATATGTTGAAAAAGTAGACACGGGGGCCGTAGGTTTCACTAGTGGCTTCTCTCATGAGTTTAGCACATGGTGGGTGAACAAATTACTGATGGTCAATTGATAGAAGATCAAATAATCATGAAGATATCCAAGGCAATGATCATTTTATAGGCATCACGTCCAAGATAAGTAGACCGAAGCGATTGTGCATCTACTACTATTACTCCACACACCGACCGCTATCCAGCATGCATCTAGTGTATTAAGTTCATGGAGAAACAGAGTAATACAATAATAATTGTGACATGAGGTAGACAAGATCTATTTATGTAGTAATAGACCCCATGTTGTTATCCTTAATGGCAATGATACATGCGTGCCTTGCTGCCCCTTCTGTCACTCGGAAAGGACACCGCAAGATCGAACCCATCACAAAGCACCTCATCCCATGGCAAGAAAAATCAATCTAGTTGGCCTAACTAAACCAAAGATTCGAAGAAGAAATGCAAGGCTATAAGTAATCATGCAAATAAGAGATCAAAGAAGACTCAAATAATATTCATGGATAGAAACTAATCATGAACTCAAAGTTCATCGGATCCCAACAAACACACCGCAAAAAGTCATTACATCAAATAGGTCTCCAAGAGACCATTGTATTGAGAATCAAAATAGAGAGAGGAAGCCACCTAGATACTATCTACGAACCTGTAGGTCTATGGTGGTCTACTCACGTATCATCGGAGGGGCACCCATGAAGACGATGCACCCCTTCATGACGGTGTTAGATCGGATCTCGCGGTTCTGGAACTTGCGGCGGCTAGAATTGTGTTTTGTCGACTCCACTAGGGTTTTCTAAATATTTGGGTATTTATACAGCTGATAGGCGGTGGAGAGGCATCCCGAGGTGGGCACAACCCACCAGGGCGCGCCTCGGGCCTGTGGCGTGCCCTGGTGTCTTGTGCTCACCTTGGCCCTCCTCTCTAGCACTTCTTTGGCACACTCGATGTCTTTTGGCCCAAAAAATCTCCAAAAAGTTTCACGGTGTTTGAACTTCATTTCATATTGATTTTCCGCAAAGTAAAAAAAGCAAAAAAGCAATTGGCACCTGGCACTATGTCAATAGGTTAGTCCCCAAAAATGATATAAAGTTGCTATATAACAACATGGAACAATAAAAAAATATAGATACGTTGGAGACGTATCAAGGGAATTTTCAAATCCTAGGAAATCATTTAAAAAAAGGATCAAGAGTAACTAAAATCTTTTCAAATGTGTCTAAGAAAATGTTCTTGTTGAACTCTAAAACTATTGGCAAGAAATAAAATTTAAACCAACAATTCTGGACTCACAGAAATACTATTCTATGGCCTTTGAATTATTTCATAAGCTATTTGAATTGGATTTATATTTATTATAAAATAAATATAAACCCAACAATTCTGAAACTTAGTGTGTGGCTTTGGATATATCTATGCAACACACTTATGAATTTTCAGAATGTTACAAATTGATTTGGTTGTTTAAACAAATCAAAACATATTACAGAAAATAAAAATAGAAACAAATAAAGGAAAAGAGAGAAAAAGAGCAAACCTGCCTTACCTGTCCCATTAGCTGGCCCAGCCCATGGGACCCTTCTAGTCGTCCCCTACCTCAGGACAGAAGGTAGAGGGCATGTGCCCGCGACACACACGCATGAGCCTGTGGCGACCCCGACTCATATGTTGTGATCACCGAATGCACGTGCACAATGATCCCAAAGATCAATGCTCACTGAACTCACAGAACTGGCATACAAGAGTCTTACATCCATTACATATCGTTTGTACTCAAATATGGCCTTTATGGCCAAGTCTCCATAAACTTGCAGCGAAGATCTTCAATTGTAGCATGAACCCATGCCATTTGCCTTAACCCTACATGCATTTTGACTCGGAAGCATCCTATCTCACATGACTGTCACCAAGGTAATCTTCATTACATCCCGTTCTTTCATGCCTGGCCAATAAAACAACAAGTGGCAAGCCAATGAGTACTTTGAATGTACTCGCAAACAACCCATGTTTGGAACAAGGTTCAACAAAGCATGATGTAGCACTAATAGGTAATTTTGCGAAAAGATAGTTTGAGTGCAATGACATGTTTAAACAACTTGTAAAAGCATGCATCAACAGGTTGCAAATATCCATATGAACGAGTTACAGATATCAACATAAGCAGGGTTTGAACATCACATGTTCAATCATCACGTCAGGTCTTTCGACTTAGCTCAAGTATCTCTTTGTCACACACACACACACACACACACACACCAAGTTCTGTGAAAACATCTGGACGTAGTTTAAGCAGCACCACCCAACTGTCCTTTTACAACTATTCGAATAGTTTTATACTCTGCAGAGGTTGCACACTTTACCCACAAGACTCGAGGAACTTCTGTGTCATCCACGACTCACGGTATATTACATACCCGAGGTAAGCACCCAAACAATGCGTTTCCCCTAGCGATACTAAATAAAGAGTCCACTCGTTAGTGCCATCCCTCATGATATACATCACATGTATCATCCATGAGGGCACGCAACGGTGTGCCCGGTTCCTTTAAAGACAGCGCATGGTCACCCTACCAGGCACGACCCCGTATCGAGAGTGACCATGCCACTCCCGCCACTAGTAATGCGGGCTCTATGCTAGTACCCACCAAGGTAGTCAACAAAGCCCCATCCCATAAGGGGTATCGTGGTTGCAATTGTAACGTTGGGACGGTCGACAAATCTTAAATCTAATCCATTTTCGAAAACACACACACTCACTTGCTCCGGTATACCACTTCTTTGTCAAGTGGTTACCTAGCTCATCATCATCTCCCTCGGGCATTAGTGGCACCGGACGGGGTTTTCAAAAAGTCTTTGAAATCATTTTTGTTTTCATCACCATGCATATTCCCGTCCCACTTTGCATAGCATCTACTAAGCATCCTATCTACTCCTACCCGCACATCCCTCATAAGGATGGTAGGGTCATGCACGATGCAAGTATCAACGATAAAGTATCAGAGGAATCCCACCGAAGGGGAGTACCAAATCAACATGATCATCATCAAGAAATAATGTGCTATATGCCATGCAATAAAAGGTTTCATATTCATAGTGAATGGGCTGCTTGCCTGGCTTAGCAAAGTCTTCGAGGTCTTCACACGCTTCTCGTCCATTCTGAGCACTTTGTCTACTTCGTCAACTATCGTCGGAAACAACTGTTGGAAATATTCCCTAGAGGCAATAATAAAGTGGTTAATATTATATTTCCTTTCTCATGATAAGCGTTTATTGTCCATACTATAATTGTATGGATTGGAAACTCAAATGCATGTGTGGATACATAAACAACATTGTGTCCCTAGTATGCCTATAGTAGACTGGCTTGTTGATCAAAGATGGTTAAGGTTTGCTAGCCATTGACATGAAATTTCATTTGATAATAGGATCACATCATTAGGAGAATGATGTGATGGACAAGACCCAAACTATGAACGTAGCATATGATCGTGTCAGTTTATTGCTATAGTGTTCTACATGTCAAGTATCTGTTCCTAAGACCATGAGATCATGCAACTCACTGACAATAGAGGAATACCTTGTGTGTATTAAACGTCACAAAGAACTGGGTGACTATAAAAATGCTCTATGATAACCCACAAGTATAGGGGATCGCAACAGTTTTCAAGGGTAGAGTATTCAACCCAAATTTATTGATTAGAGACAAGGTGTAACATCCCAAAATTCTAAATTTTGGAATGTTATATTAAATAAATAAGTAGGATTGTTTGCTTGAATGTTGTGTGATTGATTGTGTGAAATTGAGTGGAATTTTGAAACTTCTGAAATTTTAATGAGAGGGAATAAAAGGACTTTCCCAAAAATTTCTATTTCGAATCCCTATTCAATTTTGAGTTCGAATATTTTCAAAACCCTCTTATAAAATTCTCAAATGAGAGGAGGTAAATGACACTCAAAAATCAGATACAATGTTTTGACTCAAATTTTAAAATAAAAACTATTTGCTATTTATTTGAAATTCAAGTTTCTGTTCATTTTGGAGTTATTGCAAAAAAAAAAAATTTAAAATTATTTTAGTCATCCCTGAAAAAATGTTCATGTTTTATGAAATATTTTTCTAAAAATTCTGATATATAATATGCCTATATAAAATGTTTTCCTATTTTTGTTTATCTTTTTTTCTTTGCAGTTTTTTTTAAAACCAGGAAACACTGTTCTCCGAGAATTAAAAAAAAGAAAAACTAGGCTGCGCCCATGTGCACGGCTGGCTGAATCAGCCCATCCGGTGGCCCTCTCCTTCCTTTTAATTTTCATCTACTTCTAGTCTATTTGTTTAGTCCCACATTGCCTAGCCTTTGACTTCTAAACCTCCCTCGCACCTATAAATATAGACCCATATGAACCCAAAAATCATCCACCTCGGGTTAAGCCAATCTTTTGGTTTGACTAGCTTTATTAAATAAAAATATTTTCTTCTCTCCGGTGGGATTTTTGGAAGTTGTCGCATCTTTGGATTTATATCTTATGTGCATTCTAAAGGTATTCTCTTCGTATTTTCTTTTATAGTTTAATATCCCTAGACTAGTATTTCTATACTAGTATACGGTAGAGTAATTAGATTATTAATTAGTCTTTGTATTTACTCATTAGTCCTAGAATTCTTTTAGACATAGCATTTTCTTCCGTAAAACAGCTTGGCCCAGATTTTTCAAATAGCCATAACTTTCTACTCGTTTATCAGAATTAGATGAAACCAACGCCTAGAGTTTCGTCTTGACCTCACCTATCCAATCAACCTGTCATGTCAACTTTTTCAAATTTTCAAATTTCGAAATTTATTCAGATTTATATTCAAACTTCTTTTGATCATATCTTTTTATCCGTAGCTCCGTTTTCGATGAACCCAATTACGTCGGATCCGTATCAAAGTAATCTTTCCGTTCACATCATTAGTGTTACCGTTTCAACATATAATTTTGATCTTGCTCATACTTCTCTATTAGTCCCCCAAAATGTGTTCACACACTGTACTAAGCTAATTCAATGCCATATTGAATTGCTTATAACTTTTGATCCGTCATTTTGAACCTAGTAATTCTTTTTTCTACACGTTCCTATTGACTTCCCATATATAGTAACATCATCAGTTTCAATCTTTGAACCTTTCAAATTTGAACGATTCAATTTGAATCCGAACCTTCATTTGATCATATCTTGCAAAGTGTAACACCGTTTCAATTGATTCTTTTGCCCCTAAATACTCGTGTCATGTATTTCTATTCATAGCCATCGTACTTCGGTTCAACTTCTTTTGACCTTTTGTGAATTCAGATTCAATTCATACTTGAATTTACAATTTATTTCATACTTTAATTCGCTATAACTTGTGTTGTAGTGCTCCATTTCAATTAAATTCTTTCTACAAATAAATTCTTATGTCTTACACTATTTGTTAAACAACATTCATGTTGTTCTCCCATTCTTTGGATCGTCTTCCGTAGTCTCTCCAACCTAAGCTTATATAGCAATAGTTCATCATCCATTAACTCTTTTGAGTTGATTCCTCCACTTTCACTTTACAACATAGCTAGAACCTATCTTTTCTTATTTAACCTTAGTATGTTGTTATTTTCGCACCAAGACATGTTTTATTCTTGCGTTTTTCAGTTCTTTGTTTTGGCATGAATGTTTATTGAATGTTATTTGCTTACGATAGATTTCTCGGAGTGTGACGATTAGAATTATCCAGATTGTGAGAGCGACTATTTTCATCAAGTAATACCAGGCAAGTCACTTTGATCATGTTTACCCATGTTTTTATTGCATTAGTTCTACCATCCCCCCCCAATTGCATGCAAAGTAGGTAATTGGAAACTTGGTTACTTGTTGTAGTATCATGTGGTAGGATCCCCTCAATCCCTTGTCACTTTGGCCCCGGGAAACATTGATTCAATTTTGCTATGCTATTAGTAGACGGGGTTGGTTGTGTGATTCATGAGAGTTGTGAGATTAATTTCAAGACCTGCAAGATGATCAAGACTTCAGGACTCTAAGTTTTCAACATACCTCTGGGTGGATGATGGTTGAACGACGCCCTGGAGAAACCAGTGGTTAGCCTAGGTGTTGTTGGGGAAGTGCCAGTATTCACGCGGAAAGGTCCACCCAGGCACAAAGAGATGGATGGATGCTTCAAGACCCAAGGATTACCTGCACAGCCACAAGTCATTATGGGCTCTGGCTTGGTTGGATATCGTGGTGACCCTGGACAGGCGGTGCTACGAGATGTAGAAGAACGGTAGGAAAGGATGGGCACCGATAGAGTCTCAGGGAAACCCTTTAGAAGACCATGTTTTGGTCATCCGTTTCTCAAACACCCTGAAGTGCGAGAAATCAAACGGAGGCGATCAAATCTTGTGGGGAACGTGTGCAAAACTCTGCAGAGTACTAAAACCTAATCGATTAGCCGTGTCCACGGTCATGGACAACTTGAGCCAAAGGAACTGAAACTATCTGGAACTCTCAACACAATTAATTATAATGATGTGGGTATTAATTGTTAACTTGGGTATGAGAATTGGTTGGTGGAACCATCTCATTAATCAACCAACTTTGTAGTAATAATTTCTGCATTACCCCTCTCTTGTTGTAGGAAAAATTTGCTTTACGCAAAACTTGAACTTATAGCCCCACTTGCTATATATGCATATAGTATAGATGATTATTTTTCACCCCCTCTTTTGTGACTTGCCGACATATTCAAAATGCTGACCTACACGACTGCAACGTCTTATGTTGCAAATATTCTTCTACGACGAGTAAGAGTACGATTTAGGGTTACGGTCCGCACTCAACCTGCCGTTGGTGTTATTGGGACTCCACTCCCGTTGACTGTTTCCGCTGAGATTTTAAGGTATATATCAGTTTTACGTTATGTACATGTGATTGCACTTTGATATATACATTGATGTACTGTGTGTGCCAGCATACTGATCCAGGGATGGCACAGAACACATAGAGGCTTGACTCGTTTTGAGTCGGGTCGCTACAGAAATGGTATCAGAGCACATGTTGACTGTAGGACGTGACCCTAGAAACTGGAAAGCCCTTAGGAAATGATTTCTCGAAAATTTTTGTTTTCAAAAGACCTTTTACTTCTCATCTTATTTGAGATTTATCAAATGATCTCTCTTACCTCAAAAAGTTAGAAAATACCCTTTTCCCCTTGACCACACTAAGGATCAACTGAGACCACTTCGAGAAGGACAAGATATCGAAACAACTGATGGTCACTTCAAAGTAAAGAAGATTTCACCCTGCATTAGAAGATTTGAAGCTACACGAGTTGAAGACTGTGAAGACCCGAAGAAATTGAAGACCATGAAGAATTTCCAAGATATTATGCCCTAGAAGACCAAACCCCTGTTGTATACTTACGTTAGATACGATGATTTGTGAGCTGTCATTTGTGTGTAAATTTTCGACAGCCACAACAAAAATCTATTTTCAAAACCATTGTTTGTATTGTGTGTATCCCCTCCTTTCTCTCTCTTACCATCTCATCCCCAAAACCTTGAACCCAATAGATGATGAGTGAAGCTGGACTCGTGTATTCTGAATCGATGACTTAGTTAGAGACAGAAGAATGGATTCAGAACATGGAGGATCATCTAAGGAGTAACCATGTTGCAAGGAACGAGATGGTCTAGTATGCCCTTTCGTACTTTGCAGAAGGTGCTGCACATTGGTGGAAGATGCATGAAGATATCCATGATAGGCAAGCATCAATCACTTGGGAAGAATTCAAGATGACTCTACAAAAATCTCATGTTGTCACCAACACCCAGAAGCCCCGTCTCAAATATGTGAAGAAGATTTGTGCATGCAAGATATGTGGAGAGATAGGACACACCCAGGAAGAACACAAGGATGGATTTCCTTATTCTGAAGAAAATCACCCTGCTGAGGAATGCCCAACTAGGCAGGTGACATGTTTCTTGTGTGAAGGAGCTACACATTACCCGGCTCACTGCCAAATGTACCCCAAGGTACAAGAAGTCATCAAGCAGCAGAAGGAAGCCATGAAGGAAGCTTTCAGAGAAAATTTAGGAGAAATTGTGATGAAGGAAGATGTTGAAGACCCTAATGGAGAAGGCCGAACCAGATTTTACTCCAATGTCTGCTATACATGTGGAGAAGAAGGACATTTCTCACAGGACTGTACGAAGGAAAGAAAAGAGTATCTGGGAAACTTCTCGACAGAAGAAGTGGAGTTTGATCCACAGGAAATTGAAAGTTTGATCGGAACAAAGGAGCCCAAGAAGAGAAACCAAAGACATTCTCAGAACAACCCAATTTCTACAAAGAAGGATCTGAGTCAGATCATGTGTTTCCGATGCAAGAAGACAGGACATTACTCCTATACCTGCCCTGAGTAGAAGGCTAAACATGAGGAGTTTGAGTTTTGGATATTGGAAGTAATAAATGTAATAGGTAGCACTCATATCATTTGAAGTTATGTAACGGAAGTCTCGGAGTTTGTAATAAAAAATACATGAGATCAATGGAATTTATGGTGTCATGATTCTTCGAATTATATGAGTTGTACCCCATGAACAAAGATCTCCGACTATTTTCGAGGATATGAGAAAATATGGTCTATGTAAGCATGAGTGCATTTCATTTTAAGTGTGGTAGCAACCACAGGGACAAATGAATGATGAAAATACGTTAAGGAGTTTGAATAAGTGAATACAGGTGAAGAGAATGTGGAACCACATCAAACTATCTGGATGATAACCTTTGTGACAAAGTGCTTTTGAAGTTGGAATATTGGAGAAAAATAATGATTGTGATGAAACCATGCCCAAGGTTAAACAGACCAATGGAAAGGAAAATGGATTCCGTAGAGTGGAATCTAAACAAGAATAAGTCTGTGAAGGGTATAATGGAGTGAACTGAAGTTAATGCTGGAATATGAAATGATAGTAACCCCAAGAGTGAGATAAAAGACTATTCAAGTATTCAAGTGAACCCACAACTCACTGACCTCAGGATTGATAAGGATCAAGCCCCACCTTTGTGAAGGAAGAAACTTGGAAGAAGCTGCGACTGACCAGCAAACATTTTCCTTAGGAGTATTACGAAAACCTGAGAGTTGTGAAGAAACGATAGATGTTTTTGTTCGGCTTGCAGAAATAAATGGATTTATCCGAACTTCGTTCATTGGCAAGAGAAATTTTCTGCAACGCTTGTGAGGAAGCCCAAGTGCTAGAATACGATTCATTAAACCTTATACAAGGTAATGATTTCAGTGCGGCATGGCTTGGCCACCATGACGACTTACTGTTATCATTCTCTTCCTATTCGGAATGGTCAAACTGAGTGACTTACCCATAGTAAAGAGACGACGTTCTTTGAAGCTTTTGTTTAAGCCTTAGAATGGTATGAAGAAAACCCTTGTACATGACAGTTGCTGTCACACGTAGGGATTTTACGGTGAGGAATGAAGCCAAGACCCATTTCACTGCAGGACAACCACAAATGGTAGACCACCATGAGATCATCGATAAGTTACTTAGAATGAACGCGAGACCTGTTAGTTAAGAAGACCCAGTGTCGGAAGAAATGCATTTTGTTGTGATTTGATTTTTAACGGAAGAGCATCACCGAAGGAGCTATCGTGAAGAATGTGAACAGACAGATGCACCCAAAGGTGTGTCATGATTTTGAGGGACCAGTAACTCGCATTTTAAGTGTGGTAGCCCCACACTTTTTTGGTCAATTGATTTGCTAAGAAGATCCCCAAAACCCTAACCTTTTCTTTCTAGCCTTTTCGAATCTCGAGGACGAGATTCATTTTAAGTGTGGTAGTTTGTAACATCTCAAAATTCTAAATTTTGGACTGTTATATTAAATAAATAAGTAGGATTGTTTGCTTGAATGTTGTGTGATTGATTGTGTGAAATTGAGTGGAATTTTGAAACTTCTGAAATTTTAATGAGAGGGAATAAAAGGACTTTCCCAAAAATTTCTATTTCGAATCCCTATTCAATTTTGAGTTCGAATATTTTCAAAACCCTCTTATAAAATTTCTCAAATGAGAGGAGGTAAATGACACTCAAAAATCAGATACAATGTTTTGACTCAAATTTTAAAATAAAAACTATTTGCTATTTATTTGAAATTCAAGTTTCTTTTCATTTTGGAGTTATTACAAAAAAAAATTCAAATTATTTTAGTCGTCCTTGAAAAAATGTTTATGTTTTAGGAAATATTTTTCTGAAAATTCTGATATATAATATGCCTATATAAAATGTTTTTCTATTTTTGTTTATCTGTTTTTCTTTGCAGTTTTTTTAAAAACCAGGAAACACTGTTCATCCGAGAATTAAAAAAAACAAAAACTGGGCTGCGCCCATGTGCACGGTCGGCTGAATCAGCCCATCCGGTGGCCCTCTCCTTCCTTTTATTTTTCATCTACTTCTAGTCTATTTGTTTAGTCCCACATTGCCTAGCCTTTGACTTGTAAACCTCTCTCGCGCCTATAAATATAGACCCATAGGTGAACCCAAAAATCATCCATCTCGGGTTAAGCCAATCATTTGGTTTGACTAGCTTTATTAAATAAAAATATTTTCTTCTCTTTGGTGGGATTTCTAGAAGTCGTCGCATCTTTGGATATATATCTTCTCTGCTTTCTAAAAGGTATTCTCTTCGTATTTTCTTTCATAGTTTAATATCCCTAGACTAGTATTTCTATACTAGTATACGGTAGAGTAATTAGATTATTAGTTAGTCTTTGTATTTACTCATTAGTCCTAGAATTCTTTTAGACATAGCATTTTCTTCCGTAAAACAGCTTGGCCCAGATTTTTCAAATAGCCATAACTTTCTACTCGTTTATCAGAATTAGATGAAACCAACGGCTAGAGTTTTGCCTTGACCTCACCTATCCAATCAACCTCTCACGTCAACTTTTTCAAATTTTCAAATTTCGAAATTTATTCAGATTTATATTCAAACTTCTTTTGATCATATCTTTTTATCCGTAGCTCCGTTTTCGACGAACCCAATTACGCCGGATCCGTATCAAAGTAATCTTTCCGTTCACATCATTAGTGTTATCGTTTCAACATATAATTTTGATCTTGCTCATACTTCTCTATTAGTCCCCCAAAATGTGTTCACACACTGTACTAAGTTAATTCAATGCCATATTGAATTGCTTATAACTTTTGATCTGTCATTTTGAACCTAGTAATTCTTTTTTCTACACGTTCCTATTGACTTCCCATATATAGTAACATCATCAGTTTCAATCTTTGAACCTTTCAAATTTGAACGATTCAATTTGAATCCGAACCTTCATTTGATCATATCTTGCAAAGTGTAACACCGTTTCAATTGATTCTTTTGTCCCTAAATACTCGTGTCATATATTTCTATTCATAACCATCGTACTTCGTTTCAACTTCTTTTGACCTTTGTAAATTCAGATTCAATTCATACTTGAATTTACAATTTATTTCATACTATAATTCGCTATAACTTGTGTTGTAGTGCTCCATTTCAATTAAATTCTTTCTACAAATAAATTCTTATGTCTTACACTACTTGTTAAACAACACTCATGTTGTTCTCCCATTCTTTGGATCGGCTTCCGTAGTCTCTCCAACCTAAGCTTATATAGCAATAGTTCATCATCCATTAACTCTTTTGTGTTGATTCCTCCACTTTCATTTTACAACATAGCTAGAACCTATCTTTTCTTATTTAACCTTAGTATGGTGTTATTTTCGCACCAAGACATGTTTTGTTCTTGCGTTTTTCAGTTCTTTGTTTTGGCATGAATGTTTATTGAATGTTATTTGCTTACGATAGATTTCTCGGAGTGTGACGAGTAGAATTATCCAGATTGTGAGAGCGACTATGTTCATCAAGTAATACCAGGCAAGTCACTTTGATCATGTTTACCCATGTTTTTATTGCATTAGTTCTACCCCCCCCCAAATTGCATGCAAAGTAGGTAATTGGAAACTTGGTTACTTGTTGTAGTATCATGTGGTAGGATCCCCTCAATCCCTTGTCACTTTGGCCCCGGGAAATGTTGATTCAATTTTGCTATGCTATTAGTAGACGGGGTTGGTTGTGTGATTCATGAGAGTTGTGAGATTAATTTCAAGACCTACAAGATGATCAAGACTTCAAGACTCGTTTTGAGTCGGGTCGCTACACAAGGGGAGTCAAAGAATATTCTCGAGTATTAGCAGCTGAGTTGTCAATTCAACCACACCTGTAAGACTTAATATCTGCAGCAAAGTATTTAGTATAAAAGTAGTATGGAATTAACGATAACGATGGCAAAAGTGACAGTAGCAGTTTGTAGTGATTGTAACAATAGCAACGGAAAAGTAACTTAGCAAAGATCAACATGTGAAAAGCTCGTAGGAAATGGATCAGTGATGGATAATTATGTCAGATGGCATTCAACATGCAATATTTATAACCTAGGGTGTCACAGAACTAGCTCCAATTCATCAATGTAATGTAGGCATGTATTCCATATATAGTCATACGTGCTTATAGAAAAGAACTTGCATGACATCTTTTGTCCTACCCTCTATAGCAGCGGGGTCCTAATGGAAACTAAGGGATATTAAGGCCTCCTTTTAATAAAGAACCAGACCAAAGCATTAGCACTTAGTGAATACATGAACTCCTCAAACTACGGTAATCACCGGAAAGAATCCCAGTTATTGTCACCCTTGGGGATGCTAATCATAACTCATAATAGGTGTCTACAACTTGCAAGACATGATCAAGAACACATATGTATTCATGAAAACAAAATAGGTTCAGATCTGAAATCATGGCAATTGGGCCCTAGTGACAAGCATTAAGCATAGCAAACTCATAGCAACATCAATCTCAGAACATAGTGGATACTAGGGATCAAACCCTAACAAAACTAACTCGATTACATGATAAATCTCATCCAACCAACCACCGTCCAACAAGCCTACAATGGATTACTCACGAATGTCGGAGAGCATCATGGAATTGGTGATGAAGGATTGTTGGTGATGACGATGGCGTCGATTTCCCCTCTTCGGAGCCCCAAAAGGACTCTAGATCTGGCCTCCCGAGGAAGAACAGGAGGCGGCGGCGGCTCCGTATTGTGAGATGTGATGATATCTTCTCTCTGATTTTCTCTTCACGAATAGGAATATATAGAGTTGGAACTGAGGTCGGCTAAGCTCTAGGGGGCCCACAAGCCTACAAGGCGCGACCAGGGGAGTGGCCGTGCCATGTGGGCTAGTGACGTGTGGGTGGCCCCCTTCGGTTGATTCTTTCGCCAGTATTTTCTATTAATTCCAAAAATAACCTACATAAATTTTCAGGTCAATCCGAGCACTTTTATTTCTGCACAAAAATAACACCAAGGCAATTCTGCTAAAAACAGCATCAGTCCGGGTTAGTTCCATTCAAATCATGCAAATTAGAGTCCAAAACAAGGGCAAAAGAGTTTGGAAAAGTGGATACGATGGAGACGTGCAAAATCCCCCAATTTTAACCCATTGCTTGTCCTCAAGAAATTCAGTTGATAAATTGAAAGTGATAAAGAAAAACTTTTACAAACTCTGTTTGATCTTGTTGTTGTAAATATGTCTAACTGATGTTCAGATTTTCAGCAAATATTATAGACTAACCACGTTCACAATAACATTTAGGTCTCACATTTACTCATATCAATGGCACAACCAACTAGCGAGCAACAATGATAACTCTCGGATGACAACACTCTTACCAAAAAAATCGTGATACAATATGATAAAATGGTATCTTGCTAGCTCTTTGTGAGACCGCAAAACATAAATGTAGAGCACCCCTAAAAAACAAGGAGTGACTGGACATTTTAATTCATGGTAAAAGACATCCAGTCACACTCATACTCAATATCAATTAACATCAAGGCATACAAATGACGTTGGTGCTCTCTAACTAGTGCTTTTTATAAGAAGATGACGACTCAGCAATAAAGTAAATAGATAGGCCCTTCGGAGAGGGAAGTATTGATTTGTAGAGGTGCGAGAGCTCGAGTTTTTAAAACATGGATGAATAACAATTTTGAGCGGTATGCTTTCATTGTCATCATAACTACCAAGAGATTTCACCATCTTCCATGCTAGATACAGTATAGGAGGTTCCCAAACAGAATGATAAAGTTTTTACTCCCCCTCCTCCAATCAATCACACTCTATGGCGAGCCGAATTCATGGGTACCGTCCATACAAACACAGTCCTGGGGTAGTTTTGTTTCATTATATTTTGATTTGATTTTGTGCATGGAACTGGGCATTCTGAATACCAGCCACTTTCTCATGAATGATAATGAATCAACACATATCGTGAGAATAACCCACCTAGCATGAAAGATACTAACCGCCCCCAGTCGCTACATGAGCGATTCGGGCATAGAAAACAGAATATTATTTGAAGGTTTAGAGTTTGGCACATGCACATGCAATACCGCATATAGGTAGGTATGGTGGACTCAGATGGAACAACTTTGGGTTTGAGGAAGTGGATGCACAAGAAGAATTCCCGCTTAGTACAAATGAAGGCTAGCAAAAGACTTGGGAGCGACCAACTAGAGATCAACAATAGTCATCAACATGCTTTGAGATTAACCAACATTGAAAGCAAGCATGAGTAGGATATAAATCACCATGAACATAAACATCATGGAGGCTATGTTGATTTTGTTTCAACTACATGCATGAACATGTGCCAAGTCAAGCCACCTGAATCATTCAAAGGAGGATACCATCCTATCATACTACATCACAACCATTTTAATGTGCACGTTGGCACTCAAGAAAAACCATTATCCACTCTTAGCTAATTAAGCATGGCATGAGTAACTATAATCTCTAATTGTCATTGCAAATATGTTTCACCCATAATGAACTAAATTCGGAATGATGAGCTGATCATATTTACAAAATAAAAATAGGTCGACTTCATACCAGCTTTTCTTCATCTCAATCTTTTCATCATATATCGTCATTATTGCCTTTCACTTGCACGACTGACGGTGTGAATAATAATAAGAGTGCGCGTGCATTGGACTAAGCTGGAATCTGCAAATAATAACTCAAAGGAGAAGACAAGGTAATATGGGCTCTCTAATAGGTATACAATAATGCATATGAGAGCCATTCGACATTTTCATTGTGGTCTTCTCCATACGACCCAAAGAAAGAAAATTCAAAACAAGAACGAGAAATACTATTTACACGGGAAAGCTCCCAACAAGCAAAAGAAGAATGAGAAATCGTTTTGGATATTCTTTTAATACTACAACTAAACAAACTAGAAGATAAAGCTAGAACTATTTTTTTGGATTTTTCTCAAACTTAATTAAACACACAAGAAGAAAGCGGAAAGATGAAATAAACTACCATGGATGGTACAATGAGAAAGTATGAACACCGACTACTAAAATGGACGTGTGAACATGAATGTAATGTCGGTGAGAAATACATACTCCCCCAAGCTTAGGATTTTGGTCTAAGTTGGTCTAGTGCCATGGCTAGAAATAACCCTCTCCTGGATACTCCGGAGGGTCCTGAGGGTTCCATTGGTTGGCGAGCTCCTGTGGCTCCCACTGAAAAACTAGCTCCGGATACAGGTGAAGGGTTGGTGCCGGTTCAGGTGCTGGGGGTTGTGACAAACCCCAGTATCTGTAAATGTCCTCGGTCATAATAGTGTACCTGCCAGAATGAATATCGAACAAGGAAGAAGTAGGCAGAACAATAATCTCACAAGTACCTTGACTAAAAACTAAGTTGTAAAGCAGCCTCCTATCATCATTCTTCCTAATAAAATCATGTGTTACCATACTATCGTAGTCTAAATATTTCGCGGGTAGCAGCATTTCCTCTTCCTCGTCAAGCCTAATGGGTGTCTTAAAGTGTTTGGCTAGATGAGATGCATATAGACCTCTGAATATGGGCCCCTTTGAATGGTTTAAGTTCAACCGTTGGGCCACCATAGCGCCCAGACTAAAATTTCTATCAGCAAATAAAGTGTGGCGAAGAATGGCAAGGTCGGGTGCACTAAGGCCTTCACTCTCTCCAGGACCAACTAAACATCTTCCTGCAAATAATGAATAATAACGTAGAACAGGAAAATGTAAACTAGCTACTCTTGCCTTCGACACCCCTCTCTCTTCTCCTACCGTGACTGCGGCAATAAAATCTTCCATGTCTCTAGGACGTGGTTCCCTGATGCTGCCCTCATAGGGTATTTTGCAAACATTGCAAACATCACAAAAGTTCATTTTCTTAGGCACATCATATAAGTGAAATTCTACCGTAGGGGTCTTCCCTATAATGAAAGTGAAAATATTGCACAAAGGTATTAGTGAGCAAGAGGTACTGGTCACACTTATCGTTGAGGTAGTCGGTGATGCCTGCATTCTCGGCTAAATAATAGAAATCTTCATAAATTCTGGCCACCCTCAAGAATGCATTACTTGGCCATTCACATGGTCGAACTTCTGCGATGCGAGGAAGATTGTACTTGGACTTCTTCTTGATCTCATTTTCATCTTCTTTACAGCTCCGGCTTGAAGAGCCTCTTAACAATCTCCTCATCATTTCTTTTTCTGAAAAAATCTGAAATTTTTAGTGACTCAAAATAAAGGGGAATAAAACTCAACAAAACTTATAGCAACTACTCCCATAAGTGCCTAGAACCTATATCATGCATCAAAACTACTTGGGACCATACAAATTTGACAGGCAAGCTCAAGAACAAGGTCACTACATCACCAAAAATTTGCAATATATAAAGCACTAGAACAAAAACTAATTGGACCATTGAAGGAGTCACATACTGAAGAACAATTTCCTAAAACAGTTTTGCGAATGGAGCTTTGCACAAGGAGATAAAAAATGGCAGCAAAATGAGCTAGAACACGGGTTTGAGCAATGGTGGGATTTTTTTCTCAAGGAAGACGAAGTGGATGGGCTCTGGAATAAGTGAAGGGGCCTATGTGGGACCCACAAGCCAGCTAGGCACGGCCAGGGGGTGACCGCACCCTGTGAGCTTGTGAGCCACTGGTGCTGCCCCCTGGTATGTACTCAGTCCCAGATATTTTTAAACATTCCAAGAAAATCATACTATATTTTCAGGGCATTTGAAGAACTTTTATTTCCAGGTCATTTTTCTATTGCATGGAAAACTTAGAAAACAGAAAATAATAGCATTTTTACTTTATTTAATCTAACTACCAGAAAATAAAATTTGGGTAGAGAAAATTGTGCTTTATAAATTCAACCATCTCATGCTCATCAAAAGGAATCCATCAATAAGGTTGATCAAGTCTTATTAACAAACTTCTTTCGAGTAGCATGAAACCAGAGAATCTTCGAATAACACTAAGTTACCTCAATGAGGATATGCATATCCCCAACAATAAGTATACATATTTATTCTTGACAGTAGGAAGAGGGAATTCAAAGTCTCCAATAATAATCGTTGGAATTTTTTCAATGGAGTTGATACTATGAACTTGAGGTTGTTTCTTCGGAAAGTGTACCATATGCTCATTACCATTAATATGAAAAGTGACATTGCCCTGTTGCAATCAATAATAGCCCCTGCAGTATTCAAAAAGGGTCTACCAAGGATGATCGACATATTATCGTCCTCGGGAATATCAAGAATAACAAAGTCCATTAGGATAGTAGCATTTGCAACTACAATAGACACATCCTCACAAATACCGATGGATAAAGCAGTTGATTTATCAGCCATTTGCAAAGAGATCTCAGTAGGTGTCAAATTATTCAAATCAAGTCTATGATATAAAGAGAAAGGCATAACACTAACACCAGCTCCCAAATCACATAAAGTAGTTTTAACATAATTCCCTTTAATAGAGCAAGGTATAGTTGGTATTCCTGGATCTCCTAGTTTCTTTGGTATTCCACCCTTAAAAGTATAATTAGCAAGCATGGCGGAAATCTTAGCTTCTGATATCTTTCTTTTATTAGACACAATATCTTTCATATACTTAGCATAAGGAGACATTTTCATAATATCATTCAAGCGCATACGTAAAAAGACAGGTCTAAGCATTTCAACAAAGCGCTCAAAATCCTCATCATCCTTTTTCTTGGATGGTTTAGGAGGAAAGGGCAAGGGTTTCTGAACCCATGGTTCTCTTTCTTTACCATGCTTCCTAGCAACAAATTCTCTTTTGTCATATCTTTTATTCTGAGGTTGTGGGTTATCAAGATCAACAACAGGTTCAATCTCCACATGATTATCATAACTAGGTTGAGCATCAACATGAACATCATCATTAATATTATCACTAGGATCATGTTCATCACTAGATTGTGTCTCAGCATCAGAAACAAAGATATCATTTGGGTTTTTAGGTGTATCTATAACAGGTTCACTACCAGCATGCCAGGTCCTATCATCATCCTTTTTCCTCTTATTACTGGAACAACTAGGTGCATTAGTATTAATTCTTTGATAATCTTACTCAATTCTCTAAGGATGGCCCTTAGGATACAAAGGTTCCTGAGTCATTCTACCACCTCTAGTCACAACTCTAATAGAATGGTCATTGTTCTTACTATTCATCTCATTAAGCAAATCATTCTGTGCCTTAAGTACTTGTTCTACTTGAGTAGTTACCATGGAGGCATGTTTACTAATAAGTTTGAGATCACTGATTATTCTATTCATATAATCACCTAAGCGATCAAGCATGTAAGCATTATGTTTCAATTGTCTACTAACATAGGCATTAAAATTTTCTTGCTTAATAACAAAGTTATCAAACTCATCCAAGCATTGGCTAGAAGAGTTATTATAAGGAATATCACCTTCATCAAATCTACAGAGATAATTATCTCTACTACCTATGTAGGGTTATCAAGACCATGTATTTCTTCAATAGGTGGTAGATTCTTAACGTCTTCAGCTTTAATACCTTTTTCTTTCATAGATTTCTTTGCCTCTTGCATATCTTCAGGACTGAGAAATAGAATACCTCTTTTTTCGGAGTTGGCTTCGGAGGTGGTTCGGGAATAGTCCAATCATTATAATTTCTCAATATATTATTCAATAGTAGTTCAACTTGTTCAACAGTTCGTTCCCTGAAAACACAACTAGCACAACTATCTAGGTGGTCCCTAGAAGCATAGGTTAGTCCATTATAAAAGATATCAAGTATTTCATTTTTCTTGAGAGGATGATCAGGCAAAGCATTAAGTAATTGGAGAAGCCCCCCAAGCTTGTGGGATACTCTCTTCTTCAATTTGCACAAAATTAAATATTTCCTGCAAGGCAACTTGTTTCTTATGGACAGGAAAATATTTTTCAGAGAAGTAATATATCATATCGTGGGGACTACGCACACAACCAGGAGCAAGAGAATTAAACCATATCTTAGCATGGCCCTTTAATGATAAAGGAAACAACTTAAGAATATCGTAATAATGAATTTTTTCCTCATGCGTAAATAGGGTGGCTATATCATTCAGTTTAGTAAGATGTGTCACAAGAGTTTCAGATTCATAACTACGGAAAGGATCAGATTCAACCAAATTAATTAACTCGGAATCGACAGAGAATTCATAATCCTTATCAGTAACAAACATAGGTGAAGTAGCAAACTTAGGATCATATTGCATTCTAGCATTCAAGGATTTTTCCTTCCACTTGTATAGCAATTTCTTAAGATCATCTCTATCCTTACAAGCAAGGAAGTCCCTATCTACCTCTTCTTCCTTAACATAACCCTTAGGTATATTAGGCAATTCATATCTAGCAGACCTAGGTCTAGCAGGTGTCTCATAGTGTTCAGTTTTAATAATTTCATCAGTTTCAGAGATATCATCATTTTCTGCATTGACTCTAGCAATTTGTTCATCAAGAAATTCACCAAGTGGCACGGTATTATCAAGAAAAGTATCATCATAAGCATCATGCATAGCAGAAGTGGCATCCTTAGTTCCTTGCGACATATTAGAATTAATAGCAGGTGGTGGTGCCGCAAATTTACTCATAACAGAAGGTGAATCAAGTGCAGAGCTAGATGGCAGTTCCTTACCTCCCCTCATAGTAGAGGGATATATCTTTGTTTTTGGGTCTTTCAGATTCTTCATAGTGATCAATAGATATAAATCCCAAGTGACTCAGAGAATAGAGCTATGATCCCCATCAACGGCGCTAGAAAAAGGTCTTGATATCCCACAAGTATAGGAGATCGCAACAGTTTTCGAGGGTAGAGTATTCAACCCAAATTTATTGATTTGACACAAGGGGAGCCAAAGAATATTCTCGAGTATTAGCAGCTGAGTTGTCAATTCAACCACACCTGAAAGACTTAATATCTGCAGCAAAGTATTTAGTAGCAAAGTAGTACGAAAGTAACGGTAACGATGGCAAAAGTGATAGTAGCAGTTTTGTAGTGATTGTAATAGTAGCAACAAAAAAGTAACTTAGCAAAGATCAATATGTGAAAAGCTCATAGGCAATGGATCAGTGATGGATAATTATGTTGGATGGCATTCATCATGCAACATTTATAACATAGGGTGACATAGAACTAGCTCCAATTCATCAATGTAATGTAGGCATGTATTCCCTATATAGTCATATGTGCTTATGGAAAAGAACTTGCATGCCATCTTTTGTCCTACCCTCCCGTGGCAGCGGGGTCCTAATGGAAACTAAGGGATATGAAGGCCTCCTTTTAATAGAGAGCCGGACCAAAGCATTAACACTTAGTGAATACATGAACTCCTCAAACTACGGTAATCACTGGAAAGAATCCTAGATATTTTCACCCTAGGGCATGCGGATCATAACTCGTAATAGGTGTCTAAAACTTGCAAGATAGGATCAAGAACACATATATATTCATGAAAACATAATAGGTTCATATCTGAAATCATGACACTCGGGCCCTAGTGTGCATAGATCAAGACTGGGATTTGTTACTCCGTGTGACGGAGAGGAATGTGAGCGCCCACTCGGTAATACAACATCACAACAAGCCTAGCAAGCAAAGTGACTAAAGTGATAGCCACGGGATCTTGTATTATGGAATGATACGTCTCCAACGTATCTATAATTTATGAAGTATGCATGCCATGTTTACGATAATTCTATATGATTTTGGTATGATTTTATTAGAACTAACCCGGACTGACGATGTTTTCAGCACAACTACCATGGTCTTGTTTTTTGTGCAGAAATAAAAGTTCTCGGAATGGTCTAAAAATTTAGTATGATTTTTTGTGGGCCAAAAGAGATCCCCAAAGCATTGGAGTTGGGCCAGAAGAGCCACGAGGAGGTCACTGATATCAACTATACAACCTTCTTCTTGTAGACTCGTGTTGGGCCTCCAAGCGCAGAGTTTTGTAGGACAACGGCAATTTTCCCTCAAGTGAATGACCTAAGGTTTATCAATCCGTGGGAGGTGTAGGATGAAGATGGTCTCTCTCAAACAACCCTGCAACCAAATAACAAAGAGTCTCTTGTGTTCCTGACACACCCAATACAATCGTAAATTATGTAGGTGCACTAGTTCGGCGAAGAGATGGTGATACAAGGGCAATATGGATGGTAGATATAGGTTTTTGTAATCTGAAAATCTAAAAATGGCAAGGTAACAAATAGTAAAGAGCGAGAAAAATGTTGTATAAATGCTTGGAAACAAGGCCTAGGGTCCATACTTTCAGTAGTGCAATTTCTCTCAACAATATTGGCATAGTTGAATCATATGTAAATACCTCTCGTGCGACAAAAAGTTCACTCCAAAGTCACAAATAGCGGAGAACTAACGAGGAAATTATTGTAGGGTACGAAACCACCTCAAAGTTATCTTTTCTAATCAATCTTATGATCTATCCCTATAATTCTCACAAACAGCCCTAGAGTTCGTACTAAAATAACACCTTAAGATACACATCAACCAAAACCCTAATGTCACCTAGATACTCCAATGTAACCACAAGTACCCATGGGCTTGATCATACGATATGCATCACACAATTTCAGATTCATCATGTTTAATCCAACACAAATAACTTCAAAGAGTGCCCCAAAGTTTCTACCGAAAAGTCAAGACAAAAACGTGTGCCAACCCCTATGCATAGATTCCCAAGGTCACGGAACCCGCAAGTTGATCGCCAAAACATACATCTAGTGGATCAATAGAACATCCCGTTGTCACCATGGATATCCCATCGCAAGACATACATCAAGTGTTCTCAAATCCTTAAAGACTCTATCTGATAAGAAAACTTCAAAGGAAAAACTCAATTCATCACAAGAATATAGAGGGGGAAACTCCATATGATTCATCTATATAAATAAAGCTCGCGGTACATCTAGATCGTGCCATCTCAAGAAAACGCGAGAGAGATAGATCAAACACATAGCTACTGGTACATACCCTCAGCCCCGAGGGTGAACTACTCCCTCCTCGTCATGGAGACCACCGGGATGATGAAGATGGCCTCCGGTGATAGTTTCCCCCTCTGGCAGGGTGCCAGAATGGGCTCCCGATTGGTTTTTCGTGGCTCTGGAGGCTTGCGGCGGCGGAACTCCCGATCTCGGTTTGTTTCTAGTTTTTTTGGTATTTATAGGAATTTTTGGCGTCGGTCTCGCGTCAAGGGGGTGCTCGAGGAGTCCACAAGCCAGGAGCACCCTCCCGGGGGGTAGGGCGCACCCCCTAGCTTGTGGCCTCCTCGGTCACTTCCTGGCCCATCTCCAGTGCTTCGGGGGTCTCTTTTGATCCATAAAAATCACCATAAATTTTCAGCCCATTTAGAGAACTTTTATTTCTGCACAAAAAATGACACCATGGTAGTTCCGCTGAAAACAGCGTTAGTCCGGGTTAGTTCTAATAAAATTATACCAAAATCATATAAAATTATTGTAAACATGGCATGAATACTTCATAAATTATAGATACGTTGGAGACGTATCAGCATCCCCAAGCTTGATTCCTGCCCTTCCTCGAGTAGGTAAATGATAAAAGAAATAATTTATAAAGTGTGAATGCTAGCAAGTGAACAAGTTTGATCAATGATAATTCCAATCACTTTTTCTAGCATCAATATAAACCATAAACAGTAGCTCATCTCATAAAACTTCTCATGATCAAGTAACAAGCTATTCACATATTAAAGTATAGACCAGAAAGTTTCTTGAAAACTAACAAACCATATTCCTAGTCATCGGACAATAGCAATTCATCTTATTTTCAGGAAGGGTCTATGTAAGAGCTTTGATTTAGCAAATTCCACATACTCAACTATCATATAATCTTCCATGATTGCTAACACTCAAAGCATATTTTTAGAACAAATAGCATTCATCGAACACAAAGGAAGGTGGGGGCTTAATGTTTTGCCTCCCAACTTATTTATCATATAGATAATTGTCAACAATAATAATTCATGATCAAGTATATCTAAATGGCCATATATGCTCGGATCTATCCCCACCACATGATGCTTGCCAAGAAAAAAGGAAAAATATAGGAAGTGGTGAAGATCACCATGACTCTTGCATAAAGGTAAGTACTAGAATATAAAAGATAGGCCCTTCGCAGAGGGAAGCATTGATTTGCAAAGGTTCCAGATCTCGAGCTTTTTAAACAGAGATGAATAATAATTTTGAGCGGTATGCTTTCATTGTCACCATAACAACCGAGAGATCTCGGTATCTTCCATGTGAGATACATTATAGGCAGTTCCCAAACAGAATGGTAAAGTTTTTACTCCCCCTCCACCAATCAATCACACTCCACGGCGAGGCAAATCCACGGGTACCGTCCATACCAACAACATTCCTGGGGGGTATTGTTTAATTATTTGCATATTTTTCTTTGATTTCGGGACTAGGAATCCCTCTTACTAGCCACTTTCTCGTGAATGATAGTGAATCAACACATATCGCGAGAATAACCCACCTAGCATGGAAGATACTAACAACCCCTAGTTACTATATGAGCGATTCGGGCATACAAAACAGAATATTATTTGAAGGTTTAGAGTTTGGCACATGCAAATTTACTTGGAACGGCGGGTAAATACCGCATATAGGTAGGTATGGTGGACTCATATGGAACAACTTTGGGTTTAAGGGTGTTTGGATCCTGTGACGCCCCCATTCTCGACCGTACGCTAAACATACACGCAATGCGTACGACCAAGATTAGGGACTCACTAATCAATATCACAACACAACTCTAGACACAAATTAAGGCATACAAATTCATATTACAAGCTAGGGGCCTCGAGGGCTCAAATACAAAGCTTGACAAAGCAGGAGTCAGCAAAAGCAAATAATATCTTAGTACAGACATAAGTTAAACAAGTTTTGCCTTAAGAAGGCTAGCACAAGCATAACACAGATCGAAAGAGGCGAGGCCTCCTGCTTGGGAACCTCCCATCCTACTGCCGGCCGGGGGCCGCCTCCACGTAGTAGAAGGCTCCTACGATGGTGTAGTAGTCATCTCTAGCATACTCCATCTCCTGGGCTCCATCGTCTGAATGTAGAATCATATCGAGGGGGAAAGAGAAAGCAAAGAAGCGGTGAGTACTCATCCAAAGTACTCGCAAGAATGACATCAGAACTATGCTAAGTATGCATCATTATCAAGGGGAGGGGTTAAATCTGGGCTAACTGCAGAAAGCAAGAATAGGGGGAAGGCCTAATCCTATCGAAGACTAGCATCTTCAGCATCTTGTAGCATTAGAAGAGAGTAGACTGGTAACTCGCACATAGCAATATTTTATTGTAGCAATTTTATTAAGCAACCGTGCCTAGAGATTCTTCTTCGACTCCCTGCGAGGAAGCAATCCTGGAGCCAACATTCATTTCAATTTAAAGCCACAATTTTAGTTGTAGTAGGTCAAGGTACAACTCCAAGTCGTCCTGTTACCGTGGACATGGCTATTCGAATAGATGAATTCATCCCTGCAGGGGTGCACCGCATTTCCAACACGCTTGATCACCTCCGGTCGGACACACTTTTCTAGGTAATGCCTGGCCTCAGGATCCAATACATCATCGCCCCACCTAGGCTCAACGAAGAGGCCAACCCGCCGGTCTAAATCCTAAGCGTGCAGGTTCGTGGGCCCACTTGCCCTTGCACTCCTGCACGATGTGTATGTGGCCGGAAGCAGACCTAGTACACTCAGTCCGAGAGCTGTACCTTCCATCCCAATCCGGCATGCGCCGCTCCATTGCTGACGTAAGAAGAGCTTCGGCTGATACAACGACGTTGAGTACCCATAACTTCTCCGACGTGAAGGTTTGGTGCGTAAAAGGTCAAATGACCAACTCAGATAAAATACCCAACCCATTAGCATTTTATTAATGCGGGGCAAGCGCGACCCATAAAGTGCGTTCCCGTCGCCTCGTCTCGAGGACGTGCGGCAAGGGCCTCTCCTGCCTGTCCACGCCTCAACATCAACGAACCATGGGTACCCCTCAGGGCCGACCCATCACCAACATGTTTTTGTAACCAGGTCATAGTAACAATGTGTATAAAACATCAAGGCGAGAACTAAGGAATCACCCTTAATGGTCCCCGCTTGATGTAGCCGTCAAGGTGGACTTTAGAGGAATCACCCTCGAGGGTCACACACTTGAGGGGTTGCACGACAGAGACATCGCTGGGAATGGTGAAGGAGGAATCACCCTCGATAACCATGACCGACTAGCTGCACTACAGGGCTAGCATCATGAGTACTTCATGTGGTGTCACCCTTGGTAGTTGATAGTAGCACTGCAGAGTCGTACAACTAAGGGGAGTGCGGTGATGTGCGAAGCCTGGCTTGTCGGTCGGTTGACCGAGTCTTTGAGTCTTCGAGTCGTCGAGTCGTTGGGTCTTTGATGAAGAAGCAGGGGCAACTGGGACTAAGGGGGGTCACTAGGGATTCACTAACCAACCTATACTAAGCAGTTGGTATGATTGCAGGCATAGTAGCAGTTTATCAAAAACAGGCTATGCATCAGAATAGGAGCTAACTAATACAGTAGCAAAAATCTAATGCAAGAATAAGAGGGGAGAATGGGCGATATCGGAATGCTCAAGGGGGGGGGTTGCTTGCCTTGCTGCTCTGCCACAAAGGCTTGATCGTCAACAGTGTAGTCATACCCAACAACAGTGTCAGTCTCGGGGTCTATCAAAGAGAAGTGGGGGGAAGAAACCATAAATATAAAGCAGACAAATGCATCACGATGCATGCCATGGCAATATGTAGAGCTAGGTATGCACTAACGTAGTACTACACGTAGCAGACGGGGCGGGAGAATATCTGACGATATTTCCCGGGTCTTTGGGTTTATCGGACAAACGATCCCGAGGGGAAAGTTCCATGTTCATCATGTTATGAGCATGTGACAAAGGAACAGATGGCATAATCATATTCCTGTGATTTTTCTGAGCAACTTTCATGTTCAAAACTTTTCCATCCGAGTTACGTAATATTTATATTAATTTTTAAAGTTCTATTAATATTCTGGAATAAAACGGATTAAATTTAATTCGAAAATAGCATTATGATGTCAGCATGAGGTCAGGATGATGTCAGCAGTCAACAATGTTATTGACTGGTCAAACCTGGCATGTGGGTGATGGGGAACGTTGCATGGGAAACAAAAATTTTCCTACGCACACACAAGATCTATTCATGGTGATGAGCATCTACGAGAGGGAGAGTGGATCTACATACCCTTGTAGATCGCTAAGCGGGAAGCGTTAAGAAACGCGGTTGGTGTAGTCGAACGTCTTCATGATTCAAATCGCCGAGCGTCCCATGATCTCATCATGATTTGTCCCGCGATCCAATCATGATCTGTCCTGCGAACTCATCACGATCCGTCCCGTGATCTCATCATGATCCGTCTCGTGATCTTGATCACGGTTCTTCTGATCTAGCGCCGAACGGATGACACCTCCGCGTTGAGCACACATACAGCTCGATGACGATCTCCGCCTTCTTGATCCAGCAAGAGGGAGCTGAGAGGTAGAAGAGTTCTCCGGCAGTGCGACAGCGCTGTAGCGATGGTGGTGGAGCTATTCCGGCAGGGCTTCGCCTAAGCACTGCAGAAAACCGATCGAGAGGAGAAACTATGCACTAGAGGAGAGGGTAGCACGTGGCAGAAAATCTAGTGGAAAACCCCTAAAACCTCTAGTATATATAAGAGTAAGAGAGGAGGAGGCTTGGCCCTCAATGGGCCATACCTAGGCTTTGGCCGAACCAAGGAGGAGAGGAGGAATCCTCCTCCAATCCTAGTAGGACTAGGACTCCTTCCTTTTTTTTTTTGCCTTTTTTGCCTTTTTCCACCTTTTCTCTTTGGGCTTTTCTCTCCTAGCCGCATGGGCCTTGTGTGGGACTTCCACCAGACCACTAAGGGCTGGTATTCACTCTCCCACAGCCCATGTAGCCTCTTGGGTCGAAATACCCCTCCCGATGGTCTCCCGGTACACTACCGGCACTCTCGGTACACTACCGATGAGCCCGAAACATTTCCGGCGACCAAAATAGGACTTCCTATATATCAATATTTACCTCCGGACCATTCCAAAGCTCCTCATGACATCCGGGATCTCATCCGAGACTCAGAACAACCTTCGGTCACCACCATGCGTAACTCTATACTACCGAAACATCACCGAACCTTAAGTGTGCAGACCCTGCGGGTTCGAGAACTATGTAGACATGACCGAGACACCTCTACGGTCAATAACCAATAGCGGGACCTGGATGCCCATATTGGTTCCTACATATTCTATGAAGATCTTTATCGGTCGAACCTCTATGTCAAGGATTCAGCTAATCCCGTATGATGTTCCTTTTGTTCTTCGGTATGTTACTTGCCCAAGATTCAATCATCGGTATATCCATACCTAGTTTAACCTCGTTACCGGCAAGTCTATTTACTCGTTACGTAATACAAGATCCCGTGACTAACACTTTGTCACATTGCTTGCAAGGCTTATCGTGATGTTGTATTACCGAGTGGGCCCTGAGATACCTCTCCGTCACACGGAGTAACAAATCCCAGTCTTGATCCATGCCAACCCAACAGACACCCTCGGAGATACCTGTAGAGCACCTTTATAGTCACCTAGTTACGTTGCAACATTTGATACACACAAGGCACTCCTCCGGTGTGAGTGAGTTGCATGATCTCATGGTCATAAGAACAAATACTTGACATGTAGAAAACAGTAGCAATAAACTGACATGATCATATGCTACATTTGTAGTTTGAGTCTTGTCCATCACATCATTCTCCTAATGATGTGATCCTGTTATCAAATGACATCTCATGTCCATGACTAGGAAACCATAGCCATCTTTGATCAATGAGCTAGTATATTAGAGGCATACTAGGGACATGGTGTTGACTATGTATCCACACATGTATCTGAGTTTCCGATTAATACAATTATAGCATGGATAATAAACGATTATCATGAACAAGGAAATATGATAATAACCAATTTATTATTGCCTCTAGGGCATATTTCCAACAGTCTCCCACTTGCACTAGAGTCAATAATCTAGTTCACATCACCATGTGATTCGCATTGTTATGAATCTAACACCCAATGAGTTCTGGGGTTCGATCTTGCTTTGCATGTGAGAGAGGTCTGATAATCAATGGGTCTGCGACATTCCGATCCATGTGTACTTTGCAAATCTCTATGTCAAACTGTAAACACTGCTACCACACTCCACTTGGTACTATTCTAAATGGGTGCTCCACTATACGTATCCGGATTGCTACTAGGAGTCATCCGGATTAGTGTTAAAGCTTGCATCGACGTAACCCTTTACGACGAACCATTTATCACCTCCATAATCAAGAAACATTTCCTTAGTCTTTTAGTCACTAAGGATAATATTGACCGCTGTCCAGTGATCCACTCCTGGATCACTCTTGTACCCCTTGACAGACTCATGGCAAGGCACACACAGGTGCGGTACATAGCATGCCATACTATACAGAGCCTATGGCTAAGGCATAGGGGATGACATTCGTCCTTTCTCTTTGTTCTTCCGTTGTCGAGCTTTTAGTCTCACTCAACTTCACACCTTACAAATCAGGCAAGAACTCTTTCTCTGACTGATCCATTTTGAACTCTTTCAAAATCTTGTCAAGGTATGTACTCATTGAAAGTCTCATCAAGCATTTTGATCTATCTCTATAGATCTTGATGCTCAATAATTAGGTAGCATTATCCAGGTCTTCCTTTGAAAATCACTTTTCAAACAACCGTTCATGCTTTCCAAAAATTCTACATTAGTTCCGATCAACAATATGTCATCCACATATACTTATCAGAAATTCTATAGTGCTCCCACTCACTTTATTGTAAATACAAGTTTTTCGTCAACTTTGTATAAACTACAAAACCTTGATCACCTCATCAAAGTGTGTATTCCAACTCCGAGATGCTTGCTCCATCCCTTAGATGGATTGCTGGAGCTCGCTCACCTTTTAGCATCCTTAGGACTGACAAAACCTTCTGGTTGTATCACATACAACTTTTCCTTAAGTAAACTGTTAAGGAAACGATGTTTTTTCATCCATCTGCCAGATTTCATAATTGAAAAATGCAGCAACTGCTAACATAATTCCAACAGACTTTAGCATCGCTACGAGTGAGAAGGTCTCATCGCAGTCAACTCTTTGAACTTGTTGGAAACTTCTTTGAACATTTACCATCACCGTCTGTCTTCATCTCAAAGGTCCATTTTTTCTCGACGACCTGCCGTCCAACAAACAAGTCTACCAAAGTCTATACTTGGTTTTCATACATGGATACTTTCTCGGATTTCATGACCTCTAACCATTTGTCGGAATCCGGGCCCATCATCACTTCTCCATATCTCGTAGGTTCATCATTGTCCAACAACATGACCTCCAAGACAGGGTTGTCGTACCACTCAGGAGCAGTACGCATCCTTGTCGACCTACGAGGTTCGATAGTAACTTAATCCGAAGCTTCATGATCATCATAATTTACTTCCTCCTCAACTGACGTAGGTTCCACAGAAACATCTTTCTGCGCTGCGCTACTCTCTGGTTGAAACAAAGGTTCAACGGTCTCATCAAGTTCTATCTTCCTCCCACTCAATTCTTTTGAGAGAAACTTTTTCTCGGGAAAGGGCCTGTTTTAGCAACAAATACTTTATGCTTGGATCTGAGATAGAAGGTTCACCCAACTGTTCTTAGGGTAATCTACGAAGATGCATTTGTCCGCTTCGGGTTCGAGCTCATTAGGTGAAAACATTTTTCCACACAAGCGTCGCAACCCCAAACATTAAGAAATGACAGCTTAGGTTTCTATCAAACCATAATTCACACGGTGTCATCTCAACGGATTTAGATGGTGCCCTATTTAAAGTGAATGTTGTTGTCTCTAATGCATAACCCCAAAACTATAGTAGCAAAATGATAAGAGACATCATAACATGCACCATATCCAATAGAGCACGACTATGACGTTCGGACACACCATCACACTATGGTGTTCCGGGTGGCATGAGTTGTGAAACAACTTTTCACATTGTCTTAAGTTGTATACCAAACTCGTAACTCAGATATTCACCTCCGCGATCATATCGCAGACATTTTTATCTTCTTGTCACGATGATCTTAAACTTCACTCTGAATTTGCTTGAACTTTTCAAATGATTCAGACTTGTGTTTCATTAAGTAAATATACACTATATCTACTCAAATCATCAGTGAATGTAAGAAAATAACGATATCCACCGCACGCTACAAGACTCATTGGATTGCATACATCAACATGTATCATTTCCAATAAATCACTTGCCCACTCCATCAAACCGGAAAATGGGGTCCTTAGTCATCTTGCCCAAGAGGCATGGTTCGCATGTCTCAACCGATTCGAAATCGAATGAGTCCAAAGATCCATCAGCATGGAGTTTCTTCATGCGATTTATACCAATATGACATTTAGCGGCAGTGCCACAAGTATGTGGTACTATCATTATTAACTTTTTATCTTTTGGCATCAATGTTATGAACATGTGTATTACTACGATCAAGATTCAACAAACCATTCTCACTGGGTGCATGACCATTGAAGGTATTATTCATGTAAACAGAATAACCATTATTCTCTAACTTAAATGAATAACCGTGTTGCAATAAACACGATCTAATCATGTTCATGCTTAACGCAAACACCAAATAACATTTATTTAGGTTTGTTACTAATCTCGAAGGTAGAGAGAGCGTGCGATGTTGATCACATCAACCTTGGAAACATTTCGAACCCACATCATCACCTCACACTTAGCTAGTCTCCGTTTATTCCGTAGCTTTTACTTCGAGTTACTAACATATAGCAACCGAACCGATATCCAATACCCAGGTGCTAATAGGAGTACTAGCAAGGTACACATCAATTACACGTATATCAAATATACTTCTGTCGATGTTGCCAACCTTCTTATCTGCCAAGTATCTAGGGTTGTTCCGCTTCAGCGACCGCTCTCCTCATAATAGAAGCGCTTAGTCTCGGGTTTGGGTTCAACTTTGGGTTGCTTCACTGGAGCAGCAACTGACTTGCCATCCAAGAAGTTTCCCTCCTTTCCCTTGCCCTTCTCGAAACTAGTGGTTTTACTAACCATCAACACTTGATGCTCCTTCTTGATTACCACCTTCGCGGTGTCAAACATCATGAATAGCTCTGGGATTATCATTTCCATCCCTGTCATAATTATAGTTCATCACGAAGTTCTAGTAGCTTAGTGATAGTGACTTAGAGAACTATATCAATCACTATCTTATCCGGAAGATCAACTCCCACTCGATTCAAGTGATTGTAGCACCCAGACAATCTGAGCACATGCTCAACGATTGAGCTATTCTCCTTCATCTTGCTGGCAAAGAATCTTTGTTGGAGATCTCATATCTCACAACACGGGCACGAGACTGAGATCCCAATTTCAGCTCTTAGAACATCTCATATGTTCCATGACGTTCAAAATGTTTTGGAGCCTCAATTCTAAGCCATAATGCATGACGCACTAAACTATCAAGTAGTCATCAGAACGTGCCTATTAGATGTTCACAACATCTACAGACGATGCTAGAGGGAGTGGCGCATCGAGTGGTGCATTAAGGACATAAGCCTTCTGTGCGGCAATGTGGACAATCCTCAGATCATGGATCCAGTCCGCAATATTGCTACCATCATCTTTCAACTCTATTTCTCTAGGAACATAAAAATTCAAGGGAGCTACAGCGTGAGCTTGTAATCTACAACATAATTTGCAAAGACACTACTGACTATGTTCACGATAATGAGTTCAATTAATCATATTACTTAAGAACTCCCACTCAAATTGATATCCCTCTGGTCATTTGAGTGATACATGATCCAAATTCACCAACTCAAGTCCGATCACCATGTGAGTTGAGGTGGTTTCAATGGTGAACATCATCATGTTGATCATAGCTACTATATGACTCATGTTCGACCTTTCGGTCTCTTGTGTTCCGAGGCCATGTCTGTACATGCTAGGCTCGTCAAGTTTAACCCGAGTGTTCTGCATGTGCAACACTGGCTTGCACCCGTTGTATGTGAACGTAGAGTCTATCACACCCGATCATCACATGGTGTCTCGACATGAAGAACTTTCGCAATGATGCACACTCGGGGAGAACACAATTTATCTTGAAATTTAAGTGAGGGATCACCTTATAATGCTACTGTCGTCCTAAGCAAAACAAGGTGCATAAAAGTATTAACATCACATGCAAATAATAAGTGACATGATATGGCCATGAACTTGTGCTTTTGATCTCCATCATGAAAGCACCGGCATTATCTCCATCGTCACCGGCATGACACCATGATCTCCATCATCTTGATATCCATCAACGTGTCGTCATTGGGGTTGTCGCGCCCACCATGCTTCTACTACTATTGCTACCGTTTAGCGATAAAGTAAAGCATTTCATAGCGTTTAATGATTGACATGCAGGTCATACATTAATTAAATATAACCCTATGGCTCCTACCGGTTGCCGTACTCATCGACATGGAAGTCGTGATATTCTATACAAAACATGATCATCTCATACATCATATATATATCATCATGTAATTGGCCATATCACATCACAACATACCCTGCAAAAACAAGTTAGACGTCCTCTAATTGTTGTTGCATGTTTTATGTGGCTGCTACGGGTATCTAGCAAGAACAATTCTCACCTACGCAAAAACCACAACGGTGATACATAAGTTGCTTTTCAACCTTCTCAAGGACCACCTTTGTCGAATCCGATCCAACTAAAGTAGGATAAACATACACCCGCGAGCCATCTTTGTGCAACGAGGTTACACGTCAGTCGATGGAACCGGTCTCTCGTAAGCATACGAGTAAGGTTGGTCCGGGCCACTTCATCCCACAATACCGCTTAACCAAAACACGATCAAGGGAGGAAGCAATCTAAGCATCAACGCCCACAAACTCTTTGTGTTCTACTCGAGATCTCATCTACACATAGACCTAGCTCATGATGCCACTGATGGGGAACGTTGCATGGGAAACAAAAAATTTCCTACGCACACGCAAGATCTATTCATGGTGATGTGCATCTACGAGAGGGAGAGTGGATCTACATACCGTTGTAGATCGCTAAGTGAGAAGCGTTAAGAAACGCGGTTGGTGTAGTCGAACGTCTTCGCGGTCCAAATCGCCGAGCGTCCCGCGATCTCATCACGATCCATCCCGCAATCCAATCATGATCCGTCCCACGAACTCATCACGATCTGTCCCGCGAACTCATCACGATCCATCCCATGATCTCATCATGATCTGTCTCGCGCTCTTGATCATGGTCCTTCCGATCTAGCACCGAACGGACGACACCTCCGCGTTCAACACACGTACAGCTCGATGACGATCTCCGCCTTCTTGATCTAGCAAGAGGGAGCGGAGAGGTAGAAGAGTTCTCCGGCAGTGCGACAGCGCTGCGGCAATGGTGGTGGAGCTATTCCGGCATGGCTTCGCCTAAGCACTACAGAAAACCGATCTAGAGGAGAAACTATGCACTGGAGGAGAGGGTAGCACGTGGCAGAAAATCTAGTGGAAAAATCCGAAAACCTCTAGTATATATAAGAGGAAGAGAGGAGGAGGCTTGGCCCTCAAGGGGACAGCCCTAGGCTTCGGCCAAACCAAGGAGGAGAGGAGGAATCCTCCTCCAATCCTAGTAGGACTAGGACTCCTTCCTTTTTTTCCTTTTTTGCCTTTTTCCACCTTTTCTTTTTGGGCTTTTCTCTCCCAGCCGCATGGGCCTTGTGTGGGACTTTGGGTTTATAGGAGGGAGCGACTATCATTGGGACTATAGGTATATATCAAAGTGCAATCACATGTAATTAACGTAAAGTTGATATATACCTTAAAATCTCAGCGGAAACAGTCAACGGGAGCGGAGTCCCAATAACACCAACGACAGGTTGAGTGGAGACTGTAACCCTGAATCATACTCTTACCCGTCATAGAGCTTATCTGCAACATAAGATGTTGCAGCCGTGTAGGTCAGTACATTGAATGTACTGGCAAGATCACCATAGTAGAGCAGAAGATAAAAACTATTCTATATGCAGTAAGGCTTTGTGGCTCTGTGTCTGAGTTTTTGCATAAAAGCTGATTTTATTTCTTTTCCTACAACAAAGGAATATCAGGAATTTTCACTACAGAGTTACCTAACATGACATGGTTCCGCCAACCGATGTCTTAATGCCCACAAGTATCATAAGTTGCCCACAATTAATAATCGGTCCAGCGTTGAGAGTTCAGAGATAGATCCAAGTCTAGAAGCTCAAATTGTCCGTAACCGGGGACACGGCTAATCGATTAGGTTTAACTCTGCAGAGTGTTGTGTACTTTACCCACAAGATTCGTTCCCTCCTGGTAAGTCCTCGCACTGCCGGGTGTTTGAGAACAGGATGAACGAAACATGGTCTTTCAGAGTGTTTCCCTGACTACTGTCAGTGCCCATCCATTCCTAACGTCGACTACATCTCGTAGCACTGCCCAGCCAGAGTCACAACAAAGATCAACCAAGCCAGAGCCCATAATGACTTGTGGCTACACAGGTAACCTTCCGGGCATGAACTATTTCATCCGTCTCTTTGAGTCAGGGTGAAGCTTTCCGCAAGATGTCATGGCGCTTCTCCATGCATCCCGGCCATCCACTGGTTACTCCAGGGATGCCCAATCAACCATCCTTCACCCAGTAGTGTGTATTGAAAAAAAAATTCTCGAGTCTTGAAGTCTTGAGGTCTTGAAGATGCAGGACTTGAAGATGCCTTCGTGAAGTTGTCGTCTTGACGTAGAGTCCTCCTTCTCACACCACTCACGAACACTCATACCAAACCCCTTCTACTTTAGCATAGAATTAAAATAACTAACGTTCCCGGGGCTTTAGTAGCAAGTGGTGGGTTCCTACCTCATGCATTCTACTCAACTACAAGAATTTCAATAACACTGCTGGAGGGATTTGTTGAATGATGTCACTACATGCAATAAAACATAGGTATGAAATAGATGGTCAAAGTGAACTTGCCTGTACTGTTGATGAAGAATAATACCGCTCTCAGAAATAACTTGATAGACTATTCGTCACTCTTCGATGAAAATCTATAATAATCAAACATTTTATTAATAACCAAACACTTCTAGCAATCAATACTAACAATCAATAGACAACACAAAACTAAAAGCAACAAGGTTGTGATGAAGGAAATACTTAAGACAAAACTCAAAACAACAAAGTTTTATCAACACAACTAAGGTTGGTTTTTCTCTACAAAAGTTCCTATTTTCAAAGGTAACAAAACAAAAACAAAGCAAATATAACAAAAGTATTTTAGTAAATATTTTACTTAGCAAAAAGAATTACTTTTGAAGAACAACTAAAAATTATGAAAACAACACTCTAAACAACATAGGTTTTCTAGCTAATTAACTTAACAACAATTAAAACAATAAAATATTAAAATAACAGAAAACAAAATATATAACAACTAAGTTAACAGAAAATATATTTTATAAAACAAATTATATTTAAAGGTATTTTCAATTAGCAAATCAAACTAGCAATGAAATCAATTTGCAAGTTATGATTTAACTTGAATTGATTCCATGCAACCAAATAATAATAAAATGACCTAAAATAACTTGGTTGAAATAATATTGCTAACTAATAGAAAACAAAGTAGAATTTTTTCAACTAATATAAAAGAAAATAAATTAAAACAATTTAAAACAAAAGAAATAGATGTAAACCTAAAAGGATCTAAAACAGAATCTGTTTTGTTAAAATCACTAATTTAATATATTCTAAAAATTCTCAAATTATACCTACTGTTAAATAAAGTCACTAGTGACAATTAGCAAAAAGAATCAACTAAAAATCTATTTTTAAACTCAAAATATTCAGAAAATAAGATTTGAATCAAATCTGTTTGAATTGAAATTTAAATTATTTAAATATAGTCAAACTTGATATCTACAGAAACTAGATAAAATTTTTGAGAATATGCAGAAATAATCAATTTAAAACAATTAAAAACTGAAAAGATATAAAGAAAACAAAAACAGAACTATTCTGTTTTTATTACAAAACAGAAAAATAGAAAAATCTAACTAACGGATAGGGGTACACGTGGCGCTCTCTGATTGGCTACAGGGGATGCGTGTTCTAGCGATTCGAGCGAATGGCCAAATCCTAACAGAAAATGTTTTGGCGTTTATAATAAAACTTACGTTCTAATCCTGGTCGTTCATCTAGATCGGACGCGGAGAGAAAAGGGGAAGCTCACCGCGGCGGTGGTGGAGTCCGGCGAGAGCTCTGGCGACGTCCGAGGCAGCAAGGTCGACGGGGACGTTGCTTCGGTGGTCCTCCGGCGCGTCTTATGGCACCGGTCGATGCGGGCGAGGACCGCGACAAGGTAGGTGGCGTCAGCGGGGCTTGGGGACGATGGTGTCGACGACGGCGAGCTCGGGAGCGGCGAGGGTCTTCGGGTGGTCGTCCGTGAAGGAGCTCTGGTGGGTGCGGAGCACGGGCGAGTGCACTGGGGGATGCGGGCGAGGGTGGCAGGGTGGTTGGTGGGCTCGGACAACGATGAGGGGGTCGGGGACGAGCACGGGATGTCAAATGGTGCGGCGGCGGCTATGCTCCGGTGAGCAATTGCGGCGAGGGCAGAGGGTTGGGAGGGGGATTAGGGGGGGAAACGGGGTGTGGGGTCTCGGGCTTATATAGCCAGGAGGTCGGGGTGCGAAGAAAGGCAAGGGAAGAGGAGATCACGGTGGCTCCGGTCGGCTCCGACGAAGGAAGAAAGGAGGGGACAGAGGAGGAAGGCGACCACGGGGAAAATTTCGGTCGAGCGGTGGGACCGGTGCGTCAGAGAGAGAGAGGGAGAGGGCGTAGCGTCGGTGGCCGGTTCGAAGGAGGTGGGCCGCGGTTTTAATTAAAACGTTAATTCCTTTCCTTTTCTAATTTCTAGTGAAAGGAAAACTCATTTATGGCATTCAAAACACTTCCAAAAATTGAAATAATATATATCAAATTGACCAGGGGAATAAATGCTATTTAATGAACATTTTTCCATGGCCAAAATAAATAATTTAAAAAAATTTATTTTCAGAAAATGCCTAAAATGGCTTTTAACTCCTTTTGCAAATAATTTTTCAAATAACCCCTTGTGTTTTATGGTTCAAATATTTCACGAAAATAACCCTGGTGTGGAGTGTCATGTTACTCCTCTCAAAAACTTGTCAAGGGTATTTGAATTCTTTCAAATTTAAAATGGAACCAAATATGAAATGAATTCCATATCAGGAAATTTCAAATAGTTTTTTTTTTCAAATTCACTTTTCAAATCTTTTTATATTGAAGAAGTCATGTAATCTTCTCTCACTGATTTGAAATGTAGGAATTTGAATTCCAAAAGCATATGGGAAAGTCATGTCATTCCCTCTCATTCAAAAGTTTTCAAAAAGTTTCAAATTCCACTCAAATTCAATCACTCCAGCAAACAAACACTCATTCTAGTATTTATTATAACATTCCAGAATTTGGGATGTTACAAACCTACCACACTTAAAATGAATCTCGTCCTCAAGATTCTAAGAGGTTAGAAAGAAAAGGTTAGGGTTTGGGGTCTTCTAACAAATCCATTGACCTGGGAGTGTGGGGTCTACCATACTTAAAATGAGAGTTACTGGTCCCTCAAATCATGGCAACCCTGTGGGTGCGTCTTTCTGTTCACATTCTTCATGATAGCTCCTTCGGTGATGCTCTTCCGTTTAAATCAAAAATCTTGTGTTCTCATACCAATTTGTATTTCCTTTGATACTGGGTCTTCTTAACTGTCAGGTCTCGCGTTCATTCTAAGTAACCTATCGATGATCTCATGCTGGTCTACCATTTGTGGTTATCCTGCAGTGAAAATGGGTCTTGGCTTCATTCCTCACCGTAAAAATTCCTACGTGTGACATCAATTGTCATGTACAAGGGGTTTTCATCATACCATTCTAAGGCTTAATCAAAAGCTTCAAAGAACGTCGTCTCTTTACTATGGGTAAGTCGCTCAGATTTACCATTCCGAATAGCAAGAGAATGATAAGAGTAAGTGGTCATGGTGGCCAAGCCATGTCACACTAAAATCATTACCTTGTATAAGGTTTAGTGAATCTCGTATTCTAACACTTGTGCTTCCTCACAAGCGTTGCATAAATTTCTCTTGTGAATGAACGAAGTTCGGATAAATCCATTGATTCTGCAAGCTGAGCAAAAACATCTATCGCCTCCTTCACATCTCTCGGGCTTTCGGATACTCCTAAGGAAACGTTTGCTGATCCAATCACAACTTATTGCTTCATGATCTGTGGGCAACCTTCATGAAACCATGAGATCCATCCTTGATACACATTCTATTCCTTGAATATGTTTTTCCTTTCCATTGGTCTGTTTACCAATAACAGTTTTGGTTCATCATATTCAAAATCCAAGGTATTTTATTTCAGGTGTTGTCATCCACATAGTTGGATATGGTTCCACATTCTCTTCACCTGTAGTCACTTATCCAAACTCCTTAACAGGAATGGTACTTTCATTATTCATTCGTCGATGTGATTACTACCACACTTAAAATGAAATGTACACATGCCTGCATAGACCATATTTTCTCACATCCTTGAAAATGGTCAGAGATCTTTGTTCATAGAGTAACAACTCATATAATTCAACATAGGAGAATCATGACACCATAAATTCCATTAACTCATGAATTTATTACAAACTCTGAGACTTCCGTTACATAACTTCAAAATGATAAGAGGGCTACCTATTACATTTATTACTTCCAAAATTCCAAAACTCAAACTACTCATGTTTAGCCTTCTTCTCCGGGCAGGTATAGGAGTAGTGTCTTGTCTTGTTACACCGATGACAAGTGATGTGGCTCAGATCCTTCCGTGTAGAAAACCACGGAGTCTTCTTCTTATTCTTGGGTTGGGTTCCTTTCCTGATGCTTGGCTCATACCTCTTGCAAAAACAGTGTGGCCTCTCCAAGCTACAATGCAAACATCTGATGCCTCCGCTTACTTGGCCTTTCTTCTTGTCCAGGTTGATCATTTCTTCTATCTCCTGAGGATCATATTGCACTTCTTCTGTCGGGAAGCCTCCCAGACACTCGTTCGGACAATCCTGAGAGATATGTCCTTCCTCTCCACATGAATAACATGACTTGATACTTATGTTTGGGTCTGGTACATCTCCCATCATCATGGGTTCTTCTAACTTATTCCCGAGGGCTTCTTTCATTGCTTCCTTCTGCTGCTTTATGACTTCTTGTACCTTGGGGTATATTTGACATTGTGTCGGATAGTGAGTGGTTCCTTCACACAAGAAACATGTCACCTGCCCAGTTGGGCATTCCTCAGCAGGGTGATTTTCTTCACAATGAGGGCATCCTTCCTTGTGTTCTTCCTGGGTGTGTCCTATCTCTCCACATATCTTGCATGCGCAAATCTTCTTCACATCTTTGCAACGGGGCTTCTGGGTGTTGGTGACAACATGAGACTTTTGCAGAGTCATCTTGAATTCTTCCCAAGTGATTCATGCTTGCCTATCATGGATATCTTCATGCATCTTCCACCAATGTGCAGCACCTTCTGCAAAGTACCGAAGAGCATACTGGACCATCTCGTTCCTTGCAACATGGTTACTCCTTAGGTGATCCTCCATGTCCTGAATCCATTCTTCTGTCTCTAACCGAGTCATCGATCCAGAATACACGAGTCCAGCTTCATTCATCATCTATTGGATTCAAGGTTTTGGAACGAGATACGAGAGAGAGAAAAAGGAGGGGATACGCACAATACAAACAATGGTTTTAAAAATAGATTTTTTTGTGGCTGTCAAAAAAAATACATACAAATGACAGCTCACATATCATCGTATCTAACGTGAGTATGCAACAGGGGTTTGGTCTTCTAGGGGTCATATAAATCTTGTAATTCTTTAGGGTCTTCAAATTCTTCGGGTCTTCACAGTCTTCAACTCGTGTAGCTTAAATTCTTCTAATGCATGGTGAAATCCTCTTTACTTTCAAGTGGCCATCAATTGTTTCAATGTCTTGTCCTTCTCGAAGTGCTCTCAGTTGATCCTTAGTGTGGTCAAAGGGGAAAGGGTATTTTCTAACTATTTGAGGTAAGAGAGATCATTTGATAAAGCTCAAATAAGATGAGAAGTACAGGGTCTTTTGAAAACAAAGTTTTTCGAGAAATCGTTTCCTAAGGGCTTTCCAGTTTCTAGGGTCATGTGTCCTACAGTCAACATGTGCTCTGATACCATTTCTGTAACGACCTGACTCAAAACGAGTCAAGCCTCTGTGTGTTCTGTGCCATCCCTGGATCAGTATGCTGGCACACACAGTACATCAATGTATATATCAAAGTGAAATCACATGTAATTAACGTAAAGTTGATACATACCTTAAAATCTCAGCGGAAACAGTCAACGGGAGTGGAGTCCCAATAGCACCAACGGCAGGTTGAGTGCAGACCGTAACCCTAAATCGTACTCTTACCCGTCGTAGAGCTTATCTACAACATAAGACGTTGCAGCCATGTAGGTCAGTACATTGAATGTATCGGCAAGATCACCATAGTAGAGCAGAAGATAAAAACTATTCTATATGCAGTAAGGCTTTGTGGCTCTGTGTCTGAGTTTTTGCATAAAAGCTGATTTTATTTTTTTTCCTACAACAAAGGAATATCAGGAATTTTCACTACAGAGTTACCTAACATGACATGGTTCCACCAACCGATGTCTTAATGCCCACAAGTATCATAAGTTGCCCACAATTAATTATCGGTCCAGTGTTGAGAGTTCAGAGATAGATCCATGTCTAGAAGCTCAAATTATCCGTAACCGGGGACACGGCTAATCGATTAGGTTTAACTCTGCGGAGTGTTGTGTACTTTACCCACAAGATTCGTTCCCTCCTGGTAAGTCCTCACACTGCCGGGTGTTTGAGAACAGGATGAACGAAACATGGTCTTTCAGAGTGTTTCCCTGACTACTGTCAGTGCCCATCCATTCCTAACGTCGACTACATCTCGTAGCACTGCCCAGCCAGAGTCACAACAAAGATCAACCAAGCCAGAGCCCATAATGACTTGTGGCTACACAGGTAAGCTTCCGGGCATGAAGTATTTCATCTGTCTCTTTGAGTCTGGGTTAAGCTTTCCGTAAGATGTCATGGCGCTTCTCCATGCATCCCGACCATCCACTGGTTAGTCCAGGGATGCCCAATCAACCATCCTTCACCCAGTAGTGTGTATTGAAAACTTGTTTCTCGAGTCTCGAAGTCTTGAGGTCTTGAAGATGAAGGACTTGAAGATGCCTTCATGAAGTTGTCGTCTTGACGTAGAGTCCTCCTTCTCACAGCACTGACGAACACTCATACCAAACCCCGTCTACTTTAGCATAGCATTAAAATAACTAACGTTCTCGGGGCTTTAGTAACAAGTGGTGGGTTCCTACCTCGTGCATTCTACTCAACTACAGGAATTTCAATAACACTACTGGAGGGATTTGTTGAATGATGTCACTACATGCAATAAAACATAGGTATGAAATAGACGGTCAAAGTGAACTTGCCTATACTGTTGATGAAGAATAATATCGCTCTCAGAAATAACTTGATAGACTATTCGTCACTCTCCGATGAAAATCTATAATAAGAAAACATTGTATTCATAAGCAAACACTTCTAGCAATCAATAGTAACAATCAATAGACAACACAAAACTAAAAGCAACAAGGTTGTGATGAAGGAAATACTTAAGACAAAACTCAAAACAACAAAGTTTCATCAACACAACTAAGGTGGTTTTTTCTCTACAAAAGGTCCTATTTTCAAAGGTAACAAAACAAAAACAAAGCAAATATAACAAAATTATTTTATTAAATATTTTACTTAGCAAAAAGAATTACTTTTGAAGAACAACTAAAAATTATGAAAACAACACTCTAAACAACATAGGTTTTCTAGCTAATTAACTTATCAACAATTAAAACAATAAAATATTAAAATAACATAAAACAAAATATATAACAACTAAGTTAACAGAAAATATATTTTATAAAACAAATTTTATTTAAAGGTATTTTCAATTAGCAAATCAAACTAGCAATGAAATTAATTTGCAAGTTATGATTTAACTTGAATTGATTCCATGCAACCAAATAATAATAAAATGACCTAAAATAACTTGGTTGAAATAATGTTTCTAACTAATAGAAAACAAAGTAGAATTTTTTCAACTAATATAAAAGAAAATAAATTAAAACAATTTAAAACAAAAGAAATAGATGTAAACCTAAAAGGATCTAAAACAGAATCTGTTTTGTTAAAATCACTAATTTAAAATACTCTAAGAATTCTCAAATTATGCCTACTGTTAAATAAAGTCACTAGTGACAATTAGCAAAAAGAATCAACTAAAAATCTATTTTTAAACTCAAAATATTCAGAAAGTAAGATTTGAAACAAATCTGTTTGAATTGAAATTTAAATTATTCAAATATAGTCAAACTTGATATCTACAGAAACTAGATAAAATTTGTGACACGATACAAAAAGAATCAATTTAAAAAATTAAAAAATTAAAAGATATAAAGAAAACAAAAACAGGACTATTCTGTTTTTTTAAAACAAAACAGAAAAATAGAAAAATCTAACTAACGGATAGGGGTACACGTGGCGCTCTATGATTGGCTACAGGGGATGCGTGTTCTAGCGATTCGAGCGGACGGCCGACTCCTAATAGAAAAAGTTTCGGCGTTTATAATAAAACCTACGTTCTAATCCTGGCCGTTCATCTAGATCGGACGGGGGAGAGAAAAGGGGAAGCTCACCGCGGCGGTGGTGGAGTCCGGGAAGAGCTCCGGCGATGTACAAGGCGGCGAGGTCGACGGGGACGGCGCTTCGGTGGTCCTCCGGCGCGTCTGATGGCACCGGTCGATGCGGGCGAGGACGGTGACGAGGTAGGTGGTGTCAGCGGGGCTCGGGGACGATGGTGTCGACGACGGCAAGCTCGGGAGCGGCGAGGGTCTTCGGGTGGTCATCCGTGAAGGAGCTTTGGTGGGTGCGGGGCACGGGCAAGTGCACTGAGGGATGCGGGCAAGGGTGGCAGGGTGGTTGGTGGGCTCGGACGACGATGAGGGGGTCCTGGACGAGCACGAGATGTCAAATGGTGCGGCGGCGCCTATGCTCCGGTGAGCGATTGCGGCGAGGGCAGAGGGTTGGGAGGGGGATAAGGGGGGAAACGGGGTGCGGGGTCTCGGGCTTATATAGCCAGGAGGTCAGGGTGCGAAGAAAGGCAAGGGGAGAGGAGATCACGGCAGCTCTGGTCGGCTCCGACGAAGGAAGGAAGGAGGGGACAGAGGAGGGAGGCGACCGCGACGAAAATTTCGGTCGGGCGGTGGGACCGGTGCGTTAGAGAGAGAGGGAGAGGGCGCGGCGTCGGTGGCCGGTTCGAAGGAGGTGGGCCGCGGTTTTAATTGAAACGTTAATTCCTTTCCTTTTCTAATTTCTAGTGAAAGCAAAACTCGTTTATGGCATTCAAAACACTTCCGAAAATTAAAAAAATATATATCAAATTGACCAGGGGCATAAATGCTATTTAATGAACATTTTTCCACGGCCAAAATAAATACTTAAAAAAATTATATTCAGAAAATGCCTAAAATGGCTTTTAACTCCTTTTGCAAATAATTTTTCAAATAACCCCCTGGGTTTTATGGTTCAAATATTTCACAAAAATAACCCTGGTGTGGAGTGTCATGTTACTCCTCTCAAAAACTTTTCAAGGGTATTTGAATTCTTTTAAATTTAAAATGGAACCAAATATGAAATGAATTCCATATCTTGAAATTTCAAATAGCTTTTTTTTCAAATTCACTTTTCAAATCTTTTTATATTGAAGAAGTCATGTCATCTTCTCTCACTGGTTTGAAATGTAGGAATCTGAATTCCAAAAGCATATGGGAAAGTCATGTCATTCCCTCTCATTCAAAAGTTTTCAAAAAGTTTCAAATTCCACTCAAATTTAATCACTCAAGCAAACAAACACTCATTCTAGTATTTATTATAACATTCCAAAATTTGGGATGTTCCATTTTTTATCTCGTTCAATCCTCTCATATCATGGTTTCACCTATGCTCAAAAACTTCATCCACACAAAACTCAAAAAGGAACTCATGAGATATGTTAGTACACATAAGAACAAATCAACACTTCATGTACTGCCAAGACAAGTTGCACAATAATTTTCAAACATTTGTTACTGTATACTATCATTTCCATAATTTATATCAACCAATATAGGCTATGGAAACTATAGGATAAGTAGATAACAAACCTATGACAACAATCTATCCAAACAGAATAGTCTGCAGCAATTTATGAAAACAGTGTACCTATGTAACTCAAAAAATTATGAAAATTTAGGAAGTGCTATAAAATTTATATGAAAACACTGTGTAAAACTTTCAGAAACTTTCCACGTTCCACTAAAATAAGAAAATTCAAACACTACAGAAGAAGTTTCTATTTTTACACCACACTCATCAAAACATGCAATGCAAGCATCCTAAGGCAATTCTTGGAAATTCTTATTAAAAAACTAGATTATAAATAACACCTAACATATAACAACAAAATAAAATGACGCTCCAAGCAAAACTCATATTATGTACAAATAAAAATATAGCTCTGAGTAAGATATACCGATAGTGTTGAAGATGAAAGAGGGGATGCCTTCCGGGGCATCCACAAGCTTAGACGCTTGAGTCTTCCTTGGATATTACCTTGGGGGTTCCTTGTGCATCCCCAATATTAGGTTCTTGTCACTCCTTATTCTCCTCATATTGGTGTCTCACCCAAAACTTGAAAACTTCAATCACACAAAAGTTAACGGAACTTCGTGAGAAGGGTTAGTGTAGTAAAGATAAATCATTCACTTAGGTACTGTCAAGACAAGATTTATAATTATTCCAACATGATACCTATTGTATAACATCATTCCCATAATTTATATTACTCAATATAAGCTATAGGAACACTTGAAACAAGCAAACTATGCATGCAAAATAGAATCTGTCAAAAACAGAACAGTCTGTAAAGATATGAATGATCACCATACTTCCCTGAATCTAACAATTCTTAAAAAATATTTAAAATCAAGAAATTTTCATAAGAATGGTTTTTAAAAATTTCAGAATTTTTTTAAGCTCCAGTAAAATCAGATAATTCATATACTAAACGCAAAACTTTCTGTTTTTGCACAAAATCAAACAAGCAAGTAGCCACACTATCCCAAAGGCTTTACTTGGCACTTTATTGAAATAAAAGACACAAAACATGATTACTACAGTAGCTTAATCATGTTAACACATGAAAACAGAAGTACAAGTGTTTGGTTGTCTCCCAACAAGCGTTTTTCTTTAATGCCTTCTAGCTGGGCATGATGATTGCAATGATGCTCGTATAGAAATAATATTTGAAACATGCAAAAGACATCAGGAATCTCATGACAAGCACATTTAAGTATAAACCACTTCCTATGCATAGGGATTTTGTGATAAAACAAATCATGGGAACAAGAATCAACTTCCTATGCATAGGAAGGCAAAATGAGCACAACTTCAAAACTTTGAACAAATAAAGAGGAAACTAGATATTATTGTAATTCCTACAAGCATATGTTCCTCCCTCATAATAATTTTCAGTAGCATCATGAAGGAATTCCACTATATAACCAGCACATAAAGCATTCTTTTCATGATCTAAATGCATAGAAATTTTACTACTCTCCTCATAAGCAATTTTCTTCTCATTCATAGTAGTGGGAGCAAAATCAACAAAATAACTATCATGAGATACTTGATTGACATAACCACTTTGAATATTAAAATCATGATGACAAGTTTCATGGTTATCATTACTCTTTATAGAATATGTGTCATCGGAATAATCTGTTGGGAGACGTAGTAGTAAATCAAAAAATCCCTACGATCACCAAGATCCATCTATGGAGAAACCAGCAACGAGTAAGGAGAGAGTGCAACTTCATACCTTTGAAGATCGCAAAGCGGAAGCATTACTAGAACGTGGTTGGTGGAGTCGTGCTCGCAGCGATTCAGGTCGAGGTGGATTCCGATCTAAGCACCGAACAATGGTGCCTCCGCGGTCAACACACGTACAGCCCGGTGACGTCTCCTCCTTCTTGATCCAGCTAGGGAGGAGGAGAAGTTGAGCGAGAGCTCTGGAAGCATGACAGCGTGGTGGATGTGGAGCTTGCGGTTCTCCGGCAGAGCTTCGCTAAGCGCTATGGAGGAGGAGGAGCTGTAGGAGGGGGAAGGGTTGCGCCAACGGAAGGGTGTGGCTGCCTTCCCACAACCCCCACTATTTATAGGGGGAAGGGGAGAGGGGGGCGGCCCCCTAGATCCATCTAGAGGGGGGCATCGCCCCCTCGAGGGCATCGCCCCCTAGGGTTTCCAACCCTAGAAAGGGGGGGCCTAGGGTTTCCAACCCTAGAGAGGGGGCATCGGCCCCTAGTTGCCTTGGGCCCTTGGGCGGCAAACCAGCCCACTAATGGGCTGGTTCCCACCCAACTACATCCCATTAGGTCCTCCGGGGCAGGTGGACCCTCGGAACCCCTTCGGTGGTCCCGGTACAATACCGATAAACCTCGAAACCTTTCCGATGACTGAAACTGGACTTCCCATATATAAATCTTCACCTCCGGACCATTCCGAAACTCCTAGTGACGTCCGGGATTTCATCCGGGACTCCGAACATATTTCGGTAACCATATACAATTCCCATTACAACTCTAGCGTCACCGAACCTTAAGTGTGTAGACCCTACGGGTTCGGGAACCATGCAAACATGACCGAGACATCTCTTTGGTAAATAACCAATAGCGGGATCTGGATACCCATATTGGCTCCCACATGTTCCACGATGATCTCATCGGATGAACCACGGTGTTGGGGATTCAATCAATCCCGTATACAATTCCCTTTGTCCATCGGTATGTTACTTGCCCAAGATTTGATCGTCGGTATCCCTATACCTTGTTCAATCTCGTTACCGGCAAGTCTCTTTACTTGTCCCGTAACACATCATGCCATGGCTAACTCCTTAGTCACATTGAGCTCATTATGATGATGTCTTACCGGGTGGGGCCAGAGATACCTCTCCGTTACATGGAGTGACAAATCTCAGTCTCGATTCGTGCCAACCCAACAGATACTTTCGGGGATACCCGCAACATACCTTTATAGCCACCCAGTTACGTTGTGATGTTTGGCACACCCAAAGTATTCCTACGGTATCCGGGAGTTGCACAATCTCCTGGTCTAAGGAAATGATACTTGACGCTAGAAAAGCTTTAGCAGACGAACTACACGATCTTGTGCTATGCTTAGGATTGGGTCTTGTCCATCACATCATTCTCCTAATGATAGGTAATTACTAACGCAATACTACACGTAGCAGACGGGGTGGGAGAATATGTGACGATATTTCCCGGATCTTTGGGTTTATCGGACAAATGACCCCGAGGGGAAAAGTTCCATGTTCATCATGTTATGAGCATGTGACAAAGGAACAGATGGCATAATCAGATTCGTGGGATTTTTCTGAGCAACTTTCATGTTCAAAACTTTTTCATCCGAGTTACAGATTATTTTATATTAATTTTTAAAGTTTTACTAATATTCTGGAATAAAATAGATTAAATTTAAATCGAAAATAGCATTATGGCATCAACATGAGGTCAGGATGACGTTAGCAGTCAACAGTGCTGTTGACTGGTCCCTAGCATGTGGGACCCCCATGTGAGTGACTCAAAATTAATCAAGTGTTAATTTAATCTAAACAGGTTTAATTAACAGGGTGGGGTCCAAGTGTGAGTGAGGTATTAGTGTTTTATTAATCATTTTTAATTAATCTAATTAACCAGATTAGCTAATGATAGGGCTGACCCACATGTCATACACAGGAGGGTTGGGCCCCACCGGTTATTGACTGGTCGAGCCCAGTCAGCATGGTTGACTTGGTCAACAGGTGAACCAGGGACCCAAGGCCCGCAGGTCAGTGACCCTGTAGGTGGCCCCGGACCAGCCACGTCGGCGGCGGCGGTGCTGGATCACCGCAGAAGCTCCGACTAGCACCAGAGAACATGGCGGGGATCGGGTTTCGTGCATAGGGCACCAAATCGGTCGCCGTTTCTTGCTTTCGTGAGCTGAGGTCGCCGCCGTTCCATTCTGGCCATCAGGGCAAGATGGAACGGCCTATGGTGAGCGCTACGTCGATGGTGGCGGAGGTGAGCTTCGGGCAACTATGACAACTAGCGCAGCAGCACGATTTTGAGCGAACTATCGGTACGCAAGCCTACGCTAGGACCAAATGGTCACCGTATGGTTGCCGACGTCGAGCTCAGGAGGAGGAGCATTTGGTCTCCGGTGGAGTCAGGTAATGGAGCACGCAATTGATCGAGATAGATGAGGGGAAGGGACCGGGGACTCACAGGGAACCTACAGGTGAGCTTAGTATGCGCGGGGAGGGCTTGGAGTAGCTGCAAAGGTCGCCGGAGCGCGGCGGAGATCCGAGAAGGAAGATGGACGCGGGCATCGACGCAGAGGCTCCGGGACTCAAACTCATGGTCGGGGAGGAAGAGGTGGTCGCTGGGGTGTTTCTTGGTGCGACGTCAAGGGGCGGGAGGCTCGGTGGCCACGGCTAGCCGGCAGCCATGGCGATGGAGGAGTGCGGGATTGGGCAAGGAAGGAGAGCAGCGACGCAAGGGGAGAGCAAGGGGGAGAGTAGCGATCTAAGTTTCGGGGGCAGGTGAGGTGCCCCGGTGGTGGCCTTATCCTGCCAGGCAACGAGGTTGGATGGCGACGACCGGTCGGCGCCTTGTAGCGACCACTTTGGTCGCTACAGGAAGAAGAAGGGGGTGTGGGCTGTGGTGGCTTGGTGTGGGGGGTGTCTGGCTGGGCGAGTTGGCCCAGCAGCCAGGGGGGTTTCTGTTTATTTTTCATTTTATTTTAGTATTCCTTTCCCTTTATTTTAGCTCTATTCCTTTACAGCAAAAATGTGTGACTTTCTCCAAATAATATCTTGCAATATTCTGCATTGCCACACAAGGTTTGAGCATATTTGGAAATTGTTTGAATTATCCATTTGAATTTAATAGCACTATAAATTACATTTGGGATCTGTTTTGGATGGTGGGGGCCACATCAACATCAAGGTGATGTTGTTTTCCTTAACACCTTTTGTATTTGATTATTCCACAAGTGTGCAACATTTTCCCTAAGCTGTTTGAGGATTTATTTTATCACATCAACCCTTTAGTGATGGAATTTGAAATGAGATATGATTTCCATTTTGACCAGTCACTGTTTAGCAAAAGTATTAGTTAAATCATGGTGATCACTGTAGCTCAATTACAGATATTACTATAGCACAAATCTAGGGCATCACAGATGCACCAGTAGTATTTCTATTTGGTGCGAAAGTTTTGGCTAATATGAGGTGGAATCAAGCACCACATGTTGGAGGATCCATAAGAATATAACTTCTATGCAAATATACGCAACCATAACTCAATACGTTGTCTTCCTTGTACAACTTCAACTAATTTGGTCAAGTTCGAAAATAACTAATGGGTAATCACAATCATAGAAGATGTTCAAGATAGTATATTTATATGTGAAATCTCTCTACTTTCAATATTTTTCATGAATGGTTCAAGTGACCAATGCGGTGTTTGCTAATTTTCAACCTATACTTCTTATATGTAAAGTCATTACTCACCATGGTATAAGCATATAAAACATTACAATTTTAGGTTTATGATATTCAATTCATTCAACCATTTACTCATAGGATATAAGCGAAGCACGAGAGTAAATGACAAAACTACTCCAAAACATATAAGTGAAGATCAATGAGTAGTCAAACAATTAAGTAGCTATGTGAGGACTTTATCCCTCTCTCTCAATAAATATTTTTAGATCTGAGTATTTTATTTAAACATCAAGCAAACAAAAATAGCACTCCAAGAATAGCACACATCATGTGAACGAATTAAAATTTGGGCTCAACACAGGCTAACCGATAATTGTTGATGAAGAGAGATGGGATGCGTAGCATCGCCAAGATTAGATGCTTGAGACTTCTTGAAATATTTACTTGGGGTGCCTTGGTCATCCCCAAGATTGAGCTTTTTTATCTCGTTCAATCCTCTCATATCATGGTTTCACCTATTCTCAAAAACTTCATCCACACAAAACTCAAAAAGGAACTCATGAGATAGGTTAGTACACATAAGAACAAATCAACACTTCATGTACTGCCAAGACAAGTTTCACAATAATTTTCAAACATTGGTTACTGTATACTATCATTTCCACAATTTATATCAACCAATATAGGCAACTATAGGATAAGTAGATAACAAACCTATGACAACAATCTGTCCAAACAGAATAGTCTGTAGCAATTTATGTTAACACATGAAAACAGAAGGTAGAAGTGTTGGGTTCTCCCCCAACAAGCGCTTTTCTTTAATGCCTTCTAGCTAGGCATGATGATTGCAATGATGCTCGTATAGAAATAATATTTGAAACATGCAAAAGATATCATGAATCTCATGAAGAGCACATTTAAGTCTAAACCACTTCCTATGCATAGGGATTTTGTGATAAAACAAATCATGGAAACAAGAATCAACTTGCATAGGAAGGCAAAATGAGCACAACTTCAAAACGTTGAACACATAGAGAGGAAACTAGATATTATTGCAATTCCTACAAGCATATGTTCCTCCCTCATAATAATTTTTAGTAGCATCATGAAGGAATTCCACTATATAACCAGCACATAAAGCATTCTTTTCATGATCTAAATGCATAGAAATTTTACTACTCTCCTCATAAAAAATCTTCTTCTCATTCATAATAGTGGGAGCAAACTCAACAAAATAACTATCATGAGATACTTGATTGACATAACCACTTTGAATATTAAAATCATGATGACAAGTTTCATGGTTTTCATTACTCTTTATAGAATATGTGTCATTGGAATAATCTGTTGGGAGGCGTAGTAGTAAATCAAAAAATTCCTACGATCACCAAGATCCATCTATGGAGAAACCAGCAACGAGTAAGGGGAGAGTGCATCTTCATACCTTCGAAGATCGCAAAGCGGAAGCGTTACTAGAACGTGGTTGGTGGAGTCATACTCGCAGCGATTCAGATCGAGGTGGATCCGATCTAAGCGCCGAACAACGGCGCCTCCGCGTTCAACGCACGTACAACCCGGGGACGTCTCCTCCTTCTTGATCCAGCAAGGGAGGAGGAGAAGTTGAGGGAGAGCTCCGGCAGCATGACGACGTGGTGGCTGTGGAGCTTGCAGTTCTCTGGCAGGGCTGCGCCAACGGAAGGGTGTGGCTGCCCTCCCATCACCCACACTATTTATAGGGGGGAGGGGAGAGGGGCCTGACCCCCTAGATCCATCTAGAGGGGGGGGGCGGCCCCTCGGGGGGCATCGGCCCCCTAGGGTTTCCAACCCTAGAAAGGGGGGGGCGCCCCCCTAGGGTTTCCAACCCTAGAGAGGGGGCATCGCCCCCTAGTCGCCTTGGGCCCTTGGGCAGCGCACCACACCACTAAGGGGCTGGTTCCCACCCAACTACATCCCATTAGGTCCTCTGGGGCAGGTGGACCCTCCCGGTGGACCCCCGGAACCCCTTCGGTGGTCTCGGTACAATACCGATAAACCCCAAAACCTTTCTGGTGACTCAAATTGGACTTCCCGTATATAAATCTTCACCTCCGAAACTCCTCGTGACATCCGGGATCTCATCCGGGACTCCGAACAACTTTCGGTAACCATATACAATTCCCATTACAACTCTAGCGTCACCAAACCTTAAGTGTGTAGACCCTACGGGTTCGGGAACCATGCACACATGACCGAGACACCTCTTTGGTAAATAACCAATAGCGGGATATGGATCCCCATATTGGATCCCACATGTTCCACGATGATATCTTCGGATGAACCACGATGTTGGGGATTCAATCAATCCCGTATACAATTCCCTTTGTCCATCGGTATGTTACTTGCTCGAGATTTGATCGTCGGTATCCCTATACCTTGTTCAATCTCGTTACTGGCAAGTCTCTTTACTTGTTCCGTAACACATCATGCCATGGCTAACTCCTTAGTCACATTGAGCTCATTATGATGATGTCTTACCGAGCAGGCCCAGAGATACCTCTCCGTTACACGGAGTGACAAATCCCAGTCTCGATTCGTGCCAACCCAACAGATACTTTCAGGGATACCCGCAGCATACCTTTATAGCCACCCAGTTACGTTGTGATGTTTGGCACACCCAAAGTATTCCTACGGTATCCAGGAGTTGCACAATCTCCTGGTCTAAGGAAATGATACTTGACATTAGAAAAGCTTTAGCAGACGAACTACACGATCTTGTGGTATGCTTAGGATTGGGTCTTGTCCATCACATCGTTCTCCTAATGATGTGATCCCGTTATCAACGACATCTAATGTCCATGGTCATGAAACCATGACCATCTATTGATCAATGAGCTAGCCAACTAGAGGCTCACTAGGGACATGTTGTGGTCTATGTATTCACACATGTATTACGGTTTCTGGTAAACACAATTATAGCATGAACAATAGACAATTATCATGAACAAGGAAATACAATAATAACCATTTTATTATTGGCTCTAGGGCGTATTTCCAATAGTCTCCCACTTGCACTAGAGTCAATAATCTAGTTACATTGTGATGTATCGAACACCCATCGAGTTCTGGTGTTGATCATGTTTTGCTCGTGAGAGAGGTTTAGTCAACGGATCTGCGACATTTAGATCCGTATGTACTTTACAAATATCTATATCTCCTTCCTGAATGTAATCACGAATGGAGTTGAAGCAGCGCTTGATGTGTCTTGTTTTCTTGTGAAACCTGGGCTCCTTGGCAAGGGCAATAGCTCTAGTTTTGTCACAGAATAGAGTCATTAGTCTCGACGCGTTGGGAATCACTCCTAGGTCGGTGATGAACTCCTTCATCCAGACTCCATCCTTTGCTACTTCCGAAGCAGCTATGTACTCTACTTCACATGTAGATGCCTCCACGATGCTTTGCTTGCTGATGCACCAGCTGACTGCCCCTTCGTTCAAAATATACATGTATCCGGTTTGTGACTTCGAGTCATCCGGATCTATGTCGAAGCTAGCATCGACGTAACCCTTTACGACAAGCTCTTTGGCACCTCCATATACGAGAAACATGTCCTTGGTCCTTTTCAGGTACTTCAGGATATTCTTGACCGCTGTCCAGTGTTTCACTCCGGGATCACTTTGGTACCTCCCTACCAAACTTATGGCAAGGTTCACATCATGTATGGTACACAGCATGACATACACAATAGAGCCTATGGCTAAAGCATAGGGGATGACACTCATCTCTTCTCTATCCTTTGCCGTGGTCGGGCATTGAGTCGTACTCAATCTGACACCCTGCAACACAGGCAAGAACCCCTTCCTGGACTGATCCATATTGAACTTCTTCAATATCTTTTCAAGGTATGTGCTTTGTGAAAGACCTATGAGGCGTCTCGATATATCTCTATAGATCTTGATGCCTAATATGCACGCAGCTTCTCCAAGGTCCTTCATTGAAAAACACTTATTCAAGTAGGCTTTATGCTTTCCAAAAGTTCTATATCAATTCCCATCGACAATATGTCATCCACATATAATATGAGAAATGCTACAAAGCTCCCACTCACTTTCTTGTAAATACAGGGTTCTCCATAAACCTGTATAAATCCAAACGCCTTAATCACCTCATTAAAGTGAATGTTCCAACTCCGAGATGCTTGCAGCAACCCATAGATGGAGCGTTGAAGCTTGCACACTTTGTTAGCATCTTTAGGATTGACAAAACCTTCCGGCTGCATCATATACAGTTCTTCCTTAAGGAAACCATTAAGGAATGCCGTTTTGACGTCCATTTGCCGGATCTCATAATCATAAAATGCGGCAATTGCTAACATGATTCGGGTGGACTTCAACATCGCTATGGGTGAGAAAGTCTCATTGTAGTCAACTCCTTGAACTTGTCGATAACCCTTAGCGACAAGCCGAGCCTTATAGATGGTCACATTACCATCCGCGTCAGTCTTCTTCTTGAAGATCCATTTATTTTCTATGGCTCGCTTATCATCAGGCAAGTCCACCAAAGTCTATACTTTCTTCTCATACATGGATCCTATCTCGGATTTCATGGCCTCAAGCCATTTGTTGGAATCCGGGCCTGCCATCGCTTCTTCATAGTTCGAAGGTTCACCGTTGTCCAACAACATGATCTCCAAGACAGGGTTGTCGTACCACTCTGGTGCGGAACGTGTCCTAGTGGACCTGGGAATAGCAACTTGATCTGAAGTTTCATGATCATCATCATTAACTTCCTCTCCAGCCAGTGCAGGCTCCAGAGAAACAACTTCCCGTGCTGCGCTACTCTCCGGTTCGAGTGGAGGTACAATTACCTAATCAAGTTCTATTTTCCTCCAACTTACTTCTTTCGAGAGAAACTCTTTCTCTAGAAAGGAGCCATTCTTGGCAACAAAGACTTTGCCTTCGGATCCGAGGTAGAAGGTATACCCAACAGTTTATTTGGGGTATCCTATAAAGACACACTTTTCCGCTTTGGGTTCGAGCTTCTCAGGTTGAAGTTTCTTCACATAATCATCGCATCCCCAAACTTTTAGAAACGACAACTTGGGTTTCTTTCCAAACCATAATTCATATGGTGTCGTCTCAACGTACTTTGACGGCGCCCTATTTAAAGTGAATGCGGCAGGCTCTAATGCATATCCCCCAAATGATAGCGGTAAGTCGGTAAGAGACATCATAGATCGCACCATATCCAATAGAGTGCGATTGCGATGTTCAGACACACCATTTCCCTGAGGTGTGCCAGGCGGCGTGAGTTGTGAAACAATTCCACATTTCCTTAGGTGTGTGCCAAACTCGTGACTTAAATATTCTCCGCCATGATCAGATCGTAGGCACTTTATTTTCCTGTCGCGTTGATTCTCTACCTCACTCTGAAACTCCTTGAACCTTTCAAAGATTTTAGACTTGTGTTTCATTAAGTAGACATATCCATATCTGCTCAAGTCCTCAGTGAGGGTGTGAACATAACGGTAGCCAGTACGAGCCTCGACGCTCATTGGACCGCATACATCGATATGTATTATCTCCAACAAGTCAGTTGCTCGCTCCATTGTTCCGGAGAATGGAGTCTTGGTCATCTTGCCCATGAGGCATGGTTCGCACGTGTCAAATGATTCAAAATCAAGAGACTCCAAAATTCCATCAGCATGGAGTTTCTTCATGCGTTTGACACCAATATGACCAAGGCGGCAGTGCCACATGTAAGTGGGACTATCGTTATCAACCTAACATCTTTTAGTACTCACACTATGTACATGTGTAACATCACGTTCGATATTCATCAAAAATAAACCATTGACCAGCAGGGCATAACCATAAAAAATTTCTCTCATATAAATAGAACAACCATTATTCTCAGATTTAAATGAGTAGCCATCTCGCATCAAGCGAGATCCAGATACAATGTTCATGCTCAAAGTTGGTACTAAATAACAATTATTAAGGTTTAAACTAATCCCAAAGGTAGATGTAGAGGCAGCGTGCCGACGGCGAACACATCGACCTTGGAACCATTCCCGACGTGCATCGTCACCTCATCCTTTGCCAGCCTCCGCTTATTCCGCAGCTCCTGCTTGGAGTTACAAATGTGAGCAACTGCACTGGTATCAAATACCCATGAGCTACTGCGAGCACTGGTCAGGTACACATCAATAAAAAGTATATCACATATACCTTTAACGTTGCTGACCTTCTTATCCGTTAAGTACTTGGGGCAGTTCCGCTTCCAGTGACCGGTACCCTTGCAATAAAAGCACTCAGACTCCGGCTTGGGTCCATTCTTGTTCTTCTTCACGGAAACTTGCTTACCAGGCACAGCAACTGCTTTGCCGTCCTACTTGAAGTCCTTCTTACCCTTGCCTTTCTTCAAAGTAGTGGTCTTATTGACCATCAACACTTGATGCTCCTTTTTGATCTCGACCTCCGCTGATTTCAGCATCGAGTACAACTCAGGAATGGACTTCTCCATCCCCTGCATGTTGTAGTTCATCACAAAGCTCTTGTAGCTAGGTGGAAGAGACTAGAGGATTTTGTCAATAACCGAGTCATCCGGATGATTAACTCCCAGCTGAGTCAAGCGGTTGTGCAACCCAGACATTTTGAGTATGTGCTCGCTGACAGAACTATTCTCCTCCATCTTACAACTGAAGAACTTGTCGGAGACATCATATCTCTCGACACGGGCATGAGCTTGGAAAACCAATTTCAGCTCTTGGAATATCGCATATGCTCCGTGTTGCTCAAAACGCTTTTGGAGCCCCGGTTCTAAACTGTAAAGCATGCCTCACTGAACCAGGGAGTAATCATCACAGCGCGACTGCCAGACGTTCATAACGTCCCGAGCCGCTGGGAAAATGGGTGCATCACCTAGCGGTGCATCAAGGACATATAATCTTTTGGAAGCTATGAGGATGATCCTCAAGCCACGGACCCAGTCCGCATAGTTGCTTCCATCATCTTTCAGCTTGGTTTTCTCTAGGAACGCGTTGAAGTTGAGGGTGACATTAGCGTTGGCCATTGGATCTACAATATAGATTTTAAAGACAATTTTAGACTAAGTTCATGATAATTAAGTTCACATAATCAAATTATTTAATGAACTCCCACTTAGATAGACATCTCTCTAGTCATCCAAGTGAAAAATGATCCACGTCAACTAGCCCGTGTCCGATCATCACGTGAGACGGACTAGTCATCCATGGTGAACATCTCCATGTTGATCGTATCTTCTATACGACTCATGTTTGACCTTTCGGTCTTCCGTGTTCCGAGGCCATGTCTGTACATGCTAGGCTCGTCAAGTCAACCTAAGTGTATTGCGTGTGTAAATCTGGCTTACACCCGTTGTATGCGAATGTTAGAACCTATCATACCCGATCATCACGTGGTGCTTCGGAACAACGAACCTTAGCAACGGTGCACAGTTAGGGTGAACACTTTTCCTGAAATTTTAGTGAGAGATCATTTTATTTAGCTATTGTCGTTCTAAGCAAATAAGATGTAAACATAATAAACATCACATGCAATCAATATAGTGACACGATATGGCCAATATCATCTTGCTCCTTTGATCTCCATCTTTGGGGCTTCATGATCATCACTGTCACCGGCACGACACCATGATCTCTATCATTGTGTCTTCATGAAGTTTTCTCGCCAACTATTACTTCTACTACTATGGCTAACGATTAGCAATAAAGTAAAGTAATTACATGGCGTTTATGATTGACACGCAGGTCATACAATAAATTAAGACAACTCCTATGGCTCCTGCCGGTTGTCACACTCATCGACATGCAAGTCGTGAATCCTATTACAAGAACATGATCAATCTCATACATCACAATGCATCACATCACATCCTTTGGCCATATCACATCACAAGGCATATGCTGCAAAAACAAGTTAGACATCCTCTAATTTGTAGTTGCAAGTTTTTATGTGGCTGCTATAGGTTTCTAGCAAGAACGTTTCTTACCTACGCCAAAACCACAGTGTGATATGCCAATTGCTATTTACCCTTCATAAGGACCCTTTTCATCGAATCCGATCTGACTAAGGTGGGAGAGACAGACACCCGCTAGCCACCTTATGCAACAAGTGCATGTCAGGCGGTGGAACCGGTCTCACGTAAGCATACGTGTAAAGTTGGTCTGGGCCGCTTCATCCCACAATACCGCCGAATCAAGATAATACTAGTAACGGTAAGCAAATTAACAAGATCGACGCCCGCAACAACTTGTTTTCTACTCATGCATAGATTCTACGCATAGACCTAGCTCATGATACCACTGTTGGGAGACGTAGTAGTAAATCAAAAAACTTCCTAATCACCAAGATCCATCTATGGAGAAACCAGAAACAAGTAAGGGGAGAGTGCATCTTCATACCTTTGAATATCACAAAGCGGAAGCGTTACTAGAACGCGGTTGGTGGAGTCATACTCGCAGCGATTCAGATCGCGGTGGATTCCGATCTAAGCGCTGAACAACGACGCCTTCGCGTTCAACACACGTATAGCTCGGGGACATCTCCTCCTTCTTGATCCAGCAAGGGAGGAGGATAAGTTGAGGGAGAGCTCCGGTAGCATGACGACATGGTGGTGGTGGAGCTTGCGGTTCTCCGACAGAGCTTCGCTAAGCGCTAAGGAGGAGGAGGAGGAGGAGGTGTAGGAGGGGGAAGGGTTGCGCCAACGGAAGGTTGTGGCTGCCCTCCCACCCCGCACTATTTATAGGGGGAAGGGGAGAGGGGGGCGGCCCCCCTAGATCCATCTAGAGGGGGGGCGGCGACCCCCTAGGGCTTCCAACCCTAGAGAGGGGGGGCATCGCCCCCCGAGGGGCATCTGCCCCTAGTTGGCTTGGGCCCTTGGGGGGCGCACCAGCCCACTAAGGGGCTGGTTCCCACTCAACTACAGCCCATTAGGTCCTCCGGGGCAGGTGGACCCTCCTAGTGTCGGTGGTCCCGGTACAATACCGATAAACCCCGAAACCTTTCCGGTGACTGAAACTGGACTTCCTATATATAAATCTTCACCTCCGGACCATTCCGGAACTCCTCGTGACGTATGAGATCTCATTTGGGACTCCGAAAAACTTCCAGTAACCATATACAATTCCCATTACAACTCTAGCGTCACCAAACCTTAAGTGTGTAGACCCTACGAGTTCAGGAACCATGCAGACATGACCGAGACACCTCTCTGGTCAATAACCAATAGCGGGATATGGATACCCATATTGGATCCCACATGTTCCAAGATGATCTCATCGGATGAACCATGATGTCGGGGATTCAATCAATCACGTATACAATTCCCTTTGTCGATAGGTATGTTACTTGCCCGAGATTCTATCGTCGATATCCCTATAACTTGTTCAATCTCGTTACCGGCAAGTCTCTTTACTCATTCCATAACACATCATCCCATGGCTAACTCCTTAGTCACATTGAGCTCATTATGATGATGTCTTACCGAGTGGGCCCGAAGATACCTCTCCGTCACACGGAGTGACAAATCCTAGTCTCGATTCGTGCCAACCCAACAGATACTTTCGGTGATACTTGTAGCATACCTTTATAGATACCCAGTTACGTTGGGACGTTTGACACAACCAAAGTATTTCTACGGTATCCGGGAGTTGCACAATCTCCTGGTCTAAGGAAATGATACTTGACATTAGAAAAGCTTTAGCAGACGAACTGCATGATCTTGTGCTATGCTTAGGATTGGGTCTTGTCCATCACATCATTCTCCTAATGATGTGATCCCGTTATCAATGACATCCAATGTCCATGGTCATGATACCGTGACCATCTATTGATCAACGAGCTAGCCAACAAGAGGCTCACTAGGGACATGTTGTGGTCTATCTATTCACACATGTATTATGGTTTCCGGTAAACATAATTATAGCATGAACAATAGACAATTATCACGAACAAGGAAATACAATAATAACCATTTTATTATTGCCTCTAGGGCATACTTCCAACATAATCATCATAGCTAGGTGGCATGTCATAATCATAATAGTTTTGCTCATCAAAACATGGGGGACTAAAAATATCTTCTTCATCAAACATAGCATCCCCAAGCTTGTGGCTTTGCATATCATTAACATCATGAATATTCAGAGAATTCATACTAAATTTTTTGAAATCATGCTCATCTCTCAAAGATTTAGTGCCAAACATTTTAATAACTTCTTCTTCTAACACTTGAGCACAATTTTCTTTCCATCATTTTCACGAAGGACATTAAAAAGAAGAAGCATATGAGGCAACCTCAGTTCCATTTTTTGTAGTTTTCTTTTATAAAACCAAACTAATAATAAAACAAGAAACCAAAAGATTCAATTTCAAGATCAAAAGATATACCTTCAAGCACTCACCTCCTCGGCAACGGTGCCAAAAAAGAGCTTGATGTCTACTACACAACCTTCTTCTTGTAGACTCATGTTGGGCCTCCGAGCGTAGAGTTTTGTAGGAGAGCGGAAATTTTCCCTCAAGTGGATGACCTAAGGTTTATCAATTCGTGGGAGGTGTAGGATGAAGATGGTCTCTCTCAAACAACCCTGCAACCAAATAACGAAGAGTCCCTTGTGTCCCCAACACACCCAATGCAATGGTAAATTGTATAGGTGCACTAGTTCGGCAAAGAGATGGTGATACAAGTGCAATATGGATGGTAGATATAGGTTTTTGTAATCTTAAAATATAAAAAACAGAAAGGTAACAATTAGTAAACAACGAGCAAAAAGTTGTATAAATGCTTGGAAACAAGGCCTAGGGTCCATAATTTCACTAGTGCAATTTCTCTCAACAATATTGGCATAGTTGAATCATATGTAAATACCTCTCGTGCAACAAAAAGTTCAGTCCAAAGTCACAAACAACGGAGAACTAACAAAGAAATTATTATAGGGTACGAAACCACCTGAAAGTTATATTGTTGAGAGAACTTGCACTAGTGAAAGTATGGACCCTAGGCCTTGTTTCCAAGCATTTATTACCTTACTGTTTTTATATTTTTAGATTACAAAAACCTATATCTACCATCCATATTGCACTTGTATCACCATCTCTTCGCCGAACTAGTGCACATATACAATTTACCATTGTATTGGGTGTGTTGGGGACACAAGAGACTCTTTGTTATTTCGTTGCAGGGTTGTTTGAGAGAGACCATCTTCAACCTAAGCCTCCCACGGATTGATAAACCTTAGGTCCTCCACTTGAGGGAAAATTGTCGTTATCCTATAAAACTCTGCGCTTGGAGGCCCAACACGAGTCTACAAGAAGAAGGTTGTGTAGTAGACATCAAGCTCTTTTCTAGCGCCGTTGTCGGGGAGGTGAATGCTTGAAGATATATCTTTAGAACTTGCAATTAAATCTTTTAGTTTCTTGTTTTTCACTAGTTTGGTTTTATAAAATAAAACTACAAAAAATGGAATTAAGGTTGCCTCATATGCTTCATCTTTTTAATGTCTTTCGTGAAAATGATGGAAAGGAAAATTGTGGTGAAGTGTTACAAGAAGAAGTTATTAATATGTTTGGCACTAAATATTTGAGTGATGAGCATGATTTCAATATTTTTAGTATGAATTCTCTGAATATTCATGATGCTAATTATACGCAAAGCCACAAGCTTGGGGATGCTATGTTTGACGAAGAAGATATTTTTTGTCCCCCAAGTTTTGATGAGCAAAACTATTATGATTATGACATGCCTCCTATCAATGATGATTATTGTGATGACACGTATGCTATAAAGAGTAATGACAACCATGAAACTTGTCAGCATGATTTTAATATTAAAATTGGTTATGTCAATCAAGTATCTCATGATATTTATTTTGTTGAGTTTGCTCCCACTATTATGCATGAGAAGAAAATTGCTTATGAGGAGAGTAGTAAACTTTCTATGCTTGTAGATCATGAAAATAATGATTTATGTGCTGGTTATATTTTTGAATTTATTCATGATGCTACTGAAAATTATTATGAGTGAGGAACATATGCTTGTAGGTATTGCAATAATATCATGTTTCCTGTCTATGTATTGAAAGTTTCAAAGTCATGCTTGTTTTGCCTTCCTATGCTAGTTGATTCTTGATCCCATAAATTGTCTGCTCAAAAAATCCCTATACATAGGAAGTGAGTTAGACTTAAATGTGCTTGTCATGAGATTCATGAGGCTCTTTTGCATGTTTCAATTATTATTCCTATATGAGCATCATTGAAATCATCATGCCTAGCTAAAAGGCATTAAACAAAAGCTCTTGTTGGGAGACAACCCAACACTTTTACCTTCTGTTTTATGTGTCCACATGATTAAGATATTCTAGTAATCATGTTTTTGTCTTTTATTTCAATAAAGTGCCAAGTAAAGCCATTGGGATAGTGTGGATACTTGCTTGTTTGATTCTGTGAAAAAAATAGAAAGTTTTGCGTCCAGTATATGAATTATATGACTTTACTGGAGCGTCCAAAAATTCTGAAATTTTTACACAACATTTACATGAAAATTCTATGATATTTGATTATTTTCAGAATTTTTAGAGTCAGGGAAGTTTGGTGATCATTCAGATCTTACAGACTGTTCTGTTTTTGTCAGATTCTGTTTTCCATGCATAGTTTGCTTGTTTCAAGTTTTCCTATAGCTTATATTGAGTAATGTAAATTGTGGTAATGATGGAATATAGTAGGTATCATGTGGGAATGATTATGAATCTTTTATTGATAGTACCTAAGTGAATGATTTATATTTACTACACTAACCCTTCTCATGAAGTTCCGTTAAGTTTTGTGTGATTGAAGTTTTCAAGTTTTGGGTGAGACACCGATATGAGGAGAATAAGGAGTGAAAAGAACCTTAGCTTGGGGATGCCCAAGTCACCCCCAAGGTAATATCCATGGAAGACTCAAGCATCTAAGCTTGGGGATGCCCAGGAAGGCCTCCCCTCTTTCGTCTTCAATAGTATCGCTATATCTTACTTGGAGCTATATTTTTATTCGTCACATAATATGAGTTTTGCTTGGAGCATCATTGTATTTTGTTGTTCTCTATTAGGTGCTATTTATAATCTTGTTTTTCTATAAAAATTTCCAAGAATTGCCTTTAGGATGCTTGAATTGCATGTTTGATATGTGCTGGGTAAAAACAGAAACTTCTGTTGTAGTGTTTGAATTTTCATATTTTACTGGAATGTGGAAAGTTTCTTAAATTTTTACATGTTGTTTTAATATAAAGTTTGTAGTATGTCCTAAATGTTAATACTTTGTGAGTTACATAAGTAGACTATTTTCATGAATTGCTACAGACTGTTCTGTTTGGACAGATTGTTGTCATAGTTTTGTTATCTACTTGCCCTATAGTTTCAATAGCCTATATTGGTAAATATAAATTGTGGAAATGATAGTACACATTACCTAATGTTTTAAAATAATTTTGCAACTTGCCTTGGCAGTACATAAAGTGTTGATTTATTCTTATGTGTACTAACCTTTCTCATGAGTTCTTTTTGAGTTTTGTGTGGATGAAGTTTTTGAGAATAGGTGAAACCATGACATGAGAGGATTGTACAAGATACAAAAGCTCAAGATTGGGGATGACCAAGGCACCCCAAGTAAATATTTCAAGAAGTCTCAATCATCGAAGCTTGGGGAGGCTACACATCCCACATCTCTTTGTCAACTATCGGTTAGCCTATGTTGAGCCTAAATTTTAATTCGTTCACATGATGCATTCTATTATTGGAGTGATATTTTTTTGATTGTTGTTTAAATAAAATACTCAGATCTGAAAATCTTTATTGATAGAGAGAGAAAGTCCTCACATAGCTACTTAATTTTTTGACTACTCATTGATCTTCACTTATATGTTTTGGAGTAGTTTTGTCGTTTACTCTCGTGCTTCACTTATATCCTATGAGTAAATGGTTGAATGAATTGAATATCATAAATTTAAAGTTCTATATGTTTTATATGCTTATCCTATGGGGAGTAATGACTTCACATATAAGAAGTATAGGACGTAACATTTATTGAAAGTTAGCAAACACTGCATTGGTCAATTGAACCATTCATGAAAGAATATTGAAGGAAGAGAGATTTCACATATAAATATAATATCTTGGAAATCTTCTATGATTGTGAACACCCATTAATTATTTTCAAACTTGAGAAAATTAGTTGAAGTTGGACAAGGAAGACAACGTAATGAGTTATGCTTGGTATATTTGTATAGAAGTTATATTGTTATGGATCCTCCAACATGTGGTGCTTGGTTCCACCTCATACTAGCCAAAACTTCCGCACCAAGTAGAAATACTACTTGTGCATCCAAACACCCTTAAACCGAAAGTTGTTCCATATGAGTCCACCATACCTACCTATATGCGGTATTTACCTGCCGTTCCAAGTAAATTTGCATGTGTCGAACTCTGAACCTTCAAATAATATTTTTTATGCCCGAATCGCTCATATAGTAACTAAGGGTTGTCAATATCTTCCATGCTAGGTGGGTTATTCTCGCGATATGTGTTGATTCACTATCATTCACGAGAAAGTGGCTGGTAATAGGTATTCCCAGTCCCGTAATATAAAAATGCAAATAATTAAACAAAACTCCCCCAGGAATGTTGTTGGTATGGACGGTACCCGTGGATTCGGCTCGCCGTGGAGTGTGATTGATTGGTGGAGGGGGAGTAATTTTTTTACCATTATGTTTGGGAACCGCCTATAACGTATCTAGCATGAAACAAACCGAGATCTCTCGGTTGTTATGGTGACAATGAAAGAATAACGCTCAAAATTATTATTCATCTCTGTTTTGAAAGCTCGAGCTCTGGCACCTCTGCAAATCAATGCTTCCCTCTGCGAAGGGCCTATCTTTTACTTTCCAGTACTTACCTTTATGCAAGTCATGGTGATCTTCACGACTTCCTATATTTCTCCTTTTTCTCTTAGCAAGCATCATGTGTTGGGGAAAGATCCAAGCATATATGGCCATTCAAATATATTTGATCATCAATTATTATTGTTGACAATTATCTATGTGATAAATAAGTTGGGAGGCAAAACTTTAAGCCCCTATCTTTCCCTGTGTTCGACGGATGCCATTTGCAGTAAAAATATGCTTTGAGTGATATCAATCATGGAAGACTATGATAGTTGAGTATGTGGAATTTGCGAAATCAAAGCTCTTACATAGACCCTTCCTGAAAATTAGATGAATTGCAATTGCTTGGTGACTGAAAGCTTAGGTTGTTAGTCTATACTTTAACATGTGGATAGCTTGTTATTTCATCATGAGAAGTTTTATGAGATGAGCTATTTTTTATGATTTATAATGATGCTAGAAAAAAGGTGATTGGAATTCTCATTGATCAAACTTGTGCACCTGCTAGCATTCACACTTCATAAATTATTTCTTTTATGATTTACCTACTCGAGGACGAGCAGTAACTAAGCTTGGGGATGCTGATACGTCTCCAACGTATCTATAGTTTATGAAGTATTCATGCCATGTTTACAATAATTCTATATGATTTTGGTATAATTTTATTAGAACTAACCCGGACTAACGTTGTTTTCAGTGGAACTACCATGGTGTCATTTTTTGTGCAGAAATAAAAGTTCTCTAAATGGGCTGAAAATTTACGGTGATTTGTGTGGATCAAAAGAGACCCCCGAAGCACCGGAGATGGGCCAGGAAGTGACCGAGGAGGCCACAAGCTAGGGGGTGCGCCCTACCCCCCGGGAGGGTGCTCCTGGCTTGTGTACTCCTCGAGCACCCCCTTGACCTGAGACCGACGCCAAAAATTCCTACAAATACCAAAAAACCCAAAAACAAACCGAGATCGGGAGTTCCGCCGCCGCAAGCCTCCAAAGGCACGAAAAACCTATCGGGAGCCCATTCTGGCACCCTACCGGAGGGGGAAACTATCACCGGAGGCCATCTTCATCATCCCGGCGGTCTCCATGACGAGGAGGGAGTAGTTCACCCTCGGTGCTGAGGGTATGTACCAGTAGCTATGTGTTTGATCTCTCTCTCTCCCGTTTTCTTGAGATGGCACGATCTAGATGTACCGCGAGCTTTATTTATATAGATGAATCATATGGAGTTTCCCCCTCTATATTCTTGTGATGAATTGAGTTTTTCCTTTGAAGTTTTCTTATCAGATTGAGTCTTTTAGGATTTGAGAACACTTGATGTATGTCTTGCGATGGGATATCCATGGTGACGATGGGATGTTCTATTGATCCACTAGATGTATGTTTTGGCGATCAACTTGCGGGTTCCATGAACTTAGGAATCTATGCATAGGGGTGCTGATACGTCTCCGACATATCTATAGTTTATGAAGTATTCATGCCATGTTTACAATAATTCTATATGATTTTGGTATATGATTTTATTAGAACTAACCCGGACTGGCGTTGTTTTTAGCAAAACTACCATGGTGTCATTTTTGTGTAGAAATAAATTTCTCGGAATGGGTTGAAAATTTAGTATGATTTTTTGTGGAACAAAAGAGACCCCTGAAGCATTGGAGCTGGGTCAGAAGAGCCACAAGGAGGTCACAAGCCTGTCACGTGCGGACACCCCCTGGCCGCGCCTAGCAGTCTTGTCACCGCCTCGTGGCCTCCCCTGACGTGAGATAGACGCAAAAAATTCCTATAAATATAGAAACCTCCGAAAAGAAATCTAGATCAGGAGTTTCGCCGCTGCAAGACTCCAGAGCCATGAAAAACCAATCGGGAGCCCGTTCCGACACCCTGCCGGAGGGGGGAACCATCACCAGAGGCCATCTTCATCATCCCGGCGGTCTCCATGACGAGGAGGGAGTAGTTCACCCTTGGGGCTAAGGGTATGTACCAGTAGCTATGTGTTTGATCTCTCTCTCTCTCTCTCTCGTGTTCTTGAGATGGCATGATCTTGATGTACCGTGAGCATTATTGATATAGATGAATCATATGGAGTTTTCCCCTCTCTATATTCTTGTGATGAATTGAGTTTTCCCTTTGAAGTTTTCTTATCAGATTGAGTCTTTAAGGATTTGAGAACACTTGATGTATGTCTTGTGATGGGATATCCGTGGTGAAAATGGGATGTTCTATTGATCCACTTGATGTATGATTTGGTGATCAACTTGCGGGTTCTGTGACCTTGGGAACCTATTGTTGGGAGACGTAGTAGTAAATCAAAAAATTTCCTACGATCACCAAGATCTATCTATGGAGAAACCAGCAATGAGTGGGGAGAGATTGCATCTTCAAACCTTTGAAGATCGCTAAGCGGAAGCGTTACAAGAACGCGCTTGGTGGAGTCGTACTCGTAGAGATTCAGATCGCGGTGGACTCCGATCTTAGCGCCAAACAAGGGTGCCTCTGCGTTCAACACACGTGCAGCCCAATGATGTCTCCTACGCCTTGATCCAGCAAGGAGGAAGAAGAGGTTGAGGGAGAGCTCCAGCAGCACGACGGCGTGGTGACGGTGGAGCTGCGTGGTCTCCTGCAGGGCTTCGCCAAGCACTACGGAGAACGAGGAGAGGGAGGAGTAGGGCTGCACCGAGAGAGGAAGAAACGTGTTCTGGCCATCAGCCAGAGAGGGGAGAGGGGGAGGGTGCAGCCCTAATGGGCCTTAGGCCCATATGGGTCTAGGGTTTCCCCTCCCTCCCACCTTTCCCGCGCCTTGGGCCAGGGTGGAGGGCGCACCAGCCCACTCTGGGGCTGGTCCCTTCCACTCTCGGCCCACGCAGCCCTCTGGGGCTGGTGGCCCCACCTGGTGGACCCCCGGAACCCTTCCGGTGGTCCCGCTATGTTACCGGTAATTCCTGAAACACTTCCGGTGGCCAAATCCTCACTTCCTATATATCAATCTTTGTCTCCGGACCATTCTAGAACTCCTCGTGACGTCCGGGATCTCATCCGGGACTCCGAACAACCTTCAGTAACCATGTACACTATTTCCCTATAACCCTAGCATCATCGAACCTTAAGTGTGTAGACCCGACGGGATCGGGAGACACGTAGACAAGACCGAGACACCTCTCCGGTCAATAACCAACAGCAAGATCTGGATACCCATGTTGGCTCCCACATGCTCCACGATGATCTCATCGGATGAACCACAATGTCGGGGATTCAATCAATCATGTATTCAATTCTCTTTGTCTATCGGTATGATACTTGCCCAAGATTCGATCGTCGGTATCCCTATACCTTGTTCAATCTCGTTATCGGCAAGTCTCATTACTCGTTCTGTAACACATCATCCCGTGGCTAACTCCTTAGTCACATTGAGCTCATTACGATGATGTCTTACCGAGTGGGCCTAGAGATACCTCTTCGTCATACGGAGTGACAAATCCCAGTCTCGATTCGTGCCAACCCAATAGACACTTTCGGAAATACCCGTAGTGCACCTTTATAGCCACCCAGTTACGTTGTGACATTTGGCACACCAAAGCATTCCTACGGTATTCGGGAGTTGCACAATCTCATGGTCTAAGGAAACGATACTTGACATTGGAAAAGCTTTAGCAGAAGGACTACAAGATCTTGATCCATGCTTAGGATTGGGTCTTGTCCATCACATCATTCTCCTAATGATGTGATCCCATTATCAACGACATCCAATGTCCATGGCCATGAAACCGTGACCATCTATTGATCAACGAGCTAGCCAACTAGAGGCTCACTAGGGACATGTTGTGGTCTATGTATTCACACATGTATTACGGTTTCCGGTTAACACAATTATAGCATGAACAATAGACAATTATCATGAACAAGGAAATACAATAATAACCATTTTATTATTGCCTCTAGGGCATGTTTCCAACATCTATGCATAGGGGTTGGCACATATTTTTGTCTTGACTTTCCGGTAGAAACTTTGGGGCACTCTTTGAAGTTCTTTGTGTTGAATTGAATATGATGAATCCGAAATTATGTGATGCACATCGTAAAATCAATCCCATGGGTACTTGTGGTGACATTGGCGTATCTAGGTGACATTCGGGTTTTGGTTGATGTGTATCGTAAGGTGTTATTTTAGTATGAACTCTAGGGCTGTCCGTGACACTTATAGGGATAGCTCATAAGATTGATCCGAAAAGATAACTTTGAGGTGGTTTTGTACCCTACAATAATTTGTTCGTTAGTTCTCCATTATTTGTGACTTTGGAGTTAACTCTTTGTCGCACGAGAGGTACTTACATATGATTCAACTATGTCAATATTGTTGAGAGAAGTTGCACTAGTGAAAGTATGAACCCTAGGCCTTGTTTCCAAGCATTGCAATACCGTTTGTGCTCACTTTTATCATTAGTTACCTTGCTGTTTTTATATTTTCAGATTTAAAAAACCTATATCTACCATCCATATTGCACTTGTATCACCATCTCTTCGCCGAACTAGTGCACCTATACAATTTACCATTGTATTGGGTATGTTGGGGACACAAGAGACTCTTTGTGATTGGGTTGCAAGGGTGTTCGAGAGAGACCATCTTCAACCTACGCCTCCCACGGATTGATAAACCTTAGGTCATCCACTCGAAGGAAAATTGCTGCAGTCCTACAAAACTTTGTACTTGGAGGCCCAACATGAGTCTACAAGAAGAAGGTTGTGTAGTAGACATCACCGAACAAGTAAAGAGACTTGCCGGTAACGAGATTGAACTAGGTATACAGATACTGACGATAGAATCTCGAGCAAGTAACATACCGAAGAACAAAGGGAACAACATACGGGATTAACTGAATCCTTGACATTAAGGTTCAACCGATAAATATCTTCATAGAGTATGTAGGAACCAATATGGGCATCCAGGTCCCACTATTGGTTATTGATCGCAAAAGTGTCTCGGTCATGTCTACATAGTTCTCGAACCCATAGGGTGTGCACACTTAACGTTTAGTGATGTTTCTGTAGTATTGAGTTATTGTGGGGACCCCGACTCATAAGTCGTGATCACCGAATGCACGTGTATAGTGATCCCAGAGATCAATGCTCACTGAACACACAGAAGCCGAATAACAAGAGTCTTACATCCACACTTAACATCTTACACAAATAATGACCTCAAAGGTCTTGGTCTTATATAGATAGGGCCACACGGGCCAAACACTTAAACTAGAACGAGCAGCGGAAATCTTGGTCGAAAGCATGAACCCATGCCATCTGCCTTAACCTATAGGCATTCTGACTGGGAAGCGTCCTAGTTCGCATGTTCGTCTCCAATGAACTCTTCAACATACTCCTAGTTCTGACTTTGAATGTACTCACAAGCAACCCAAGTTGTGGAACAAGGTAATAATGATGCATGATATAGCACTAAGTAGGTGATATTGCGGAAAGCTAATTTGAATGCAAATGTCATAATCAAGTAACTAGTGATCATGCATCAACAATTAGCAGATATCCATATAAACAAGTTACAGATATCAATATAAGCTAGGGGTTGAACACCTCGTATTCATTCATCATGCTAAGTCATCGGACTTAGATCACTTCCAAGCTAGTCATCAGACTTAACTCAAGTACCATCTTTGTCTCCAACACACCCACACACATCAGTTTGAAAACACTTGGACATAGCACAAGAGCGGTCATCCAACTGTCCTTGACCGTGGACACGGCTATTCGAATAGTTTTACACTCTGCAGAGGTTGCACACTTTACCCACAATACTCGGGGAACTTCCGTGTCATCCACGACTCGCGATATTTAACATATCCGAGGTAAGCACCCGAACAATGCCTTTCCCATGGTGATACTAAATAAAGAGTCCACTCGTTGGTGCCATCCCTCATGATATACATCACTCGTATCATCCATGAGGGCACGCAACGGTGTGCCCGGTGCCTGTAAAGACAGCGCATGACCTTCCACTCAGGGACGACCCCGTCTCAAGAGTGACCACTTCACTCTTGCCGCTAGTAATGCGAGCTCCTTGCTAGCATCAACCATAGTAATCAACAAAGCCCTATCCCATAAGGGGTATCGTGGTCGTACATGTAAGGTTGGAATAACAGTCGCAACTTACACTAATCCATTTTCGAAAACAACAACACTCACTTGTCCCGGTACACCACTTCTTTCTCAAGTGGTCACCCATCTCATCATCATCGCCCTCGGGCATTAGTGGCACCTGACGGGTTTTTTGAAAAATCTTTGAAATCATTTCCTTACTTACCATCACTATGCATAAGTCCCATCCCATTTGCGTAGCATCTATTAGCAACCTAACTACTCCCACCTGCATAACCCTCATAAGGTGGTAGGGTCATGCACGATGCAAGTGTCAATGGAACGTATCGGAGGCATCCCACCGAAAGGGGAACACCACATCACATGATCAATTATGATGAAGGTAAAGTGCTATATGACATGCAATAAAAATGGTTTCTCATCATGGTTAAAGGGCTGCTTGCCTGGCTCAACAAAGTCTCCAGGGTCTTCGAAGTCTTCGGGTCCAACTTCTTCGTCAACCGCGCAATCTATCGTCGCGAAATAAAGCGATAAAAATAAGCAATCACACAAAACAGGGCACTCAATCTACTACCAAAAATGTTCACCTACTCTGATAAATACTAAATGTCATACTAAAAATACTCTCCTAGGGTTTTGTTGTGAAAAAGATTTTGGAAATAAAACAACAGAGGCAAAAAGGTGCCTATATATAGGTTTTAAAATAAAACAGTACTAAAATGTTTTTCAAACATTTTTACAACTGGCACTATTACATTCTAGGGATTATTTTATGAATTTAGGTAGAAGAAATATTGTCATAGGAATTAGTTTGGGTTCTGTGGGATTTTTGCAAAGTCCACAGAAAACAGAAAAAGAAAAAGTAAGAAAAAGGCCACTGGGACCTAGGCCAGAGGCGGCGAGAGGCTGGGCTGGCCCAGCTGGCCAGCTAGCCGGCCTCGTGCGCGGTCATGTTCAAACCTAACGCGTGGGGCCTGATCGTCAGCGACACGAGGGGGAAGAGAGAGCGCGGGAGGGAGGAGGAGAGGCCGATAGGTGGGACCCACCTGTCGAGTCCTTCTCCCACCTCGGAACAGGGAGGGGGGAGAACTCACCGGCGGCGAGGGAAGGTGCGGCAAGGGGATCTGGAGGTGGGAATGGGCTCGGCGTCGACCCGCTGGTCCTCTTGAGGTGGAAGGGTGGCCAGAGTCGCCGGTGGGGAGATGGCCACGACGGAGGAGGTTCGGGAGGGGGTTGGAGCCGGCGTCTCCTGCCTCAAAATGAGTGGGGGAGAGGGGGAAACGAGCCAGGGGTGAGCTGCGGGCTCAAAGGAGGAGAGGAGAGCGCCGGAGCGGGCCTGTGTCCCGAGATCGACGGAGCTCCGCCGCGGCGGCGCCTTGGTCGATCTTGAGCACTGGTGCTCAGGGGGCTCCAAAGGGGGCTCGGGTCGGTCTATGGAGGATGAGAGGGGTCCAGAGGAGGGGAGAGAGAGCTCGGGGAGGGCCTTAAATAGGCGGCCCTCGGTCCACCGTCGGGTGCACCCGCGAGCTCGTGGTCGGGGCCAGAGGCCATGGGATAGAGAGGGGGCGAGTCAGGGGCGCTCCTGGGATTGGTCTAGGACGGGGGGGAAGGAGAGAGAGGCAGGGGAGCACGTGCGTGCGAGCCCCGCGGTTGGCTGGCTCGGGCAGCCGCGGCGCATGCGAGGAAGGCTAGAGGAGGGGAAGAGAGGAGGGCCCCGACATGGTGGTGTGGCGCGAACGCTGAGGCCGACCATCTGGCGAGAGGATGGAGCCCGAGGTGGTCGGGGCCATGCAGTGGCCAACGGCTACAGTGTTTGTCGACACTGTAGCACACTCCAGAGCGTGCGTTTGGCATGCCACGACATGCCAACGGCGTCTTCTGCATGGCCTCTCATGCCTAGGGGATCTAGTGGGAGCTTACAATGAAGAATAGGCCTTGGATGCTCTGGGATGCCTTAGGAGAGAAGGAAGGCTGGGAGAAAGGGAGAAACACTACTATCCAGAGGGGTAAAATGAGGGTTTTACCCCTCTTACCCATGGAGTCTTGGCCAGGAAGAATCACTGGAGGTAGCCAGTAACCCAGAGGGGTTGTGGTAAGAAGCTGGGGGCAAGGGTAAAAGGGAATGTGGAGAAAAAGCTGGTTTTACAAAATCACCAGAAGGTGTTTGATGGAGTTTTGGGCAAGAAGATGTTTCCAACTTACTGAGATATTTACCAGGGTCAAAGGCTAGGTAGAAATGAGGGGATTCACCAAGTTTGAGCTCAAGAGGAAAAAGTTGACAATGGAGATTTGATGAACCCTAAAAATTGGCAGAATCAGATTTCTGTAGATCCAATGATGCCAGGATTTTACCCTTGAGGCACCACTTAGTGTATCATCACTATTTGTCCATTAGAGCATGCCCACAAAGTTTGAGGCCAAGGGGAGACACTTCACAATGTAAAGTTTCTCAAATTTGATTCTGGACAGGAATGGTTTTGGGATGGTTTGATGAACCAAACCAACTTGGATTGAGATGAAACTTTGCAAGATCATGACCTATGATAGTGTTGACTTGGTGGAATTTTCCTGGAATTTATTGGGAATATGTCTAATATAAGTATTCCAAAAGCTTGATTTGAGCAGAAAAGGTTTTGAGGGGTTTTGCCTATGATCTGATCATGCCCTTGAGTTGAAACTCATATATATGGAAAATATATGTCCACTGAGTTTCTCTAAATTTTCTCAAATATTTTCAAAGCATTTAAATAATTTTTCCCTTGGAAAAACCATTTCTGGCCTTAAAAAAGCCTTTCAACAAAATATGAAAATAATCTTTAAAAAAATATTTGGTGGTTTTGGGAAGTCATATATATAGTAGGTTTGAAATAAAGCCTTTGGGAAAGAAGGGTCCACATGGTTTGAGGACTTGCAGTGCAAAACCTCATTTCAGGGGGTTTTGGAAACTTAAATCAAATAAATCATTTTTAGTTAAAGCAATATTTGATAAAAAATAGTTTTTGGCACTATTCACATGGCATGATCATTGGGCAAGGGGTTTGGGACACGGAAGATGAATATGAAGTGGAATAGAATCTAGTAGTGCCATAAAACACAATCAACAAGCAAGCAAACAACATAGCAAGCAAGCACAAGCACATAGAAAAAGTTTTAGTTGGCTCCAAACTTTATAAACCCAAACATAACAATGTGCTACAAACATAGGGTGTGACAGTTATGAATTGTGGTGACCGAAGGTTGTTTGGAGTTCCAAATGAGATCTCAGACGTCACGAGGAGCTCCGGAATGGTCCGGAGGTATAGAATGATATGTAGGAAGTCCCGTTTTGGTCACTAGAAAAGTTTCGGGTATTTCCAGCAGTGTACCGGGGGTGCCGGGAGTTCATCAGGAGGGGCCACACATGCCGGGAGGCCACATGGGCCTTAGGAGTGGCGCACCAGCCATTAGTGGCTGGGCAAGCCATCCCCTAAGGGCCCATGCGGCTAGGGTTGGAATAAAGGAAAAAACTAAGTGGGGAAGGATTCCAAGTAGGATTGGAATCCTACTTGGAGTAGAATTGGAGATGGACTCCTCCACCTCCTCCATCGGGCCGACTCCTAGGGGAAACCCTAGGGGCTCCGACCCCTCCCCTCCCTCCTATATATATATTGGAGGGGAGAGAGGGCAACCTCACCCAACCCTAAGCCACGGTGCATCCCTCTCTCCCCAGTAGATCGTGTCCGTCTAGATTTGGCGGTGCTTAGGGGAAGCCCTGCCGGAATAGTTCCACCACCACCATCGCCATGCCGTCATGCTGCCGGAGAACTCCTCCACCCCTCTGCTCCCTCTTTCTGGATCAAGAAGGCGGAGATCTTCATCGAGTTGTATGTGTGCTGAACGTGGAGGTGCCGTCCATTTGACGGATCATGATCGGATCGCGGAACGGCTAGCGATTTGGGTCGCGAAGACGTTTGACTACATCAACTGCATTTCTTAACGCTTCCCGCTTAGCGATCTACAAGGGTACTTAGATCCACTCTCCCTATCATAGATGCTCATCACCATGGATAGATCTTGTGTGTGCGTAGGAATTTTTTTGTTTCCCATGCAACGTTCCCCAACAGTGGCATCATGAGCTAGGTCTATGCGTAGATGAGATCACAAGTAGAACACAAAGGAGTTTGTGGGTGTTGATGCTCAGATTGCTTCCTCCCTTGGTCTTTTCTTGATTCAGCGGTATTGCGGGATGAAGCGGCACGGACCAACCTTATTCGTATGCTTACAAGAGACCGGTTCCATCGACTGACATGTGACTTTGTTGCATAAGGATGGCTGGCGGGTGTCTGTCTCTCCTAGTCTAGTTGGATCGGATTCGACAAAGGCGGTCTTGAGAAGGTTGAATAGCAATTTCTGTATCAGCGTTGTGGTTTTTGCGTAGGTAAGAATCATTCTTCCTAGATACCCATAGCACCCACGTGAAACATTCAACAACAATTAGAGGACGTCTAACTTGTTTTGGCAAGGTATGTTGTGATGTGATATGGCCAATTACATGATGAGATATATGTGATGTATGCGATGATCATGTTTTGTATAGAATATCACGACTTGCAGGTCGATGAGTACGGCAACCGGTGGGATCCATAGGGTTGTATTTAATTTATTTTTGCCATTTTTGCTTTACTTTATCGCTATGAGTTAGCAATAGTCGTAGAAGCAACAGTTGGCGCGACAACCTCATGCCGACACGTTGATGGAGATCAAGATGATGGAGATCATGCCGGTGCTTTGGAGATGGAGATCAAAAGCACAAGTTCATGGCCATATCATGTCACTTATGATTTGCATGTGATGTTAATCCTTTTATGCATCTTATTTTGCTTAAGAAGACGGTAGCATTATAAGGTGATCCCTCACTAAAATTTCAAGATAAAATCGTGTTCTCCCCGAGTGTGCACCGTTGCAAAAGTTCGTCGTTTTGAGACACCACGTGATGATCGCGTGTGATAGAATCTACGTTCACATACAACGGGTGCAAGCCAGTGTTGCATGTGCAGAACACTCGGGTTATACTTGACGAGCCTAGCATGTACATACATGGTCTCGAAACACAAGAGACCGAAAGGTCTAACATGAGTCATATAGTAGGTATGATCAACATCATGATGTTCACTATTGAAACCACCTCAACTCACGTGATGATCGGACTTGGGTTGGTGAATTTGGATCATGTACCACTCGGATGACTGGAGGGATGTCAATTTGAGTGTTTTTTAAGTAATATGATTAAATAAACTCATTATCTTGAACAATAGTCTTAGAAACCTTTGCAAATTTATGTTGTAGATCAATGGCTCGCATAGTAGTTCCCTGAATTTTAATGAGTTCCTATAGAAAGCCAAGTTGAAAGATGAGGAAGTAAGTTTGTAGATTGGGCTCGTAATCTAAGGGTTATCCTCACGGCTTCCCAAAAGGCTTATGTCCTTGATGCACCGCTCGGTGAAGCACCCGCTCCAGTGTTGTCTGAAGACGTTGTGAACGCCTAGGAGGCACGTTCTGGAGATTACTCAATAGTTCAATGTGCAATGTTGTATGACTTAGAACCAGGACTTCAAAGACGTTTTGAACATCATGGATCATATGAGATGTTCCAGGAGTTGAAGTTTATCTTTGAGAAGAATGCCCGGATCGAGAGGTATGAGACCTCCCATAAGTTCTATGCTTGCAAGATGGAGGAGAATAGGTGTGTCAGTGAACATATACTCAGAATGTCTGGGTATTCGAACCGTCTGGCTGAGTTAGGGATGCCCCTTCTGCCGGAGGCTATCACTAATAGAGTTCTTCAATCATTGCCACCTAGCCACAAGAGCTTCGAGATGAACTATAACATGCAAGGGATGAACAAGTCAGTTGCCGAGCTGTTTGCGATGTTGAAAGTCGCTGAGTTTGAAATCCAGAAGGAGCATCAAGTGTTGATGGTCAATAAAACCACTAGTTTCAAGAAGAATGGCAAGGGCAAGAAGGTTAACTCCAAGAAGAGTGGCAAAGCAGTTGCCCCTCCCGTGAAGAAACCCAAGGCTGGACCCAAGCCAGAAACTGAGTGCTTTCATTGCAAGGGAACTTGTCACTAGAAGTGTAACTTCCCCAAGTATCTCGCCGACAAGAAGGCGGCCAACACCAAATGAGGTATATACGATATACATGTTACTGATGTGTACCTTACCAACTCTCACTGTAGTGCCTGGGTATTTGATACCGGTTCGGTTGCTCACATTTGCAACTCCAAATAGGAGCTACGGAATAGACGAAGGCTAGCAAAGGACGAAGTGTTAATGTGCGTGGGAATGGTTCCAAGGTTGTTGTGATTGCCGTCGACACGCTCGCTCTTCGATTACCATCGGGATTAGTGATGAACCTGAATAATTGTTATTTAGTGCTTGCGTTAAGCATGAACATTATATCTGGATCTTTTTTTATTGCGAGACAGTTACTCATTTAAATCAGTGAATAATGGTTGTTCTATTTATACGAGTTATATCTTTTATGGTCATGCACCCAATGTGAGGGGTTTATTCTTATTGAATCTTGATAGTGATGATACACTTTTTAATTACATTGATGCCAAAAGATGTAGTTGATAATGATAGTACCACTTTCTTATGGCACTTCCACTTAGGTCATACTGGTGTAAAAAACATGAAGAAGCTCCATGCTAATGGAATTTGGAGTCACTTGATTTTGAATCACTTGACACATGTGAACCGTGCCTCACGGGCAAGATGACTAAAACCCCGTTCTCTGGAACAATGGAACAGGCAAGTGACTTGTTGGAAATCATAAATACTGATGTGTGCGGTCCAATGAGCATTGGGGCATGCGGTGGATATCATTACTTTCTCACCTTCACCGATGACTTAAGTAGATATGGGTACATTTACTTAATGAAACACAAGTCTAAAATGTTTGAAAAGTTCAAGCAATTTTAGAGTGAAGTTGAGATTCATTGTAACAACAAGATTAAATTCCAATGATCTGATCGAGGAGGATAATATCTGAGTTACGAGTTTGGCAGTCACTTAAGACAGTGTGCAATTGTTTCACAATTTACACCGCCTAGAACGCCACAGCGTAATGGTGTGTCCAAATATCGTAACCGAACCTTATTGGATATGGTGCGTTCTATGATGTCTCTTACCGATTTGCCACTATCGTTTTGGGGTTATGCATTAGAGACAATTGCATTCACTTTAAATAGGGAACCATCAAAATCCGTTGAGACAACGCCATATGAATTGTGGTTTGGCAAGAAGCCAAAGTTGTCATTTCTTAAAGTTTTGGGATGTGATGCTTATGTCAAAAAGCTTCAGCCTGAAAAGCTGGAACCCAAAGCGGAGAAATGCGTCTTCATAGGATACCCAAAAGAGACAGTTGGGTATACCTTATATCTCAGATCTGAAGGCAAAGTGTTTGTCGCTCAAAATGGAGCATTTCTTGAGAAAGAGTTTCTCTCAAAAGAATTGAGTGGGAGGAACATAGAACTTGATGAAGTTGTTGAACCTTTGTTTCAACCAGAGAATAGCGTAGTGCAGAAAGATGTTTCTGTGGAGCCTACGTCAGTTGAAGAGGAAGTTAATGATGATGATCATGAAGCTTCAGATCAAGTTACTATCGAACCTCGTAGGTCGACAAGGACGCGTACTGCTCCTGAGTGGTGCGACAACCCTGTCTTAGAGGTCATGTTGTTTGACAACGATGAACCTACGAGCTATGGAGAAGCGATGATGGGCCAGGATTCCAACAAATGGTTAGAGGCCCGAAGTCCGAGATGGTATCCATGTATGAAAACAAAGTGTGGACTTTGGAAGTATTACCTGAAGGGTGAAAGGCCATTCAGAACAAATGGATCTTTAAGAAGAAGACAAACGCGGACAGTAATGTCACCGTCTATAAAGCTTGACTTGTGGCAAAGGGTTTTTCACAAGTTCAAGGAGTTGACTACGATGAGACATTCTCACCCGTAGCGATGCTTAAGTCTGTCAGAATCATGTTAGCAATAGCTGCATTTTTTGATTATGAAATTTGGCAGATAGATGTCGAAACAACATTCCTTAACGGTTTCCTTAAGGAAGAGTTGTATATGATGAAACCGGAAGGTTTTGTCGATCCAGAGAATGCTCACAAAGTTTGCAAACTCTAGCGATCCATTTATGGACTGGTGCAAGCATCTCGGAGTTGGAATCTGAATTTTGATGAGGTGATCAAAGCGTTCGGGTTTATACAAGTTTACTGAGAAGCTTGTATTTACAATAAAGTGAGTGGGACCTCTATAGCATTTCTAATATTATATGTGGATGACATATTGCTGATTGGAAACAATATAGAAATGTTGGAAAGCGTGAAGGAATATTTGAACAAGAGTTTTTCAATGAAGGACCTAGGAGAAGCTGCTTTCATATTAGGCATCAACATCTATAGAGATAAATCGAGACGCTTAATAGGACTTTCACAGAGCACATACCTTTACCAAGTTTTGAAGAAGTTCAAAATGGATCAGTCCAAGATGGGGTTCTTGTGTGTATTGCAAGGTGTGAAGTTGAGTAAGACTCAATGTCCAGTGACTGCAAAAGATAGAGAAAAGATGAGTGTCATCCCCTATGCTTCATCTATAGGCTTTATCATGTATGCAATGTTGTCCACAAGACCCGATGTTCGCCTTGCCATAAGTATGACCAAAAGGTTTCGAAGTGATCCAGGAATGGAGCACTGGACGGCGGTCAAGAATATCCTTAAGTACCTGAAAAGGACTAAGGAAATGTTTGTCATTTATGGAGGTGATCAAGAGCTCGTCGTAAAGGGTTACATTGATGTAAGCTACACTGATCTAGATGACTCTATGTCTCAAAGCGCATACATATTTATTCTCAATGGGGGAGCGGTAAGTTCGTGCAGTTCCAAGCAGAGCATGGTAGCCAATTCTACATGCAAAGCGGAGTACATCGCTGCTTGAGAGGCGGCGAACGAAGGTATCTGAATGAAGGAGCTCATGAAAGATCTTGGAGTAGTGCCCAGTGCACTGAACCCAATGACTCTATTATGTGACAACACTAGTGCCATTGCTCTAGCCAAGGAACCAAGGTTTCACAAGAGGACCAGACACATAAAGAGATGCTTCAATTCCATCCGAGATTGCATCAAGGAGGAGGACATAAATATTTACAAAGTGCACACGGATCTGAATGTCGCAAATCCGTTGACTAAACCTCTTCCAAGGGCTAAACATGATCAACACCTAAACTGTATGGGTGTTAGATTCATTACAATGTAAATCACATAGTGATGTGAGCTAGATTATTGACTCTAGCGCAAGTGGGAGACTGTTGGAAATATGCCCTAGAGGCAATAATAAAGTGGTGGTTATTATATTTCCTTGTTCATGATAATCGTTTATTGTCCATGCTATAATTGTATTGATTGGAAACTCAATTGCATGTGTGGATGCATAGACAATGTTGTGTCGCTAGTATGCCTCTAGTAGAGTGGCTCGTTGATCAAAGATGGTCAGGGTTTCCTAGCCATTGACATGAGATGTCATCTGATAACGGGTCACATCATTAGTAGAATAATGTGATGGACAAGACCCAAACTATTAACATAGCATTTGATTGTGTCAGTTTATTGCTATAGTGTTCTGCATGTCAAGTATCTAATCCTATGACCATGAGATCATGCAACTCACTAACACTGGAGGAATACCTTGTGTGTATCAAACGTTGCAATGTAACTGGGTGACTATAAAGATGCTCTATGGGTATCTCAGAAGGTGTATGTTGAGTGGGCATGGATCAAGACTGGGATTTGTTATTCCGTGTAACGGAGAGGTATCTCAGGGCCCACTCGATAATACAACATCACAACAAGCCTTGCAAGCAAAGTGACTAAAGTGCTAGCCACGGGATCTTGTATTACGGAATGAGTAAAAAAACTTGCCGGTAACGAGATTGAACTAGGTATAGAGATACCGACGATCGAATCTCAGGCATGTAACATACCGAAGAACAAAGGGAACAACATACGAGATTAACTGAATCCTTGACATAGAGGTTCAACCGATAGAGATCTTCATAGAATATGTAGGAAATAATATGGGCATCTAGGTCCCGCTATTGGTTATTGACCGTAGAGGTGTCTCGGTCAGGTCTACATAGTTCTCGAACCCGCAGGGTTTGCACACTTAACATTCGATGACGTTTCGATAGTATTGAGTTATGCATGGTGGTGACCGAAGGTTGTTTGGAGTCCTGGATGAGATCTCAGACATAAGGAGGAGCTCCGGAATGGTCCGGAGGTAAATATTAATATGTAGGAAGTCCCGTCTTGGTCACCGGAAAAGTTTCGGGTATTTCTGGTAGTGTACCGGGGGTGCCGGGAGGCCATTGGTAGGGGCCACCCATGCCAGGAGGCCACATGGGCCTTAGGAGTGGTGCGCCAGCCATTAGTGGGCTGGGAAAGCCATCCCCTAAGGGCCCATGCGACTAGTGTGGGAAGAAAGGAAAAAACAAGTGGGAAGGGATTCCTAGTGGGACTGGAATCCTACTTGGAGCAGGATTGGAGGTGGACTCCTCCACCTCCTCCTTCAGACGACTCCTAGGGGAATCCCTAGGTGCGCCGGCCCCTCCCCTCCCTCCTATATATATTGGAGGGGAGAGAGGGCAGCCGCACCCAACCCTAAGCCACGATGCAGCCCTCTCTCCCCACTAGATCGTCTCCCTCTAGATTCGGCGGTGCTTAGGCGAAGCCCTTCCGGAATAGTTCCACCACCACCGTCGCCACGCTGTCGTGCTGCCGGAGAACTCATGTACCTCTCTGCTCCCTCTTGCTGGATCAAGAAGGCAGAGATTGTCATCGAGTTGTACATGTGTTGAACGCGGAGGTGCCATCTGTTTGGCGCTAGATCGGGGTGGATCGTGATCAGATCGCAGGACAGCTAGCGATTGGATCGCAAAGACATTCGACTACATCAACCACATTTCTTAATGCTTCCTGCTTAGCGATCTACAAGGGTATGTAGATCCACTCTCCCTCTCATAGATGCTCATCACCATGGATAGATCTTGCATGTGCGTAGGAATTTTTTTGTTTCCCATGCAACGTTCCCCGACAACAACCGCAATAAGCAACACAACAAGTAGAGAAATAAAGTGTTCTATAAATAGGAGTTTTATTTTCCTTCGACACCTCTGGTCATGATAAAAATAACCAAGAAGGCTTTGGTGGATGTGGGTCAAGGTGGAGTTTTGAATGGTGGAAATGATGATCCTATAAGATGTCCGCGGGAAATATTTTTGTAAAAATGGGTAGACGTACCCAACAAGTAGGGCATGATTTTAGAAACATGTAGGAATTGGTTTCACTATGTTTGGAGTTGGTATGAATATTCTAGGGATTTGTAAAGTGGGTCACATATGAAGAAATGGCCCAATAATTGACATAATAGAATAAGTGTAAGGAAAAAATGTTCACCACTTAGTGCATAAATTTAGGTACACCTAGGAACTTGAATCACTCCATTTGGTGTTGCTTTGAATCCCCTAGGGATTTTGCAATGGGGACCTTCATAGTTCAAAATTGAATTTGAGTTTGAACTACACACAAAAGTTTGCTCTAAACATGTGCAGTGCACATATTTGGATAGGACATGATTTTAGGAATCTATAGAAACTTGAATCACCAAATTTGGAGTCCATATGAATATTCTAGGATTTATTTTGTCTCTCTGGAAAAAGAAAAAGAGCAAAAGGTTTTATACCTAAGTGGCTATCTTGCACGCAGGGCACAGAACAGTAGATGGGCCGGCCCAGTGGTTCGGCCTGGCGGTGGAGCAGCGACGTCGGAGGCGTATTACACGTAATACGCCTTACCCGCAGGGAGGCTGATCCTAGGGGGTAGGTGCCTCCACTTAAACGTCAGGCCGGCCAACGAGCCACTTACGGGTGGGCCCACCCTGGCAGGTCCATCCTCCTCCTCCTGCTCGAACGGATTTAAGGCAAGGGAGGCAGACCGAGCGCTCGCCGAAGCTCGCTCCAGCGGCTCCGGCCACCTCCGGCGATGGCCTGACCACTGGAGGGCTCGGGATGGGGACCCACACCTACCTTTGTGCCCCATTTTTGCCGGGGAGCACCAGGGAGGAGAGGCCTCAGCCACAGCAGAGGCTGGTGATGGGCGGCCGTGGGAGCAGCGCTCCGGCCACCGGAAGGGAGAAAGGAACATGGGGAAGGCTCGTGGTGACGCAGGATGAGCTCTAGTGAGGAACATAGGGGTGGGGGAGGCCACCATGGCCGAATTCGAGCCGAGGCTTCCGGCGGAGCTTCGGCCATGGGGGCAAATGGAGGCCAGGGGAGGAGGATTGGTTGGTACAGGAGGTCCATGGGTGCGAGAGGAGACGAAGGGAGACGAGAGGGGTGGGCAGGAGGCCTTAAGTAGCCGGTCCTGAGGTGCACCATGGACTGGACCAATGGGCAGCGCGCGGTGAGCTCTACAGGGGAAGGAGGAGGGCAAGGGGGGTTGTCCACAACGCAGGGGAGTGAGAGAGAGCAGGGCGAGAGCCAGGGGTTCACACGTGCGAAGTCGCCCATTGGTGCGCTCGAGCGGCCAGTGCGCGTGCGGGAGGGGAAAGGGAGGAAGGTGCCAATAGGGAGGAAGGTTGCGGACGTCAAGGGCATTTTAGGGGACAAGAGCCCGCCTCCCTAGGCTGTCGGGGCACCGGGATGGGTGCAGCTACAATGCTTGGGGGCACTGTAGCACGCTCCAGAGCGCCCAACTGGCATGCCATTGGTGTTTTGGACGCAGCCACCAGTGTCTAGAGGGTCCAGAGGGAGTTGACAACGTGGATAAAGCATAAGATGCCCTGGAGGGTGGCTAGAATGGAGAGGGGAAGGTAAAACTAGCTCTGTCCTGGCTGTCCAGGGAAGTAAATGGGGATTCTTCCCCATCAATAATTGATCCATGGACTTGACATTGATACTAGGGGTGCAAGGTACCTACAAGAGGTTGTGGTAAAATTTAGGCCCAAGGAGAACTCATATGGTACCCTAATTATTTATCACAAAATGGTTGCAGAAGGTGTTTGATGGATGTTTTGGCAAGCAAGTTGTGTTTATTTGCCATGTTATTTACGAGTATTAAATGTGAGGTAAAAATGATATGGGTCACAAGATTTGAGCCCATTTGAGGAAAGTTGACAATGTAAACTTGGTGAATCCTAGAAATGGGCAGAATTGGAGTTGCTTAGATCTAGCTAACCAAATTCATTCTCCTTGATGCACCACTTGATGTGGTGGCATAATTTAGGGATTAAACCATGCACAAAAATTTTGGGGCCTGATGGGGAAACTTGGCAATGCAAACATTCCCAACTCTTGAAATCAACAGAAATGGGTTTGAGGGGATTTGGACAAGTGAATCTATTCTACTTGATGCACCACTTGGTATGGATGCATTATTGGTGGATTAGAACATGTCCACCAAGTTTGGGAATAATAGGGGACAATTGGCAATGTAGAGGTCCTCAAATTTGGATTTGGACAGAGAGGGGTTTTGGATATTTTGGTGAACCAAATCAATTGGGATTGAGATGAAACTTGGCAATATGATCACATATGTCATATGTGACATGCTAGAATTTTCTTGGATTTACTTGAGAATATTTCTTATAGAAATATTTGAAATGCTTGAAATAGACAGAAATGGTTTTGAAGGGTTTTGTCCAATATTTTGAACGTGACCATGTGTTGAAACTCTTATATATGGACAATATATGTCCACCGAGTTTTCCTAAATTTTCTCAAGTATGTTGAAAGCATAAAAATAAATTTTCCCTATAAAACCATTTCTGGCCTTAAGAAAAATCCTTTAAATAAAATAAGAAAATAATCATTAAAAAATATTTTGTGGTTTTGCGGAGTTATATATATAGTAGGTTCCATATAAATCCTTTGGGGCAAAACAATACACCCAATTTGAGGATTTGTAGTATAAGCCTCGATTCAGGGGTTTGGAAAACCTAAATTGAATAAATGCTTTTTTTTCCAAAAGAATATTTGATAAAAATAGTTTTAGGTCCTATACACATGGTATGATCATTGGACAAGAGTTTATATCAATGAAAAGAGTTCTGAGAGTAGGAGGGAGTTTTATGAATATAGAGCACAAGCAAGCAATCAAACAAGCAACAACCAAGTCAAACATCACAAGCACACAAAAAGTTTTAATTGGTCCTAATTTTTTAGCTATGTTCACTTAGACAGAAGAGGCAAAACATAGGGTGTGACAGACCTACCCCCTTACAAGAATCTCGTCCCTGAGATTCCTAGGCTAGGCGTAAAGATATAGAGATCCGGGTTTAAGGTAGTCTTCACATTTCCGTGTTGCTTCCTCCTCGAGGTGGTTGTCCTTCCGGGTCTTGAAGCGCTTGATGATACGTCTTCGAGTGCTTATCTTGGCTTCGTTTGAGGGTGAACGGGGTTCTTGCAATATGTTAGGCGTGACTAAAAGTTAAGGGTCTGTTGAACGGGGTTCTGGGAAGGGTCTGGCTTGCGTGTGTATTCCAAAGTCGGAATGCATGGCAAGGAAGTGTCTGCATGCTGGTCCTGGGGTCACTCACGTCGGTTAGCGATATCCATATGTTCTCGTGCTTAGACAAGAGTGATCAAGGTCTTGGCGTAATTTCCCGGTGAAGAGGAATTGTTGACTCCGTTGGAGCAGTTGACCTTCCGGTGCTTGTGGTCTTTAACAATAAGGACGTCGAAGTTTGTCGGTGTAGGCTTCTTGTCGAGATCTTCTGCTTAAGTGAGTTGCCTAGATATGTTCTTCATTCATCACCGGCCATTCTTCTTCATCATCATGGACGCATGTTTTTGGCGGTTCTTTGAGTGTTCGGTCTATTGGTCTTTCCGTAGCCTATTTGTGGGAAGGTTTGGGCTGAGTCTCATCCCTAAGACTAAGCTTAGAGACTTGGTGTCAAAATGGGTTCTACCGTTTGGAAGGTTTCTAGGGGGTTCTAAATAAGTTGACTATCCAGAGTATAGAATAGCCATCTAATCCCCAAGGTCCGAGGCTTGGCAAGCGGGGTGAACTACCTCTGACAGGTGGCTTACCATGATCGATTCAAGGTTTATGCCCTAGATTGCCTAAAAAGGGGTTGGTAATGAAGTCATGACAGTCGTCCACTCCATTCCAGGCATCTAAAGGGAGTAGGGACATTATGCTCACCGTACACCATCAAAGTGGTTGTCGTTGGAAACGAGCACCTATGGGATCGGAGGGACCCCTTTCGGTTCAGCAGGGGAGAAGGCTCACACAAAGAGCAGGTCTGATGAACAACACATGGGGAATTTTACCCAGGTTCGGGCAGCAAGGATGCATAAAACCCTACTCCTGCTTGGTTGTATTCAGAGTGTTCTTAGGGTTCTAGCTACAGGAGCGCTATGAGCAGCTCCCACGCGTGTGAGCTAGAAAGTCCAAAAATCCAAAAGTCCTCTACCATATCGCCCTAGGCCTCCTTTTATACTGAAGGGGATCCCAACAATGGCGTGCAGTGCATACACGGGGTGTATAGAGCTACAGTGCTATCATACCTAACACTGACGGAGTAGGACAGGCGCACTTAATGCACCGTCACGCATCTCTGTCCATCTGTGGGATGGGACGGGAGCCCGTCCCATCGGCACTGCTTAGCCCCCTCCAACGCCGATGCCGCGACACGCGTCCAGGCGGATCGACACCTGGCCTGTGAGCTGGTGCTACTTCTCGAGCATGCATTGGTTTCCGTGAAGAGGAACGGGTGATGCAGCAAAGTAGATAAGTATTTCCCTCAGTTGTTGAGAACCAAGGTATCAATCCAGTAGGAGATACAAGCAAGTCCCCAATAGGTGTACCTACACAAAGAATCAAACTCTTGCACCCAACACTATAAAGGGGTTGTCAATCCCTTTAAGGTTACTTGCAAGGATGAGATCTGATAGAGATAGATTGCTTGAACGAAAAGTAAAACAAAAGTTAAAAAATAATGCAGCAAAGTATATTTGGTATCTTTGGTTTTAGATCTGAAAGTATAAGATGGAAAATAGACCCGGGGGCCATAGGTTTCACTAGAGGCTTCTGTCATGATAGCAAGTATTACGGTGGGTGAACAAATCACTATCGAGCAATTGACAGAAAAGCGAATAATTATAGAGATATACAAGGCAATGATTATGCATATAGGCATCACATTCGTGTCAAGTAGACCAAAACAATTCTGCATCTACTACTATTACTCCACACATCGACCGACTCCTGCCTGCATCTAGAGTATTAAGTTCATGAAGAATAGAGTCACACATTAGGTAAGATGACACGATGTAGAGGGATAAACTCAAGCAATATGATGAAAACCCCATCTTGTTATCCTTGATGGCAACAATACAATACGTGCCTCGCTACCCCTACTTTGTCACTGGGTGAGGACACCGCAAGATTGAACCCAAAACTAAGCACTTCTCCCATTGCAAGAATTACCAATCTAGTTGGCCAAACCAAACCAATAATTCGAAGAGACTTACAAAGATATGAAATCATGCATATGAGAATTCAGAAAAGACTCAAATAATATTCATGGATAATCTGAACATAAACCCACAATTCATCGGATCTCGACAAACACACCGCAAAAGAGTATTACACCGCAAAGAGTATTACTATCGTTCCATATACCAGCATTACCTTCAGTTCAATACATCATGCCCTTGAGGTAACAAATCACAGACTTATTCTTGTCTAGATTCCACTCCATGGAATGCATTTTCCTTTCCATTGGTCTGTTTAACCTTGGGTATGGTTTCATCACAATCATTCTTTTTCTCAACGTTCCAGCTTCGAAAGCACTTTGTCACTAAGGTTATCATCCCCACAGTTTGAGGTGGTTCCACATTCTCTTCACCTGTATTCACTTATCCAAACTCCTTAATCCGGAAAAGGTACATGTGGTTACTACCACACTTAAAATGAAATGCACTCATGTATGCATAAACCATATTTTCTCATATCCTCAAAAATGGTCGGAGATCTTGGGTCATAGAGTAACAACTCACGTATTTCAACATAAGATAAATCATGACACCATAATTTCCATTGACTCATGAATTTATTACAAACTCTAAGACTTCCGTTACATAACTTCAAAATGGTAAGAGTGCTACCTATTACATTTATTACATCCAGAATCCAAAACTCAGACTACTCATGTTTGACCTTCCTCTCTGGGCATTTATAGGCATAGTGACCCATATCCTTACACTTGAAACATCAAATATGACTCAGGTCCTTCTGTTCAGGGGCTTGTCTCTTCCTAAGGTTCTTTGTTCTGATCAAGACTTCAATTTCCTGTGGATCAAACTCCACTTCTTCTTCCGAGAAGTTTCCCAGATACTCTTTTCTTTCCTTCGTACAGTCCTGTGAGAAATGTCCGGCTTCTCCACATGAATAGCAGGCATTTGAGTAAAACCTGGTTAATCCTTCTCCATTAGGGTCTTCATCATCTTCCTTCTTCACAAGTTCTCCAAATTTTTCTCTGAAGGCTTTCTTCATGGCTTTCTTCTACTGTTTGATGACTTCTTGTACCTTGGGGTACACTTGGCATTGAGCAGGGTAATGTGTAGTTCCTTCACACAAGAAACATGTCACTTGCCCAGTTGGGCAGTCCTTAGCAGGGTGATTCTCTTCACAGTAAGGGCATCCATCCTTGTGTTCTTCTTGGGTGTGTCCTATCTCTCCACATATCTTGCAGGCACAAATCTTCTTCACAACTTTGCGACGGGGCTTCTGGGTGTTGGTAACAACATGAGATCCGTGCAGAGTCATCTTGAATTCTTCCCAAGTGATTGATACCTGCCTATCATGGATATCTTCATGCATCTTCCACCAATTTGCAGCACCTTCTGCAAAGTACCGAAAAGCATACTGGACCATCTCGTTCCTTGTAACAAGGTTACTCCTTAGGTGATCCTCCATGTTCTGAATCCATTTTTGTGTCTCTAACCGAGTCATCGATCCAGAATACACAAGTCCAGCTTCACTCGTCATCTATTGGTTTCAAGGTTTTGGGATGAGATGCAAGAGAGAGAAAAGGAGGGGATACACACAATACAAACAATGGTTTTGGAAATAGATTTTTGTTGTGGCTGTCAAAAATAAAACTTACACACAAATGACAGCTCACAAATCACCATATCTAACGTAAGTATACAGGAGGGGTTTGGTCTTCTAGGGCATAATATCTTGGAAATTCTTCATGGTCTTCAATATCTTCAGGTCTGTATAATCTTCAATCCTTTTTGTAGCTCTTCCATAATGCAATACATCTTTGTTTGAGTTGGTCACTAGTTGTCTGATATCTTGTCCTTCTTGGAGGGCTTCAGTTGATCCTTCGTGTGGTCAAGGGGAAAAGGGTATTGTCTAACTATTTGATAAAACTCAGAAAGGATGAGAAGTAAAGACTCTTTTGAAAACAAGGTTTTTCGAGAAATCATTTCCTAAGGACTTTCCAGTTTCTAGGGTCACGTCCTGCAGTCAACATGTGCTCTGATACCATTTCTTAGCGACCCGACTCAAAACGAGTCAAGCCTCTGTGTGTTCTGTGCCATCCCTGGATCAGTATGCTGGCACACACAGTACATCAATGTATATATCAAAGTGAAATCACATGTAATTAACGTAAAGTTGATACATACCTTAAAATCTCAGCGGAAACAGTCAACGGGAGTGGAGTCCCAATAGCACCAACGGCAGGTTGAGTGCAGACCGTAACCCTAAATCGTACTCTTACCGTCGTAGAAGAGTATCTGCAACATGATACGTTGCAGCCATATAGGTCATTACATTGAATGTACTGGCAAGATCACCATATTAGAACAGGAGAATAAAGACTACTCTATATGCAAAGGCTTTGTGGCTCTGTGTCTAAGTTTTTGCATAAAAGCTGATTTTATTTTTCCTACAACAAAAGAATATCAGGAATTTCACTATAGAGTTACCTATCAGGACATGGTTCCGCCAACCAATGTCTCAATGCCCACAAGTATCTTAAGTTGCCCACAATTAAGTTATCAGTCCAGTGTTGAGAGTTCAGAGATAGTTCCAAGTCCAGAGGCTCAAATTGTCCGTAACCATGGACACGGCTAATCGATTAGGTTTAACTCTGCAGAGTGTTGTGTACTTTACCCACAAGATTCGTTCCCTCCTGATAAGTCCTCGCACTGCCTGGTGTTTGAGAACAGGATGAACGAAACATGGTCTTTCAAAGTGTTTCCCTGACTGTCCGACAGTGCCCATCCAATCCTAACGTCGACTACATCTCGTAGCACTGCCCAGCAGAGTCACAACAAAGATCAACCAAGCCAGAGCCCATAATGACTTGTGGCTACACAGGTAAGCTTCCGGGCATGAAGTATTCATCCTTCTCTTTGAGTCTGGGTGAGGCTTTCCGCAAGATGTCATGGCACTTCCCCATGCATCCCGGCCACTCACTGGTTTCTCCAGGGTGCCCATCAATTCCATCCCTCACCCAGTAGTGTGTATTGAAAACTTGCTTCTCGAGTCTCGAAGTCTTGAGGTCTTGAAGATGCAGGTCTTGAAGATGTCTTCATGAAGTCATCGTTTTGACGTGGGGTCCTTCTTCACACCACTCACGAACACTCATACCAGACCCTGTCTACTTTAGCATAGCATTGCACTAACTAGCGTTCCCGGGGCTTTAGTAACAAGTGGTGGGTTCCTACCTCATGCATTCTACTCAACTACAAGAATTTCAATAACACTACGGGAGGGATTTGTTGAAATGATGTCACTATATGCAATAAAACGTAGGTATGAAAAGATGGTCAAAGTGAACTTGCCTGTACTGTTGATGAAGAGAAAGATATCTCTCAGAAATAACTTGATAGACTATACGTCACTCTCCGATGAAAATCTATATAACAAACATTGCATTCATAAGCAAACACTTCTAGCAATCAAAACTAACAATCACAATGTAACACAAGAACAAAAGCAACAAGGTTGATGAAGGAAACACTTAAGACAAAACTCAAAGTCAAGAAAGTTTTCATAAAAACAACTAAGGTAGTTTTCCTCTACAACAACTAGTAACAAAACAAAAACAAAGTAAAATATAACAAAATGATTTTAGTAAATATTTTACTAGCAAAAATAATTACTTTTGAAGAACAACTAGAAATCATGAAAACAACACTCTAAACAAACATAGGTTTTTGCATAATAAGCTTAACTACAAGTACAACCATAAACTAAGAGAAAACAAATTATGAAACAACTAAGTTAACGGAAAGTAATTAATAAAAATCTTTATTACAAAACAGAATTAGATCATCTAAAACTTTTGGGAAAAGAGTTTCTATTAAAACTAAATTGTTTTTATAACACATTACCTAATGAAAAATAATCTAGTTTTCCTATCATAATAGAGCAAAACTAAATTATTTTTTTATTAACAAAACATTCTTAACAGAAAGGAATTACTACAAATTTTATTTGAAAACAGAATCTAATTACTTAAAACTTTGTTAAAATTAACTATTACTAACTAGTTTGTTTTTATCAAACTATACCTAGTTACAAACTATAATGTCCCTATAACAACATAGTAATAAACTAAGCAAATTATTTTATTGTATTAACAGCAAGTAAACTCCTAGAGTTTAGAAAATAGAACCTACTAAAACAAAATATAACTAACTCGGATTTAAACTAACAAAATAAAACTAATTAAACTATATTAACAAACTAAACAGATTCTGTTTCTAGTTAAAACCCTAATCAAATTTATTCTAAAAATTCTCAAACTTTACCTACTGATAGCTAGGGTCACTAGTAACAAGTAGCAAAAAGAATCAACTCAAAATACTTTTTAGAACTCTAGATATTCAGAAAACAAAATTTAAACCAAATCTGTTTAAATTCAAATTTAAATATTCAAACATGGTCAAACTTGGCATCTACAGAAACTAGATAAGTTTTTTTAATACAATGCAAAAAAGAATCAATTAAAAACAACTAAAAACATAAAAGATATGATAAAAATTAAATCAGAACTATTCTGGAAACAGAAAAGAAAAATCGTTTCTAACGGACAGGGGCGTGACGTGGCGCTGTCTGGTTGGCTGAGCTAGCGTGTGCGCGGGAAGTTAGCGAGCGGTGGCCGATCCCTAGAGAAAAACGGTTCACGTTCTAATCTGGGCCGTTTGATTAAAATCGGACGGATGGGGGAGGCTCACCGGGGTGGAGGTCGCCGGCGAGGGGATCTCCGGTGGTCCGAAGCGGTGTGGTCGTCGGCGAGGGGCTCCGGTGGTCGAGGGAGGCACCCGAGGGCTTCAGGCTACGGCAGCGAGGATGGAGAGCACGGCGGTGGCGTAAGGGGAGCGAGGGGGCAACCGAGGCGACGTGCAGGAGCGGAGGGAGCTTCGGTGGGGCAGCAGCTCCGGCGAGGTCGTCGCGGCGTCTCAGGCGAGGAGAGAGGGGGCTCGTGGGAGGGGGGAATGGAGTGCGGGGACGGCCGCACTTATATAGGGCCAGAGAGGGGGTCGGGGAATGGAAAGAGGAGGGGATCCCGCGGCGAGGATCTCGGCGGTGGCGGCGCGCGGGGGAGGTAGGAGGCGACCGGTGCGGGGTTACGGGCGGTCGGGGCGGGGCCCGCTGGTCAGAGAGGGGGAGAGATTCCCGGGGCGACGATCGCCCGAGCGGGAGGGATTTCGGGGGAGGGAAATGGAAAGTGGGCCGGCTGGCTAATAAAGGCCTTTAAGAGTTTTTCCTTTTTTAAAATTACCAGCGAATCAAAAACAATTAAATGGCCATAATTAATTGCCTAAAAATGAGAAGTTTTATACCAAAATTATCAGCATAATAAATGCCATTTAATAGACATTTTTATCTGGTCAAATTAAATACTTTTTAAAAAATATTTTTTTTAGAAAATTGCCTAATTGGCTTTATTTGTTTTTGCAAATATTTTTCATATCACCCCTTGGGTTTTATGATTCAAAAACTTCACAATTAACCCCCTGGCTTTGGAGTGTCCTTTTACTACTCTCAAAATATTTGACAAGGGGTTTTCCATATGTTGAAATTTGAATAGGATCCAATATGGAATGGACTCCAAAAAATAATTCAGAGGCACTTTCAAATTCTTTTAAACTCCCAACTCATATTTCATATAATTTGAAGAAGTCATATTATCCTCTCTCATGAAAATAATTGAGTTGCATAAAGTTTCTGAATTTGAAATATTTTCAAATGGGAATTCAAACCAAATTCAAATCCCTTTTCATTTCTTTAAATGGAAGAAGTCATGTCATCTTCACTCTGGGGTTTTGTGATGAAATGAATTTGAATTCCTGGTGATCAAAATGCAGAGTGAATGTTTTGGGAAGGTCACTTCATTCCCTCTCATCAAACTTTCAAAAGTTTCAAAAAGTTTCAAATTTCACTCACTTTCAATCACTCAAACAAACAAACGAACAATCATTCTAATAGTTATTATAACATTCCAAAGTTTGGGATGTTACACATGCATCATCGGAGGGGCAATGGAGTTGATGAAGATGCCCTCCGTGATCGAATCCCCCTACGGTAGATTACCAGAAAAGGCTCCAAGATTGGATCTCTCGGGAACGGAGGCTTCTGGCGGCGGAAAAATGTTTTTGTGGCTTGTTCTGATAATAATGGAATATTTGGGAAATTATAGGCTGGAGATTAGGGTTAGGAGGGTTGCCGAGAGCCCACAAGCCTGCAGGGTGCACCCTACCCCCATGGGCGCGCCCCTAGGGCTTGTGGCCCCACGGTGGCTCTCCTGCCTTGGTCTCCAAGCTTGGTGGTTTCCTTACGGTCCAGAAAAATCATTCCAAAGGATTTATTCCGTTTGGACTCCGTTTAATATTCCTTATCTGCAATTCTCAAAAACAAGGAAAAAAACAGAAATTGGCACTAGGCTCTAGATTAATAGGTTATTCCCAAAAATAATATAAAATAGCATATTAATGCATATAAAACATCCAAAACAGATAATATAATAGCATGGAACGATAAAAAATTATAGATACGTTGGAGGCGTATCAGCATCCAGAAGCATAATTCCTGCTCGTCCTCGAGTAGGTAAATGATAAAAACAGAATTTTTGATGTGGAATGCTACCTAACATATTTATCCATGTAATATTCTTTATTGTGGCATAAATATTCAGATCCGTAAGATTCAAAACAATAGTCTAATATTGCATTAAAAACAGTAATACTTCGAGCACACCAACAAGGCACTCGTGTCATTTCGAAATAACATGGCCTTAGAAAGTTATCCCTACAAAATCATATAGTCTGGCTATGCTCCATCTTCCCCACACAAAGTATCTAAATCATGCACAACCCCGATGAAAAAGTCAAGCAATTGTTTCACACTTTTGGTGTACTCAAACCTTTTCAAGTCTCATGCAATACATGAGCGTGAGCCATGGATATAGCATTATAGGTGGAATAGAATATGGAGGAGGTGCAAGGAGAAAAAGTAGAAGATAGTCTCACATCAACTAGGCGTATCAATGGGCTATGAAGATGCCCATTAATAGATATCAATGTGAGTGAGTAGGGATTGCCATGCAACAAATGCACTCAAAAAGAAAACTAAGTGGTCGTGCAAAAATATCCGCTAGGTATATGAAAGTGACAAAATAGGAGACTCTCTATCATGAAGATCATGGTGCTACTTTGAAGCACAAGTGTGGAAAAGGTAGTAGCAATTGTCCCTTCTCTCTTTCTCTCATTTTTTCATTTTTTTTATTTTGGTGGGCTTCTTTGTCCTCTTTTTTTGTTTGGGCTTCGCTGGCCTCTTTTATTTTTTTGTAATGTCCGGATGCTCATCCCAACTTGTGAGGGGGTCATAGCCTCCATCATCCTTTTCTCTCACGGGACAATGCTCTATTAATGAAAAATCATCACACTTTTATTTACTTATAACTCAAAAAAAGAAATCACAACTCGATACCTATGACAAAGTATGACTCTATATGCAATATGAAGTGATGGTGCAAGTCGTGAAAAACTACATGGTGGAAGTTGCATGGCAATATATCTCGGAATGGCTATAGAAATGCCATAATAGGTAGGTATGGTGGTTGTTTTGAGGAATATATGCTAGCTGTTTTGAGGAAGGAGGGTTTGATGTTCCGGCGAAAGTTGCGTGGTACTAGAGAGGCTAGCAAAAATGGAAGGGTGAGAGTGCGTATAATCCATGGAATCAAAATTAGTCATAAAGAACTCACATACTTATTGCAAAAGTCTATTAGTTATCAAACAAAGCATTAGATGCATGCTCCTAGGGGAGAGGTTGGTAGGAGTTAACCATCGCGCGCTCTCGACCCTCATACAAAGGTTGTCAATTATTAAACAAATCATGCTCCGACTTTGTTAAATAACGGTTCACCATACGTGCATGCTACGGGAATCACAAACTTTAACACAACTATCTCTTCCAATTCACAACTACTCACTAGCATGACTCCCATATTACCATCTCTATTATCTCAAAACTACATGCAAGGAATCAAATTTCTCATAGTATTCAATGCACTTAATATGAAAGTTTTTATTATATCCCTCTTGGATGCTCATTATATTAAGACTAAATTCATAACCTAAACAAATTAGCATGCTGTTTTAAGAAACTCTCAAAATAATATAAGTGAGGAACGAGAGTTCAATAATTTCTACAAAATATAACACCACCATGCTCTATAAAGATATAAGTGAAGCACTAGAGCAACATTGCCTAGCTCAAAAGATATATGTGAAGCACATAGAGTATTCTAATAAATTCATGATTCAGCGTGTCTCTCTCAAAAGATGTGTGCATAAAGGATGATTGTGGCAAACTAAAAAGCAAAGACTCATATCATACAAGACGCTCCAAGCAAAACACATATCATGTGGTGAATAAAAATATATCCTCAAGTGAATTTACCGATGGATTGAAGACGAAAGAGGGGGTGCCTTCCAGGGCATACCCAAGCTTAGTATTTTTTGGTATCCTTGAATATGACTTGGGGTGCCTTGGTAATCCCCAAGCTTAGGCTACTCTTTATTCCATAGTCCATCAAATCTTCACCCAAAACTTGAAAACTTCACAACACAAAACTCAATAGAAAACTCATGAGATCTGTTAGTATAAAAAGATGAATCACCACTTTAGGTACTATTGTGAACTCCTTCTTTAGTTGTATTTGTGTAATACCTACTATATTCTAACTTCTCCACGGTTCATTCCCCCCGATATGACCCATAGATACATCAAAGTAAGCAAACAACACAAAGAAAACAGAATCTATCAAAAATACAATAATTTGTAGCAATCTATAAACTTCGAATACTTCTAGAATTCTAAAAATTATAAAAAACTAGTAAAATCAGATAAATTTGTATATAAATCTTGTGTAAAACTTTCAGATCAATTCGACGCTCGGAAAAAATTAGAAAATTTCTGGACTGAGCGCAAAAGTTTCTGTTTTTCAGCAAGATCAAATCAACAACTACCGTAGATCACCCCAAAGGTTTTACTTGGCTCAAACACTAATTAAAACACAAAACCACAATTACTAAAGAAGTAATAATGTGCAAAACACACTAAAATAGTAGCAAAAAGCAGAAAGCAAAATAAAATTGGGTTACCTCCCAGCAAGTGCTATTGTTTAACGCCCCTAGCTAGGCAAAACGCAATAGATCTAGGTATTGTCATCTTTGGTATGCAATCCATAAGTAGCTCTCATGATAGATTCATAAGGCAATCTAATTTTCTTTCTAGGATAGTGTTCCATGCCTTTCCTTATGGAGATTGGAATCTAATATTTCCTTCTTTCATGTCAATAATTGCACCAATCGTTCTAAGGAAAGGTCTACCAAGAATAATAGGACATGTAAGATTGTATTCTATATCAAGAACAATGAAATCTACGGGCACATAATTCCTATTTGCAACAACAGTAACATCATGAATCACATGGCAAGTATATTTAAGTCTAATCCACTTCCTATGCATAGGGATTTTGTGAGCGAACAAATTATGGGAACAAATATCAACTCCCATAGGAAGGCAAAACAAGCATAACTTCCAAACTTTGAACACATAGAGAGGAAACTTGATATTATTGCAATATGTAAAATCATATGTGATAGAGCCAAAGTTGTCCCTGTCTTTCGATGAGATGGTGGCTATCGTTTTTGGTGGAGTAGACTTTGACGATCCTACTACGAATGTGTGATGACGTCGCGCCTTAGCAATCGCTAAACCAACTCCGAGAGGTTATTGACCACGCCGGAGCACGATCAACCTGACCACGAGGGTCTATTTCCTGCACGCAAACGAAGAACAAGCAAGAAACTAAGATTGCCATCTGGATATTGCGAATATAAGAGGAAAGCTTTATTGATGAAGTGGGTTCTCTGACACCTTTGTCTGGTCGTGGAACACAAACGAAGAACGGGAAGTTGCAGCTATGGCGAACTTGTAATCTAAACAAAACCCAAACCTAAAACAACGCCCTAAGGGCTGTATATATATGGGGGAATAGAGGGGGAATTTGTGGCCCCTTGGAGGAGGGGTCCGAAACCAACCCTAATTCAGTTTCCCCATACATACGGACTCTAAAAACAGCCTATAATATGGTTTTTCGAAATTACATGGGCCTGGCCCAAAAATAAGGTGGCATAGCACCTATATTATCCTAGGGACAAATTTTATAAAGTGGCATCATGCATATTTCGTCCAAGGCTTCTTGCTCCCATTATGGTGGCTTCAAAGTGCGAAAATCATCACTGGAAGCGCCATTGTTCTTTCCCGCGCGCGCACCTTCTTCTCCATGCTTGATCCCGCTCCAATGGTCATCCTTCTTGTCCATGCCAGGTCCTTCATTCATAAGTAAAACAAAAGTATCTAATTTAGGCAGCATCATAGGTTCATGAACATTAGAAGGATTTGCAAGAAACAAAAGTACCTGGTAATTCAGTTGACGTGCGCGAGCTCTAGTAATTGGTCCTGTATGTATAGCAGTCGGAGTTGTGGGTGTAGCATTAGTAGGGATGTACTCATCATCCTCCCCTTCTTGAACTAAAGTCGTCCTCGACGAAAGCTCATCTTCCTCACCCAAATAAGGCTTCAAATCTGCAATGTTAAAAGTGGGGATAACCCCAAACTCTGCAGGTAGCTCAAGTTTATATGCATTATCATTTATTTTCTCTAACACCTTAAAAGGACCATCAGCACGTGCCATTAGCTTTGACTTGCGCAAATCAGGAAATCTATCCTTACGCAAATGTAACCAAACAAGATCTCCACGTGCGAAGACAACATGTTTTCTACCCTTATCTCCAGCAATTTTGTATTTAGCATTCATACGCTCAATGTTTTCCTTCGTTAACTCATGCATCTTTAATATCAATTCAGCATGTTCTTTAGCATCAAAATTAACCTTCTCTGAAGATGGAAGAGGCAACAAATCAATAGGTGCATGAGGTAGGAACCATACACAACTTCAAATGGGCACATCTTAGTGGTAGAATGTAGCGAACAATTATAAGCAAATTCAATATGAGGCAAGCATTCTTCCCACATTTTCAGGTTATTCTTCAAAATAGCCCTAAGCATAGTAGACAATGATCTATTTACTACTTCAGTTTGGCCATTAGTTTGGGGATGACATGTAGTACTAAAAAGTACTTTAGTCCCCAACTTAGCCCATAAACATCTCCAAAAGTGGCTAAGAAATTTAGCATCACGGTCTGAAACAATTGTATTTGGCACACCATGCAACTGAATAATTTCACAAAAGAACAAATCAACAACATGAGCAGCATCATCACTTTTATGACATGGTATAAAGTGTGCCATTTTGGAAAATCTATCCACGACAACAAATATGATATCCCTCCCCTTCTTTGTTCGAGGTAAACCTAAAACAAAGTCCATAGAAATATCCTCCCAAGGAACACTAGGTATAGGCAAAGGCATATATAAACCATGAGGATTGAGTCGTGACTTAGCTTTTTGACATGTAGTGCAGCGAGCAACAAAACGCTCAACATCTCGTCTCATCTTTGGCCAAAAGAAATGTGTAGAAAGTACGTCCTCCATCTTCTTCATGCCAAAGTGTCCCATTAATCCTCCTCCCTCCACCTCCTGTAACAACAAAAGACGAACAGAGCTAGCTGGAATGCATAGCTTGTTAGCACGGAACACAAATCCATCATTAATAACGAACTTGTTCCATGTTCTCCCTTTTTTACAATTCTGCAACACATCTCTAAATTCAGCATCATGCACATATTGATCTTTGATGGTCTCCAAACCAAATATTTTAAAGTCAAGTTGTGAAAGCATAGTATAACGACGAGACAAAGCATTAGCAATAACATTTTCTTTACCCTTCTTGTGTTTAATGACATAAGGGAAAGGTTCAATGAATTCAACCCATTTAGCATGTCTACGATTCAGTTTTGCTTGACCTTTAATATGTTTCAAAGATTCATGGTCAGAATGTATAACAAATTCTTTGGGCCATAAATAATGTTGTCATGTTTCCAAAGTCCGAACAAGAGCATATAATTCCTTATCATAAGTAGAATAATTCAGACTAGGCCCACTCAATTTTTCAGAAAGTACACAATAGGTTTACCATCTTGTAATAACACACCTCCTAACCCAATTCCACTAGCATCACATTCAAGCTCGAAAGTCTTATTAAAATCAGGAAGTTGGAGTAGAGGAGCATGTGTTAACTTATATTTCAAGACCATGAAGGCTTCTTCCTGTGCGGTACCCCAAGAAAAATGCACGTCCTTCTTTGTAAGCTCATTGAGAGGAGCAGCAATGGTGCTGAAATCTCTCACAAAATGCCTATAGAAACCAGCGAGGCCAAGAAAACTCCTCACTTGTGTGACCGTTTTGGGCTGCGACCAACTCTCAATAGCTTCGATCTTGGCTTTATCAACTTCAATTCCCTGTGGAGTAACAACATAGCCAAGAAAAGATACTCGGTCGATGCAAAAGGTGCACTTCCCAAGGTTACCAAAAAACGTGCATCACGTAGAGCAATAAAAACAACATGTAAATGTTCCAAATGTTCCTCCAAAGATCTACTAAAAATCAATATATCATCAAAATAGACTACCACAAATCGTCCAATGAAAGCACGTAAAACCTCGTTCATTAATCTCATCAAAGTGCTAGGTGCATTAGTTAACCCAAAAGGCATGACTAACCACTCATATAATCCAAACTTAGTTTTAAATGTTATTTTCCATTCATCTCCCAATTTCATACGAATTTGATGGTATCCACTACGCAAAACAACTTTGGAGAAAATTGTAGAGCCACTTAATTCATCAAGCATATCATCTAGTCTAGGAATAGGATGACGATAATGAATAGTAATATTATTAATGCCTCTACAATCCACACACATGCGCGATGTACCATCCTTTTTAGGCACTAGAATAATAGGAACAACACAAGGACTAAGGGATTCGCATATATAACCTTTGTCAAGCAGCTCCTGTACTTGACGCATAATCTCCTTTGTCTCCTCTGGATTGGTACGGTATGGCGCACGGTTGGGTAGGGATGCACCGGGAATTAAGTCCATCTGATGCTCAATCCCGCGAATATGTGGTAATTCCGGTGGCATGTCTTGTGGAAAGACGTCAGTGAACTCCTACAAAATGTTAATGACAGCAGGAGGCAAAGAGGGAGGCATGTCCTCGAATGAAAATAATACCTCTTTGCATACAAAAGCATAGCAAACAGATGTAGCAACATCCAAATCATTAATATCAGATTTAGTAGCAAGTAAACATCCACTCTTCAATTTTATTTCGGATGCAACACTAGATGATGGTTTATTATGCTTATGGTGTTGCTCAAATTCCTATGCTACAATCTGATTTTCACTCTTATTTTTCTCTTGTTTTGCTTTACTAGCTCTAGCAATGTCATCTTTCATAATATGTCCAGGAGACATAGGAAGCAAAGTGATATTTTGATCCTTATGAACAAGAGTATACTGATTTGTCCTACCATGGTGTACAAATTTTTTATCAAACTTCCATGGCCTACCAAGTAAAACAGAACATGCTTGCATGGTTACCACATCACAATCCACATAATCAGAATATGTAGCAATGCTAAAATGCACATGAACAATACGTGTTACCTTAACCTTGCCACTATTGTTGAACCATTGGATGTAATAAGGATGAGGATGTGGTCTGGTGGTTAGAGATAGCTTCTCCACCATCTTCATGCTAGCCAAGTTATTGCAACTCCCTCAATCGATGATGACGTGAACAGAACGCTCCTTCACAACTCCCTTTGTGTGGAACAAGTTGTGCCTCTTATTTTGCTTAGCCTGTGTAACCTGCACACTGAGAACAAAGTCTCCTCATCATAATCACTAGCGGACGCATATCCACCATCCTCAGCTACAATCATTACACACTTGGAAGGGCATTCTCTTGCAAAGTGACCTCCACCCTTGCAATGACGGTATATAACCTCATGTGTTTGCCATGTGGATGCAATAGATGAAGAAGAGCTCTATGCAGGCCCAGAAGGTGTGCTCTTCGTAGAGGGTGGAGTAGGAGCCTGTTTCCTGGTATTGCAGTTGGAGTTGGAGGTTGAAGTAGGTGGTGTTGCAGCAGGACGTGCGGAAGTAGAGGAGGTACATGGCGTCCATGATGAAGTGTGACCTGCAGAAAAAGTAGTTCTCGCCATTGCCTGTCGATCCTGCACTTCACATTCAGCTTTGCAAGCAAGATGAAATAAACGAGTGATAGTGTTATACTCCTTATACTCTAGAATAGTCTGAATCTCTCTATTTAATCCACCCATAAAACGTGCAAGCATAGCTTCATTCTCCTCAACTATACCACATATAATCATGCCAGTTTGTAATTCCTGATAATATTCCTCTACAGAATTTTTTCCTTTTCTTAAACGCTGCAAATTTTGAAGCAATTCACGTTGATAATAAGGTGGCACCCAACGATTATGCATAGCAGTTTTCAAAGCAGCCCAAGTAGTTGGAATATTAGCATGGTGTATTCTATAATGTTCTGACCACCAAACACAAGCAAAACTAGTGAATGAACAAACAGCAGCAGCAACACGTCTATGCTCAGGAAATTGTAAGCATGTAAAACGTTGTTCTGTTTCTAACTCCCATGTAAGATATATATCAGGAACATATCTACCCTCAAATGTCGGAATATTCAATTTAAGTTTAGGGAGATGGTCATGATCCCGTACCTGAGGGGGTGGTGCAGCCCTACCGTTACGGTTGTAGCCATGTGGTCGACCTGGTGCGTATGGTGATGGTTGCCCCTGAGGCTGATCTGGAGCAACCTCTCCCTCATCATCGTAATCACCATCATAATCTTCAACCTGCTCAACGACAGTAGCAGCAGGAGCCATAGAAGTAGCAACAGTGTCAATAGTACCAGTATGTTAGGCTTGGCTGAGAGGCACACGTCACGCTCGTCGTTCGAAAGGGATAGGAGCTGCAGCTGGTGGTGGTAGACGGGCAAGCACCTCATTGAACTTGGCGTCCATCTTGGTGTTGAATGTCTTCTCCAAACCATCTAGCTTCTCCATGGCCTCTCCAAAGTTGGTCACGAAGTCTTGTACCTGGTCAGCCATCATTTGCTGAAATTTATCATAGAGCGCTTTGTTGGTCATGCTCTCCCAGTCGATCCCGTCGTCATGTGATCCTCGCATGGTTAGCAGAAATAGGAAACACACAAGAATTCTTACCAGTTCTTACCCAACAGCAGGCGGTGATCGGCAACCGTTTTAGTCAAAACTCTCAAAGCATGGATAGAGCGATTGCCAGGTGGTCTCAAACACACGACATAGATGTATGTGGAGCTAGGATGGATTATAATATGGTAGCGAAAAGGGTTAACAATAATCAATTCAGAGATGCAAGGTTGAATAAATGCTCAACGACGGTGTTGTGCTGGTCCTAGGCTAGACAGTGCTAGAGACGCGAGCCTAAAACACCAACAAAATCACGACGCTACACGTAAACAAGGGAAGAGCACACTCCGAATTTTTTTTCGGCGCCTCTTTTTTTTGTGCTCTTTTTTTCCTCAAAAAATCACTACAATGGCGAGTGTCTCAAAACTCTTCCCACGTCATATAAGCAAGATGGGCACAAAATTTTTTGGACTAATTTCTTTTCTGGAGCAATTTGGGGGTTGTGACGACCAAAAACTTCGACAAAAATCACTATGATGGCAAGTGTCTCAAAATGCTCTGGAGAACCTAAAATCAAGATAGAGAAAAAAATCCGAATTTTTTTGGGGCCAAAATGTGCTCTGCGAAGCGTGCCAAACTCTTTTTCGACACCTACGCAGGTAGCAAAATGCGAATCCGAAAACAAAAGGATCTCGAAACTAAACCTAAAACGAGCTCGACTCGGATTGGTGGCGGATTTGTGGTGGTATATATGGACACCAATGGATAGTGATGGTGGGTGGTGATATATGGCAGCGGTGACGATGGTGGTGGTATATGGCAACTATGAAAACGATGCGGTGGCGGCGTGACAACCTATGAATAGAACTCGAAAATCTAAAGAACTATACACTAAGACCATCAACTCGACACAATTATGTAACCGCAAATTCAACAAAGCAAAATACTGAAAAGACTATGAAAAGGCTCGGATTGGTTCGGATATGATGATCTAACCCTAATTTTTTGTGGCTTTTTCATGGACTAAAGGTATGAAGAACAGATGCGATCTAAACTATGAAAACTGGTAAAATCTCACTGAGCAACCTGGAAATCTGATACCACTTGATAGAGCCGAAGTTGTCCCTGTCTTTCAATGAGATGGTGGCTATCGTTTTTGGTGGAGTAGACTTTGACGATCCGACTACGAACGTGTGATGACGTCGCGCCTTAGCAATCGCTAAACCAACTCCGAGAGGTTATTGACCACGCCAGAGCACGATCAACCTGACCACGAGGGTCTATTTCCTACACGCAAACGAAGAACAAGCAAGAAACTAAGATTGCAATCTGGATATTGCGAATATAAGAGGAAAGTTGATGAAGTGGGGTTCTGTGACGCCTTTGTCTGGTCGTGGAACACAAACGAAGAACGCGAAGTTGCAGCTATGGCAAACTTGTAATCTAAACAAAACCCAAACCTAAAACGACGCCCTAAGGGCTGTATATATGCGGGAATAGAGGGGAATTTCATGGCCCCTTGGAGGAGGGGTCTGAAACCGACCCTAACTCAGTTTCCCCATACATACGGACTCTAAAAACAGCCTATAATATGGTATTTCGAAATTACATGGGCCTGGCCCAAAAATAAGGTGGCGCAGCACCTATATTAGCCTAGGGACGAATTTTATAAAGTGGCATCATGCATATTTCGTCCAAGGCTTCTTGCTCCCATTATGGTGGCTTCAAAGTGCGAAAATCATCACTGGAAGCTCCATTGTTCTTTCCCGCGCGCGCACCTTCTTCTCCATGCTTGATCCCGCTCCAATGGTCATCCTTCTTGTCCATGCCAGGTCCTTCATTCATAAGTAAAACAAAAGTATCTAATTTAGGCAGAATCATATGTTCATGAACATTAGAAGGATTTGCAAGAAACGAAAGTACATGGTAATTTAGTTGACGTGCGCGAGCTCTAGTAATTGGTCCTGTATGTATAGCAGTCGGAGTTGTGGGTGTAGCATTAGTAGGGATGTCCTCATCAATATGTTCCTCTCTCATAGTAATTTTCAGTAACATCATGAAGGAATCTCACAATATAAATACCACACAAAGCATTCTTTTCATGATCAATTATAGCATACGTGTCATTACCAAAACTTCGGGAACAAAAAATATCATCTTCATCAAGCATAGCATCCCCAAGCTTGTGGTTTTGCATATCATTAGCATCATTGATATTCATAGAATTCATACTAACAACATAGAAATCATGTTTTTCATTCAAGGAGATATCATGAATCACTTTATAAGTTTCTTCTTTCAACACTTCATCAAAATTTTCATTATGTTCAAGCAAAACTTCATAGAGATAATCAAGTGCACTCAACTCACTAGCAATTGGTTCATCATAATGGTCTTTTGAAAAGATTAGCAAGTGGATGACGATCCATAACAATAGATTTTTAGTAAGCAAAGATGCAAGCAAATAGGAAGCACATGGCAACACAAGCAAACAAAAAGAGATCTGGCGAGAAAAAGGCAAACAACAAAGAGGGCGAATAAAATGGCAAATTGGTGAAGTGTGGGAGAGGAAAACAAGAGGCAAATGGATAATAATGTAGATTCAAGAGATGAGTTTGTGATAGGTACTTGGTAGGCTTTATGTAGATCTCCCCGGCAATGGCGCCAGAAATTGGCAAGTTGACGGGAGTGTTCTTATCCTGACTTGCTACGTATCTCCCTGGCAACGGCGCCAGAAATCCTTCTTCCTACTTCTCGAGCATGCATTGGTTTCCGTGAAGAGGAACCGGTGATGCAACAAAGTAGATAAGTATTTCCCTAAGTTGTTGAGAACCAAGGTATCAATCCAGTAGGAGATACAAGCAAGTCCCCAATAGGTGTACCTACACAAGGAATCAAACTCTTGCACCCAACGCTATAAAGGGGTTGTCAATCCCTTTAAGGTTACTTGCAAGGATGAGATCTGATAGAGATAGATTGCTTGAACGGAAAGTAAAACAAAAGATAAAAAATAATGCAGCAAAGTATTTTTGGTTTTAGATCTGAAAGTATAAGATGGAAAATAGACCCCGGGGCCATAGGTTTCACTAGAGGCTTCTCTCATGATAGCAAGTATTACGGTGGATGAACAAATTACTTTCGAGCAATTGATAGCAAAGCGAATAATTATAAAGATATCCAAGGCAATGATTACGCATATAGGCATCACGTCCATGTCAAGTAGACCGAAACGATACTGCATCTACTACTATTACTCCACACATCGGCCGACTCCTACCTGCATCTAGAGTATTAAGTTCATGAAGAATAGAGTAACGCATTAGGTAAGATGACATTATGTAGAGGGATAAACTCAAGCAATATGATGAAAACCCCATCTTTTTATCCTTGATGGCAACAATACAATACGTGCCTCGCTACCCCTACTTTGTCACTGGGTGAGGACACCGCAAGATTGAACCCAAAACTAAGCACTTCTCCCATTGCAAGAATTATCAATCTAGTTGGCCAAACCAAACCAATAACTCAAAGAGACTTGCAAAGATATGAAATCATGCATATAAGAATTCAGGAAAGACTCAAATAATATTCATGGATAATCTCAACATAAACCCACTATTCCTCGGATCTCGACAAACACACCGCAAAAGAGTATTACATCGGATAGATCTCCATGAAGATCATGAAGAACATGGTATTGAAGAGCAAAGAGAGAGAGAGAGGAAGCCATCTAGCTACTAGCTATGGACCCGAAGGTCTATTCTGAACTACTCACGCATCATCGGAGGGGAAATGGAGTTGATGTAGATGCCCTCCATGTTTGAATCCCCCTCCGACAGATTACTGGAAAAGGCTCCAAATTGGATCTCTCGGGAACAGAGGCTTCTGGCAGCGGAAAAGTGTTTTCGTGGCTCGCTCTGATAATGATGGAACATTTGGGAATTTATAGGTCGAAGATTAGGGTTAGGAAAGCGGTCGTGGGCCCACAAGCCTGCCCAACGTGCCCTACCCCCCTAGGTGCGTCCCTAGGGCTTGTGGCCCCATGGTGGCTCCTCTGCCTTGGTTCTCAAGTCTCGTGGTTTCCTTCCGTTCCGGAAAAAATCATTCTAAAGGTTTTATTCCGTTTGGACTCCATTTAATATTCCTTATCTCCAATTCTCAAAAACAAGAAAAAAACAGAAACTCGTACTAAGCTCTAGATTAATAGGTTAGTCCCAAAAATAATATAAAATAGCATATTAATGCATATAAAACATCCAAAATAGATAATATAATAGCATGGAACATCAAAAATTATAGATACGTTGGAGACGTATCAGGGTCCTTAGCAGCCTACTGGCGGTGCCATTGCCAGCAAGATACCTCGACGTCCTTGGTGCAACCGTTCAAGGTGTTGGTTGCGCTAGAAACAGAATAAAGGCGTGAGCGCTGTCAGTTGAGTCATTGAGCGGACTCGAAATGAAACAAGGAGCACGGGCGCGACCACTTAAGCCGTTGAGCGGTCCCGAACATGGTGACGGCGCAACCAATCACGGCAAAGTTCTCGTGCGTGCAGGTTTTCCATACAAAATTCGAAATTGCCCAAGGAAAATAACTCCACAACAAGAATTCTCTTGGGGTTTTGCAACTTATCTTTTTATTGTCGTACTCCTTTCGGCAATTTTTTTTGGGGCGTCGTTCATAGGTATCCATACCACCACCCCCCGGAAAAGCTGCACGCGAGGTGACCTTCTGTCCTTTGAAAAAAAGAAAGAAGAGAAAATATGGACATGGAACCTTGGCGGTCCGTTAGCCCTTGCCAGGATTAAGTGCAATGCAATACCTCAGACAAACATGCACATAAGTAAACATGAGAATGGATCAAGATTACACAACACTTATCTTTATTCAACTACGCACAGGTTTGAGCCTGGCTTTGTACCAAGGATTACATGCTTCAGCGGCAAGACTTATACAAAAGGTGGTTGCCAGGAGGCCTGGCAACTGAGCCTTATGTGTACAACTTGCAAAGATGTTCGATATTCCAGGAGTTGCTCACTAGGATGCCATCTTCGGTCACCAGGCAGACTGCATCAGGCCTAGTGGCTCGTACTACCCGATAAGGGCCTTCCCACTTTGGCGTCAACTTGTTGGAATTCTTGGCGGACTGAACTTGCCGAAGAACAAGGTCGCCTTCCTCAAGACTTCTTGCATTAACTTTGCGGCTATGGTAGCGGGGCAAAGCTTGCTGGTAGCGTGCAGCTCTCACAGTAGCCTGAAGACAGTCTTCCTCAAGGAGCCTCGCGTCATCTTGCCACAACTGCTCTTGCTCGAGTTCATCATAAGCGAGCACTCGAGGGGACCCGTATATGAGTTCCTTGGGGAGAACTGCCTCCGCCCCATATACGAGGGAGAAGGGTGTCTGGCCGGTAGCTCGATTTGGTGTCGTCCTGATTGACCAAAGAACCACCGGCAACTCATCAATCCAATGCCTTCCGCACTTGCACAGCTTGTCAAAAGTTCTTGTCTTGAGGCCTCGCAGCATTGCAGCATTAGCCCTTCCCGCTTGGTCGTTGCTCCTCGGGCGAGCAATGGAAGCAAAACAGATTCTGCTGCCAAGGTCTTGGACATACTGCATGAAGGTTCGGCTCGTGAACTGTGTGTCGTTGTCAGTGATGATCCTGTTGGGAACACGAAAGCGTCAGACTAGCCCTTTGAAGAACTCGACGGCTGATTGTGCTGTCAGCTTTCTCACTACTTCCACTTCCGACCACTTTGTGAACTTGACGATTTCCACGTACAAGTACTCAAAGCCCCCGGCAGCGCGGGGGAAGGGGCCCAAGATGTTGAGCCCCCAGACCGAAAATGGCTAGGAGAGAGGGATTGTTTGAAGGGCTTGAGTTGGTTGATGTAATTTTTTCAAATGAAACTGGCGTGCTTCAAACTTGGTTACTAACGCAGTTGCATCCTAGAGGGAAGCGGGCCAAAAGAAACCTTGCCTGAATGCCTTTCCGGCAAGTGCTCTTGACCCTATGTGGGAGCCACATATGCCTCCATGTATCTCCGCCAATAGCTCCAGTCCATCCTCCCGAGAAATGCACTTGAGTTTCATGTCATTCGGTCTCTTTCTGTACAGGATGTTGTCTACAAATTGGTACATATGAGACCGGTCGGCTACTTTCTCTGCTTCCTCTTGTTCCTCGGGGGGTTCTCCTGTTTGAAGGAATCAGACGATGTGTTGTGCCCATGCTGGAGCCTGGGGCTCGACAACAAGGACTAAAGGCATATCCTTTGCTGGGGGAGCGTTTGTCTCAACGGCAAGGGCCTGAGGGCCCATCGGAGCCTGCTGCACCCCGGCAACCTTGGCGGGAGCGTGTTCTTCCACGACAAGAGCCGGAGACTCCACCGGAGCACGATGCTCACCGGCAAGCCTCACGTTGTCCCCGGCAAACTCCTCGTCAGCGGCTTCTAGGAGATCTGCCGGAAAATACTTGCCGGAACTCAACTTCCTTCTCTTCTCTTGTCTAGTCGATGGCATCACGGAGGGTTGAGTCAACCGGAGCACGAAAGTTCCTGGTTCTACAGGCAACTTCAGGGTAGCAAACTTTGACAAGCCATCGGCAATGCCGCTCTCTGCACGTGGAACGTAATCCATTTGCAGGCCGTCAAAACGTTCTTCCAACTTCCTCACTTCATCTACATAAGCTTCCATCAACAGACTCTGGTAATCTTTGTTCACTTGCCTAACGACAAGCTGAGAATCACCCCTGATAACAAGTTTCTTGATCCCAAGGTCTGCCACAATCCTGAGACCGGCAAGCAGCCCTTCGTACTCGGTAGTGTTGTTCGTTGATCTCTCCTAGGGAAAGTGCATTTGAATCACATATTTGAGGTGCTCTCCGGTGGGTGCAACAAGCAACACTCTAGCACCAACGCCCTGCAGCGAGAAAGCTCCATTAAAATACATGATCCATTCTTGATCGGTTTCCTTACCGGGGAGAGTTGACTCTGGAACTTCTTCATCGGGTGTTGGGGTCCACTCTGCAATGAACTCTGCCAAGGCCTTGCTCTAAATGGTCGAAGTGCTTTCAAACTTGAGAGCAAAGCTTGACAATTCCAAAGGCCACTCTACAATCCTGCTGGTAGCTTCTGGGTTTCGCAAGATCCATTGTAGCGGGAAGCAAGTGACAATGGTGATCTCTTGTGCTTGGAAGTAGTGGCATAGCTTCCTCGAGGCCATAAGAAGGCCAAAGAGCAACTTTTGCACACCATAATATCTTGACCTAGCCCCCTGCAAAAGGGAGCTAACAAAATAGACTAGGCGCTGCACCACTTTCTTCCTCTGGGTTGCCTCGTTCAACTGCGCAGATCCTTCCTTGCCGGCACCAGACCCTGCCGGGGAATGCCTTGGCTCGTCACTTGGCGGACCAACCGTTGCCGCTGCTTCTTTATCAACCTCTCTTTCAGCCACTAGTGCGGCACTCACCACTTGAGTTTTTGCTGCCAGATATAGCAGCAACGGCTCTTGTGGTTTTGGCGTGACTAGGACCGACGGAGAGGAGAGGTACTTTTTCAAATCCTGCAGCACTACCTCTGCTTCTGGAGTCCATTTCATTGGACCTGCCTTCTTCAGGATTTTGAAAAAGGGCAGGGCGCGCTCTGCAGACTTCGTGATGAACCTACTCAAAGCAGCAACACAGCCGGCAAGAAGAAGCACATCTTTGAGTCGTCTTGTTGCCTCAATTTGCTCATTCGCTTTGATCTTGTCGGGATTTGCTTCAATTCCTTGTTGAGATACAAAGAACCCAAGAAGCTTGCCAGATGGGATGCCGAACACACACTTCTCAGGGTTGAGCTTCATGTTGATCTTGCACAGATTGGCAAATGTTTCTTCTAGGTCTGGTATGAGCGTAGCCTTGTCCTTGGTCTTGACCACTATGTAATCCATATAAGCCTCCATATTTCTATGTAGCTGGGGCTCAAAACCAATCTGGACCGCTCTTGCAAATGTAGAACGAACACTTTTCAACCCGAAAGGCATATGCAAAAGGCAATACATACCACATGGGGTGATAAATGCGGTCTTCTCCTCGTCTTCCTTGGCCATGAAAATCTGATGATAACCGGAATAGGCGTCAAGGAAAGACAACAAGTCACAACCGGCGATGGAGTCCACAATCTGGTCGATGCACGACAAGGGAAAAGGATCTTTGGGGCAGGCTTTGTTGATGTCTGTGAAGCCAATGCACAGCCTCCATTTTCCATTTGCGTTGTGCACTACGACTGGATTGGCCAACCATGTTGGATGGAGTACTCCTCTTATTAAGCCAGCCGCTTCTAGTTTCTTGATCTCTTCGGCAATAAACTGTTGCCGCTCCAAAGCTTGCTTCCGGACCTTCTGCTTGACGGGCCGCGCGTGTGGGCAGACAGCAAGGTGGTGCTCAATCACCTCCTTGGGAACAACGGGGATATCAAATGGTTGCCATGCAAACACATCAACATTAGCCCATGGGAAGGCGATGAGCGCGCTTTCCTATTTGTCGTCAAGGGTGGAACTTATGGTGAAAGTTCCCCCCGTTCCATCCTCCTTGGCGGGCACTTTCTTGGTCTCTAGCGGAGCTGCCTTGGACTTCTTGCTCTTGTCGGTGGAGCTCTTTGGCACATCGTCAACGGGAGCAGCACCCCGAGGAGGTGCGCTTGCCGGAATGTGCGCCATAGGCCTTTTCGGTCTTCTTCCCCCCAAGAGCTTCAGCAGTGGGAGCAAGTGCCTTGGCGGAAGGTGCTGCAACTGCCCCTGGTAGAGTTAGTCGGCACAGATAAGTGCACTTTTCTAGTTAGAGTTGATCATGATGACGCTCATCGGCTCGTGCATGTTCAACACATTGTATGCGAAGTGGATGGCCGCCATGAACTTGGCCAGTGTTGGGCGACCAAGGATGCCGTTGTACAGCAATGAGATCTTGGCAACGTCAAAAACGATCTTCTCCGTTCTGAAATTGATATCACTGCCAAACGTTACCGGCAGCGTGACCTTGCCCTTCGACCGAGTTCTTCCTAAATTGACCCCTTGGAAAGTGCCTATTGGCTCGAGATCTTCATTAGGAATTTGCAGCCTCTAGATGACATCAGGTGAGATCAGGTTCAGGCAGGCCCCACTGTTGACTAGCATCTTCGTCACATTGAGGTTGCGGATTGTTGGTGAGACCAACAACGGCAGGCACCCGACCGCAGTTATGCGATCAAGGTGATCCTCGGCGTCGAAGATGATAGGAGTGTTGGACCACTTCAGAGGTCTCTGGGCACCGATAGAGGGCTCCACCGCATTAACCTCGTGTGCCCACTATTTAAGTTGGCAGTGGGAGGAATGTGATGAGGCACCTCCCTCTATGCACATCATCTCTGTAGCCTTCTGGAACTCATGCTCGTTGGACTCGTCGTCCTCTTCGACTTCATCTTCATCTCCCTTTTGCTTGTCGCGGCCACGAGCGGGCCGGTCTTTTTGTTGCTTGGGCTTGTTGCGGTGACCTCCTCGGCCAACATGTCTCTTGCCGGACCCCTTAGCACCATCCTCGCCTTTCTCCTTATCTTGCCTCTTGTCGTGGATTTATCACGGCAGATGTCCGGGTGACTAGACTTGGATTCGAGGCCATCGCTAATGTGATGGACTCAAAGGGGTTGATTGGGACGAAGGACACAGGTTTACCCAGGTTCGGCCCCTCAAGTCGAGGTAATAGCCTACGTCCTGCTTGTGCTTGTATTGCCTGTTGTATCGATTACAAGGGAGCTGAAGCTTGATCTAGTTCTTGATCACCTGATCTCTAAGTCGCCCCGAGTCTGCCTTTATATAAGAGGTCAGGACCACGGGTCTTTACAATTGTCTAACCGAGTCTCATTGTCTATCCGAGTCTTACTCTATCTTCTTGTCCAAACTGTCTCCAAGCGGCTTGCACGCCCGGGTCTTCTCAGTCCGGGCCACCTTGCGGCCCACACCATGAGCCGTCTATCTTCATGGGCCGTTGGCTTTACGGCTCACCCTTGGGCCGGCTCACGAGCCATCAACATGACCCGGAGCCTTCAAGGGCGGGTCATATTGCGGGGTTATATCCCCAACATTAGGCCCCAGGTTGAATTGAGCTTGCTCACTTCATCCTTATCTTCTGCTCTTTGGCGAGTCGCCCGATGATGACCCGACGTGACATCACGAGATCTACTAACGTATCACCGAATCTTTCATTAAATGGTCAGCCCGAAAATCGAGGCGTCCACCTCGGTCAAATGGTTTCCGTCGCCTAAATTTTCGCGCCTGCCTTGTCTTCTCTTTAAATAAGACTTGTTGCGGGGGGAAGCTTTCCTTCTCCTGCTCTCCCTTCGTCTTCTTCCCTTCATCGTCTCTGCTCCAGCGCTCCCTGCTCCGGCGTCGTCTTCTCATTGTCGTCAACCAGGCCGCTGCATCAACCTGAGTCGTACAGAGTCTCTTCCGTGTCCATCGCTCCATCATCGGTAAGTCCAAGCTCTCCCTAGATCCATCGCCGCCATAGTAGGGTTCGCCGGAAGCTCCGCCGCCGCCGCTCGGGCTCCTCCATTGCCACCGTTAGGGTATTTCGGCGCCGTCGACGTCTTTAACGCGCGTCCCTGCCGTGCCGCCGCGTACAAGGCAGCCATGCGCAATGCACGGACCGTCGCGGCTCTGTTTCATTCTTCTCTGTTCCGCCTGTTCTTCACTAGGTCTAGAAATAAGAACCTATTTTCCTGTTTTTGTAGATCCATAATTGCAACGGTAGTTTGTGAAAACTGTTTTTCAGGACTTAGCCGATTTTCGCTCCTCCTTTCTTTGTTGAACCGCCAGACATCTCCGGCTCTCATTAGCCGGACTATGACGTAGTATTTGTAGAGCCCTTAAAATTGTAAGCCGTCACAGATATTGCTTGCCCTTAACTCACTGCATTTTTAATTTTGCACAGTCTTTAAGCCACCGCCATGTCCCGTGCTTCCAACTCATGCAACTAGGTCGGATCTTGCGTCACAGAAGAGTACTTAATGGGTTTTGTTGACGTGGGCACTCTTCCTTCCAAGGAGGTCCTTCACTGGAGGGTTCCAGGTCATGAGACTCGGCCCTCTCCCCAAAAAGGAGAGGTAGTAGTTTTCTATGACCATATAGAGCGAGGGTTCATGCCGCCCGGCTCTAAATTCTTCCGTGACATTCTCCATTTGTACAAGCTTCACCCTCAAGACTTGGCCCCAACTCCATTTCAAACATATGCAATTTCCAAGTTCTCTGCGAAGTCTACCTGCAAATCAAGCCGTCCGTAGGGTTGTTTCGAGAGTTCTTCTATGCCAACCGCCAAACCGAAATGAAAGGCAGTCCGAGTTTGGAACTTGGCGGTATTTCCATTCAACGACGCAGAGACATCATCTTTCTGGCTGCGCAGATGTCGAGTCATCCAAAGGATTGGAACAAGACTTGGTTCTACTGCAAGGACACCTCTCCTGAAAATGAGCACCCATTGCCGTGTTAACGTCCCTCCTGGCTCAGGAGAGATTCCGAGCTTCCTGGCCGGCTCTCAGTTTCAGAGCGTGCCAGGTATGAGCCGGCTCACACCAAGATCAAGGCACTCATGGCCAACGGTTTGACCAGATTGGACTTGATTCGCTGCTGGATTTCATTGCGGATCATGCCCTTAAGCCATAGAAGCTGGCTTATGTGTGAATATGAAGGCAAGTATGACAGCTCCTTGTGCTTCACCAAATTAACCTTGATAGAGGATGACATTACCACTATCATCCGAAGCCTTGTCCATGAATCCTCCGGCTCATGTAGAGCCATTGGCCTAGCGCCTTTCAGCGTCAACAATCCGGCTCCAGATGTAAGTTAATTTCTTCCCATCCGTCTCTTGGATGTTGCTTGTACCTTGCTAATCTATTATTCTTCTCCGGGTTATTTCCGCAGGCCGACTCTCATTTCTGGAAGAAGGTGTACGTCCCTCCTCTGAAGAAGCTCAAGAAGAAGGCCCCAGCCAAGAAGCCAAAGAAAGACGCCCTGCGAGAGGAGTGGTTTGACCCGCCATAGTCATCCAGCTCAGAGGTAAAATTTTAGTTGTTTGCTTGATTCTTTGCCTTCCTGTTTTACCAATGCTTGTTTTTTACTCACTGGATGAAGTGGAGACCAACCGCACCAATGCCCCTGAGGTAAACTATGTCTCTTCCGGCTCAGAATATTTTGTCCCCCGAAAGCCGTGGCGGGTTGCCAGAAAAGTTCCTCTTTCTCATCCTCTCGCTTACCTGGCTCCCTATTTTCTTTTGAAAAAGCAACAACAGGTTGAACATCGCCAGACCCGGAGCGCCGGCTCTACTGAGCTTATGTCCGGCTTGCCGAACTCGCCGGCTCCAAAGAAACGCCCTGCTGAGGTATGTGTTCCTATTTGATTCATTTCTCTTTATAACCTTAGTGCCGTCTCATCCTTCTTGAATTTCATCTCAGAAGTCACCCTCTTCTGACGACTCTTCGGCGACCGCTCTGCCGCCTCCGAAGATCAACCCGTTGTAAGTGTTTTTCTACTATAACAACCGATTCTTTGTAGGGTAGTAATATCCTTTGGATTATCACTTTTCTATGTTGCAGTGCTCAAGCCAAGCGTCGGAAGACCAACAAGCCCTCCCCCAGTCCTGCTGCTCAAGAGCCGGAGCAAGAACAACCGGAGGAGCCACAACCGGATGTAGATCCGCCAATTGCCTCCGCTGAGCCAGATGTTGAAGATATCATCCCGAAGAGCCCTCTAAGGGGTCCTTCAAAACCACCGAGTCCTGCCAAGGCCACTGCAACTCCGGAGGTTGTGATCAACGGCTCTGCTCCCCAGTCCCCTCCGGCTCATGTGCTGACCAGGCATAAAGAGTCTGCCGAGGCCTCCAAGAAGCTGGATTTTGACTCTTCCTTTGAGAAGATGACGTCCGAAGAACTCCATGCCAGGTATACGAACCGGCTTACCACCAGCCGGGATCTAGAGCTTCGGATGGTAACTTTGATGAAAACAAAATATGAGGTATTCCTCTTGCTGCTATAACCTTACTTAGCCCCCAAGGGCCGGTTCAATCTAGTTAAGAAGTGAACCGGGTCTTTCCTGATCCTCTGTAGAAAATCCAAAGCCTTTGTCCCCAAGAGCCGGCTCAATTTGTTAGAGTTGAGTTGGATCTTCACTATAGATAGCGTGAACAGCCAATCGTAGCCCCCAAGGGCCAACTCAAACTTGATAAAGTTGAGTCGGAGCTTCAACGTAGATAGCCTGAAGAAACACGTATAACCCCCAATGGCCGACTCAAGCTTGATAATGTTGAGTCAGAGCTTTTATTATAAGGAAATTTGAAGAGCCATATCATAGCCCCCAAGTTCCGGATTAGCTTTGATGAAGATGAGCCGGAACTGTGTTGTATGCTCGAAGATCAAATATACATTAGCCCCCAAGTGTCAAACATATTGCTTGCAATCTTCTTGAGACTTGCATAATTTTGTCTTTAACCTTCATCATTTGATATGACTTCCATTCTGGCGACTTATCCTGTATTTTGACGTGTTATAGGAAGCTTTAAGCGAAGCCAGGTCGCAGTTGATGGACCTGAAGACCAACTTGGCGGCTCAAAAAGAGGCCCGCAGCATTGCCGATGAAAAGTGTCGGCTTCTCTCTGAAGAGTTGGCCACAATCAAAGCTGAGTTTGCTGCTCTTAAGGAGTCAGCTGAATCTGAGAAGACTGCCTTCACCCAACGAGCGGATGACGCCGACCAGCGGCTGATAGTTGTGGCGGATGAACTCCAAGGCTTGAAGCGCCACATAAGCAAAATGTCAGCCGCCCACTTTGGTAAGCTTCTGACAGCTTTGTGCTTCGAATGGTTTCATCTTTACTTAGAATGGCGACTCATCTGAGTTTTCTGGTTTATACAGGTCGTAGGAGCCGGCAGTTGGCTTCTGATAGCCTGCTGCCATTGAACGCCATCTATACCTTATCTGAGCAGTTGTACTGTGGTGCAATCTGTACTACCAAGGCCATGCAATATAAGGATAAAATTCCGGCAACTCTCAGGGGTGTCTTACAGCTCTTCTCCAATATGCCGAAATAGATCGTCGAACTCAAGAAATCAGCTGCCCACCAAGGGGCCATTGCGGGCATCAGCCGGGCTTTGGCCTTTGCTCCGGGCCTAACAGCCACCGAGATGATGGAAGGCTTCCCTTCAAGAAAAGATGACGGCTCGGAGTTTACTGACGCCGACTACAGCCAGTGCATGAAGGAGTCCTGGGTGTTAGCTTCTATCTTGGCGGAGGAGGTTGATCTGTCAACTTATCAAGCAGCTTATGACTCGGAGCAGAAGAGGGTCTGGGGTCCTCTGTACGAGTGCAAAGATTTGACGCCTGCTCGGAGTAAGGACCTCTTTGCTCCAGATCTTGACCCGTCACCCTTTTTTGAGGCCTCTTTTGCGGCTCTAACAAACTGCAACTGGGCTTTGGACAACCTCCAGATCAAGGCCCCAGAAGAGCCGGTGTAGGATGACCCGTCAGCTAACTAGCTTCTGCTTTAAGATCTTGTATTAGCTTAACCTGCCGTGTGACGGCTGAAAAACTTTGTCTGAAATTTTGATCTCCTCTGGGAGTGTAATAGCTAGATGAAAACTTGTCTGAAATTTGTCATGATGTTCTTATAAGATGATCCGGCTTTTGGTCTGCCATTTGTCTTTGTATGCTTTGAGTTATTTACACTTGCCTTGTCATCATATAAGATATCTGCAGCCAAGATTAGGTAAGCCACACCCGGAGGTGGTGACTCCCTCTTTGATAATTACGGCCAATCTGGTTAGCCGGAAATGGCATAAAGCCTGGCCGATAAGGCATTTAGAAGATACACCCAGATGTAATAATATGGCGTAAACACCGGCAGATAAGCATTAGAAGATGTACCCGAAGGTAAGAAGTCGCCCTCGCCGCGGCTAATTTTTCCTTAGCCGGATTTTTATGAGAACAGTTAATAGGCGTTAGAAGTTGTACCCAAAGGTAAGAAGCCGCTGTTCACCGCAGCTAAGTTACTTTAGCTATTTCTACATGGCCTTAGGCCTGCTAATAGGCATTAGAAGCTTTACCCGGAGGCAGAAAGCCGCCGTTAGCGGGTCATGAGACGTTAGCTACCCGTTGGTAAAAAACCTCTCATAACCGTGGCTAAACTGGTTAGCCGGAGATGGCATAAAGCCGGCTGATAGGGTGTTAGAAGCGATACCCGTCGGTAAGAAGCCCCCCTCAGCAATTATGGCGTAACCCGCTGGCGGATAGGCATTAGAAGCTGCACCCGAAGGCGAGAAGCCGCCCTCGCCACGACTAATTACCTTAGTCGGGTTTTTTTGTGGCAAAATGCTAGCTTAATAGGTGTCTACCACCGTTCAGCAATACGATGCAAAGCGCCAGCAGATAGGCGTTAGAAGCTGCACCCGAAGGCGAGAAGCTGCCCTCGCCGCGACTCATTGTCTTGAGCCGCATTTTGTGGCATAACGCCTGGCTAATAGGCATCTACTGCCGTTTGCCGACCTTAGTTGATGCATCAACTAGAATATTGCTTAATCTTCTCTTGTACGAGGATGCATGGAATAGCAGAGGCTTCCTTGTTTATTCATATAACTGTGGTATGTACAATGATAGTGTACAATGGTAGATATTTACACCCTTAAGTGAAATAAGGCCGAAGATGCGCGATGTTCCATGGCCGACGGGTCTCCTGACCCGCCGTATCTGAGTCGTCTTGGACATCGACGAGGTAATATGACCCGTTGTTGAGATTTCTGCTGACCACAAAGGGTCCTTTCCATGAAGGTGATAGTTTATGCATATTTGTCTGGTCCTGAATTAGCCGAAGCACCAAGTCGCCCTCCTGGAACGTCTGGGTCTTGACCCTGCGGCTGTGATAGCGGCGCAGGTCTTGTTGATAAATTGCCAATCGGGCTGCTGCCAACTCTCACGCCTCTTCCAAACCATCCAATGCATCTCGGCGCACCGTCTCATTGTCCGTCTCAACGTAAGCCGCCACCCTTGGCGAGTCATGCCAGATGTCGCTGGGTAAGACGACCTCAACGCCGTACACCATAAAGAAGGGTGTGAAACCTGTGGACCTGTTAGGGGTGGTTCTAATGATCCATAAGACAGAAGGTAATTCTTTGACCCAACACCCGGGCATTCGCTGCAAAGGAACCATAAGTCGCGGCTTAATTCCTCTTAGAATTTCCTGATTGGCACGCTCCGCCTGACCATTGGATTGTGGATGTGCTACGGCTAAAATATCAAGCCAGATATGTTCTTCATCACAGAATTTCTTCATAGCCCCCTTGGATAGATTTGTACCATTATCAGTGATGATGCTGTGCGGGTAACCAAAGCGGTAGATTAGCTTTTTGATAAACAGAACTGTTGTAGCTGCATCACATTTGCTGACCGGCTCTGGCTCTACCCACTTGGTAAATTTATCAACCGCTACCAGGAGGTGCGTTTTCTTGTCCTTGGACCTCTTGAAAGGCCATACCATGTCCAGCCCCCAGACCGAAAACGGCCAAGTGATTGGTATCATCCTTAATTCTTGAGCCGGAACATGAGCACGCCGGCTAAATTTCTGACAGCCATCGCACTTATAGACTAAGTCCTCTGCATCTTTGTGAGCCGTCAACCAGAAGAACCCGTGCCGGAAAGCCTTGGCCACCAAAGATTTTGAGCCGGCATGGTGTCCACAATCTCCAGCGTGGATTTCACTCAAGATCTGTCGGCCCTCCTCTGGTGAAACACAACGTTGAAAAACCCCTGTTACACTGCATTTATGCAACTCACCCGTCATGGACTTAGAACGGCGGGTGATCTTTTTGGTCAGATCTTCATCCTCTGGTAACTCGCCCCGGGTTAAATAGTCCAAATAAGGAATTGTCCAATCTGGGATAACATGTAGAGCCGCCACCAATTCTGCCTCCAGGTCAGGAATAGCCAAATCCTCATCTGAAGGTATCTTGACAGTCGGATGATATAAGACATCCAGAAAGACATTAGGCGGCACCGGCTTACATTGGGAACCTAGCCGTGATAAAGCATCAGCCGCCTCGTTCTTGCGACGATCAATGTGATCTACCTGATACCCTTTGAAGTGACCCACAATAATATCAATCGCCTACCTATAAGCCACCATCCGTGGGTCTTTGGAGTCCCAAGTGCCAGAAACTTGCTGAGCTACTAGATCTCAGTCGCCCAAACACCTGACCCGGCTCAAATTCATCTCTTTGTCTAATCTAAGACCATGAAGCAAAGCCTCGTACTCAGCCACATTGTTAGTGCAAGGGAACATCAGCCGGAGCACATAACAAAACTTGTCACCCTTTGGGGATGTTAGGACAACCCCTGCTCCGGACCCCTCTAATTGCTTGGATCCATCAAAGTGTATAGTCCAGTATGTATTATCTGGCTTTTCTTCGGGAGCTTGGCACTCTGTCCAATCATTGATGAAATCCACCAAAGCTTGGGATTTGATCGCCGTGCGAGGAACATACTTTACATTAAGAGGTCCCAGCTCTAAGGCCCATTTGGCAATCCTCCCTGTGGCTTCTCTATTCTGGACAATATCTCCCAACAGAGCAGAACTGACCACAGTTACCTGGTGCCCTAGAAAGTAGTGTTTTAACTTGCGGTTGGCCATACAAACCCCGTATACCAGCTTCTGCCAATGCGGATATCTCTGCTTAGATTCTGTCAGGACCTCACTGATATAATAAACCGGGCTTTGCACGGGATACTCCTTCCCAGCCTCCTTGCGCTCGACCACAATTGCGACGCTGATTGCCCTATTGTTAGCCGCCACATAAAGGAGCAACGGTTCTTTCTCAGCCGGAGCGGCTAACACTGGCGGCTCAGTGAGCTGTTTCTTAAGCGCCTCAAGTGCTTCACCCACCGCCTTGCTCCAAGCAAACTTGTATATCTTTTTCATCATATGATATAAAGGGATAGCTTTCTCTCCAAGACGGCTTATGAACCGGCTCAACGCAGCAATCCGCCCTGCTAAGCGTTGAACGTCGTTAATGCAAGTCGGCTCTCTTAGAGAAGTAATAGCTTTGATTTTATCCGGGTTAGCCTCGATGCCACGCTCAGAGACCAAGAAACCCAAAAGCTTCCCTGCTAGAACACCAAAGACACACTTGGTCGGGTTAAGCATCATCTTGTAGACCCGGAGATTGTTAGAGGTTTCCCTTAGATCCTCCAAAAGAGTTTGCTTCTTTCTGGATTTGACCATGATGTCATCTACATAAGCATGAACATTACGGCCAATTTGATTGTGAAGGCAATTCTGCACGCATCGTTGATAAGTTGCCTGGGCACTCTTGAGCCCGAAAGGCATAGAGACATAACAGAACGCCCCAAAGGGTGTAATAAACATCGTCTTCTCCTGGTCTTTCACTGCCATCTTGATCTGATGATAACCTGAGTAAGCATCCAGGAAGCATAAACTTTCACATCCGGCTGTAGCATCAATGATCTGATCAATTCGAGGGAGGGCAAAAGGATCAGCCAGACAAGCCTTGTTAAGGTCCATGTAGTCCACACACATACGCCAGGTGCCATTCTTTTTGAGCACCAGCACTGGGTTAGCCAACCATTCCGGGTGAAAAACTTCAACAATAAAGCCAGCAGCCAAGAGCCAGGCAACTTCTTCCCCAATAGCCTTGCGCCTTTCCTCATTGAACCGTCGTAGGAACTGTTTGATCGGTTTAAACATTGGATCCACATCAAGGTTGTGCTCAGCGAATTCTCTCGGTACACCTGGCATGTCAGAAGGTTTCCATGCAAAGATGTCTCGATTCTCACGGATGAATTCGATGAGCGTGCTTTCCTATTTGGGATCCATATGAGCTCCAATGATGAACTGCTTAGATGAGTCGCCCGGGTTGAAATCTAATGCCTTGGTATCATCCGTTGAAAATTTGAGGGGCGGCTCAACCTCCGTGGTGGGCTTTTTCAAGGGGGTCATATCCTCCGGATCAACATTCTCCTTATAAAACTTAAACTCCTCCTGAGCGCAACTGGACTCTGCGTAAGCTGCATCCCCTTCTTCACAATCAATAGCCGTGTTCCGGTTACCATGAACGGTGATGGTATCGTTTAAGCTGGGCATCTTGAGCTGCAAGTAAACATAGCAGGGCCGGGCCATGAACTTGGCATAAGCCGGCCATCCAAACAAGGCGTGATAAGGGCTCTTGATTTTAACTACCTCAAACCATAAGGACTCCACTCTGTAGTTGTATTCATCGCCAAAAGCCACTTCCAAAGAAATCCTGCCCACCGGATGCTCCGACTTACCCGGCACCACACCATGAAAAATAGTGGACAAAGGTTTTAAGTCCTTGTCAAGCAACTTCATCCGCTGGAAGGTGTCATAGTAAAGGATGTTTATGCTGCTGCCGCCGTCCATGAGCACCTTGTTCAACATACATCCACCTACCTAGGGGGCCACAACCAAAGCCAGCTGCCCCGGGTCATCAACGCGTGGCGGGTGATCTTCACGACTGCATGTTATGTCATATTCAAACCACTTCAGATACTGTGGAAGAGCCGGCGTAACCGTATTGACTGCCCGTTTACGCAACTTCTGCTCCCGTCTATTTAGGCTAGTTGTGAAGACGTGGTATTGCCCGGAGCTGAGCTACTTCGGATTACCCTGAAAGCCGGACTGATTCCGTTGTTGTTGCTGTTGTTGATTATTATTACCAGAATGCGGCTGCTGTCCCCCGTGATTATCCTGACCCGGATGACCGGATGCTAAACCGCTAGAGCCAAAACTGGCTCCTGACCCGCCAAAACCAAATCCAGCTCCTGACCCATCACGTCCTGGGCCGCCTGCCGGGCCGCCCCCGCGATGGTTAGGTTGTGTGACATACCACTTGAACCTTTGCATAAAAGAACAACTCTCCCATGTATGATTTGCCGGCCTATCAGGCAAACTGTGACTCGGACAAGGTCGCTCAAGCATCTCTTCCATGTTCGAGGAAAAGTTATCCCTGCTCGAGGGCGGCCCAAACCTCCTGTTGCCCTTGAGGTGATTTTGCTGGGCATTTGTGTTGGCCACCAGCTCTGACCCGGCCTCTGGATTCTTACATTTACTCTGGTTACCATTGTTCACTACGCCCTTGCATTGGTTGCCCTTCTTGCCTTGACTAGCCTTTTCCTCATCAGAACCCGGATCTTTCATGTTGTCTGAGTCGGCGTACTATGTGAGAGCCGTTATGAGCTCTCCTATGTCCTGACACGTACACTTGAGCCAGCCAAGTTTCTGCTTTAAAGGAACAAAATGGCAATTCTTCTCTAAAATCGACACCGCTTGAGCTGTCGTGATCTACTCTGATGAGTGAATAATTGTCGAGACCCGCCGTACCCAATGATGAGTCGACTCGCTTTCCTGTTGGACACAGTTATCAAGATCCACAATGGTCATAGTGTTGGAAATATGCCCTAGAGGCAATAATAAATTAGTTATTATCATATTTCCTTGTTCATGATAATCTTTTATTATCCATGCTATAATTGTATTGATCGGAGACTTAGATGCATGTGTGGATACATAGACAAAACCATGTCCCTAGTATGCCTCCAATAGACTAGCTCGTTGATCAAAAGATGGTTAAGGTTTCCTAGCCATGGACATGAGATGTCATTTGATAACGGGGTCACATCATTAGGAGAATGATGTGATGGACAAGACCCAAACTGCAAACGTAGCATATGATCGTGTCAGTTTATTGCTACTGTTTTCCGCATGTCAAGTATGTGTTCCTATGACCATGAGATCATGCAACTCACAGATATCGGAGGAGTGCCTTGTGTGTATCAAACGTCGCAACGTAACTGGGTGACTATAAAGGTGCTCTACAGGTATCTCCGATGGTGTCTGTTGAGTTGGCATGGATCGAGACTGGGATTTGTTACTCCGTGTAACGGAGAGGTATCTCGGGGCCCACTTGATAATGCAACATCACAATAAGCCTTGCAAGCAATGTGACTAATTGTTAGTTGCGGGATCTTGTATTACGGAACGAGTAAAGAGACTTGCCGGTAACGAGGTTGAACTAGGTATGGAGATACCGACGATCGAATCTCGGGCAAGTAACATACCGAAGAACAAAGGGAACGTTATACGGGATTAACTGAATCCTTGACATAGAGGTTCGACCGATAAAGATCTTCATAGAATATGTAGGAACCAATGTGGACGTCCAGGTGCCGCCATTGGTTATTGACCGTAGAGGTGTCTCGGTCATGTCTACATAGTTCTCGAACCCGCAGGGTCTGCACACTTAAGGTTCGGTGACGTTTCGGTAGTGTAGAGTTATGTATGGTGGTGACCAAAGTTTGTTTGGAGTCCCGGATGAGATCCCGGACGTCACGAGGAGCTCCGGAATGGTCCGGAGGTAAAGATTCATTTATAGGAAGTCCCAGTTTGGTTTCCGGAAAAGTTTCGGGCTCATCGGTAGTGTACCGGGAGTGCCGGTAGTGTACCGGGAGGCCTCCGGGAGGGGTATTTCGACCCCAAGAGGTCCATGGGCTGTGGGAGAATAATAACCAGCCCTTAGTGGGCTGGGAAAACAGCCACACAGGCCCATGGCGCAGGAGAGAAAATCCTAAAGCAAAAAGTGGAAAATCAGCCAATAGGAGGCAATCCTACTCCAACTAGGATTGGAGGTGAAGTAGGATTGCTTCCCACCTCCTATTTCGGCCGACCCAAAGGCCTTGGCTGCCTATCCTCTCCCCTCCTCCTATATATACTAGTGTATTGGGTGGTTTTTGGACAGAATTTCCGGCCACGTGCTACCTGTTTCACCGGTGCACAGTTTCTCCTCTAGATCGGTTTTCCGCAGCGCTTAGGCGAAGCCCTGCCGCAATCACTCCACCACCATCACCGGAGCGCCATCACGCTGCCGGTGAACTCTCTCTCCTCTCCACCTCCTCTTTCTGGATCAAGACGGTGGAGATCGTCATCAAGCTGCACGTGTGCTGAACGCGGAGGTGCCGTCCATTCGACGCTAGATCGGAAGGACCGTGATCGAGATTGTGAGACGGTTCGTGATGAGATCGCAGAACAGATCGTGATGAGTTCGTGGGACAGATCGTGATCAAGATCGTGAGATGGATCGTGATGATATCGTGGGACGGATCGTGATGAGTTCATGGGACGGATCGTGATTGGATCGCGGGACGGATCGTGATGAGATCGCGGGACGCTTGGCGATTTGGATCGCGAAGATGTTCGACTACACCAACCTCGTTTCATAACGCTTCCCGCTGAGCGATCTACAAGGGTATGTAGATCCACTCTCCCTCTCGTAGATGCTCACCACCATGGATAGGTTTGCGTGTGCGTAGGAAATTTTTTGTTTCCCATGCGACGTTCCCCAACAGTGGCATCATGAGCTAGGTTGATGGTTCGATGAGATCTCGAGTAGAACACAAAAGGTTTGTGGGCGTTGATGCTTAGATTGCTTCCTCCCTTGGTTGTATTTTGGTTCAGCGGGATTGTGAGATGAAGCGGCCCGGACCAACATTACTCGTACGCTTACGAGAGACCGGTTCCCTCGACGCAACTTGTTGCCTAGATGGCTTGCGGGTGACAGTTTCTCTCACTTTAGTTGGATCGGATTCGACAAAGGCGGTCCTTGAGAAGGTTGAAAAGCAAACTAGTGTATCACCGTTGTGGTTTATGCGTAGGTGAGAATTGTTCTTGCTAGATACCCGTAGCAGCCACGTAAAACATGCAACAACAATTAGAGGACGTCTAACTTGTTTTTTGCAGGGTATGTTGTGATATGATATGGCCAATTACATGATGTGATATATGTGATGTATGAGATGATCATGTGATGTATAGATTATCACGACTTGCATATCGATGAATACGGCAACCGGCAGGAGCCATAGGGTTGTCTTTAATTATTGTATGACCTGCGTGTCAATCATTAAGCGCTATGTAATGCTTTACTTTATCGCTACGGTAGCAATAGTAGTAGATGCATGCAGGGCGTGACAACCCCGATGGCGACACGTTGATGGAGATCAAGATGATGTAGATCATGGTGTCATGCCGGTAACGATGGAGATCATGCCGGTGCCTTCATGATGGAGATCAAAAGCACAAGATCATGGCCATATCATGTCACTTATGATTTGCATGTGATGTTAATCCTTTTATGCACCTTGTTTTGCTTAAGACGACGGTAGCATTATAAGGTGATCCCTCACTTAATTTCAAGATAAATTGTGTTCTCCCCGAGTGTGCACCGTTGTGAAAGTTCGTCGTGTTGAGACACCACGTGATGATCGGGTGTGATAGACTCTACGTTCACATACAACGGGTGCAAGCCAGATTTGCACGTGCAGAACACTCGGGTTAAACTTGACGAGCCTAGCATGTACATACATGGCCTCGGAACATGAGAGACCGAAAGGTCGAACATGAGTCATATAGTAGATATGATCAACATAATGATGTTCACCATTGCAGCCACCTCAACTCACGTGATGATCGGACTTGAGTTGGTGAATTTGGATCATGTATCACTCGAATGATCGGAGGGATGTCAATTTGAGTGGGAGTTCTTAAGTAATATAATTAATTGAACTCATTATCATGAACATAGTCAAAGTGTCTTTGCAAATTATGTTGTAGATTACTAGCTCGCACTGTAGCTCCCTTAAATTTTTATATGTTCCTAGAGAAATAGAGTTGAAAGATGTTGGTAGCAATATTACGGACTGGGTCCGTGATCTGAGGATTGTCCTCATTGCTGCACAGAAGGCTTATGTCCTTAATGCACCGCTCGGTGCGCCACCCCCTCTAGCGTCGTCTATAGATGTTGTGAACATCTGACAGGCACGTTTTGATGACTACTTGATAGTTTAGTGCGTCATGCATTACGGCTTAGAATTGAGGCTCCGAAACATTTTGAACGTCACGGAACATATGAGATGTTCTAGGAGCAGAGATTGTGATCTCAGGCTCGTGCCTGTGTTGCGAGATATGAGATCTCCAACAAGATTCTTTGCCTGTAAGATGAAGGAGAATAGCTCAATTGTTGATCATGTACTCGGATTGTCTGGGTACTACAATCGCTTGAATCAAGTGGGAGTTGATCTTCTAGATAAGATAGTGATTGATATAGTTCTCCAAGTCACTGTCACTAAGCTACTAGAACTTGGTGATGAATTATAAATTGCCAGGGATAGAAATAATGATTCCTGAGCTGTTCGCGATGTTTGACACCGCGAAGGTAGAAATCAATAAGGAGCGTCAAGTGTTGATGGTTAATCAAAACCACTAGTTTCGAGAAGGGCAAGAGCAACGAGGGAAACTTCATGGATAGAAAGTCAGTTGCTGCTCCAGTGAAGCAACCCAAAGTTGAACTCAAACCCGAGACTAAGTGCTTCTATTATGAGGTGAGCGGTCGCTGAAGCGGAACAACCCTAGATACTTGGTAGAAAAGAAGGCTAGCAACATCCACAAAAGTATATTTGATATACGAGTTATTGATGTGTACCTTGCTAGTACTCCTAGTAGCACCTGGGTATTGGATACCGGTTCGGTTGCTAAATGTTAGTAACTCGAAATAAAAGCTATGGGATAAATGGAGAACTTGCTAAGGGTGAGGTGACGATATGTGTTGGAAATGTTTCCAAGGTTGATGTGATCAACATCGCACGCTCTCTTTACCTTCAGGATTAGTGACGAACCTAAATAAATGTTATTTGGTGTTTTGCGTTGAGCATGAACATGATTAGATCATGTTTGTTGCAATACGGTTATTCATTTAAGTCAGGGAATAATAGTTATTCTGTTTACATGAATAATACCTTCAATGGTCATGCACCCAGTGAGAATGGTTTGTTGAAATCTTGATCGTAGTATTACACATGTTCATAACATTGATGTCAAAAGATACAAAGTTAAATAATGATAGTACCACATACTTGTGGCACTGCCGCAAAATGTCATATTGGTATAAAGCGCATGAAGAAACTCCATGGTGATGGATATTTGGACTCATTCGATTTCAAATCGGTTGAGGCATGCGAACCATGTCTCTTGGGCAAGATGACTAAAGGACCCCATTGGATGGAGCGGGCAAGTGATTCATTGGAAATGATACATGTTGATTTATGCAATCTAGTGAGTCTTCCAGGGTGCAGTTGATATAGTTATTTTCTTACCTTCACTTATGATTTGAGTAGATATAGTGTATATTTACTTAATGAAACACAAGTCTGAATCGTTTGAAAGGTTCAAGCAAATTCAGAGTGAAGTTTAAAATCATCGTGACAAGAAGATAAAAATGACTGCGATATGATCGTGGAGGTGAATATCTGAGTTACGAGTTTGGCATACAACTTAAGACAATGTGAAAGTTGTTTCACAACTAAACGCCACCTGGAACACCATAGTGTGATGGTGTGTCCAAACATCATAGTTATGCTCTATTGGACATGGTGCGTGCTATGATGTCTCTTGTCGTTTTACTACTATAATTTTGGGGTTATGCATTAGAGACAACTACATTCACTTTAAAAAGGGCACCATCTAAATCCGTTGAGATGACACCGCATGAATTATGGTTTGATAGAAACCTAAGCTATCATTTCTTAATGTTTGGGGCTGCGACGCTTGTGTGGAAAATGTTTTCACCTAATGAGGTCAAACCCAAGGCGGACAAATGCATCTTCATATAATACCCTAAGATCAGTTGGGTGAACCTTCTATCTCAGATCCAAGTGCAAAGTGTTAGTTGCTTAAACGGATCCTTTCTCGAGGAAATGTTTCTCTCGAAAGAATTGAGTGGGAGGAAGATAGAACTTGATGTGGTTGTTAAACCTTTGTTCAACCAGAGAGTAGCGCAACGCAGAAAGATGTTTCTGTGAAGCCTACGTTAGTTGAAGAGGAAGTTAATGATGATGATCATGAAGCTTCAGGATCAAGTTACTATCGAACTTCGTAGGTCGACAAGGATGTGTACTGCTCCTGAGCGGTACGGCAACCCTGTCTTGGAGGTCATGTTGTTGGACAACGATGAACCTACGAGCTATGGATAAGCGATGATGGGCCCGGATTCCGACAAATGGTTGGAGGCCATGAAATCCGAGATAGGATCCATGTATGAAAACCAAGTATAGACTTTGGTAGACTTGCTCGTTAGACAGCAGGTCGTTGAGTACATATGGATCTTTAAAATGAAGACAGACACTGATGGTAAATGTCACCATTTGTAAAGCTCGACTTATTGCAAAGATGTTTGTGACAAGTTCAAGGAGTTGACTGCGATGAGGCTTTCTCACTCGTAGCGATGCTAAAAGTCTGTTGGAATTATGTTAGCAGTTGCTGCATTTTCAATTATGAAATCTGGCAGATGGATGTCAAAACATCGTTTCCTTAACGGTTTACTTGAGGAAAGGTTGTATGTGATACAACCAGAAGGTTTTGTCAGTCCTAAGGATGCTAAAAGGTGAGCAAGCTTCAGTGATCCTTCTATGGACTGAAGCAAGCATCTCGGAGTTGGAATATACGCTTTGATGAGTTGATCAAAGTTTTTGAGTTTATACAAAGTTTACGAGAAACTTGTATTTACAATAAAGTGAGTGGGAGCACTATAGAATTTCTGATAAGTATATGTGGATGACATATTGTTGATCGGAAATAATGTAGAATTTCTGGAAAGCATAAACAGTTGTTTGGAAAGTGATTTTCAAAGTAAAACCTGGATAAAACTACCTAATTGTTGAGCATCAAGATCTATAGAGATAGATCAAGGATGACTTGATGAGACTTTCAATGAGTGCATACCTTGACAAGATTTTGAAAGAGTTCAAAATGGATCAGTCAGAGAAAGAGTTCTCGCCTGATTTGTAAGGTGTGAAAGTTGGGTGAGACTCAAAGCTCGACAATGGCAGAAGAAAGAGAAAGGACGAACGTCGTCCCCTATGCCTTAGCCATAGGCTCTATATTATGCCATGCTGTGTACCGCACCTGTGTGTGCCTTGCCATGAGTCTGTTAGGGGGTACAAGAGTGAACCAGGAGTGGATCACTGGACAGCAGTCAAGATTATCCTCAGTAGCTAAGAGACTGAGGAGATGTTTCTCGATTATGGAGGTGATAAAGAGTTCATCGTAAGGAGTTACGTCGATACAAGCTTTAACACTAATCCGGATGACTCGTAGTAGCAATCTGGATACGTATAGTGGAGCAGCCATTTGGAATAGTACTGAGCGGAGTGTGGTAGCAGTGTTTACGGTTTGACATAGAGATTTGCAAAGTACACACGGATCTGAATATCGCAGACCCGTTGACTATAAGACCTCTCTCACATGCAGAGCATGATCGAGCCCCGAAACTCATTGGGTGTTAGATTCATAACAATGCGAATCACATGGTGATGTGAACTAGATTATTGACTCTAGTGAAAGTGGGAGACTATTGGAAATATGCCCTAGAGGCAATAATAAATTAGTTATTATCATATTTCCTTGTTCATGATAATCGTTTATTATCCATGCTATAGTTGTATTGATCGGAGACTTAGATGCATGTGTGGATACATAGACAAAACCATGTCCCTAGTATGCCTCTAATAGACTAGCTCGTTGATCAAAAGATGGTTAAGGTTTCCTAGCCATGGACATGAGATGTCATTTGATAACGGGGTCACATCATTAGGAGAATGATGTGATGGACAAGACCCAAACTGCAAATGTAGCATATGATCGTGTCAGTTTATTGCTACTGTTTTCCGCATGTCAAGTATGTGTTCCTATGACCATGAGATCATGCAACTCACAGATATCGGAGGAGTGCCTTGTGTGTATCAAACGTCGCAACGTAACTGGGTGACTAAAGGTGCTCTACAGGTATCTCCGATGGTGTCTGTTGAGTTGGCATGGATCGAGACTGGAATTTGTTACTCCGTGTAACGGAGAGGTATCTCGGGGCCCACTCGATAATGCAACATCACAATAAGCCTTGAAAGCAATGTGACTAATTGTTAGTTGCGGGATCTTGTATTACGGAACGAGTAAAGAGACCTGCCGGTAACAAGGTTGAACTAGGTATGGAGATACCAACGATCGAATCTCGGGCAAGTAACATACCGAAGAACAAAGGGAACGTTATACGGGATTAACTGAATCCTTGACATAGAGGTTCGACCGATAAAGATCTTCGTAGAATATGTAGGAACCAATGTGGACGTCCAGGTCCCGCCATTGGTTATTGACCGTAGAGGTGTCTCGGTCATGTCTACATAGTTCTCGAACCCGCAGGGTCTGCACACTTAAGGTACGATGACGTTTCGGTAGTGTAGAGTTATGTATGGTGGTGACCGAAGTTTGTTCGGAGTCCCGGATGAGATCCCGGACGTCACGAGGAGCTCCGGAATGGTCCGGAGGTAAAGATTCATTTATAGGAATTCCCAGTTTGGTTTCCGGAAAAGTTTCGGGCTCATCGGTAGTGTACCGGGAGTGCCGGTAGTGTACCGAGATGCCTCCGGGAGGGGTATTTCGACCCCAAGAGGTTGATGGGCTGTGGGAGAATAATAACCAGCCCTTAGTGGGCTGGGAAAACAGCCACAAAGTCCCATGGCGCAGGAGAGAAAATCCTAAAGCAAAAAGTGGAAAATCAGCCAATAGGAGGCAATCCTACTCCAACTAGGATTGGAGGTGAAGTAGGATTGCTTCCCACCTCCTATTTCGGCCGACCCAAAGGCCTTGGCTGCCTCTCCTCTCCTCTCCTCCTATATATACTAGTGGATTGGGTGGTTTTTGGACAGAATTTCCGGCCACGTGCTACCCGTTTCACCGGTGCACAGTTTCTCCTCTAGATCGGTTTTCCGCAGCGCTTAGGCGAAGCCGTGCCGGAATCACTCCACCACCATCACCGGAGCGCCATCACGCTGTCGGTGAACTGTCTCTCCTCTCCACCTCCTCTTGCTGGATCAAGACGGTGGAGATCGTCATCAAGCTGCACGTGTGCTGAACGCGGAGGTGTCGTCCGTTCGGCGCTAGATCGGAAGGACCGTGAGAGATCGCGAGACGGTTCGTGATGAGATCGCAGAATGGATCATGATGAGTTCGGGGGACAGATCGTGATCAAGATCGTGAGATGGATCGTGATGAGATCGTGGGACGGATCGTGATGAGTTCATGGGACGAATCGTGATTGGATCGCGGGACGGATCGTGATGAGATCGCGGGACGCTCGGCGATTTGGATCGCGAACATGTTCGACTACACCAACCGCGTTTCTTAACGCTTCCCGCTTAGCGATCTACAAGGGTATGTAGATCCACTCTCCCTCTCGTAGATGCTCATCACCATGGATAGGTTTGCATGTGCGTAGGAAATTTTTTGTTTCCCGTGCGACGTTCCCCGACACATAGGCTGCTTGCACGTCCCTTGAAAGTTTTTGATGAACCGAGCCCTAAGCTCCGCCCATGAATTGATGGTATTAGGTGGCAACCCTTTTAGCCATGTACGAGTCGGGCCTTCAAGCATCATGATGAAATATTTGGCACAAACCGCCTCAGTAACATCCAGCATCTCCATGGCCAGCTCATAGCTTTCAACCCAGGCCTCTAGGGGTAAATCAACAGTGTAATTTGGGACCTTGCGGGGACCTTTAAAGTCTTTCGGCAACCGCTCGCTCCGAAGAGCCAGCGATAGACACGGCAGACCCCCCGTCCTGGGGATTACAGCTGCCCCTATGGAAACGGAAGGCCCAGGCTATTGGTAAGCCGGCCTAGCTAGCGCCTCTTGCGGGCTTCCCGCATGGTCTACACGTGCCTGTGTATCTCTTCGCGGTCGGTGACCCATTGGAATTTCTCTATGATGGTTACTGTTGAAACCTGCTGGTGACTCGTAGCGCTGGCTAAAGCTACTGCTGGGAAGAGGGGTTGAATGGACGCGGCTCGAGCTGTGAGCGTACCTCTCTTGCTGGGCCATGGCCGTCTGCAAGTACCCGATGGCGTTCCGCACATCCTCCGCAAAGGGTGCTTCATCCAGGATAGGGATCGTCTCAACCCGGGTGGCAGCTGCTACCATATTCTCGGCCGGGTTAGAATAATGACCCGACGGCGTTGGAAAGCCCCCAGGTGAAGTTGGGTTAGGTTGGGCTGGATGAGTCGCTGGCCGTTCCGTTGAGCGGCTCTTGGGCGCGCCCGCGGCTCGCCCCGCGTCGGGGGTATTAAAGAGGTTCCTTGCTTCATAACGCTCTGTTAGACGGGACTGATGCCTCCTCCTGTGTACCGCCGCTGCTGACCTTTGCTCCAGCCCTAGACGGAAAGCATCTGTCTTGATACGCTTTGCTTCTTCTTCCACCTGGACCTTTAGCTCAGCCATCCTTTGTCGTCCCTATGCCATCCGGCCCTTGATCCGTGCAATCTCTATATTCCGAGCTGCTTGATTATCTGCTGTCATTTCAGTCGCCATGAGAGCTGCAAGTTCATCCATCAGCTCCACAAGAACTTGAGCCGGCAGCGGCGGGCTATCACCCGAAATGGCGGCTCCCGCGGCTGTGCTACCAGCAGCTGGGGTTGATCCTGCCATGAACACCGCCGCATGAACCGGAGGTTTTAAAGCATCCGACTCAAAGCCATCCGACTCAGAGTATGCATTGTCACAGCCCCCAAGACCACCGTTGCTGAGCTGGTACATTGATTTTGTTTCTCCACTTAAAGATTCATCTTCTGAATAGACAAGGGTTTCCTGTGACCCGGAAACTTCCAGATCCCTACCTTGCGTGAAGCCTATGAAGACATGCTTCTGACCCGGATTGGCGCGAGCAGGCCGCACATTACTTGCAGATTGGAGACGCCGAGCCGGCTCGATGATGTTGGTGCAGATGTCCGGCCCGGGTGTAGATCCATTAGCCTTTCCGATGAAAACATGGATCCCGCCGAACGGGACTTGGAATCCATACTCCGCGGACTCAGCATCAAGCCCCCAGCCGGCATCGTCGATGTAGAACCGGTCATGGCAACTCTTGCTCATCCTTCCGACCACGTATCCCTCGAGCCTTGGGAGAGAGCCCTTTGAGAACTCAACACCACCAAGCGCAAGCCCCACGATGGGCGCAACTGTTGTGGATTTATCACGGCAGATGTCCGGGTGACCAGACTTTGATGCGAGGTCATCGCTAATGTGATGGACTCAAAGGGGTTGATTGGGACGAAGGACATGGGTTTACCCAGGTTCAGCCCCTCAAGTCGAGGTAATAGCCTACATCAAGCTTGTGCTTGTATTGCTTGTTGTATCGATTACAAGGGAGCTAAAGCTTGATCTAGTTCTTGATCACCTGATCTCTAAGTCGCCCCGAGTCTGCCTTTATATAAGAGGTCAGGACCACGGGTCTTTACAATTGTCTAACCGAGTCTCATTATCTATCCGAGTCTTACTCTATCTTCTTGTCCAAACTGTCTCCGAGCGGCTTGCACGCCCGGGTCTTCTTAGTCCGGGCCACCTTCGCCCACACCATGAGCTGTCTATCTTCATGGGTTGTTGGCTTTACGGCTCACCCTTGGGCCGGCTCACGACCCATCAACATGACTCGAGCCTTCAAGGGTGGGTCATATTGCGGGGTTATATACCCAACACCTCTCGTACTCAGCTTTTTGCTTCTCGGAAAGCTGCTCAGCTTGCCGATAGTCTTGGAGATCATGGCCTTTGGTGCGATGCATCTTGCAATACTGCTTGCTGGAGCCTTCTGGCTTGTTAGCGGCCGCCATGGCATGGAAAGAGGCGCACCCGGCAACATCGTTGCCAGGGTCATCAACCTTGCCCTTCTTGGCAGCGTCAGGGTTGCCGGATCCCTCGACGGCAAGTACGGCCTTGCCCTTGCATTTCTTGTTCCGCCGCTGGCCCTTCTTTGTCAGGGTGGTAGTGTCTTCATCTTCAGAGTCGACCCCTGCACCAGCATCTTCGCCGGGGAGTCTCCTCCCTTCTTCAGCCCGAGCACATTTGTCTCCCAAAGCATAAAGCTCGACAACATCCCTGACCCTATTCATCGCCAGCTCTTCCCACATCATGCAGTTGTGCACGTTCTGATGGAACACGCTGATAACAGCGGCAGGATGAACGTCTGGTATGTTGTGGTGCACGCGGCTGAACCTTTGGATGTACTTGTGCAAAGTTTCACCCTCCTTCTGAGGAATGATGTGCAAATCACTTTCCTAGCCAGGAGCTTGATGACCTCCTGTGAAGGCGCCAACAAACTCGTAGCACAGGTCTGCCCAGGAGGCGATGGATCCCTCTGGCAAGTGCATCAACCACAAGCTGATGTTGGGCTTAAGCACCAACAGGAAGTATTTGGCGACTATCTTGTCATTGCGTCCCCCGGCAGCTTGCACCGCAATGGTGTAGATGCTTAGGAATTCCAATGGGTGAGTCTTGCCATCATACTTCTCCGGGACTTCTGGCTTGAACATGTGGGAATTGGGCCACTTGACTTGCCGCAGCTCACGGGTAAACACTGGACAACCCACCTCGTAAGGTAGGCTAACAGGGCACCCTGGCATAGACTTGTCTATAGTGGGCCCCACGAGCCTATCAGACTGGAGGCACTCTTCGCGCTGCTGCTCGATTGCAGTTTGAGCGTCTTCCTTGCCACGTTCTCAAAGAACTTGACACTGGTCTTGGCGTGTCCATGGGTCAGACAACGTCGTCGAGTAGCCATCGTAAGCGTCGGTCTGTCGAGTCGGTGATCGGTGTTGTTGCTGTGGAGGAAAGTGCACCAAGGTCACACCGCCTCTGGCCTTCTCACAGCTGGCGTGAGCCGGCTCGGTGGACCAAAACTTATCAGCGAGGTCGAGGAGGCTCTGAATGGTGGTTCTCCATTCGTCGAGCTTCTCTGCAGCAGGAGGGTGTTGGAAATATGCACTAGAGGCAATAATAAAATGGATATTATTGTATTTCCCTGTTCATGATAATTGTCTATTGTTCATGCTATAATTGTGTTAACCGGAAACCGTAATACATGTGTGAATACATAGACCACAGCATGTCCCTAGTGAGCCTCTAGTTGACTAGCTCGTTGATCAATAGATGGTCACGGTTTCATGACCATGGACATTGGATGTCGTCGATGACGGGATCACATCATTAGGAGAATGATGTGATGGACAAGACCCAATCCTAAGCATAGCACAAGATCGTGTAGTTCGTCTGCTAAAGCTTTTCTAATGTCAAGTATTGTTTCCTTAGACCATGAGATTGCGCAACTCCCGGATACCATAGGAACACTTTGGGTGTGCCAAATGTCACAACGTAACTGGGTGGATATAAAGGTTCGCTACGAGTATCCGCAAAAGTATCTGTTGGGTTGGCACGAATCGAGACTGGGATTTGTCACTCCGTGTGACGAACAGGTATCTCTGGGCCCACTCGGTAAGACATCATCATAATGAGCTCAAAGTGACTACGGAGTTTGACACGGGATGATGTGTTATGGAACGAGTAAAGAGACTTGCCGGTAATGATATTGAACAAGGTATAGGGATACCGACGATCGAATCTTGGGCAAGTGTCATATCGGTAGACAAAGGGAATTGTATACGGGATTGATTGAATCCCCGACATCGTGGTTCATCCGATGAGATCATCGTGGAGCATGTGGGAGCCAACATGGGTATCCAGATCCCCCTGTTGGTTATTGACCAGAGAGGTGTGTCGGTCATGTCTACATGCCTCCCGAACCCGTAGGGTCTACACACTTAAGGTTCGATGACGCTAGGGTTATAGGGAAATTGTGTACGTGGTTACCGAAGGTTGTGCGGAGTCTCGGATAAGATCCCGAACGTCACGAGGAGTTCCGGAATGGTCCGGAGGTAAAGATTCATATATAGGAAGTGAGGTTTTGGTCATCGGAAGTGTTTCGGGCATCACCGGTAATGTACCGGGACCACCGGAAGGGTTCTGGGGGTCCACCGGGAGGAGCCACGGGCCCCGGAAAGCTACATGGGCCAAGAGTGGGAGGGAACAAGCCCCTAGGTGGGCTGGTGCGCCTCCCACTTCATCCCAAGGCGCGGCAAGGGTGGAAGGGGGCAAACCCTAGGCGTCGAGGGCCCTAGGCCCACCCTAGGGAGCCACCCCTCCTCCCCTCTCTTGCCCGTCGCCGCCCCAAGGGCCATCAAGGGCTGACCGCAGCCCTAGGGTGGGAACCCTAGGGGCTGTGCCCCTCCTCCTCCTCCTCCTATATATACTAAGGGCTTTTGGGGGCTGCAACACACGCATCTCTCTCTCTCTCGGCGCAGCCCTACCTCTCCACCTCCACGTCCTTCGTAGCGCTTGGTGAAGCCCTGCCGGAGTAGCACGCAGATCCACCGTCACCATGCCGTCGTGCTGCTGGAGCTCTCCCTCAATCTCTCCTTCCTCCTTGCTGGATCAAGGCATAGGAGACATCACCAGGCTGCATGTGTGTTGAACGCGGAGGTGGCGTTGTTCGGCACTTAGATCAGAATCCACCGCGATATGAATCGTTGTGAGTACGACTCCACCAACCGCGTTCTAGTAACGCTTCCTCTTCGCAATATTCAAAGGTATGAAGATGCACTCCCCCTTTGCTCGTTGATGGTTTCTCCATAGATTGATCTTGGTGACACGTAGGAAAAAATTTGATTTACTACTACGTCTCCCAACAGTGGCATCATGATCTAGGTCTATGAGTAGAACCTATGCACGAGTAGAACACAAGTTGTTGTGGGTGTCGATTTTGTTAGTTTGCTTGCCGTTACTAGTCGTATCTTGATTCGGCGGTATTGTGGGATGAAGCGTCCCGGACCGACTTTACACGTACGCTTACGTGAGACTGGTTCCACCGCCTGACATGCACTTGTTGCATAAGGTGGCTAGAGGGTGTCTGTCTCTCCCACCTTAGTCGGATCGGATTCGATGAAAAGGGTCCTTATGAAGGGTAAATAGAAATTGACATATCACATTGTGGTTTTTGCGTAGGTAAGAAATGTTCTTGCTAGAAACCTATAGCAGCCACGTAAAACTTGCAACAACAATTAGAGGACATCAAACTTGTTCTTGCAGCTTATGCCGTGTGATGTGATATGGCCAAAGGATGTGATGTGATATATGTGATGTATGAGATTGATCATGTTCTTGTAATAGGATTCACGACATGCATGTCGATGAGTATGACAACCGGCAGGAGCCATAGGAGTTGTCTTAATTTATTGTATGACATGTGTGTCAATCAAGAATGCCATGTAATTACTTTACTTTATTGTTACCGTTAGCCATAGTAGTAGAAGTAATAGTTGGCGAGACAACTTCATGAAGACACAATGATGGAGATCATGGTGTCATGTCGGTTACAATGATGATCATGGTGCCCCGAAGATGGAGATCAAAGGAGCAAGATGATATTGGCCATATCATGTCACTATATGATTGCATGTGATGTTTATCATGTTTTACATCTTATTTGCTTAGAACGACGGTAGCTTAAATAAGATGACCTCTCACTAAAATTTCAAGAAATGTGTTCCCCCTAACTATGCACCGTTGCTAAGGTTCGTTGTTCCGAAGCACCACGTGATGATTGAGTGTGATAGGTTCTAACGTTCGCATACAACGGGTGTAAGCCAGATTTACACACGCAATACACTTATGTTGACTTGACGAGCCTAGCATGTAAAGACATGGCCTCGGAACACGGGAGACCGAAAGGTCGAACATGACTCATATAGAAGATACGATCAACATGGATATGTTCACCATTGATGACTAGTCCGTCTCACGTGATGATCGAACACGGGTTAGTTGACGTGGATCATGTGTCACTTCGATGACAAGAGAGATGTCTATCTAAGTGGGAGTTCATTAAATAATTTGATTATGTGAACTTAATTATCATGAACTTAGTCTAAAATTGTCTTTACAATCTATATTGTAGATCCAATGGCCCACACTAATGTTGCCCTCAACTTCAACGCGTTCCTAGAGAAAACCAAGCTGAAAGACGATGGAAGCAACTATACGGACTGGGTCCGTAGCTTGAGGATCATTCTCATAGCTTCCAAGATATTATATGTCCTTGATGCATTGCTAGGTGATGCACCCATTTTCCCAGCAACTCAAGACGTTATGAACGCCTAGCGGTTGCGTTGTGATGATTACTCCCTGCTTTAGTGCGGCATGCTTTAAAGTTTAGAACCGGGGCTCCAAAAGCGTTTTGAGCAACACAGAGCATATGAGATGTTCCAAGAGATGAGAATGGTTTTCCAAGCTCATGCCCGGGTCGAGAGATATGATGTCTCCGACAAGTTCTTCGGTTGTAAGATCGAGGAAAATAGTTCTGTCAGCAAGCACATACTCAAAATGTCTGGGTTGCACAACCGCTTGTCTCAGCTGGGAGTTAATCTTCCGGATGACTCGGTTTTTGACAGAATCCTCCAGTTGCTTCCACCTAGCTACAAGACCTTTGTGATGAACTAAAACATGCAGGGTATGGAGAAGTCCATTCCTGAGTTGTACTCGATGCTGAAATCAAAGAAGGTCGAGATCAAAAAGGAGCATCAAGCGTTGACGGTCAATAAGACCACTAGTTCCAAGAAAGGCAAGGGTAAAAATAACTTCAAGAAGGACGGCAAAGCAGTTGCCGCACCCGGTAAGCAAGTTGCAGGGAAGAAGAACAAGAATGGCCCAAGCCTGAGACTAAGTGCTTTTATTGCAAGGGTACCGGTCACTTGAAGCGGAATTGCCCCAAGTACTTAGCGAATAAGAAGGCCGGCAACGTTAAAGGTATATGTGATATACTTGTTATTGATGTGTACCTTACCAACGCTCGTAGTAGCTCCTGGGTATTTGATACCGGTGTAGTTTCTCACATTTGTAACTCCAAGCAAGAGCTGCGGAATAAGCGGAGACTGGCGAAGAACAAGGTGACGATGCGCGCCGGGAATGGTTCCAAGGTCGATGTGATTGTCGTCGGCACTCTACCTCTACATCTACCTTCGGGATTAGTTTTAAACCTTAATAATTGTTATTTAGTACCAGCTATGAGCATGAACATTGTATCTGGATCTTGTTTGATGCGAGATGGCTACTCATTTAAATCTGAGAATAATGGTTGTTCTATTTATAAGAGAGAAATGTTTTATGGTCATGCCCCACTGGTCAATGGTTTATTTTTGATGAATCTCGAACGTGATGTTACACATGTTCATAGTGTGAGTACCAAAAGATGTAAGATTGATAACAATAGTCCCACTTACATGTGGCACTGGTGCCTTGGTCATATTGGTGTCAAACGCATGAAGAAACTCCATGCTGATGGACTTTTGGAGTCTCTTGATTCTGAATCATTTGACACGTGCGAACCATGCCTCATGGGCAAGATGACCAAGACTCCATTCTCCGGAACAATGGAGCGAGCAACTAACTTGTTGGAGATAATACATACCGATGTATGTGGTCCAATGAGCATTGAGGCTCGCGGTGGCTACCGTTATGTTCTCACCCTCACTGATGACTTAAGCAGATATGGGTATGTCTACTTAATGAAACACAAGTCTGAAACCTTTGAAAATTTCAAGGAATTTTAGAGTGAGGTAGAGAATCAACATGACAGGAAAATAAAGTGCCTACGATCTGATCGTGGCGGAGAATATTTGAGTCACGAGTTTTGCACGCACCTAAGGAAATGTGGAATTGTTTTACAACTCACCCCGCCTGTCACACCTCAGCGAAATGGTGTGTCTGAACATCGTAATCACACTCTATTGGATATGGTGCGATCTATGATGTCTCTTACCAACTTGCCGCTATCATTTTGGGGATATGCATTAGAGACTGCCACATTCACTTTAAATAGGGCACTGTCTAAGTCCATTGAGACGACACCATATGAATTATGGTTTGGAAAGAAACCTAAACTGTCGTTTCTGAAAGTTTGGGGATGTGATGCTTATGTGAAGAAACTTCAACCTGAGAAGCTCGAACCCAAAGCGGAAAAGTGTGTCTTAATAGGATACCCCAAAGAAACTGTTGGGCATACCTTCTACCTCGGATCCGAAGGCAAAGTCTTTGTTGCCAAGAATGGATCCTTTCTAGAGAAAGAGTTTCTCTCGAAAGAAGTAAGTGGGAAGAAAATAGAACTTGATGAAGTAATTGTACCTCCACTCGAACCGGAGAGTAGCACAGCATAGGAAGTTGTTTCTGTGGAGCCTACACCGGCTGGAGAGTAAGTTAATGATGATGATCATGAAACTTCAGATCAAGTTGCTATTGAACCTCGAAGGTCCACAAGGACACGTTCCGCACCAGAGTGGTATGACAACCCTGTCCGGAGATCATGTTGTTAGACAACGGTGAACCTTCGAACTATAAAGAAGCAATGGCAGGCCCGGATTCGAACAAATGGCTTGAAGCCATGAAATCCGAGATAGGATCCGTGCATGAGAACAAAGTATGGACTTTGGCGGACTTGCCCGATAATAAGTGAGCCATAGAAAATAAATGGATCTTTAAGAAGAAGACTAGCGCGGATGGTAATATGACCGTCTATAAGGCTCGGCTTGTCACTAAGGGTTATCGACAAGTTCAAGGAGTTGACTACGATGAGACTTTCTCACCCGTAGCAATGCTGAAGTCCGTCCGAATCATGTTAGCAATTGCCGCATTTTATGATTATGAGATCTGGCAGATGGACGTCAAAACGGCATTCCTTAATGGGTTCCTTAAGGAAGAATTGTATATGATGCATCCGGAAGGTTTTGTCGATCCTAAAGATGCTAACAAAGTATGCAAGCATTAGTGCTCCATCTATGGGCTGGTGCAAGCATCTCGGAGTTGGAACATTCGCTTTAATGAGTGATTAAAGCATTTGGGTTTATACAGGTTTATGGAGAACCCTGTAATACAAGAAAGTGAGTGGGAGCACTGTAGCATTTCTCATATTATATGTGGATTACATATTGTTGATGGGAAATAATATAGAACTTTTGGAAAGCATAAAGTCCTACTTGAATAAGTGTTTTTCAATGAAGGACCTTGGAGAAGCTGCTTACATATTAGACATCAAGATCTATAGAGATAGATCAAAACACCTCATAGGTCTTTCACAAAGCACATACCTTGACAAGATATTGAAGAAGTTCAATATGGATCAGTCCAAGAAGGGGTTCTTGCCTGTGTTACTGGTTGTGAGATTAAGTACGACTCAATGCCCGACCACGGCAGAGGATAGAGAAAAGATGAGTGTCATCCCCTATGCTTCAGCCATAGGCTCTATTATGTATGCCATGTTGTGTACCAGACCTAATGTGAACCTTTCCATAAGTTTGGTGGGGAGGTACCAAAGTGATCCTGGAGCGGAACACTGGACAGCGGTCAAGAATATCCTTAAGTACCTGAAAGGACCAAGAGATGGGAGGAGGGGCGGCGCCCTAGGGTGGGCCTAGGGCCCTCCATGCCTAGGGTTTGCCCCCTTCCACCCTTGCTGCGCCTTGGGCTGAGGTGGGAGGTGCACCATCCCCCCTAGGAGCTGGTTCCCTCCCACTCTTGGGCCATGTAGCCTTCCGGGGCCCGGGGCCCCTCCCGATGCACCCCCGGAACCCTTCAGGTGGTCCTGGTACATTACCGGTGATGCCCGAAACACTTCCGGTGACCAAAACCTCACTTCCTATATATGAATCTTTACCTCCGGACCATTTCGGAACTCCCCGTGACATCCGGGATCTCATCCGGTGTCAGATCATCTTAGGTACGGTGCACAGTTTTAGCAAACTTGCATCTTATATGAATCTTTACATCTGGTAAATAGAAGTTAGCAACGGTGCACAGTTAGGGGGAACACATTTCTTACAATTTTAGTGACAGATCATCTTATTTAAGCTACCGTCGTTCTAAGCAAATAAGATGTAAAACATGATAAACATCACATGCAATCATATAGTGACATGATATGGCCAATATCATCTTGCTCCTTTGATCTCCATCTTTGGGGCACCATGATCATCATTGTCACCGGCACGACACTATGATCTCCATCATCATGATCTCCATCATTGTGTCTTCATGAAGTTGTCTCGCCAACTATTACTTCTACTACTATGGCTAACGGTTAGTAATAAAGTAAAGTAATTACATGGCATTTTTGATTGACACGCAGGTCAGACAATAAATTAAGAAAACTCCTATGGCTCCTGCCGGTCGTCATACTCATCGACCTGCAAGTCATGAATCCTATTACAAGAACATGATCATTCTCATACATCACATATATCACATCACATCCTTTGGCCATATCACATCACACCGCATCTGCTGCAAAAACAAGTTAGACGTCCTCTAATTGTTGTTGCAAGTTTTTACGTGGCTGTTATAGGTTTCTAGCAAGAACATTTCTTACCTACGCAAAAACCACAACGTGATATGCCAATTTCTATTTACCCTTCATAAGGACCCTTTTCATCGAATCCGATCCGACTAAGGTGGGAGAGACAGACACCCGCTAGCCACCTTATGAAACAAGTGCATGTCAGGCGGTGGAACCAGTCTCACATAAGCGTACATGTAAAGTTGGTCCGGGCCGCTTCATCCCACAATGCCGCCGAATCAAGATAAGACTAGTAACGGCAAGCAAATTGACAAAATCGGCGCCCACAACAACTTCTGTTCTACTTGTGCATAGATTCTACGCATAGACCTAGCTCATGATGCCACTGTTGGAGAACGTAGTAACAATTCAAAATTTTCCTACGCATCACCAAGATCAATCTATGGAGAAACCAGCAATGAGCAAAGGGGTGTACATCTTCATACCTTTCAAGATCGCAAAGCGGAAGCGTTACTATGAACGCGGTCGGTGGAGTCATACTCGCAGCGATTCAGATCATGGTGGATTTCGATCTAAGCACCGAACAACGGCGCCTCCGCGTTCAACACACGTGCAGCCCGGTGACGTCTCCTATGCCTTGATCCAGCATGGAGGAAGGAGAGGTTGAGGGAGAGATCCGGCAGCACGATGGCGTGGTGACGGTGGAGCTGCGTGGTACTCCGGCAGGGCTTCGCCAAGCGCTACGGAGGACGAGGAGGTGGAGAGTTAGGGCTGCGCTAAGAGAGAGAGAGAGATGTGTGTATCCGGAGCCCCAAAACCCTCCACTATTTATAGGAGGAGAGGGAGGAGGGTGCACACCCTCTAGGGTTCCCACCCTAGGGGCTGCGGCAGCCCTAGATGGCCAGGAGGGTCGGCGGCCAGGGTGGGGAGGAGGGGCGGTGCCCTAGGGTGGGCCTAGGGCCCCTCCACGCCTAGGGTTTGCCCCCCTCCACCCTTTGCCGCGCCTTGGGCTGAGGTGGGAGGCACACCAACCCACCTAGGGGCTGGTTCCCTCCCACTCTTGGCCCATGTAGCCTTCCAGGGCCGATGGACCCCCGGAACCCTTCTGGTGGTCCCGGTACATTACCGGTGATGCTTGAAACACTTCCGATGACCAAATCCTCATTTCCTATATATGAATATTTACCTCCGGACCATTCCGGAACTCCTCGTGACGTCCGGGATCTCATCCGAGACTCCAAACAACCTTCGGTAACCACGTACACTATTCCCCTATAACCCTAGCGTCATCGAACCTTAAGTGTGTGGACCCTACGGGTTCGGGAGGCATGTAGACATGACCGAGACACCTCTCTGGTCAATAACCAACAGCGGGATCTGGATACCCATGTTGGCTCCCACATGCTCCACGATGCTCTCGTTGGATGAACCATGATGTCGGGGATTCAATCAATCCCGTATACAATTCCCTTTGTCCATCGGTATGTTACTTACCCGAGATTCGATCGTAGGTATCCCTATACCTTGTTCAATCTCGTTACCGACAAGTCTCTTTACTCATTCCATAACACATGATCCCGTTACTAACTCCTTAGTCACATTGAGATCATTATGATGATTTATTATTGAGTGGGCCCAGAGATACCTCTCCGTCACACGGAGTGACAAATCCCAGTCTCGATTCGTGCCAACCCAAGAGATAATTTTGGGGATACCCTTAGTGTACCTTTATAGCCACCCAGTTACGTTGTGACGTTTGGCACACCCAAAGTATTCCTACGATATCGGGGAGTTGCACAATCTCATGGTCTAAGGAAATGATACTTAACATTAGAAAAGCTTTAGCAGACGAACTACACGATCTTGTGCTATGCTTAGGATTGGGTCTTGTCCATCACATCATTCTCCTAATGATGTGATCCCGTTATTAACGACATCCAATGTCCATGGTCATGAAACCGTGACCATCTATTGATCAACGAGCTAGCTAACTAGAGGCTCACTAGGGACATATTGTGGTCTATGTATTCACACATGTATTACAGTTTCCGATTAATACAATTATAGCATAAACAATAGACAATTATCATGAACAAGGAAATATAATAATAACCATTTTATTATTGCCTCTAGGGCATATTTCCAACACTTGTGTGGCTTAGCAAGGTCTTCGATGTCTTTACAGACTTCTCGTCCATCCCGAGCACTTCGTCTACTTCGTCAAATATCGTCGGAAACAACTGCAATAAGCAACACAACAAGTAGAGAAATAAAGTGCTCTATAACTAGGAGTTTTATTTTTCTTGGACACCTCTAGTCATGAGAAAAAATAACCAAGGAGGTTTTTGTCACATGCCTAGTTAGTCCTGCTTTGTGCTAGTATGTGTGTGCATCATGTTTCAATTATGCATCAAGATGAGATGGGGATCAACAGAAACCCCAGCACCTCACCTGGAATAAACCGATTTAAATGTTGTGATTTTCCAACGAATCCAAAATGCCCATAAAAATGCCCCCCGTGTCTGATAAATGTTGGCAACAACATACCAGGGGACATTTTAATTTTCAAAACATATATAGCATTTTAAAAATGATTAATAATGCTACTGAAATTGAAAAATAAAGCACTAAAACTATTTTAGTCTTCCAATATTTTTGAAACTTTTTGTGGAGGTTTGAAATATTCAAACTGTGCTCTGCAAAATATTTCAATATATTTTGTGCTAGGTTTTGAGGCCAAACAAAAATAAAACAAATAATAGAAAATAGAAAACAGAAAACAGAAAATGGGAAAATTGAGAGAAATGCTTACCTAGGCTTACTAGGAAGTGGTGGCCCAGCCTACCACCCAGCCTGTCGTCTTCCTCCTGCCAGTAGGCAGGGGAGGAGCTGGCCACTGCTTGTTGTGCCGTCGGCACGCAGCAGACTGCTTGTCTGGCCTCCCTGATGTGCTCGCGAGGCGGATAGGCACAGGAGAGCCGTCTAGATCGGCCCTCCTCGCCATTCGCCCCTCCGTGTGCTCCTCTCTCTCCCCTCTGCCCCCATGGCCGTCAGTTGAGCTCGTCGTCGCTAGCCGCTTCCCCTTGCCCCGAGCGGCTCATCAGCTCCGCCTTGACCTGCTGTTGCTCCCCGCCAAGCCTCGCATCGCCAGGAGCTCTCCATCACTGCCCCAAGCTTGTCTTCTTCCTTCGGTCGCTGGAGATCGCCGATGTCATTCGTTGCCTCCAGAACGTCCCCGAGCTTGCTTTCAACATCTACGTGATCGTCGTGAGCCCCTGGTCCCGTTGCCCCTCTTCCCCTGGTTAATCCCATGTCGTAGCTCTCGTTTTCATCAGGACCAGAGGAGCTCCGTCGCACGAGCTCGACGTCGGTGCCACTCCGGTGTGCAGGTGGCTTCCCCGAGGCCACCATAGAGCTCGTGGGGTCGCATAGAGGTCGTAGGAGCCAAGGCTTGATCCTTTTGTGCTCCAGAACATCGACCCCCATCTTGGCCGAACTCTGGCACCGGCCAAGCTCGTCGTCGGCCATGCTCCGGGCCATCTCCACCTCTGGGATGTGCCCCGTTGGACGCGCGCTAGTGCGGATGTTCGATAAGACCTTTCCGCCGCTGTTTTGGTTGACTGAGTGCAAAACCCGACCCCCTCCGCCATCCCTATGGTCGCCGACGGCTCAACGTCGGCGAGGCTAACCTATTTGACCACGGGGTTAACCCCCTAGGTCACTTACAGGTGGGACCCAACCCCTAGTTAGTTTTAGGTTAGATTTAAATTAATTAAATAGTTTAATTAACCTAATGACCCACTGATAGGTGGGCCCAACCCTAATAATTACTAATTAGCATTTAATCTAAATTCTGTTAGTGCCTGGGTCACTAACCAGTGGACCCCACTGGTCAGGTTTGACCTGGCAACGGCCAGTTGGCCTACTAACATAGTGTTGACGCAATATTTGATTTTCTGATTTTTAGTTTAATTCCAGAAAATACTAAAATCTTAGAAAAATCATGGAAATTAATCTGTAACTCAGATTAAAATAATTTATATATGAAAATTTATCAAAAAACTCCAATGAATCCAATGGTGCTATTATCATGCATGCTAGAGCAACCTAAATAGGAGAACAATTTATGGTGCTATTATCATGCAATAGGACAATGTATGGAATATCATATGGAGAACAATTTTGAACCTATATTAAAATCCACTCCATCTAACTCTAATGATAGTTGCATTATCTCATTCAATCACGTTGTCATGTCATGATCATGCATCATATTGCTGCACTTGCCATGTATTGATTGTTACTTTATGTATCGCGGTAGGTCCTACTCCCAAGGATACCCACGAGTATCCTGCTAAAGGAGAGTACCTTCCCGCCAACCAGCAAGGCAAGCAACCCCATTAATCATTCTGATATCATCCCATTCTCTCGCTCCTGCTCTTGTTTATTGTATTAGGACAAATGCTTCAACTATCTATCTGTTGCGGTAGCTGAACCCATTCCTCTACATGACCTGTCATTGTCACAATAAATAGCTAAACCTTGCAACCTAGCATACCTGGTAGATGCTTAAGCCAAGATGTGATTTACCTGCTTTGTTTGCTATGCTTGCTATGCTTAGAGTTGTGTCAGGTCTGATTCATCTGGGTGCTGAACCGGAGTGAAACAGTGTTGTCCTGATGTGATGAGCTAAATGATGAAACCAATTTGGTAAAGGTAGTGATTAGAGGCTATGTAGGAGTACATAGCGGATTGTCTCATTGGAACCGTTCTTAGGAACTAAGTTTCGAGTTTGTGATCCAAGACTAGTTACTACCGCATGCTGGGCCCTAAAATATGACCCCGCTCGACTTATCAACCGCCTAGTCCTTGGTCCAAGAATTGCAAGTAATTTCTGGTGTTTGTAGCTATGCTGGAGGTCGTGCGTAGTGCTGACCCTAGGGGTGGGCTATGGTGCGGTAGGCAGTGGCATAGTGTACCAAGGGTCACCCGAACAGTGGGCTTGGGAACCCTACACACATCGTTTGAGGCCGTAGCAGAAACTTTGGCCGGACTTCCGTGCGGGTTCAATCTCAAATAGGCGATAGCCTAGACTAGAGGTCTTGTGTGATTGACGGTCGTGGACGACTCCCTCGCTAGGCATCTACTTGAAGGTTGTCGAGGTGCCTTAAGTGCACATAGCAATAAGTGGCGAGAGCATGCGTGAAGTACACCCCTGCAGGGTATGAATCTGTTCGAATAGTCGCGTCCTCGGATATGGACTACTTGGAGAACTTATGTTGTTCATAGATAACTTGATGGTTACTCATAAAAATATCAAGACAAGTGTGAGTACCATGGATGGCACTCTCGTAGGTGGCGGAAGTGAATCCATGGTGGTGTATTGACGTAGTGTTATTGGACCCGTGTGCAATATCTAAAATTTGAACAAAGAACTAATATGTGTAGTATAGGTTAGCCAAGAGTCAAAGCTGGCATTGCTGCATAAACTCCACCACTCCCCTTGTTGATACATGAGCATGATTAGACTAGGTCTACTTTAAAGACTTGTTGAGTATGTTTGTACTCATGTTTGCTTAATAAATGTTGCAGATGAGACTCAGGACCCATCAGGTGGGTTCTACCTAGACATCGACGATGACAAGTAGCTGGTTCCATAGCTATGATCCGATGCCCTAGGATGGGATGTAGATAGTCAGGCCTTGTGCCTTTTTACCCTTTCATCTGTCTGTACCCAGACAGCTTTAAGCTTTCGCTTGGTTTGTATGAACTTGCACTTATGACTTGAGTGTCGGGTCATGTGACCCCTACCTGTATAAACATATTATGCAAGGCTCCTCTGAACCTCCTAAATAAAAGTTGTGTTGTTGTATGGTTATGTTGTGATGCCATGGTTGTATATATGCATATCGGGCATGTAGTGCGTACGTGTGACGTGCAACGATATGTATGGGATTCGACACCTAGTCGTGTGCCTTTAGTACTACTCTTTACAGCGAACTGCCTCTTTGTGCTTCCACTGAGCCTTGGTAGCTTGCTACTGCTCAGGACACATTGACTGATCGGCATGTATCCTTCTTTGCTGTTGTGGTTGTCCCTTTGGGGAAATGTCTTGCAGTGTAATGGAGTCCCTGTAGCTTGCTACGACCCGTCTACGTGCAGTGATGACATTTATGTCCCACGGCGTAATGGAGTCCTTGTAGCTTGCTATGACTCGTCTACACACTCTTGAGGCCGACACCTGCAATTGCCGGGTTATGTATGCATGTACCTGTACGGATGTGCCACTTGGGTTCTATGACTAGTCATGTCGACCCGGGTTCTCTATCGTTTGAATGCTAGCAACATATTCGCATACGTGAGCCAAAAGACGCAAACGGTCCCGGCCCAGGTAAGGTGTCAATCATGGAGATAACCGTGTGTGAGGCCGCAAAGCGAGGTGATATGTTACAGGCTGGATTCTTATGACTTAGGATCGGGGTCTCATCAGCGTTGGTACCAGAGCCTGACTGACTGTAGGATTACCAAGCCAAACCAGTCAAAGTTGAGTCTAGAAACACTGTAGAAATGTAAGGGAATTCATTGTGGAAGGGAACGTAAGGCACTTTTTACTCCTCTTCCCGAGTCATTCTATTCTAAGTCACCCTCTTCTTTTCTACGGGTGTCGGGTCCCCGATCCTAAGCCATAATAATCCAGCCTGTAACACAACACATCACTTTGCGGTCTCACGCACGGTTATCTCCACGGTTGCCACCTTACCTGGGCCGGGACCGTTTGCGTCTTTTGACTCACGTATGTGAATGTGTCGCTAGCATTCAAATGTCAAAGAAACCGGGCCGACATGACTAGTCATAGAACCAAACTGGTACATCCATACAAGGACAGGCATGCGTAACCCAGCAATGCAGGTGTCGATCTCTAGCCTGTGTAGACGAGTCATAGCAAGCTACAAGGACTTCATTACGCCGTGGGACATAAATGTCATCACTACACGTAGACGAGTCGTAGCAGGCTACACGGACTCCATTACACTGCGAGACATTTCCCCGAAGGGACAGACACAGCAGCAAAGAAGGATACATGCTGGTCAATCAATGTGTCCGGAGCAGTAGCAAGATACCAAGGCTCGATGGAAGCACAAAGAGGCAGTTCCCCGTAAAGAGTACTACTAAAGGCACACAACTAGGTATCGAATCCCATACATACCGTTGCACGTCACACGTACGCACGACATGCCCGATATGCATAGATACAACTATGGCATCACAACATAACCATACAACATTACAAAATTTATTTAGAAGGCTCGGAAGAGCTAATACAATATGATGGAAGAGATGAAAATGTTGTCAATGGGCTTAACAACATTTCATCGAGATATCCATTTAGATGGAATTCCACAACTTATGAAAACAAGGTGATAGCATTGGTCAGACCGAAAGATATAACGGTGTATGCTCGAGGATACATCCACGAGTAAAACAACACTAGAAAAATCTTTGGTTCTGGTTTTGATTTGACGATAGCCCATACTCAAATCAATGGTTGTACAAGATGATAGGTGCATCAACTGGTCACAAGGATCAATCGATGAAGATATCATCTTTCTTCTACACATACAAGCACAAAACACAAGATATCCCTTTAACATGGGCTAAGTTAGACCAAGCTTCTATCTTCCAACTCTCCAAGTTGTTGTTTAGCTTAACCAACTAGTTCAGGGTTATCCAACAAAGAGTCTTGGAGAAGGGTGATTTATAGAAAAACCATCGTGATCACGAACTCAACATAACGGTCAAGGAACACCTTGGTAATGCTTCCAAGAAGATATTCGGAAAATCACGATCCACCGACATGTTATCAAGCTTGAGAACAATCTTGCTTTTCAGGGCAAGACGACATGATCAACAGAGTGAAGGATTGACAAAATCCCAACTCATTGATCGAAAAGTGCACCATGGAAAATGGACTAGGTAGAATGATCAATGTTGGTATGACAATTCAATGACCATCACACCAAGAGTGAGATTATTGTCCATTAACTACCGAGCAACAAAGTTTCCAGGAGTATTGATTACACACATCACGATTCACTTGTCGGTGTTCTGGTTATAGACAACACAGAGACCGAGGAATGAATGATGATGGATAGAAGTATCACTACATCAAGATTTCATAAGAGGGAGTGCAGTTCTCATAATCTTGAAATGAAGAGGGTAATACCTCAAGGTAGAACAGAGCAAAAGCTGAAAGGCATTTTGATCTGCGGAATACAACTGCTTTGACGCAATCCAAGAATGGACGTGGTACGGGAGTTTGCTTCTCCTAGTCATTTAAGAATAGAATGGCTTGACACACCACAAGAATAGTCGACATTGATAACACAATGCATGACATACTCTTGACTATCCATTGATAGATAAAGGTCAAAATACAATTAAAGGAGGGCAACTCAAGAGAACCTGATTTTTCCTGAGTTGTAGATGCATGGATTGAATATATCAAACGGAGTTCAACATGTTTCTTCCAGATAACCCATGCAGAAATGAAGGATTGGCAGAGTCACAACTATGGGATGGAGAACTCATCAAGAGCACTCATGTTGTGATCTTCCATTCACAAAGAACTTCTGCCATAACTGATTCATGGTATTGGAAGGATGATATGCCAGGAACCTTGAAGACTATAATCATGTTACTAAGCATCCTAAGGGGGCGAGCAAAGGCTATCAATATGACTAAGCAGGAGGAGGCTTGGTTTCAAGAACCCAGATACAGAATACCTATTTGACTAAGTAGCATCACAACATGCTTTTGATAATGATGGCCAGAGTTATCACACTGGAAACAAAAGACACAACTAGACTATTGGGTGGTTCAGTCTAAACAACATGGTTTCCTAAACACCTTCATCAAACACTTTGAGGTAATAGGGTAACTCAACTTAACAATTAGTGTGCTTTGTCTGGCCTAAAAGACATTGACTCAAGATGAAAGAGTTTTGCAATTGCATCAGATAATTTAGAAACCTTGGATAACTCGGACAGCATAATGGTTGTACGGGCATGAAATATGAGGCAACCTGCACAAGAAAACTGAAAACAAGATATTGAATTCTTATGGAGACATTGATCCAGGAAGACAACAACTTTCCTATAGGTCTCCAGCATAGTAACTCGTCCTCCTAATAGATAAATGAGAAGGCCTAGTTCTTAATCCCCGTAGAAAAGAAGAGGGTGACTCAGAATTAGAATAACACAAGGAAAGGAGTAAAAAGAGCCTTACGTTCCCTTCCCCAATCAATTCCCTTATATAACTAAAGCAGTTCTAGACTCAACATCGACCAGTTTGGCTTGGTAATCCTACAGGCAGTCAAGCTCTGATACCAAAGCTGTTGGGTCCCTGATCCTAAGCCATAAGAATCCAGCCTGTAACACATCACATCACTTTGCGGTCTCACGCATGGTTATCTTCACGGCTGCCACCTTACCTGGGCCGGGGCCGTTTGCGTCTTTTAACTCACGTATGTGAATGTGTCGCTAGCATTCAAATGTCAAAGAACCCGGGCTGACATGACTAGTCGTAGAACCAAAGTGGTACATCCATACAGGGACAGGCATACGTAACCCAGCAATGCAGGTGTCGATCTCTAGCGTGTGTAAACGAGTCATAGCAAGCTACAAGGACTCCATTACACCGTGGGACATAAATGTCATCACCGCACATAGACGAGTCATAGCAAGCTACAGGGACTCCATTACACTATGAGACATTTCCCCGGAGGGACAGACACAGCAGCAAAGAAGGATACATGTCGGTCGATCAATGTGTCTGGAGCAGTAGCAAGCTACCAAGGCTCGATTGAAGCACAAAGAGGCAGTTCCCCATAAAGAGTACTACTAAAGGCACACAACTAGGTGTCGAATCCCATACATACCGTTGCATGTCACACGTATGCACGACATGCCCGATATGCATAGATACAACTATGGCATCACAACATAACCATACAACATTACAACATTTATTTAGAAGGCTCGGAAGAGCCAATACAATATGATGTTGCAAATAGGGGTCACAAGACCCAACATTCAGAGCATTCAAACAAGCAAGTGGAAGTTAAACATGTCTGAGTACAGACATCTACAAAACTGGCTGGAGGAGCCTGAAAAGCTACAATAGCCCTACCAAAGGAACCAGACCTCTGTCTGGGATTCCCAAGCTAATCCGGTCAACATCGAACTTCCCGTCGAAAATACCACTAATGAGACTGACGTCTCTTCTGCGAAAACATAAATTAAGCAAACGTGAGTTCAAGGGTACTCAGCAAGACTTACATCAGAACTATCTACATATGCTTCAGTATCAATGAAGGGGGTTGTGGAGTTTATTGCAGCAAGCCAGCTTTGACTCTTGGCTAACTTATACTATGACTACAAGTGATTTCTTTGAGGTGGGATAGCGCACACGTGTCTACATATTCACCAATCAATACACCACTATGGATCCACTTCCGTCTCCCTACGAGAAGGCCATCCATAGCACTCACGCTTATCTTGCGTATTTTAGAAGTATCATTTCACTTATCTATGAACCACATAAGTTCTCCAAGTAGTCCATATCCGAGGATGCGGCTATTTGAATAGTTTATTTAACCCTTCATGGGTATCCTTCTTCACACATGCTCCCGCCACTTATCGCCGTGTGCACGTAAAAAGGCACCTCGGCAACCTTCAAGCGAAAGCCCAGCGAGGGAGTCGGCCACGACCGTCAACCACACAATACCCTAGTCTAGGTTTATCACCTATTTGAGACTGAACCTGCACGGAAGTCCAGCCGAAGTTTCCGCTACGGCCTCAAACGATGTGAGCAGGGTTTGCAAGCCCACCGTTCGGGTGCCACTTGGTACTACGTGCCACTATGTCTATACCGCATCACTGTCCACATCGTCAGGCAGCAATATGCACGGCCGCCAACACTTTTCCTACAAACACCAGAAACAAATTGCAACTCCTGGACTGAGGTCAACGCAATTAATAGGACGAGAGGGTCAATTAAGTATCCCAATGTGCGGTAGTACCTTGTCTTCGATAACATACACAGAACTCAGTTCTTAATGACGGTCCTAATGAGACAACCCGCCATGTACTCCTACATGGCCTCTCATTGCTACCTTTACCAAATCGTGTTCACACACTTAGCTCTCACATAGTAGGACATGAATATTGTCATTTCGATCCATCACCCAGATGTATCAGACCCGACACGACACAACTCTAAGCATAGCATGCACAATAAGCAAGCATGGATGAGTAAGCACAACAAGGCTCAAGCAGTTGCTACTCATGCTAAGTGGTTTCAACAACTTAGTGTGGCAAAGACAGGTCATGCAAAGGAATGGGTTCAACTACCGAGAACAGGTAACAGTTGAATCATGATTGTCCTAATGCAATAAAAGAGAGCAGGAGCGAGAGAGTGGGTTCATATCAGTATGCTCAAGTGGGGGTTGCTTGCCTGATAAGACGATCACATGTTACTGCTCCTCAGATGGATACTCGGCCGTATCCTCCAGAACAGTGCCTAGCACGAAGAACAACCATCGAAGGGGAACAAATCAATACACACCAAATGCCACAATATGATGCATGAATAGGTCATGGCAATATGAGGTGTTTGAGCTAATGCATCTAGCAACAAGTTTAAATGAAGTGGGTTTGAAGTCAAGGTTCAAATTCAACTTCATATATGGATTCCATAATGCATTTGAACTAAAATGTCCAAGTTCACCTAGTTAGGTTGCTCTAACATGCATGAAAATGTTTCAGATGGATTCATTGTATTTTTTTTGATCAATTTTCATATATAAATTATTTTCATCTGACTTACAGATTATTTTGTATGATTTTTAGAAGTATTAAATATTTTATGAATTTCCAAAAATAATTGAATAAGAAAATTCCAATAAATGCATTTATGATGTCAGTAGTGCATCAGGGTAACGTCATCAGTTGACCAGTCAAAACTGACATGTGGGTCCAACATGTCATCTGCAGAGGGCTAATCTCCTCGTTGACTAGAGCGTTGACTAGATGTCGGGCCCGCTAGTCAGCGTGAGGGGGGCTGGTTAGTGGTTAATTAGGCCCTAATGATGGCGCCACGTCGGCCCGGTCGGCGTTAGTCGCCGGCGACGAGCTGAGACAACGGGGGTCGCCGGAAATCCTTCTTCGGCGACCATTTGGGCGGCGGAAGGCACCTATGGGCAGCTGCGGTTCGCGCGCATCCATCGGAGGCAACGGGAGGACGCGGGGACGCCGGAGACGATGGCCACGGTGACTTTGGCGGTGGCCGGAGTTTGGCAACGGCGGGGATGGTGGCTAAGGGACGGAACAGGCAACGGGGCGAGGGGAAGAGGAACCGGAGCTCACAGCAGGCTCAAGGATGTGGTCGACGAGCTCGGGGAGGCTCCTGTGGCGGCGAATCGGCGACGGCATCCGCCGGCCGAAGGTTGAAGAACGCATTAGTGTCGGCGATGTAGCGCCTCCAGGCTCGACTCCTCTAGCAAGGGGGGTTGCGGTCTATGCCGGTCCCGGTGAGCTCGACGACAGGGCTTTAGGTGGCTGGAGGCCGCGGGGATAGCAAGGGCAACGACGAGCTTCGCTCGGGTCTGAGGAAGAGGAAGCAGGGGGAGAGAGAGAGGGTGAGAGAGAGCAGGATGGGTCCACGGTCCGCGTGGGGCTCTAAGCGATGTCCACGATGAGCAGGCAGGCAGGACGTGGCCGTGCGCGTGCCGGCGCGTCGTGGCCACGCGCCCTACTGCGTCCTTCTGGCCGGGGGTGGAAGAAGACCGGTTCGCCCCTGGTGGGCTGGGTCAGCTTGTTCCCTGGCCTAGGTAAAACAGGTAAGCTCCTTTTTTTATATATTCATTTCCTATTTCCTTAAGTTGTTTTTATTTTGTTTCAGAACCAAATCATTTTTCTTAAATCTCCGGACTTGTTCCTGTCATTGAGTGGAATATTCCACACGCGGTGAACATTTTGTTTTCTATTTTATACAAATTTAATTATTTTTGAAAACCAAAGGTAGCTAAATAATTCCTACAATAATTTTTAGTGGTTTCAAATATTTCTTTTGAAACCTAAAATTTGTTGGTTTGAACCAGTGATTTTATTTAAAGTAAATCCCATTGGATTGGATTTTATGAAGGTCATTTTAGGTTCAATGAAAAATTCACAATTATTAGAATTGTTTTGATAGGTAAAGTGCTAGGGTTTCTGTTAATCCCCATTTCATGTTGATGAAAATTAAACATGATGCCATGATGCACAAAGCAGAGCCATACAAGGTCTAGCTAGGGTTGTGACAACTCACCCCCACTAAACAAGAATCTCGTCCCGAGATTCAAGCATAGGGTAAGAGGACAGGAGGGAACACAATACTAACACGATCTTCATGATCCAGTTGCCCTTCTCGAAGATGTTGATTCATTGCATCATGCTGATCTTGACACCTTTGCCTTCGGGATCTTCATCCAACCAAAAGAACACAGAAATAGAAAGCTCTACAAGAATCGATCCTTAAGAAGATCGAGCGACTCATGATCAACTCATGGAATGAGACGTGATAACATCTCTCGAGCTGAGACACAAAACACACGTTGAGAATAAAGAATGAGGTAGATGACGAAGGTCCAATTGGTAGGCAACAATTCCACGCTAAAACAGATAGTGAAGAGGTTTGAAAGTAGCAACGAGTTAGTTGCCCTTCATACCATAACGGGCACCTTAGGCAAGGTGACTCGTAGGATTATCCCTTAAGTGGCAAAAAGAATTACTTTTGATACAGAGATCATTGAAACTCTTTACACCAGCCTAAGGCAATTCACAATGACCGTTGGACGGAATTCAAAGAATGGCATACTCAGATCGGAATGGAAATTAGAGCTATTAAACAACTCAGCAATGGAAGGCACATTCCAGTTACTACCGAGGGTATAACCCAGTGTCTGAGCGTGCTCTCAAGAACTTGAGCATTTCCATATTCATCAGGGTTTTTACCAACATCCGTGCCAAGGATCCTGGCAATACCTCACACTACCATGATGAACGATGATGGAGGACGCAGATGCAAAGGAAGACAACACTTTCTCAGATTTCACCTGGGCTAGGCCAAGGGAGCGAAATCTGGATGATCGACCGAGAGACATTTAGCACTCCGCTTCTAATGTTCTCCTTGATGTACTAGCATAACCCCAATTATGTGTCAGGTGTTATGACTAGAACATCAAGTAAAGGTCGGACTTCAGAATCTCAAAGGGGTCCATGAGGAATAACTTCTAGACCAAGTCATACAAGGTCCTCATGGGGAGGTGGCCAAGTTGCCGAAACAAGATATTATAATAGTAGGTCTTCCGGATAGGTATGTTAGCCACAACATCCCATTGCCGAATTACAGAGAGACCATTGTTATAAATCTTGGGGAAACATCCCAACCATTATACCTGCCTGAGATTCAGATCTGGTTGGTGCCGGGATATTCCAGGCTCAACATGTCTCGAAGTGAAAGGTTGCAACACAAATCGAAGAGATGACGTTGCAAGATTCTCGGGAAATGAACTAAGGAAGCCAACTGGAAAACATGAGCTGGATTGCAAGACCCACATGAACACGATGTCCAAGACAATTGTGGTCAGATGGAGAGCTTACAACAAAACACTAACGAGTTCTGGATGGAAGCATCAATGGGGTAACGAAGTCCTTGCATAAGTCATACGATTAGCTCTTCAGAAGGAACTTCTTTTCCTTGAACAACTCAATCAGTGGCTTGATGTGCTAGGAGATACATATGGAATGGAGGTTGCAAATCTACCAAACCATAGAATACTTCGCACATGCATGATTGACTTGGGATGATTCCAAAGGGAAGCAAAATGAACTTTCTCAAATCACGATGACAACTTGCATCAACTGCACGTGAGCTGAGAAGAAGTCACTTCTTACACCTAGCATATACTTCACAAACGGAACATGAGGATATGCCTACAAAGTTTCCAACACTAGCTTCATTTTCATCATGAGTCATGGAAGAGATGAAAATGTTGTCAATGGGCTTAACAACAATTCATCGAGATATCCATGTAGATGGAATTACACAACTTATGAAAACAAGGTGATAGCATTGGTCAGACCGAAAGATATAACAGTGTATGCTCGAGGATACATCCACGAGTAAAACAACATTAGAAAAATCTTTGGTTCTCGTTTTGATTTGACGATAGCCCATACTCAAATCAATGGTTGTACAAGATGATAGGTGCATCAATTGGTCACAAGGATCAATCGACAAAGATATCATCTTTCTTCTACACATACAAGCACAAAACACAAGATATCCCTTTAACATGGCCTAAGTTAGATCAAGCTTCTACCTTCCAACTCTCCAAGTTGTTGTTTAGCTTAACCAACTAGTTCAGGGTTATCCAACAAAGAGTCTTGGAGAAGGGGTGATTTATAGAAAAACCATCGAGATAACAAACTCAACATAACGGTCAAGGAACACCTTGGTAATACTTCCAAGAAGATATTCGGAAAATCACGATCCACCGATATGTTATCAAGCTCAAGAACAATCTTGCTTTTCAGGGCAAGACGACATGATCAACAGAGTGAAGGATTGACAAAATGCCAACTCATTGATCGAAAAGTGCACCATGGAAAATGGACTAGGTAGCACGATCAATCTTGGTATGAAAATTCAATGACCATCACACCAAGAGTGAGATTATTGTCCATTAACTACCGAGCAACAAAGTTGCTAGGAGTATTGATTACACACATCATGATTCACTTGTCGGTGTTCTGGTTATAGACAACACAGAGACCGGGGAATGAATGATGATGGCTAGAAGTATCACTACATCAAGATTTCATAAGAGGGAGTGCAGTTCTCATGATAATCTTGACATGAAGAGGGTAATACCTCAAGGTAGAACAGAGCAAAAGCTGAATTGGCATTTTGATCTGCGGAATACAACTGCTTTGACCCAATCCAAGAATGAACGTGGTACGGGAGTTTGCTTCTCCTAGTCATTTAAAAATAGAATGGCTTGACACACCACAAGAATAGTCGACATTGATAACACAATTCATGACATACTCTTGACTATCCATTGATAGATAAAGGTTAGAATACAATTGAAGGAGGGCAACTCAAGAGAACCAGATTTTTCCTGAGTTGTAGATGCATGGATTGAATATATCAAATGGAGTTCAACATGTTTCTTCCAGATAACCCATGCAGAAATGAAGGATTGGCAGAGTCACAACTATGGGATGGAGAACTCATCAAGAGCACTCATGTTGTGATCTTCCGTTCACAAAGAACTTCTGCCATAACTGATTCATGGTATTTGAAGGATGATATGCCACGAACCTTGAAGACTATAATCATGTTACTAAGCATCCTAAGGGGGCGAGCAAAGGCTATCAATATGACTAAGCAGGAGGAGGCTTGGTTTCAAGAACCCAGATACAGAATACCTATTTGACTAAGTAGCATCACAGCATGCTTTTGATAATGATGGCCAGAGTTATCACACTGGAAACAAAAGACACAACTAGACTATTGGGTGGTTCAATTGAAACAACATGGTTTCCTAAACACCTTGATAAAACACGTCGAGGTAATAGGGTACCTCAACTTAACAATTAGTGTGCTTTGTTTGGCCTAAAAGACATTGACTCAAGATGAAAGAGTTTTGCAATTGCATCAGATAATTTAGAAACCTTGGATAACTCGGATACCATAACGGCTGTATGGGCATGAAATATGAGGCAACCTGCACAAGAAACTAACAACAAGATGTTGAATTCTTATGGAGACACTGATCCAGGAAGACAACTTTCCTATAGATCTCCAGCATAGTAACTAGTCCTCCTAATAGATAATGAGAAGGCCAAGTTCTTAATCCCCATAGAAAATAAGTGGGTGACTCAAAATAAGAATGACACAAGGAAAGGAGTAATAAGAGCCTTACGTTCCCTTCCACAATCAATTCCCTTATATAACTAAAGCAGTTCTAGACTCAACATCGACCAGTTTGGCTTGGTAATCCTACAGGAAGTCAAGCTCCGATTCCAAAGATGCCGGGTCCCCGATCCTAAGCCATAAGAATCCAGCTTGTAACACATCACATCACTTTGCGGTCTCACACATGGTTGTCTCCACGGCTGCCACCTTACCTGGGTCGGGACTGTTTGCGTCTTTTGACTCATGTATGTGAATGTGTCGCTAGCATTCAAATGTCAAAGAACCCGGGCCGACATGACTAGTCGTAGAACCAAAGTGGTACATCCATACAGGGACATGCATACGTAACCCAGCAATGCAGGTGTCGATCTCTAGCGTGTGTAGACGAGTCATAGCAAGCTACAAGGACTCCATTACGCCGTGGGACATAAATGTCATCACTGCATGTAGACGAGTCGTAGCAGGCTACAGGGACTCCATTACACTGCGAGACATTTCCCCGGAGGGATAGACACAGCAGCAAAGAAGGATACATGCCGGTCAATCAATGTATCCGGAGCAGTAGCAAGCTACCAAGGCTCGGTGGAAGCACAAAGAGGCAGTTCCCCATAAAGAGTACTACTAAAGGCACACAACTAGGTGTCGATCCCATACATACCGTTGCACGTCACACGTACGCACGACATGCCCGATATGCATAGATACAACTATGGCATCACAACATAACCATACAACATTACAATATTTATTTAGAAGGCTCGGAAGAGCCAATACAATATGATGTTACAAACAGGGGTCACAAGACCCAACATTTAGAGCATTCAAACAAGCAAACGGAAGTTAAACATGTCTGAGTACAGACATCTACAAAAGTTGTTGGAGGAGCTTGAAAAGCTATAATGACCCTACCAAAGGTACCAGACCTCTGTCTGGGATTCCCAAGGTAATCCGGTCAACATCGAACTTCCCGTCGACAATACCACTAATGAGACTGACGTCTCTTCTGCAAAAACATAAATCAAGCAAACATGAGTACAAGGGTACTCAGCAAGACTTACATCAGAACTATCTACATATGCTATAGTATCAATGAAGGGGGTTGTGGAGTTTATTGTAGCAAGCCAGCTTTGACTCTTGGCTAGCCTATACTATGTCTACAAGTGATTTCTTTGACGTGGGATAGCGCACACGAGTCCACATATTCACCAATCAATACACCACTATGGATCCACTTCCGTCTCCATACAAGAAGGCCATCCATAGCACTCACGCTTATCTTGCGTATTTTAGAAGTATCATTTCACGTATTTATGAACCACATAAATTCTCCACGTAGTCCATATCCGAGGACGCGACTATTCGAATAGTTTATTTAACCCTGCAGGGATATCCTTCTTCACACACACTCCCACCACTTATCGCCATGTGCACGTAAAAAGCCACCTCGGCAACCTTCAAGCGGAAGCCCGGCGAGGGAGTCGGCCATGACCATCAACCACACAAGACCCTTGTCCAGGTTTATCGCCTATTTGAGACTGAACCCGCACGGAAGTCCAGTCGAAGTTTCCGCTACGGCCTCAAATGATGTGAGCAGGGTTCCCAAGCCCACTGTTCGGGTGCCACTTGGTACATCGTGCAACTATGTCTATACAGCATCACAGTCCACCCCGTCGGGCAACACTATGCACGGTTGCCAACACTTTTCCTACAAACACCAGAAACTAATTGCAACTCCTGGACTGAGGTCAAGGCAATTAATAGGTCGAGAGGTTCAATTAAGTATCCTAATGTGCGGTAGTATCTTGTCTTGGATAACATACACAGAACTCAGTTCTTAACGATGGTCAGAATGAGACAACCCGCCATGTACTCCTACATGGCCTCTCATCGCTACCTTTACCAAATCGTGTTCACACACTTAGCTCTCACACAGTAGGACATGAATACTGCCATTCCAATCCATCACCCAGATGTATCAGACCCGACACGACACGACTCTAAGCATAGCAGGCACAGTAAGTAAGCAAGCATGCATGAGTAAGCACAACAAGGCTCAAGCAGTTGCTACACATGCTAAGTGGTTTCAACGACTTAGTGTGGCAAAGACAGGTCATGCAAAGGAATGGGTTCAACTACTGAGAACAGGTAACAGTTGAATCATGATTGTCCTAATGCAATAAAAGAGAGTAGGAGCGAGAGAGTGGGTTCATATCAGTGTGCTCAAGGGGGGGGGTTGCTTGCCTGATAAGACGATCACACGTTACTGCTCCTAAGATGGATACTCGGTCGTATCCTCCAGAACAGTGCCTAACACGAAGAACAGCCATCGTAGGGGAACAAATCAATACACATCAAATGCCACAATATGATGCATGAATAGGTCATGGCAATATGAGGTGTTTGAGCTAATGCATCCAGCAACAAGTTTAAATGAAGTGGGTTTGAACTCAAGGTTCAAATTCAACTTCATATATGGATTCCATAATGCATTTGAACTAAAATGCCCAAGTTCACCTAGTTAGATTTCTCTAACATGCATGAAAATAGTTCAGATGGATTCATTAGATTTTTCTGATCAATTTTCATATATAAATTATTTTCATCTGACTTACAGATTATTTTCTATGATTTTTAGAAGTTTTAAATATTTTCTGAATTTCCAAAAATAATTGAATAAGAAAATTCCAGTAAATGCATTTATGATGAAAGCAGTGCATCAGGGTAACGTCAGCAGTTGACCAGTCAAAACTGACATGTGGGTCCAACATGTCATATGCAGAGGGCTAATCCTCGCGTTGACTAGAGCTTTGACCAGATGCGGGGCCCGCTACTCAGCGTCAGGAGGGGTGGTTAGTGGTTAATTAGGCCCTAATGACGGTGCCACGTCGGCCTGGCCGGGGTTAATCGCCGGCGATGAGCCAAGACGGCGGGGGTCGCCAGAAATCCTCCTCCGGCGACCATTTGGGTGGCGGAAGGCACCTACGGGCAACTGCGGTTCGCGCGCATCCATCGGAGGCAACGGGAGGATGCAAAGACACCGGAGACGATGGCCATGGTGACTTTGGTGGCGGCTGGAGTTCGGAAACGGAGGGGATGGTGGCTAGGGGACGGAACAGGCAACGGGGCGAGGGGAAGAGGAACCGGGGCTCATAGCAGGCTCGAGGAGGTGGTCGACGAGCTCGGGGAGACCCCCGTGGTGGCGAATCGGCGACGGCATCCACCGACCGAAGGGTGAAGAAGGCGTCGGCATCAGCGATGCAGGGCGTCCTGGCTCGACTCCTCTAGCAAGGGGGGTTGCAGTCTATGTCAGTCCCCGTGAGCTCGACGGCAGGGCTTTAGGTGGCCGGAGGCCGCGGGGACAGCGAGGGCAACGATGAGCTCTGCTCGGGTCTGAGGAAGAGGAAGCAGGGGGAGAGGGGGAGAGAGGGTGAGAGAGAGCAGGATGGGTCCATAGTCCGCGTGGGGCTCTAAGCTACGTCCACGACGAGCAGGCAGGCAGGACGTGGCCGTGCGCGTGCCGACTCGTCGTGGCCACACGCCCTGCTGCGTCCTTCTGGCCGGAGGTGGAAGAAGACCGGTTCGCCCCTGGTGGGCTGGGCCGGCTTGTTCCTTGGCCCAGGTAAAACAGGTAAGCTCCTTTTTTATATATTCATTTCCTATTTCTTTAAGTTGTTTTTATTTTGTTTCAGAACCAAATCATTTTTCTTAAATCTCCGGATTTGTTCTTGTCATTGAGTGGAATATTCCACACATGGTGAACATTTTGTTTTCTATTTTATACAAATTTAATTATTTGTGAAAACCAAAGGTAGCTAAATAATACCTACAATAATTTTTAGCGGTTTCAAATATTTCTTTTGAAACCTAAAATTTGTTTGTTTGAACCAGTGATTTTATTTAAAGTAAATCCCATTGGATAGGATTTTATGAAGGTCATTTTAGGTTCAATGAAAAATTCACAATTATTAGAATTGTTTTGTTAGGTGAAGTGCTAGGGTTTCTGTTAATCCCCATTTCATGTTGATGAAAATTAAACATGATGCCATGATGCACAAAGCAGAGCCATACAATGTCTAGCTAGGGCTGTGACAACAGGGTTAAGAGCTAGGCTTCTTATCTATTTCTTAGGATGACAAGTTACTAACCATGGAGTAGTAGCTAGCTTGCTTGGAAGTGAACTCCGATATTGAAGTCCTATTCTGTGTGACAATCTGTTGGACTAGAAACTTGAGACTAGAAAGTTGAGTGGTTATCCAATCCAATCTTTTGCAGGTTGTCTCAAAACCTTTTTGAGAAATTACAGCCGTTATGTTGTCCGATTTCTGCTAGGATCTCTAATGCCTTTGCATTTTTCTTTGTTTCAGATGCCCCCTCGTCCTTCTCGTGAGGTGGTCTGTCTAACCAGGTGCATCGATGTACCAGGTCACACGGCCATGTTACTCAGAGTTTTGATGGAGACTGGTTACCGTTGGTACCTGGAGTATACAGTGGAGGAACAGTTCCGTGACTTCAACTAGAGCCAATATCTGTGTACTATTAGGATATATCCATCATATCCTAGAGCTGCAGAGCCGCTCCATTGGACTTATGGATTAGGTGTTACCATATGGTAGTTCAGGAGGCCGCCTACATGATGTTGACTATCATGGGATCTCACCATGGACTGCTATAGAACACTGAGTTCTGTTATGTTCCAGTGACACTAGGAGGAGAGGATGGATATCTTAGTGCGGCCTACTATGATCACTCTCATGAGGACCCTAGGCTTCAGGTGACCGCTCAGATGTTGGAGAATAGGGATCGTGATGCATGTGCTCTTCGCATGGAGCTTTATGCTACACGTGCACGTATTTGGACAACCTTGACGCAGCTGGCACCTGTCGTAAAGACAGACTATGGAGATTTGGAGATGTTGATCCCATCACGAACTCATCTGCCAGCTCGCGTAGACTGTCCCGATGTTGGAGGCATCACTCCTCTTTGAGGACCGTTGTTGCCACCAACCAGGGGACCTATGCCACATCCGTGTCCTTACGGTTTCCAGGGATCGTGGTCCAGGGTATTCCCAGACCCTCAGGTTCAGCTCCCGGGTCATGGGGGTAATCTATATGAGGTGTTCTACAGTGACGCTTGAGTGCGTGTATGTTAGTATTAGTATTGTAGCAGTTATATTGCCATAGTCCCGCATGTCTTGTGGGATATGACTGAGGTGTGAGTTGTGTTCCGGAGGTGTAGATAGATAATGTATAGGAAGCTTGTAATGCCTCCGATGAGTTGTATCATCTTTCAGTAGTTTGTACTTCAGCTTGGGCTTGTACTGAACTATGTCATGGTGTGTATGAATCATGGTGTTCATATGGTAGTTTGCTTATTACCATGTTGTTCGGGTGTTTACCCATGCATGCCATGTTGTCCAGTACATTCCGCATCTCATATCCTAGAGTTGATGCCTTCTTTGTCTAAGTTCTGAGTTTGTTTTCCCAGGATGTTATCAACTAGGAATAACCCCGCGTATGCCTTCGATCAAGGCGAGGGAAGCTAGGCCAGACAAGAGAACCTGCCGCAACCGCCCTCTTTGATGGAGGTGATGCTCGAAGCTGAGAGGAATAAAAGAGAGACCAACAGGTTGTTGGAACGTATTGAGTAGAATACAACACGTCCTCCCCACAGTGAGCACAATGATGGTGTGCCCCTCAACGACTTTGTGAAGTTGTGCCCACCCAAGTTCCATCACTCCGTCTACCCGCTCGATGCAGATGATTGGCTAACAAGCATGTCCCGCAAAATCCATGTTGCTAATGTATCTGAAGCCAATAAGGTGACTTTTTCCACATACTTTCTGGAAGGACCCGCCAACCTGTGGTGGGAAAATTATAAATCTATGCGTCCCGCTGGCCCCGTAGCAACCTGGGTGGACTTCAATGAAGCGTTCCGTACCCATCACATCCCGGAAGGGCTGATGGATCGCAAGAGAGAGGAATTATGTGCCTTTACTCAGGGTAGGCTGACAGTGGATGCTTACAGCAGTGAATTCAGCAACCTTGCTCGTTATGTGCCAGAGGAGGTGTCGACCGATGCCAAGAAGCAAGCTAGGTTCCGTAAGGGACTTAGTCCTGAGCTCCGTCGAGACCTGCGCCTGCATGAGTGTGCTACCTTCCAGGCTCTCGTCAACAAGGCTATCAACGTCAAGACTGGATAGACCAATTACGAGGCAAATAAGAAGCACACCCGTGACTTTAGCTCCTCATCCAGCTCAGGCTCCAACAAGCTCTGGGTGTGGGTGCCCAACACTACCCTGCCGCCAAGGTACACTACGAGGCCATCCTATGAGGCGCCTCGCCCAGCTTAGACCAACCCTCCAACCAGGACATTTAGAGGTCCCGCTGCCAATGTTGCTCCCCGTTCCACCACTGTCATATGCTACAAGTGTGGAGAACCAGGGCAATATTCTGTGGGAAGCCAGGAAAGGCTTTCTATGTGAAGTCAAGTCCTGCTCGTGGACATGTGAATCACGTCTCTGCTGAGGAAGCTCTTGAAGATCCTGATGTTATCCTAGGTATGCTCCTTGTCAATAGTCATCCAGCATCTGTTTTGTTTGATACTGGAGAAGGTTTACACATGGTTAGTTCCACGGCAAAGAGATAAACATGCCTATTTGCTACATCAAACATGGAGCGCAAGCCATACTTCCCGAAGCTTCCATCTTGGAGATAAGGTCTTAATGAATCCTGCGTTCGGTAAGTGGCCCATACAGTCCAGCCTCCCGAGGACCCCTTAATCCAGGACTACCTCGGTAGCCACCGAACTTGCCTCCAACGCCAAGGGTCCCAGCTTCAATTGCTTCACACAATGAGAGTCTTCGGCTTGCGAGGTGAGTTCTTCCCGTCGAACCTAGTTCGACCTCCGATGATAAGTAGCTTTCCGCGTAGTGGCACGTCCGAACACTGTAAATAGGCCGGCCTTGCAGGCCAAACGTCAAGGGTAAATAATATTCCTCTGACGACCTCTCTGATGAAAGGTCATAGCCCACCACGACCACTAGTCCAGTTACACAAACTCGATTCGCGGCTTGAGGTCGTTTTAATCATCACGATCTATCAATGTACCGGTCGTGTCCCATTTTATATGGGACGTGTTTAATCATGCGCGCGCAATGGCTCGCATGTCTCGGGAAGTGGAGGGATTCACGGTGCAGCAAGGGGAGACCAAATCGAAAAGCCTCATAAAAGGGGAAGAAAACCCTGAAGCCTATTCATGCTTCCCATTCGCCTTCTCCGTCTTCCATTCATCTACGCCTCTAAAGCATAGATCTAGGTCTTCCACCCCCACCTCCAAGCTCATCAATGGCGGGATCCAATGGCCATTCGGAGGCCTCCATGGTCACCGACCGGGACATCCTCGACCTCAAGAAGGCCGGCTACCTCTCCGCTGACATCCCTCATCGCGCACCGGAGGAGGGCCAAGTGATCCCCACTCCCCGTCCGGGCAAAAGGGTGGTCTTCCTCCCCCACTTCATCAGGGGGTTGAGCTTCCCGCTCCACCCCTTCATTAGGGGGGTGATGTTTTTCTACGGCCTCGACTTCCATGACCTCCCGCCGAACTCTTTTATGCACATCTTGTCGTTCATCCTCGTCTACGAGGCTTTCCTGCGAGTCGAGCCGCACTTTGGGCTATGGATCAAAGTGTTCAACGTCAAGCCGAAGTGTGTCGGCGAGAAGTGTTGGAAATATGCCCTAGAGGCAATAAATAAAGTGTTTATTATTATATTTCCTTGTTCATGATAATTGTTTATTATCCATGCTATAATTGTATTGATTGGAAACACATTGCATGTGTGGATAAATAGACAACACTTTGTCCCTAGTATGCCTCTAGTGAACTAGCTCGTTGATCAAAGATGGTCAAGGTTTCCTAGCCATTGACATGAGATGTCATTTGATAACGGGATCAAATCATTAGGAGAATGATGGGATGGACAAGACCCAAACTATAAATGTAGCATATGATCGTGTCAGTTTATTACTACAGTTTTCTGCATGTCAAGTATATGTTCCTATGACCATGAGATCATGCAACTCACGGGCACCGGAGTAGTGCCTTGTGTGTATCAAACGTCACAACTTAATTGGGTGACTATAAAGGTGCTCTACGGGTATCCCCGAGGGTGTCTGTTGGGTTGGCATGGATCAACACTGGGATTTGTTACTCCGTGTGATGGAGAGGTATCTAAGAGCCCACTCGATAAGAGCATCTCCAACAGCCGCGCTATATAAGCGTCGTGCTGAAAAATCAGTGTTTTTTGCACGCGCGCTACCGCTCCGGGCGCTCCACCGGAGGCGCAAAAATCGCGCGTGTGACATATCGTGTTCAGTGCGCGGGCCTAAACGCCATTGCGCGCCACTTATTTGCTGCGCCCGCTCCCGTGCCCTGGACTCTCGAGCGCTCGCTCGCAACTCCACCTACCCCATCCATTCGCGGCGCCGCCGCCACCCGCGTCGCCCGGTGACTGTTCTGGCGCTTCCCCGGCCTATCCCCGCATCGTGGCGGCTTCCGCCGCCTCCCCCTAGTCATCACCGCCCCTCGCACGCGGCGTTCCTTCGATGAACAGCGCGCGGCCGCTTGCTGCCGCTCGGCGCCCGCAAGGTATTCGACAAAACGCCCGCAAGGTATGTATTGCTCAAACTTCATAAATCTGGTGCATGTTGATTGTAATTTGGTGCATGTTTATAGCCTAGTATTGAACATTGTAGATGAGTTCGTCGTATGGTTCTTCTGAAGAAGAATTTGATATGGAAGAGGAGGAGGATCTTGTAATGATCCTAGCTATGCACATCAATAAAAAAACCAAAGCACGGTGGTTCGATTATGGGTCGGCAGAAAATTTGTAGGGATAGGATCGATGCCCATAACAGATTGATGAGGCACTATTTCGTGGAGAATCCCACATACCCGGAGTCGTACTTTCGTTGCCGGTTTAGGATGAGCACCGAGTTGTTCAGGCGCATTGCAGAGAAACTAGCGAGCCATGACCGGGTTTTTCAGCAAAGGAGGAATGCCACCGGAGAGCTCGGGCATAGAACCTTTCAGAAGGTGGCAGCCGCTTTGCGTATGTTGGCATATGGTATCCCGGCTGATCTAGTTGATGATCACTTGGCTATGGGTGATAGCCAAGCCATCATGTGTGTCAAGCGCTCCGCAGTCGGAATTGTTCAAGTGTTTAGCCAGGAGTATTTGAGATGTCCCAATGTCAAAGATGTCGCAAGGCTATTGGAGATTAACAAAGCTCGCAGCTTCCCGGGTATGCTTGGCTCAATAGATTGCATGCACTAGAATTGGAAGAATTGTCCAAAGGCATGGCATGGGAAATTCCACGGCCAAAAAAAGGGTTCCACTATAATCCTTGAAGCGGTGGCCGATCAAGAGACTTAGATTTGGCATGCTTTCTTTGGAATGCCTGGATCTTTGAATGACATCAATGTTGTCAACCGGTCACCACTGATGAATAAGATTGCAAATGGTGATTTGCCACCGGTGCAGTTTGTAGCAAATGGTCGTACATACAACTATGGCTATTATCTTGCGGATGGCATCTACCCAAAGTGGCAAACATTTGTGAAGCCATTGAAAAAACGGCAAGGTAAGAAAAATCTTGATTTCCACAATGCTCATGTGGCGGCTAGAAAAGATGTGGAAAGAGCTTTTGGGCTTTTGCAAGCCCAATTTGCTATTGTGAGAGGACCAGCTAGATTTTGGGATCAAAAAATGCTTTGGTACATTATGCATGCTTGTGTGATCATGCACAACATGATCATCGAGAATGAGCGTGGCCAAGATGTAGACTACTCTCAGTATGAGCCTTGGGGCATCCCGTGCGTGTGCGACAGAGGGCTGAAAGGGTGGCCCATTTTGTTGCCTCCTATTATGCCATTCAACGTCCCACAGTGCATAATGATCTTCAGAAGGATCTCATTGAGGAGTGGTGGGCATGGAATGGGCGACAAAGAGTATCATGATTTGTGCATTCGATGTTGTATTGTTGATTTATTTGTTGTGTTATTGAACTATTTGTTGTATTGAACGATAAACTATTTGTTTGAGTTGTAATAATGAAATTGAACTATTTATTGTTGATTTATTTTGTTTGTGTTTGATCTCTTTGCTTGTGTTTGGAATGCCTATGTTGTTTGTGCGAGAGTCACGCACGCTGCATTTTTGCACGCTGCTGGAGCTGCGCATGCGTGCTGCATTTTAGCACGGCTGCTGGAGCCAGCGCTGCCCGCCATGCCAAACCAAGCGTTGGTCACGCGGCAAAGTAGTTTTTAGCGCTTGGCGCGTTCGGCGACTGTTGGAGATGCTCTAATTCAACATCACAATAAGCCTTGCAAGCAATGTGACTAAGTGTTAGTCACGGGATCTTGTATTATGGAAATGAGTAAAAAGACTTGCCGGTAACGAGGTTGAACTAGGTATGGAGATACCGACGATCGAATCTCGGGCAAGTAACATACCGAAGAACAAAGGGAATGTCATACGGGATTAACTGAATCCTTGACATAAAGGTTCGGCCGATAAAGATCTTCATAGGGCATCCAGGACCCGCTATTGGTTATTGACCGTAGAGGTGTCTCGATCATGTCTACATAGTTCTCGAACCCGCAGGGTCTGCACACTTAAGGTTTGGTGATGTTTCGGTAGTATAGAGTTATGCATGGTGGTAACCTAAGGTTGTTAGGAGTCCCGGATGAGATCCCGGACGTCACGAGGAGCTCCGGAGGTAAAGATTGATATATAGAAAGTCCTGTTTTGGTCATCGGAAAAGTTCCGGGCTCATCGGTAGTGTACCGGGAGTGACGGGAGGGTACCGGGGGACCATCGGGAGGAGTATTTCGACCCAAGAGGCTACATGACCTATGGTAGGATGAATACCAGCCATTAGTGGGCTGGCCAAAGTCCCACAGAAGGCCCATGCGGCTGGGAAGAAAGTCCAAAGTGGAAAAGGTGGAAAAAGGCAAAAAAGTGGAAATAAGGAAGGAGTCCTAATCCTACTAGGAGTGGAGGAGGAGGAGGACTCCTCTCCACTTCGGCCGAAGCCACCAAGGGCTGGCCCTTGCACCAAGCCTCCTCCTCTCCTCCTCCTATATATACTAGATGTTTTAAGGGTTTTGCACATAGATATTCACCCACGTGCAACCCTCTCATCTAGTCTGTAGTTTCTCCTCTAGATCGGTTTCAGCAGTGCTTAGGCAAAGCCCTGCTAGAATTACTCCACCACCATCGCCGCAATGTCGTCGCGCTGCCGGAGAACTTGTCTACCTATCCGCTCCCTCTTGCTGGATCAAGAAGGTGGAGATCGTCATCAAGTCGTACGTGTGTTGAACGCGGAGGTGCCGTCTGCTCGGTGCTAGATCGGGACGGATCACGATTGGATCGTGGGAGGCTCGACGATTTGGATCGTGAAGACGTTCGAGTACATCAACCGCGTTTCTTCACACTTCCTGATTAGCGATCTAAAAGGGTACGTAGATCCACCCCACCTCTCATAGATGCTCACACCATGGATAGATCTTACGTGTGCATAGGAATTTTTTTGTTTCCCATGCAACGTTCCCCAACAGTGGCATCATGAGCTAGGTCTATATGTAGATGAAATCTCGAGCAGAACACAAAGAGTTTGTGGGCAATGATGCTTAGATTGATTCCTTCCTTGGTCGTGTTTTGGTCCAGCGGTATTGTGGGATGAAGCGACCTCGACCAACCTTACTCGTACGCTTACGAGAGACCGGTTCCATCGACTGATGTGTAACTTTGTTGCACAAAAGATGGCTGGCGGGTGTCTGTTTCTCCTACTTTAGTTGGATCGGATTCGACTAAGGCGATCCTTGAGAAGGTTTAAAAGCAACTTATGTATCACCGTTGTGGTTTATGCATAGGTGAGAATTGCTCTTGCTAGATACAAGTAGCTGCCACGTAAAACATGCAACAAACATTAGAGGACGTCTAACTTGTTTTTGCAGGGTATGTTGTGATGTGATATGGACAATTACATTATGAGATATTTGTGATGTATGAGATGATCATGTGTTGTATAGAATATCACGACTTGCATGTCGATGAGTACGGCAACCGGCAGGAGCCATAGGGTTGTCTTTAATTATTGTATGACCTGCGTGTCAATCATTAAGCGCTATGTAATGCTTTACTTTATCGCTAAACGGTAGCAATAGTAGTAGAAGCATGGTGGGCGCGACAACTCTGATGGTGACACATTGATGGAGATCAAGATGATTGAGATGATGGTGTCATGACGGTGACGATGGAGATCATGCCGCAAGATGGAGATCAAAAGCACAAGTTCATGGCCATACCATGTCACTTATGATTTGCATGTGATGTTAATCCTTTTATGCACCTTGTTTTTCTTAGGACAATGGTAGCATTATAAGGTGATCCGCTTAAATTTCAAGATGAATTGCATTCTTCACAAGTGTGCACCGTTGCAAAAGTGTTGGGGAACGTTGCATGGGAAACAAAAAATTCCTACACACATGCAAGATCTATCCATGATGATGAGCATCTATGAGAGGGAGAGTGCATCTACATACCCTTGTAGATCGCTAAGCAGGAAGCATTAAGAAACATGGTTGGTGTAGTCGAACGTCTTCGCGATCCAAATCGCCGAGCATCCCGCGATCCAATCACGATCCGTCCCGATCAAGCACCGAACGGACGGCACCTCCGCGTTCAGCACATGTGCAGCTTGATGATGATCTCTGCCTTCTTGATCCAGCAAGAGGGAGAGGAGAGGTAGACGAGTTCTCCAGCAGCGTGACGGCGCTGCGGTGATGGTGGTGAAGCAATTCCGGCAGGGCTTCACCTAAGCACTGCAGAAAACCGATCTAGAGGAGAAACTATGCACTAGAGGAACGGGTAGCACGTGGCTGAAAATCAAGTGCAAAAACCGTAAAACGTCTAGTATATACAAGATGAAGAGAGGAGGAGACTTGGCGTAAGGGCCAAGCCCTCTAGGCTTTGGCTGAAGTGGGAGGAGAGGAGGAATCCTCCTCCAATCCTAGTAGGACTAGGACTCCTCCTTATTTTGGCCTTTTGGCCTTTTTCCACCTTTTTCTCTTTGGGCTTTTCTTCCCAGCCGCATGGGCCTTGTGTGGGACTTCCACCAGCCTAATAAGGTCTGGTATTCACTCTCCCACAGCCCATGTAGCCTCTTGGATCGAAATACCCCTCCCGATGGTCTCCCGATACACTACCGGCACTCCCGGTACACTACCGATGAGCCCGAAACTTTTCCGGCAACCAAAATAGGACTTCCTATATATCAATCTTTACCTCCGGACCATTCTGGAGCTCCTAGTGATGTCCGGGATCTCATCCGGGACTCTGAACAACCTTCAGTCACCACCATGCATAACTCTATACTATCCAAACATCACCAAACCTTAAGTGTGTAGATCCTGCGGGTTTGAGAACTATGTAGACATGACCGAGACACCTCTACGGTCAATAACCAATAGCGGGACCTGGATGCCCATATTGGTTCCTACATATTCTACTAAGATCTTTATCGATCGAACCTCTATGTCAAGGATCCAGTTAATCACGTATGATGTTCCCTTTGTTCTTCGGTATGTTACTTGCCCGAGATTCGATCGTCGGTATCTCCATACCTAGTTCAACCTCATTACTGGCAAGTCTCTTTACTCGTTCTGTAACACAAGATCGGCCCTGAGGTACCTCTCCGTCACACGGAGTAACAAATCCCAGTCTTGATCCATGCCAACCCAATAGACACCCTCAGAGATATCTGTAGAGCACCTTTATAGTCACCCAGTTACGTTGCAACGTTTGATGACACAAGGCACTCCTCCAGTGTCCGTGAGTTGCATGATCTCATGGTCATAGGAACATATACTTGACATGCAGAAAACAGTAGCAATAAACTAACACGGTCATATGCTACGTTTGTAGTTTGGGTCTTGTCCATCACATCATTCTCCTAATGATGTGATCCCGTTATCAAATGACATCACATGTCAATGTCTAGGAATCCTTGACCATCTTTGATCAACGAGCTAGTTCACTAGAGGCATGCTAGGGACAAATTGTTGTCTATTTATCCACACATGCAATGTGTTTCCAATCAATACAATTATAGCATGGATAATAAACAATTATCATGAATGAGGAAATATAATAATAAACACTTTATTTATTGCCTCTAGGGCATATTTCCAACAGTCTCCCACTTGCACTAGAGTCAATAATCTAGTTCACATCACTATGTGATTTACATTGTAATGAATCGAACACCCATGCAGTTCTGGTGTTGATCATGTTTAGCCCTTGGAAGAGGTTTAGTCAACGGGTCTGCAACATTCAGATCCGTGTGCACTTTGCAAATATTTATGTCCTTCTCCTCGATGTAATCGCGGATGGAGTTGAAGCGTCGCTTTATGTGTCTGGTCCTCTTGTGAAACCTTGTTTCCTTGGCCAGAGCAATGGCACCAGTGTTGTCACAGAACAGAGTCATTGGATTCAGTGCACTGGGCACTACTTCAAGATCTGTCATGAACTGCTTCATCCAAACACCTTCCTTCGCCACCTCCGAGGCTGTGATGTACTCCACTTTGCATGTAGACTCGGCTACCACGCTTTGCTTGGAACTGCACCAGCTTACCGATCCCCCGTTGAGAATAAATACGTATCCGGTTTGCGACTTAGAGTCATCCAGATCAGTGTCAAAGCTTGCATCGACCTAACCCTTTACGACGAGCTCTTCATCACCCCCATAAATGAGAAACATCTCCATAGTCCTTTTCAGGTACTTAAGGATATTCTTGACAGCTGCCCAGTGCTCCATTCTAGGATCACTTATGGCAAGGCTGGCATCGGGTCTTATGCACAACATTGCATACATGATAGAGCCTATCGCTGAAGCACATGGGATGACACTCATCTTTTCTCTATCTTCTGTAGTCACTGGGCATTGAGTCTTACTCAACTTCACACCTCGTAACACAGGCAAGAACCCCTTCTTGGACTGATCCATTTTGAACTTCTTCAAAACTTTATCAAGGTATGTGCTCTGTGAAAGTGCTATTAAGCGTCTCGATCTATCTCTATAGATCTCAATGCCTAATATGAAAGCAGCTTCTCCTAGGTCCTTCATTGAAAAACTCTTGTTCAAATATTCATTCACGCTTTCCAACATTTCTATATTGTTTCCAATCAGCAATATGGCATCCACATATAATATTAGAAACGCTATAGAGCTCCCACTCACTTTCTTGTAAATATAAGCTTCTCCATAAACTTGTATAAACTCAAACGCTTTGATCACCTCATCAAAGTGCTTATTCCAACTCCGAGATGCTTGCACCAGTCCATAAATGGATCGCTGGAGTTTGCAAACTTTGTCAGCATTCTCTGGATCGACAAAACCTTCTGGTTGCATCATATACAACTCTTCCTCAAGGAAACCGTTCAGGAACGCTATTTTGACATCCATCTGCCAAATTTCATAGTCGAAATAAGCAGCTATTGCTAACATTTCAAGGAGTTGAAGAGGAAGTTAATGATGATGATCATTAAGCTTCGGATCCTTAGTGTCGTGGTTTTATCACGGCAGATATCCGGGTGAACGGACTTAGGTTCGAGGCCATCGCTAACGGGGTGGACTCAAAGGGGTTAGTCGGGACGAAAGACACGGATTTACCCAGGTTCGGCCCCTCAATCGAGGTAATAGCCTACGTCCTGCTTGTGTTTGTATTGCTTGTGTATCGATTACAAGGAGCTAGAAGCTTGACCTAGTTCTCGATTGCCTATCCTCTAAGTCGCCCCGGGTCTGCCTTTATATAAGAGGTTAGGACCACCAGGTCATTACAATTGCTAACCGAGTCTCTCTCTATCTTCTTGTCCAAGCCGTCTGTGAGTCGGCTTGCACGCCTGGGTCTTCTCCTTTCGGGACGTTGTACGGCCCACACCTTGAGCCGCCTATCTTCCTGGGCCACTAGTCTTACGGCTCACCTTTGGGCCGGCTCACGAGCCAGCACCATGACCCGGAGCCTTCGGGGCGGGTCATATCCCGAACACTTAGCGACAACGATTTGCCTTCGGATCTGAGATAGAAGGTATACCCGACTGTCTCTTTCGGGTGTCCTATGAAGACACATTTCTCCGCTTTGGGTTCCAGCTTTTCAGGCTGAAGCTTTTTGACATAATCACATCCCCAAACTTTAAGAAACAACAACTTTGGTCTCTTGCCAAACCATAGTTCATATGGCGTCGTCTCAATGGATTTCGATGGTGCCCTATTTAAAGTGAATGCAGCTATCTCTAATGCATAACCCCAAAAGGATAGTGACAAATCAGCAAGAGACATCATAGAACGCGCCATATCTAATAAGGTTCGATTACAACGTTCCGACACACCGTTACGTTGTGGTGTTCCAGGCGGTGTCAACTGTGAAACAATTCCATGCTGTCTTAAGTGACTGCCAAACTCATAACTCCGATATTCACCTCCTCGATCAGATCGCAGGAATTTAATCTTCTTGTTATGATGATTCTCGAGTTCACTCTGAAATTGCTTGAACTTTTCAAACATTTCAGACTTGTGTTTCATCAAGTAAATATACCCATATCTACTTAAGTCGCCAGTGAAGGTGAGAAAATAACGATATCCACCATGCGCTATAACATTCATTGGACCGCACACATCAGTATATATGATTTCCAATAAGTCACTTGCCCGTTCCATTGTTCCAAACAACAGCGTTTTAGTCATCTGGTCCATGAGGCATGGTTCACATGTATCAAGTGATTCAAAATCAAGTGACTCCAAAAGTACATCAGCATGGAGCTTCCTCATGCGTTTTACACCAATATGACCTAAACGGCAATGCCACAAGAAAGTGGTACTATCATTATCAACTCTACATCTTTTGGCATCAATGTTATGAACATGTGTATCATCACTATCAAGATTCAATATGAATAAACCCCTCACATTGGGTGCATGACCATAAAAGATATTACTCATATAAATAGACGAACCATTATTCTCTGATTTAAATGAGTAACCGTCTCGCAATAAACAAGATCCAGATATAATGTTCATGCTTAACGCTAGGAAGAAAGTCTATAGTGGAAAAGGTGGAAAAAGGCAAAAAGGTGGATATAAGGAAGGAGTCCTAATCCTACTAGGAGTGGAGGAGGAGGACTCCTCCTCTCCACTTCGGCCGAAGCCACCAAGGGCTGGAACTTGCACCAAGCCTCCTCCTCTCCTCCTCCTATATATACTAGAGGTTTTAAGGTTCTTGCACATAGATTTTCAGCCATGTGCAACCCTCTCCTCTAGTCCATAGTTTCTCCTCTAGATTGGTTTCAGCAGTGCTTAGGCAAAGCCCTGCTGTAATTACTCCACCACCATCGCCGCAATGCCGTCACACTTCTGGAGAACTCATCTACCTCTCCACTCCCTCTTGCCGGATCAAGAAGGCGGAGACTATCATCAAGCCGTACGTGTTCTAAACGCGGAGGTGCCGTCCGTTCGGTGCTAGATCGGGACAGATCGTGATTGGATCGCGGGACGCTTGGCAATTTGGATTGCGAAGATGTTCGACTACATCAACCGCGTTTCTTAATGCTTCCCGCTTAGCGATCTACAAGGGTATGTAGATCCACTCTCCCTCTCTTAGATGCTCATCACCATGGATAGATCTTGTGTGTGCGTAGGAAATTTTTTGTTTCCCATGCAACGTTCCCCAACAAGAAGCATGTAGACTGCGGCGAAGCTGTCATCGGCAAGCTCACCCACGTCATTGCAAAAGGAGTGGTTCTATATCACAGAACCACGAGAAGAAGGTCAGATTCCTCCTACCGAATTCAAATCCGGTCCCCCCACCAGACTAGCTTCATGGCTCAAAAAGGGTCTTAACTGGGGACCGTGCAAGGAGGTGAGCGACCTACTCACGCGCATCGGCTCCATGGTAGAGAAGGACATCAAGTTGACCAATGTGGTCCAGGTGATGCTCCGGAGACACATCCTCCCCTGCCAGCGCCGGGACACTCCCTTGTGGGCTCGTCAGGTTGACGATGCGCCCACAATCCGGAATCTCTTCCGCACTACGCGAGAGAAGCTATGGAAGGCGCTCTTCAAATCATAGGAGAGCTAGCCATTCGAGGAGGAAGACAGAGGCATGTAAGCCTCCGAGCCCACCACCAAGGTACGGGACACTTCTGCTTGATCGGCTTTACCTTCCCCAAAGAGGATCCATAATGTTTTCTTCCGATCATTCTCTCGCAGAAATGGCTAAGGAAAGCCCCTAATATCAGCAGTTCGACACCTCAGCCCGAGGACGCCAGGTCCAGGCTGTTGGCAGAAATGCTCGTGGCGAAGCCTTACGAGGCCCTCATGAAGAAGGAGAAGAAGAAGAAACCAGGCCGAAGCGGCCTTCGCATCCGGGACCAGTCAGAGATTGTGTCCAGGGAAACTCATGCCTCCTCGAATCAAGAGGAGCATGAGGAGGAAGAGGAAGAGGAGGAGCAAGAGGAAGAATAGGAGGACGAAGCCGAGGGGGAAGGCAATTCCCCCTCGCAAGTAAGAGGGCAGCGTCATCGAACGCCCCGGAGGAGGTACCCCCTCCTGCCCAAAAGATGACGCATCGGGCACAGGTGATCCTGTCCGACGACAGCTCGGACTCAGATACTGAGTCCGATGACCTTGAGGTGGTGCCATCAAGGAACCTCGGGGTCAAGCCCTCGGCCCAAAGGTTAGGATCCGAAAACCCCTTGTTCGTCCTTTAATAAGTTTAGAGTTTATTAACATGCAGGTGCTTATTTATTTTGCACCCCCCTGATGCCTACTACGCAACTTTATTCTTGTAGACACGTTTTGGGCCTCCAAGCGCAGAGTTTTGTAGGACAGTAGCAATTTTCCCTCAAGTGGATAACCTAAGGTTTATCAATCCATGAGAGGTGTAGGATGAAGATGATCTCTCTCAAACGACCCTGCAACCAAATACAAGAAATCTCTTGTGTCCCCAACACACCCAATACAATGGAAAAATGTATAGGTGCACTAGTTCGATGAAGGGATGGTGATAAAAGTGTAATATTGATGGTATAAATATATTTTTATAATCTGAATAAATAAAAACAGCAAGGTTGCAAATAGTAAACGGGCACAAAAACAGTATTGCAATGCTTGAAAATGAGGCCTAGGGTCCGTACTTTCGCTAGTGCAATCTCTCAACAATGCTAACATAGTTGAATCATATAACCATCCCTCAACGTGCAATGAAGAATCACTCCAAAGTTCTTATCTAGCGGAGAACATAAGAAGAAATTGTTTGTAGGGTACGAAACCACCTCAAAGCTATTCTTTCCGTTCGATCTATCCTAGAGTTCGTACTAAAATAAGAGAAGCTATTCTTTTCGATCGATCTAATCAAGAGTTCGTACTAAAACAACACCAAATAATTTCAGATTAATAATACTCAATCCAACACAAAGAACTTCAAGGAGTGCCACAAGATTTCTACTGGAGAAACAAAGAAAAGAACGTGCATCAACCCATATGCATAGATTACCCCAATGTCGCCGCGGAAATCCGCAAGTTGAATGCCAAAATACATATCAAGTGAATGAATATGATACCCCATTGTCACCACGAGTATTCAATTGCAAGACATATATCAAGTGTTCTGAAATCCATTAAAGTATTCAATCCGATAACAACAAAATCTCAAAGGGAAAACTCAATTCATGAGTATAGAGGGGAGAAACATCATATGATCCATCTATGTTAACAAAGCCCGTGATATATCAAGATTGTGACATCTCAAGATCACGAGAGAGAGAGAGAGAGATTAAACACATAGCTACTGGTACAAACCCTCAGCCCCGAGGCTGGACTACTCCCTCCTCATCGTGGTGGCCACCAAGATGATGAAGATGGCCACCAGTGATGATTTCCCCCTCCTGCAGGGTGCCGGAACGGGCTCCCGATTGGTTTTTGGTGGCTATAGAGGCTTGCAGCGGCGGAACTTCCGATCTAGGGCTACCCCAAAGGGTTTCGGAATATTCAGGAATTTATAGTGCACAAGGGGGTGCGGGAGGCCACCGAGGTGGGCACAACCCACCTAGGCGCGCCAGGGGGCCCTAGTGTGCCCTGGTGGTTTGTGCCCCCTTGGGGCACCCCCCCCAGGTGCAGCTTCGGCACATTGGGTTCCTTCTGGTCCAAAAAAATCTCCAAAAAGTTTCGTGGTGTTTGGACTCCGTTTGATATTAATTTCCTGCGATGTAAAAAACAAGGCAAAAAACAGCAACTGGCACTGGGCACTGGGTCAATAGGTTAGTCCCAAAAAATGATATAAAGTTGCTATAAAATGATTGTAAAACATCCAAGATTGATAAAATAACAGCATGAATACTTCATAAATTATAGATACGTTGGAGACGTATCTGCATCCCCAAGCTTAATTCCCAGTCGTCCTCGAGTAGGTAAATGATAAAAGAAATAATTTATGAAGTGTGAATGCTAGCAAAGTGCATAAGTTTGATCAATGATAATTTAAATCACTTTTCCTAGCATCATAATAGCAATTCTTTCTTATAAAACTTCTCATGTTAAAGTAGCAACCAATTTACATGTTAAGGTTCAAACCATGAATTCTCTTGAAACTGAACAACCTATATTCTCAGTCACCAAGCAATTGCAATTCAACTTATTCAACAGAGTTTAAGTAAGAGCTCCACATACTCAACCATCATATAGTATTTTATGATTGCTAACACTCACCGCGTACACATGAGCAAAATGTTTCAACCAGACACATAGAAATATAGGGGCTTATTGTTTTGCCTCCCAATGTATTCACCTCAAGGGTGATGTCAACAATAATAACTCATGCTACCCATATTCAACTGGACATATGTGCCTAGATCTTTCCTCACCATAGGATGCTTGCCAAAGGAGAAAAATAAAAAGTAATAGAGAGAAAAACTTTAACTCTTGGATAAAAGTAAATACATAAATTAAAAGATAGGCCCTTCGCAGAGGGAAGCAGAGGTTGCCATGCGCTTATTTGTTTGTATTCTCAACCCCTTAGTGCAAAAGAACGTCATGTTATATTGCCCCTTATGATAGCAAACTTTATTATGCAGTCCGTCGCTTTATTACTTTGCCATCACAAGTTCGTACAACGCTCAATTTTCTCTTACACTAAATGATCTAACACTTTTAGAAGCAATTTTTATTGCCTTATTGCACCGATGACAACTTACTTGAAGGATCTTGCTCAATCCTTAGGTTGGTATGGTGGACTCTTGAAAATAAGATTTGGGTTTAAGGGTTTTTGGATGCACAAGTAGTATCTCTACTTGGTGCGGAATTTTTGGCTAGCAAAGATGGGGGGCAAGCACCACATGTTGAAGGATCTATGACAATATAACTTCTATGTGAATATGAACAAACATAAATCATTACGTTGTCTTCCTTGTCCAACGTAAACAATTTTGGCATACAATATTTTGATGGGGGCTCACAATCACAAAAGATTTCCGGGATAGTGTATTTGCATGTGAAAGTTCTCTTCCTTATACTAATTATTCGTGAATTGCTTGTATGACCAATATTGTGATTGTCAAGCCTCAAAAGATTTCACTTTGTAAACCCAATGTGAAGCTAACACTAAGCATGATATGATTTCAAATTCATGACATTCAATTTATTCAAACATTTACTCATAGGATATAAGTGAAGCACAAGAGTAATTCCAAAGAAAAGAGCTTCGTTGCCGAGATGTGAATGCCGCTTACGTAGCCTCCTTGGTGACTATTTGAGGACTCTATTTTATTTAAAACTTTCAGATATAAGTATTTTATTAAAACATAAAGTAAAACAAAAATAAAATGAAATTCTAAAAATAACACAACTCATGTGAAGAAGCAAAAAACTTAGGCTCAACCGATACTAATCGATAATTGTTGAAGAAGAAAGGTGGGATGCCTACCGGGGCATCCCCAAGCTTAGATGCTTGAGACTTCGTGAATATTATCTTGGGATGCCTTGGTCATACCCAATATTGAGATTTTGTGTCTCCTTAATTCTTCTCATATCACGGTTTTCCTAAATCTCAAAAGCTTCATCCACACAAAACTCAACAAGAACTCGTGAGATAAGTTAGTATAAACCAATGCAAAAAACCTTACCATTCTCTACTGTAGAAAATCACTAAAATTATTATTCAACATTGAATAATAAATGCCTATGCATATTTAATACTCCTATCCTCAAATAGAATGATTAAACAAGCAAACATATGCAAACAATGCAAACGTAACAGAAATCTGCCAAAACAGTACAGTCTGTAAAGAACGCAAGAGTATCAATACTTATTAAACTCCAAATGTTATGAAAATTTACCACACTGTAGAAACTTTATCAGAGCTTATTATTCAAAAAGTTTCAACATTTTATCACATTCTGAGTTTTCTAGGGAATTTTTGCAACAACGGTAAACTTTCTGTTTTGAAACGGCAACATGTATACTTGCAAAATAAGCATGGTGAGGGCTATCCTTGACATTTTTATTGAAATAAAAGATGCAAAACATTATTATAAATAACATCAAACAAATACTAACAAAATAAATTGACGCTCCATGTAAAAATAGCTCCAAGTGAGGTTACCAATCATGTTGGAGACGATAGAGGGGATGCCTTCCGGGGCATCCCCAAGCTTAGTTGCTTGGATATTACTTGAATGTTACCTTGGGGTTGCCTTGGTAATACCCAAGATTAGGTCCTTGTCACTCCTAATTCTCCTCATATCGACATCTCACCCAAAACTTGAAAACTTCAATCACACAAAACTTAACAGAACTTCGTGAGATGGGTTAGTATGATAAAGAGCAAACCATTTCACTTTGGTACTGTCAAGACAATATCCATAATTGTTATCACACAATGCCTACTGTATCATGTTATTTCCACAATTTATATTGAGCAATATAAGCCATAGAAACTAGAAAACAAGAAAACTATGCATTGAAAACAGAATTTGTCAAAAACAAAACAGTCTCTAGTAATATGTACTCCAACCATACTTATGCTACTCTAAAAATTCTGAAACATTAGTACCATGTGATAAATTTGTATATTAATCTTATTCAAAAATAATCAACTCAAAATCACTCTTATTTTAAATATTAGAATTATTTTCGTGAGCGCAAAAGTTTCTGTTTTTCAGCAAGATCAAATCAATTATCACCCCACATGATCCCAAAGGCTTTACTTGGAACTTTATTGAAATAAAAGACACAAAACATGATTACTACAGTATCTTAATCATGTTAAAACATAAAAACATAAGGTAAAAGTGTTGGGTTGTCTCCCAACAAGCGCTTTTCTTTAGTGCATTTTAGCTAGGCGTGATGATTTCAATGGTGCTCGCATAAAAGAAAAGAATTGAAACATGAAGAGAGCATCATGAAACACATGTCAAGCACATTTAAGTTTAACACACTTCCTATGAATAGGGATTTTGTGAGCAAGCAACCCATGAAAACAAGAACCAACTAGCATAGCAAGGCAAAACAAGTACAACTTCAAAACAATCAACACATAGAGAAGAAACTTGATATTACTGAGATATGTAAGAGCATAAGTTCCTCTCCCATAATAATTTTCAGAGGCATCATGAATGGATTCAACAATATAACTATCACATACAGCACTTTTTCATGATGCACAAGCATAGAAAATTTATTACTCTTTATGGCATACATGTCATCATAATAATCATCATAGATAGCAACTTTATTGTCATAGTCAATTGAAACCTCTTCCAAAATAGTGGATGTATCACTAAATAAAGTCATGACCTCTCCAAATCCACTTTCATTAATATTGTAATAAGATTTTTTATCACTACTACCTAGAGTTGACACTCTTCCAAACCCATGTTCATCAATGTAATCATCATAAATAGGAGGCATGCTATCATCATAATAAATTTTCTTATCGAAAGTAGAAGGAATCAAAGGATCATATTCATTAAGCAAATCATCCCCAAGATTAGGACAGGCATTATTTCCAGCAAATAAATCTTCAAACATATCATACTCATTAAACATAGCATCCCCAACCTTGTGGTTTTGCATATCATCACAATCATTCTTATCAATAGCATGAATGGAACAAATAGTATAGCAAACATTGTTATCATATTATTCCAAGCAAGTGCTAAAAAGATTCTCAAGATAATAAGGGACATCATTGCCTTACCAATCATAATCATTACAACAAGTAGTTGGTACCACAAAATCATACTCAATATCATGATCCTCCATCAACATATTTGATTCACTTTCATGAGGCACAATGGTGATAGGAGCAACATTATTTGGGAAATATGCCTTTTTACCTCTATTCTTTCTTATTTTCTTCTTCACCACATCATGTGTGGGTTTAATTAATTTTTTCAAGCTTCTTGTTGAAGAGATTGATTGGATAGGAAGCTCCTCCTCGTTACCTGATTCATCATAATAAACACTAGGAGAGTATTGCGAAATATTTTCCCTTTCATTAGTACTCTCTTCATATTCTATTTGTTTTATTGTCTTTAGATATTTGGCAATATAAGGATTCTCAATGCAATTTACCGCACAAAACATATAAATTTCCTCTAGATCAAAATTAAGAAATCTCTCGGGATTTGGAAAACCCGTAGTTATACGTTTCATTTCTTCATACCCCAAAAGAAGACTAAGCTCTTTATGATGCTCAAGGGTAATCAAGTTGTCACAATTTTTGGACATGATTTGATCATGAAATAATTTGCATTGGAGATTTAAATGACCACGTTCATTGCAAAGTTCACAAGGATGGCGAAAGAAATTACATCTTTCAGCACAATCATCTAGCCTCTCTTGCAACTTTTTCGTTTCTAAATATTTATGCTTATTACAAAATCTATCTTCCCTTTTTGGTGTGCATTTGCACTCCCAATTCACTCTGCAAAAATTGACATGCTTATAAGAAACATTTTTGTCATGACTTGTGCAATCATCATTAACATTTTGGATAATCAAAGAATTCATACTAACAACATTGCAATCATGCTCATCATTCAAATATTTTGTGCCAAACATTTTATTGACTTCTTCTTCTTCTTCTAACAATTGAGCACAATTTTCTGATCCATCATTTTCAAGAAAGATATTATAAAGATGATCAATAATATGATGCAACCTCAATTCCATTTTTTTGTAGTTTTTTTTAATAAACCAAACTAGTGATAAAACAAGAAACTAAAAGATTTGATTGCAAGATCTAAAGATATACCTTCATGCACTCACCTCCCCGGCAACGGTGCCAGAAAAGAGCTTGATGTCTACTATGCAAATTTATTCTTGTAGACACGTGTTGGGCCTCCAAGCGCAGAGTTTTGTAGGACAGTAGCAATTTTCCCTCAAGTGGATGACCTAAGGTTTATCAATCCGTGAGAGGTGTAGGATGAAGATGGTCTCTCTCAAACGACCCTGCAACCAAATACAAGAAATCTCTTGTGTCCCCAACACACCCAATACAATGGCAAATTGTATAGGTGCACTAGTTCGGCAAAGAGATGGTGATAAAATTGTAATATTGATGGTAGAAATATATTTTTATAATCTGAATAAATAAAAAGAGCAAGGTTGCAAATAGTAAATGGGCACAAAAACGGTATTGCAATGCTTGAAAATGAGGCCTAGGGTACGTACTTTCGCTAGTGCAATCTCTCAACAATGCTAACATAGTTGGATCATATAACCATCCCTCAACGTGCAACAAAGAATCACTCCAAAGTTCCTATCTAGGGTAGAACATAAGAAGAAAATGTTTGTAGGGTACGAAACCACCTCAAAGCTATTCTTTCAGTTCGATCTATCCCAGAGTTCGTACTAAAATAACAAAAGCTATTCTTTCCGATCGATCTAATCAAGAGTTCATACTAAAACAACACCAAATAATTTCAGATTCATAATACTCAATCCAACACAAAGAACTTCAAGGAGTTCCCCAAGATTTCTACCGAAGAAACAAAGACAAGAACGTGCATCAACCTCTATGCATAGATTACCCCAATGTCACCACGGGAATCCGCAAGTTGAATGCCAAAATACATATCAAGTGAATCAATACGATACCCCATTGTCACCACGAGTATCCAACTGCAAGACACATATCACGTGTTCTCAAATCCATTAAAGTATTCAATCCGATAACAACAAAATCTCAAAGGGAAAACTCAATTCATCACAAGAAGAGTATAGAGGGGAGAAACATCATATGATCCATCTATGTTAACAAAGCCCATGATATATCAAGACCGTGGCATCTCAAGATCATGAGAGAGAGAGATTAAACACATAGCTACTGGTACAAACCCTCAACCCCGAGGGTGGACTACTCCCTCCTCATCATGGTTGTCGCCAGGATGATGAAGATGGCGACCACTGATGATCTCCCCCTCCTGCAGGGTGCCGGAACGGGCTCCCGATTGATTTTCGGTGTCTACAAAGGCTTGCGGCGATGGAACTTCCGATCTAGGGCTACCCCGAAGGGTTTCAGAATATTTGGGAATTAATAGTGCAAAGAGGGGGTGCGGGAGGCCACTAAGGTGGGCACAACCCACCTGGGCGAGCCAGGGGGCCCTGGCGCGCCCTGGTGGGTTGTGCCCCCCTCGGGGCACCCCCAGGTGTAGCTCGGCCCATTGGGTTCCTTCTGGTCCAAAAAACCTCCAAAAAGTTTTGTGGTGTTTGGACTCCGTTTGATATTGGTTCCTTGTGATGTAAAAAACAGGCAAAAAACAGCAACTGGCACTAGGCACTGGGTCAATAGGTTAGTCCCAAAAAATGATATAAAGTTGCTACAAAATGATTGTAAAACATCCAAGAATGATAAAATAACAACATGAATACTTCATAAATTATAGATACGTTGGAGACTTATCACCCCCCGCGTGTCTTTCCCACCGATCAAATATCAGATGGGGAGACCATGCCCGCCGAACTAGCGAAGAGCGCGAATGCCTCACATCCCACCACTCCAGGCGTCGCGAAGGACACCACGGAGATGTCATCCCAACATGCTCCTATGGAGATGGGCACCGGCGGCGGGGGAGATGCCATAATGGCCGAGGCTAACACCTCGGTCACCGAAGACCAGGGGGAGGTACCCCGCCCGGACACTGAGGAGGCCGGACGAGCGGCCGCTCAGTCCCCTTCAAGGGCATCTCTAGAGCGCACCACGCCTCCAGAGGTCCTTGTTTAAACCCTGGTCGATGATCGGGTTATCCGATCACCTCTGGCGCCACCGACCAATGGGTGGTCGGTCATGGAGGAGGCTCTATCAAGCGCCTCCGTCTCCGAGGAGAACCGCACCCTTATGGGTGCAGTATTACAGAGCATTCAGTCTGTCGACAACGGTCTGAAGGAGGCCTTCAAAGGTCTCCTGATGGGTTTTCAAGTAAGTCACATGAAACTCTTATTTGCCAAGTTTTTACTTATTTTTGTTATTATGTACATGGTAGCCCCCGAGCCCTAGGTGAGTTTGACAAAACTTGCCTAGGGGTCAATGAGGTATCTGATTCCGGACTAGATACAAATATGTGGCCGAAGTGTTAGATTAGCCCCTAATTAGGTCGAACATATGATCATATTGAATATATTTCGGGAGTATAGAACCCATGTAACATGTCAACTGCATGTGTATTGCAGGCTTCGTCATCGGCGGTGGCCATAAATGGCGCCGAACTGGACGAACTGAACCGGAAGCTTAAACGCTCCGAGGATGAAGTTGATGCCCTCAGCAGAAGATTCGATGAGGCACAAGGTAGGTCAAAACAAAATCCGAATACCTTTGTCCGAACACCTTTACCCGAACACCGTCCATGCTGTTTTTCATAATGTTTTAATGTTTAAACAGCTTCAGTGAAAGAGGTGGAGAGGCTCAAGGACGAACTCCAACAAACAAAAGACCACACGACCGTCAAGAGGGCGGCGGTCAAGGAAGCGGCTACCTCCTTGTCCGCCTAGCGAGCCACCAGCCAGAAGCATGAGGCTCGTGTGGCGGAGGTCCAGCAGGAGCTCAAGGACGCTAGCCAGAAGTGCGAGGCCCTTGAACACAATGGCAAGGTGAGCATGGCCGAACTGTCCACCCTGAAGAATGATCTTCAGAAGGAGCGGGTGGACAGGCGTTTCTATGAGGAGCAGGTCCACCAAACGAAGGACATAATGGATGGTAAGCCATACATACTACAGTGCATCTTCGGGGATAGCAAATTCAAATTGCTTACCCAGGTGTGGCATTCTTCAGGTGCCTCCTCTGATCTCCAGAAGAGCGTGGCGGACGCCAATAGGCTATTTGCCTCGAGGGAAGAAGGAGACAAAGCTTGGCTGTTCTGGACACAATTCGGAGCCCTCGAGCACTCGCCTCTTCTCGTGGAGCAGCTAAAACAGCTGATGGCGCTACACCAGATGGCGAAGCCGGCCATGAAGGACCTCTGCATCCGCCTATGGCCCAGCGAGCAGCTGCCATGCAGCTACTTTGGCCTGGTGTAGAAGTTAATCGCCACTTCGCCCCGCTTCGACATCGTGAAGCGCTCCTCCTGCATCGAAGGAGTCCGGATGGCCATTGCCAAGGCCAAGGTGCATTGGCCGGGGCTGGATCCGATGAAGGCAGCCACTGCCCCACCACCTCCCGGGAAGGAGCATAGACGCCCCAAGCTAAACTTCGCCGGAGTAATCGAAGGTGCTCGGGCGATAGCTTCTTAGTGTTCGGGTGATAATGTATTCGAATGAATTGTAATGCGTCCAGAGACTTTTCAAAGTTTTAAATGTTATAAGTTATTTATTCAGCTTTGATGTTTTTGCATTCCTTTATAACTCCTGTGTGGCCGTTTAAAACTGAAAGATACGAGTCGTCAGCTTCAACCCCCATGTAGATACTACATGGGGTGTCTCTGCCAATGTACAACATTCCTTAGCCAAGTGATCGGAACCCGAAGGCGGTAGAGTGCGGCGGACTAGGCAATCATACTATAGTGCCTTATTTCTTTCACTTGGCTATAGGGGCGTGAAAAGGACTGTGGGGTGCTAACGACTAGCTGTTGGAGTGTTGTGATGTTCGGATGAACCGCGGCTAAGGCCAGCATCACATGGTTCGCATGGATAGAAAACCCCTCGCACAACGCGGAATATCCTCTTACGAGGATGTGAGTATAACACTTCAGGCTCGGATTCACAGACCGGCTCTCACATACTATGATGGTCAGTTTTCGGCTTTCTCCCCTGAGGTGCTTGACCAGACTAACCGGAAGCACAATCGCAAGGGTTCTCCCTTTGCCCTTTTATCCGAATGAGCAGAACGTAAAGGGGCAAGCACATGAGCCGGGAAACCCAACTATTGACGTAACACATAGTTCGGAACCGATGCATATAAAGTGAACTCCAAGACGCCGAACACATAGTAAAACATGTTGGGGAACATTGCATGGGAAACAAAAAAAATCCTACGCACACGCAGATCTATCCACGGTGATGAGCATCTATGAGAGGGAGAGTGGATCTATGTACCCTTGTAGATCGCTAAGCGGGAAGCGTTAAGAAACGCGGTTGGTGTAGTCGAACGTCTTCATGATCCAAATCGTCGTGCATCCTGCGATCCAATCACGATCCGTCCCGCGATCCACTCACCATCCGTCCCGCGAACTTGATCACGATCCATCCCACGAACTTGATCACGATCCTTCCGATCTAGTGCCGAACGGACGGCACCTCCGCGTTCAGCACACATACAGCTTGATGACGATCTCCGCCGTCTTGATCCAACAAGAAGGAGCGGAGAGGAAGAAGAGTTCTCCAGTAGCATGACGGTGCTCCGGCGATGGTGGTGGAGCTATTCCGGCAAAGCTTCGCCTAAGCACTGCAGAAATCCGATCTAGAGGAGAAACTATGGACTAGAGGGTAGGGTTGCACGTGGCTGAAAATCTTGTGCAAAAAACCTAAAACCCTCTAGTATATATAGGAGGAGAGGAGGAGAGGAGGCAGCCTTGGCTTCCAAGCCAAGGAGGTTCGGCCGAACCAGGAGGGAGGAATCCTCCTCCTCCACTCCTAGTAGGATTAGGACTCCTTCCTAATTTAGCCTTTTTGCCTTTTTCCACCTTTTTCCTTTTGGGCTTTTCTTCCCACCTGCATGGGCCTTGTGTGGGACTTCCACCAGCCCACTAGGGGCTGGTATTCATCCTACCACAGCCCATGTAGCCTCTTGGGTCGAAATACCCCTCCCGATGGTCTCCCGGTACACTAGGCGGCACTCCCGGTACACTATCGATGAGCGTGAAACTTTTCCGGCGACCAAAATAGGACTTCCTATATATCAATCTTTACCTCCGGACAATTCCGGAGCTCCTCGTGATGTCCGGGATCTCATCCGGGACTCCTAACAACCTTTCTTCACCACCACACATAACTCTATACTACCGAAGTGTCACCAAACCTTAAGTGTGCAGACCTTGTGGGTTCGAGAACTATGTAGACATGACCGAGACACTTCTATGGTCAATAACCAATAGCGGGACCTGGATGCCCATATTGGTTCCTACATATTCTACGAAGATCTTTATCGGTCGAACCTCTATGTCAAGGATTCAGTTAATCCCGTATGATGTTCCCTTTGTTCTTCGGTATGTTACTTGCCCGAGATTCGATCGTCGTTATCTCCATACCTAGTTCAACCTCGTTATCGGCAAGTCCCTTTACTCATTCCGTAATACAAGATCCCGCAACTAACACTTAGTCACATTGCTTGCAAGGCTTCTTGTGATGTTGTATTACCGAGTGGGCCCTGAGATACCTCTTCGTTCACACGGAGTAACAAAACCCAGTCTTGATCCATGCCAACTCAACAGACACCCTCGGAGATACCTGTAGAGCACCTTTATAGTCACCCAGTTACGTTGCGACATTTGATACACACAAGGCACTCCTCCATTGTTCGTGAGTTGCATGATCTCATGGTCATAGGAACACATACTTGACATGCAGAAAACAGTAGCAATAAACTAACACGATCATATGCTACGTTTGTAGTTTGGGTCTTGTCCATCACATCATTATCCTAATGATGTGATCCCGTTATCAAATGACATCACATGTCAATGGCCAGGAAACCTTGACCATCTTTGATGAACGAGCTAGTTCACTAGAGGCATACTAGGGACAAATTGTTGTCTATTTACCCACACATGTAATGTATTTCCAATTAATACAATTATAGCATGGATGATAAACGATTATCATGAACAAGGAAATATAATAATAAACACTTTATTTATTGCCTCTAGGGCATATTTCCAACAGTCTCCCACTTGCACTAGAGTCAATAATCTAGCTCACATCACTATGTGATTTACATTGTAATGAATCGAACACCCATGCAGTTCTGGTGTTGATCATGTTTAGCCCTTGGAAGAGGTTTAGTCAACAGGTCTACAACATTCAGATCCATGTGCACTTTGCAAATATTTATGTCCTTCTCCTTGATGTAATCGCGAATGGAGTTGAAGCGTCGCTTTATGTGTCTGGTCCTCTTGTGAAACCTTGGTTCCTTGGCCAGAGCAATGGCACCAGTGTTGTCACAGAACAGGTTCATTGGATTCAGTGCACTGGGCACTACTCCAAGATCTGTCATGAACTGCTTCATCCAGACACCTTCCTTCGCCGCCTCTGAGGCTGTGATGTACTCCGCTTCACATGTAGAATCGGCTACAACGCTTTGCTTGGAACTAGACCAGCTTACTGCTCCCCCGTTGAGAATAAATAAGTATCTAGTTTGTGACTTAGAGTCATCCGGATCAGTGTCAAAGCTTGCATCGACGTAACCCTTTACAACGAGCTCTTCATCACCTCCATAAACAAGAAACATTTCCTTAGTCCTTTTCAAGTACTTAAGGATATTCTTGACCGCTGCCCAGTGTTCCATTCCAGGATCACTTTGAAACCATCCTGCCATACTTATGGCAAGGCTGACATCCGGTCTTGTGCACAGCATTGCATACATGATAGAGCCTATGGCTGAAGCATAGGGGATGACACTCATATTTTCTTTATCTTCTGCAGTCACTGGGCATTGAGTCTTACTCAAGTTCACACCTTGTAACACAGGCAAGAACCCCTTCTTGGACTGATCCATTTTGAACTTCTTCAAAACTTTATCAAGGTATGTGCTCTGTGAAAGTGCTATTAAGCGTCTCGATCTATCTCTATAGATCTTAATGCCTAATATGAAAGCAACTTCTCCTAGGTCCTTCATTGAAAAACTCTTGTTCAAATATTCCTTCACGCTTTCCAACATTTCTATATTGTTTCCAATCAGCAATATGTCATCCACATATAATATTAGAAACGCTATAGAGCTCCCACTCACTTTCTTGTAAATACAAGGTTCTCCATAAACTTTTATAAACTCAAACGCTTTGATCACCTCATCAAAATGCTTATTCCAACTCCGAGATGCTTGCACCAGCCCATAAATGGATCGCTAGAGTTTGCAAACTTTGTTAGCATTCTCTGGATCGACAAAACCTTCTGGTTGCATCATATACAACTCTTCCTCAAGGAAACCATTGAGGAACACTATTTTGACATCCATCTGCCAAATTTCATAGTAGAAATAAGCAGCTATTGCCAACATGATTCTGACAGACTTAAGCATCGCTACGGGTGAGAAGGTCTCATCGTAGTCAACTCCTTGAACTTGTGAAAAACCCTTTGCCACAAGTCGAGCTTTATAGATGGTGACATTACCGTCCACGTCTGTCTTCTTCTTAAAGGTCCATTTGTTCTAAATGGCCTTTCGCCCTTCAGGTAATACTTCCAAAGTCCATACTTTGTTTTCATACATGGATCCCATCTCGGATTTCATGGCCTCTAACCATTTCTCGGAATCCGGGCCCATCACCGCTCCTCCATAGCTCATAGGTTCATTGATGTCCAACAACATAACCTCCAAGACAGGGTTGTCGTACCACTCAGGAGTATTACGAGGCCTTGTCGACCTACGAGGTTCAATAGTAGCTTGATCCGAAGCTTCATGATCATCATCATTAACTTCCTCTTCTACCATGCTAGGTTCCATAGAAATATCTTTCTACGCTGCACTACTTTCTGGTTGAAGTAAAGGTTCAATAACCTCATCAACCTCTATTTTCCTCCCACTCAATTATTTCGAGAGAAACTCTTTCTCAAGAAATGTTTCATTCTTAGCGACAAACACTTTGCCTTCTGATCTGAGATAGAAGGTATACCCGACTGTCTCTTTCGGGTATCCTATGAAGACGCATTTTTCCGCTTTGGGTTCAAGCTTTTCAGGCTGAAGCTTTTTGACATAAGCATCACATCCCCAAACTTTAAGAAACGACAACTTTGGCCTCTTGCCAAACCACAGTTCATATGGCATCGTCTCAATGGATTTCGATGGTGCCCTATTTAAAGTGAATGCAGCTGTCTCTAATGCATAACCCCAAAACGATAGTGGCAAATCAGCAAGAGACATCATAGAACGCACCATATCTAATAAGGTTCGATTACGATGTTCGGACACACCATTACGATGTGGTGTTCCGGGCGGTGTCAACTGTGAAACTATTCCACACTGTCTTAAGTGACTGCCAAACTCATAACTCAGATATTCACCTCCTCGATCAGATTGCAGAAATTTAATCTTCTTGTTACGATGATTCTCAGGTTCACTCTGAAATTGCTTGAACTTTTCAAACATTTCAGACTTGTGTTTCATCAAGTAAATATACCCATATCTACTTAAGTCATCAGTGAAGATGAGAAAATAATGATATCCACCACGCGCTGTAACATTCATTGGACCGCACACATCAATATGTATGATTTCCAATAAGTCACTCGCCCGTTCCATTGTTCCAGAGAACGGCGTTTTAGTCATCTTGCCCACGAGGCATGGTTCACATGTGTCAAGTGTTTCAAAATCAAGTGACTCCAAAAGTCCATCAGCATGGAGCTTCCTCATGCGTTTTACACCAATATGACCTAAACGGCAGTGCCACAAGAAAGAGGTACTATCATTATCAACTCTACATCTTTTGGCATCAATGTTATGAACATGTGTGTCATCACTATCAAGATTCAATATGAATAAACCCATAACATTGGGTGCATGACCACAAAAGATATACTCATATAAATAGAACAACCTTTATTCTCTAATTTAAATGAGTAACCGTCTCGCAATAAACAAGATCCAGATATAATGTTCATGCTTAACGCAGGCACTAAATAACAATTATTCAGGTTCATCACTAATCCTGATGGTAATCGAAGAGAGAGCGTGCCGGCGGTGATCACATCAACCTTGGAACCATTTCCCACGCGCATCGTCACTTCGTCCTTTGCCAGCCTTTGTTTATTTCATAGTTCCTGCTTTGAGTTGCAAATGTGAGCAACCGAACCGGTATCAAATACCCATGCACTACTACGAGAGCTAGTAAGGTACACATCAATAACATGTATATCATATATGCCTTGTTTGTCGTTGGCCGCCTTCTTGTCAGCCAGGTACTTGGGGCATTTCCGCTTCTAGTGACCAGTTCCCTTGCAATGAAAGCACTCAGTTTCTGGCTTGGGTCCATGCTTGGGCTTCTTTACAGGAGTAGCAACTGCTTTGCCATCCTTCTTGGTTTTACCCTTCTTGCCCTTGACCTTGACCTTGCCATTTTTCTTGAAACTAGTGGTTTTATTGACCATCAACACTTGATGTTCTTTCTGGATTTCAGACTCTGCGACTTGTAGCATCGTAAACAGCTCGGCGACTGACTTGTTCATCCCGTGCATGTTATAGTTCATCACAAAGCTCTTGTAACTAGGTGGCAGTGATTGAAGAACTCTCTCAGTGATCGCCTCTAGCGAAAGGGCAATTCCCAACTCCGCTAGAAGAGTTGAATACCCAAACATTCTGAGTATATGTTCACTGATAGACCCGTTCTCCTCCATCTTGCAAGCATAGAACTTATCGGAGGTTTCATAACTCCCGATCCGGGCATTCTTCTGAAAGATAAACTTCAACTTCTCGAACATCTCATATGCTCCATGACGTTCAAAACGTCTTTGAAGTCCCGGTTATAAGCACTACAATATTGCACACTGAACTATTGAGTAATCTCCAGTACGTGCCTCCTAAGCGTTCCTAACGTCTTCGAAGGTCATGTCTTCTGGTTGGTCACCAAGCGGTGCATCAAGGACATATGATTTATGGGAAGCCGTGAGGATAATCCTCAGATTACGGGCCCAGTCAACAAAGTTACTTCCATCATCTTTCAACTTAGCTTTCTCTAGGAACGCATTAAAATTCAGGGGTGCTACTACATGAGCCATTGATCTACAACATAAATATGCAAAGTTTACTTAGACTATTGTTCAAGATAATGAGTTTAGTTAATCAAATTACCAAAGCTCCCAGTCAAATCGACATCCCTTAGGTCATCTGAGTGTCACATGATCCAAATTCACCAACTTAAGTCCGATCATCATGTGAGTTGAGGTGGCTTCAATGGTGAACATCTCATGTTGATCATATCTACTATATGACTCATGTTCGACCTTTCGATCTCTTGTGTTCCGAGGCCATGTCTGTACATGCTAGGCTCATCAAGTTTAACCCGAGTGTTCTGCGTGTGCAACACTGGCTTGCACCCGTTGTATGTGAACGTAGAGTCTATCACACCCGATCATCACGTGTTGTCTTGACATGACGAACTTTTGCAACGGTGCACGCTCGGGGAGAACACAATTCATCTTGAAATTTAAGTGAGGGATCACCTTATAATGCTACCATCGTCCTAAGCAAAACAAGGTGCATAAAAGGATTAACATCACATGCAATTCATAAGTGACATGATATGGCCGTGAAATTGTGCTCTTGATCTCCATCTAGAAAGCATCAACATGATCTCCATCGTCACCGGCATGACACCATGATCTTCATCATCTTGATCTCCATCAACTTGTCGCCATTGGGGTTGTCACACCCAACATGCTTCTACTAATATTGCTACCGTTTAGCGATAAAGTAAAGCATTACATAGCACTTAATGATTGACACGCAGGTCATACAATAATTAAAGACAACCCTATGGCTCCTGCCGGTTGCCATACTCACCGACATGCAAGTCGTGATAATCTATACATCACATGATCATCTCATACATCACATATATCACATCATGTAATTGGCCATATCACATCACAACATACCCTGCAAAAACAAGTTAGACGTCCTCTAATTGTTGTTGCATGTTTTACGTGGATGCTACGGGTATCTAGCAAGAACAATTCTCATCTACGCAAAAACCACAACGGTGATACACTAGTTGCCTTTCAACCTTCTCAAGGACCGCCTTTGTCGAATCCGATCCAACTAAAGTGAGAGAAACTGGCACCCGCAAGCCATCTATGCAACAAGTTGCAGTCGAGGGAACCGGTCTCTCGTAAGCGTACGAGTAATGTTGGTCCGGGCCGCTTCATCTCACAATACTGCTGAACCAAAATCCGACCAAGGGAGGAAGCAATCTAAGCATCAACGCCCACAAACCTTTTGTGTTCTACTCGAGATCTCATATACACATAGACCTAGCTCATGATGCCATTGTTGGGGAACATTGCATGGGAAACAAAAAATTTCCTACGCACACGCAGATCTATCCGTGGTGATGAGTATCTACGAGAGGGAGAGTGGATCTATGTACCCTTGTAGATCGCTAAGCGGGAAGCGTTAAGAAACGCGGTTGGTGTAGTCAAAGGTCTTCGCGATCCAAATCGTCGTGCGTCCCGCGATCCAATCATGATCTGTCTCGCGAACTTGATCACGATTCGTCCCACGAACTTGATCACGATCCTTCCGATCTAGTGCCGAACGGACGACACCTCCACGTTCAGCACACGTACAACTTGATGACGATCTTTGCCGTCTTGATCCAGCAAAAAGGAGCGGAGAGGAAGAAGAGTTCTCCAGCAGCGTGACGGTGCTCTGGCGATGGTGGTGGAGCTATTCCGGCAGGGCTTCGCCTAAGCATTGCAGAAATCCGATCTAGAGGAGAAACTATGGACTGGAGGGTAGGGTTGCACATGGCTGAAAATCTTGTGCAAAAAACCTAAAACCCTCTAGTATATATAGGAGGAGAGGAGGAGAGGAGGCAGACTTGGCTTCCAAGCCAAGGAGGTTCGGCCGAACCAGGAGGGAAGAATCCTCCTCCTCCACTCCTAGTAGGATTAGGACTCCTTCCTAATTTAGCCTTTTTTGCCTTTTTCCACCTTTTTCCTTTTGGGCTTTTCTTCCCAACTACATGGGCCTTGTGTGGGACTTCCACCAGCCCACTAGGGTCTGGTATTCATCCTACCACAGCCCATGTAGCCTCTTGGGTCGAAATACCCCTCCCGATGGTCTCCCGGTACACTACCGGCACTCTCGGTACACTATCGATGAGCCCGAAACTTTTCCGGCGACCAAAATAGGACTTCCTATATACCAATATTAACCTCCAGACTATTCCGGAGCTCCTTGTGACGTCCGGGATCTCATCCGAGACTCCGAACAACCTTCGGTCACCACCACACATAACTCTATACTACTGAAACGTCACCAAACCTTAAGTGTGCAGACCCTGCGGGTTCGAGAACTATGTAGACATGACCGAGACACTTCTACGGTCAATAACCAATAGCGGGACCTGGATGCCCATATTGGTTCCTACATATTCTACGAAGATCTTTATCGGTCGAACCTCTATGTCAAGGATTCAGTTAATCCCGTATGATGTTCCCTTTGTTCTTCGGTATGTTACTTGCCCGAGATTCGATCGTCGGTATCTCCATACCTAGTTCAACCTCGTTACCGGCAAGTCTATTTACTCGTTCTGTAATACAAGATCCCATGACTAACACTTAGTCACATTGCTTGCAAGGCTTCTTGTGATGTTGTATTACCGAGTGGGCCCTGAGATACCTCTCCGTTCACACGGAGTAACAAATCCCAGTCTTGATCCATGCCAACTAAACAGACACCCTCGGAGATACCTGTAGAGCACCTTTATAGTCACCCAGTTACGTTGTGATGTTTGATACACACAAGGCACTCCTCCGATGTTCGTGAGTTGCATGATCTTATGGTCATAGGAACACATACTTGACATGCAGAAAACAATAGCAATAAACTAACACGATCATATGCTACATTTGTAGTCTGGGTCTTGTCCATCACATCATTATCCTAATGATGTGATCCCATTATCAAATGACATCACATGTCAATGGCTAGGAAACCTTGACCATCTTTGATGAACGAGCTAGTTCACTAGAGGCATACTAGGGACAAAGTGTTGTCTATTTACCCACACATGTAATGTGTTTCCAATTAATACAATTATAGCATGGATAATAAATGATTATCATGAACAAGGAAATATAATAATAAACACTTTATTTATTGCCTCTAGGGCATATTTCCAACAAAACATACATAAGGCGATTTGTTTGTACACTCAAGCCCCTAATACATGATCCGGTTGCGTCGTTACATATCGAACAGTGTCGCGAGAAGAGGTAGAAAAGGAAAACATGTGACAAAAAGGACAAAGAGACAAACATGTAAAATGATGTTGTATATTTTTTGTTTTCTCCATAACTCTTATTACTCGGATTGCCAAAGCAACTGCTTACGGGTATGTGAAAAAAAAAAGATTACAGGAGTGGTTGTACCAGGGGTCTTCGATTGGTGGCCTTACATCCTCGATGTGCCCTATTGCTAGCTGACTCTTGATACTTGGTTGTTCGGTGAACGGATCTTGCAAACAAGGTCTTGAAAAGTCGCCGAATTATGAATAAGCTTTATGCCCATGGTGGGGCCTTCAATGGTCCCTGTATTGCGTCCGAAGACGTACTGAATGGTAGTAGTCTGGTCCAGCCGGACTCCCACCTGTATTTCCCCACCGCTGCCCGTGGAATTTTAAGTGTGAAGTTGTGCCTTCTTGGCATGTACTTTGTTGATACTGGGGGCATGCGATGGGGAGCGAGTCCCTATTTGAGGGGATAGGAAGGCTCTAGGAGTTCGGCCTGCAGCCGAGCATGCTTCCCAACCTTGCGTGCCTTTACGGCAGATGCCGGTACTTGCTGATCATCCTTGTAACTAAATTCGGGCGCCAGGGCCAATGCATGTTCCTCAGTTCGTAAGGATCGCTCTGTATTGCCATTAATAGTGATGACCCCTTTGGGGCCAGGCATCTTGAGCTTGAGGTATGCGTAATGTAGGACGGTGTTGAAACGAGCGAATGTTGTCCAGCCGAGCAGGGCGTGATAGCCATTGCGGAAGGGCACAATGTCGAAGATCAAGTCTTCGCTGCGAAAGTTATTGGGCGAGCTGAACACAAGTTCCAAGGTAATGGAGCCCGTGCATCGGGATTTGACACCTGGAATCACTCCTTTAACGGTGGTGTTACTCGGTTTAATTTGTGATGGGTCTATGCCCATCTTTTTCATCGTGTCTGAATAAATCAGGTTAAGGCTACTTCCTTCGTCCATTAGGACTTTTGTGAGGTGATACCCATCAATAATGGGGTCGAGGACAAGTGAGGCCGACCCCTCGTGACGGATACTGGTCGGGTGATCACGCCGATCAAAGGTGATCGGTTATGCCGACCATGGGTTGTACTTCGGGGCCACAGGCTCTACAGCATAGACCTCTCGAAGGGCGCGCTTCCTCTCCTTCTTGGGTATATGGATGGCGTATATCATGTTTACCATCTTGACTTCCGGAGGAAATTTCTTTTGATTGCCACCAATCGGACCCCGAGGCTCATCCTTATCCTCGCTGTGAGGGCTCTTGTTTTGATCCTCGGGTGGGAGCTTGCCGACTTGTTTCAACACCCAACAATTGCGGTGTGTGTGGTTGGCGGGCTTCTCTTGGGCCCCATGGATTTGGCAAGGCCTGTCCATGATTTTCTCTAGCGGAGTGGGTCCATCACGATTGCCTTTAGGAGGCTTCTTCCGCTGCCCAGGACGGGAGTTGCGGAATCCGGCGTTGATGGTCGTATCATCGGCATCACTGTTATTGTTCCGACGCTTGTTCTTGTTTCTCTTGGGCTTCTCGTTGCCATCCCGAACCTCTGAGGTTCCGGGCGCTTCAGATTTGTGGTTGCGTCTTGCCAGCCAATTGTCTTCACCCGCGTAGAAGCAGGTCATCAGGGAAGTTAGGGCGGACATGGTCCGAGGTTTATCCTGGCCGAGCTGGCGAGCGAGCCATTCATCCCAAATATTATGCCTAAAAGAGGCTATTGCCTGGGCATCCGGACAATCGACAATCTGGTTCTTCTTGGTCAAGAACCGATTCCAGAATTGTCGTGCAGACTCTCCGGGTTTTTGTACGACGTTACTTAGGTCGGAGGAGTCCGGCGGCCGAACATAGGTTCCCTGGAAATTAGAGCGGAATGCATCCTCCTGGTCTTCCCAGCATCCGATGGAGTTTTCAGGGAGGCTGTTTAGCCAGTGCCGAGCTGGCCCCTTGAGTTTAAGGGGGGGTATTTGATGGCGTGGAGACCATCTCCTCGAGCCATGTGTATGTGGAGGAGGAAGTCCTCGATCCATACGGTTGGGTCAGTTGTCCCGTCGTATTGTTTGATGTTCACGAGTTTAAACCCTTCCAGGAACTGATGCCTCATCACCTCATCCGTGAAACACAGCGGGTGAGCGGCGCCTCGAATCCGAGCTATGCTGCGCCTATGATCGGCATCTGTTCTGTCTCAGTTGCGTTCTCGGTCTCTGTTATTACCTCGTTCGAGCCATGGTTTGAACCCGTCCCGTCTATCGGGTGAGTAGTCTCTGGATCCGTAGATGGATCTTGTATGGCCCACTTTGTGATCTAAGTTGTCTCGCAGGTCGAACCTATCATTGGGCTCTAGTGGATCCTTTCCCCATCTCTAGGGTATTGCCGGCCTATAGCCGGCGTCGTCAGCCGTCCGATCACGCTTGCGAGGAGGGCGGTCTGGCTTGTTGTATGGAGTATGTTTCGGAGACAGGGTATCAGTGAGCTCGTCATTGAATTGTGGCAACATCCTTCTTCATGGATAGCTTTTGGGCTGGTCCGATAGACCGACTCCATGTCCTTCCTTAGCTGAGAGGACTCTTGTCCACTGATCATTGAGGTCATCCTGATCGGCTTTAAGTTGTCGTTCCTTAGCTTTTAGGCTGCGTGCCATCGCCATGAGCTATTGTCTGAATAGTTCCTGATCTTGATGGCTATCAGGGATGTCCAAGTCATCAGCTGCTAGGATATCCTCCTCTTCGACAGGGAGAGGTAGTTATCGTCCTCAGAGTCGTTGATGTCATCGTTGTTGCTCTAGTCTTCAGGCCTTTCTTGACCCTCTAATGGGTGTTCGGGGATATCAGGGTCACCGCGGTCTTCGGGGGTAACTCCGTCCCTGGTGCCGATGATAGCTTTCCTTCCCTTTTTGCCTTTGGACCACTTATGTGGTTTCCGGCGCCTTGACGGTGTGTCGCCCGACTTATCCCTGTCATTGTTAGGCGTTTTGTTGCCATTGGGAGTGTCCACCATGTACACATCATATGTTGAAGTGTCGGCCCATCTTCCGGTACTAACAGCGGTGGGGGCGCAATCCTCTTCATCCATGTATTCTGCATCATCGGAGGCATAGTCCAGCATGTCGATTAAATCTTTGACTGTGGCTATTAGGTGGGTGGTGGGTGGGACAAAAAAAATTCCCAACCCGTACTGTGGCCGATCTGAACAGAGATGGGGGCCGGATCGTCGGAAATTTCCATCGACAAGATCTGATCTAGAGTTTCAATGAACACCGAGGGTTCGATCAGATTATACTGTTCGGAACCTTCGGAGTTGACCCCTGATGCGTCCGAATGAGAAGGATGTTCAGCAAGAACAAGTGTCCAGCCTTCCAACATTGAGGCTGGATCCGTACCAGGATTGGGTACACCATCGTGGTTGACCCCGCCGGTGTGACTGGAGAAGGAACTCGAGGTTCAAGCCTCGGAGTCTTCGGGCATGGCAAGCAAAGTCGCAAGCCCGGTTAGTGACAAGTCGCCTCGAGAGTCTACGAAGAACTCCAGGTTCACAAATCTGGCCTATCGATCGGGGGCGAAGCTCTTGACTCGGCCTAGATGGCCAGTCGGGTCGGCGTGCAGCACCACGCCGTTGAAGGCGAAGATCTGTCCAGGGATGAAAGTGTCCATATTGCAGACCTCTTTGTTGATGACAAGGCATGACATCGATCCCTTGAGTACTCCCAGAGGAACTATCACTGAAAGCACCAATGTCGGTGTCAAAACCGGTAGATCTCAGGTAGGGGGTCCCGAACTGTGAGACTAGAATCGATGGTAACAGGAGACGAAGGGGACACAGATTTACCCAGGTTCGGGCCCTCCTATGGAGGTAATACCCTATGTCCTGCTTGGTTGTATTGATGGCATGGGGGGTTACAGAGTTGATCTACCTCGAGATTGAATAGCTAACCCTAGATGAGTTTTTCTATGCCTATAACCTAAAACCCTTCGGCTTATATAGACGTCAAGGGTACCTAGGGTTTACACATGGTTAGTTACACGCCGAATAGATAAACATGCCTATTTGCTACATCAAACGTGGAGCGCAAGCCGTACTTCCCGAAGCTTCCATCTTGGAGATAAGGTCTTCAATGAATCTTGTGTTCGGTAAGTGGCCCATATAGTCCGGCCCATAAAGATAGGTCAGCCTCCCGTGGACCCCTTAATCCAGGACTCCCTCACCCGCCGCTGCCCCCATACGTGTGGATACCTTGGAGGCATCACATCTGTGGTGCTTGGACAAACCGTTCGAGGGATCCACGAGGAGCTGCTCATGGGAGATCACTATTCATGGGAGATCATTGTTCGTGGGAGATCGACTACACAAGGAGGAGACGAATTGGCTGATCGACTACACACATCACCAACTCTACTTCCGCTGTAGTGATTGCGCGCCTAGTGGTAAACCTAATCCCGTGATCTATTCTAGCGACATGTCCTTGGGTGCGCGGTAGAAAATTTTATTTGGTGCTAGCGTAGCGTACCGCGTGTTCCAACACACAAACCTCTGCCGAGTGTATAAAACCGATCATGATTAGTCGTGTCCCAGGTTATGGACAACTTTGAACAACTCATATGAGAATTGTCAGATTGATCACAATCACCTCTTCCATTAAAATTTATGGGTTGAACCAATGGGGACTTATGGCGCCGATCTTAGAGATCTCGGGATTACCAGAGTCTCTGGAGAGAAGCTTGGGATGACCGGGATTTACCGGGAGTCCACATGCTCAAACTGCACTAGGGTTACGACCGGGGTTCGATACATCTCCAACGTATCTATAATTTTTTATGATGACATGCTATTATATTATCTGTTTTGGATGTTTTATATGCATTAATATGTTATTTTATATTATTTTTGGGACTAACCTATTAAACTTGAGCCAAGTGTCAGTTTCTATTTTTCCTTGTTTTTGAGTTTTATAGATACGGGATATTAAACGGAGTCCAAATAGAATAAAACCTTCGAAAGGAATTTTTCTGGAAGGAAACAAGTCGATCTAGCTTGGAGTGCATGTCAAGGGAGGTGCCAGGGCGCCACAAGCCTGCTAGGCGCCCCCTGGCCGCACCTAGTAGGCTTGTCGCCCCCTGGCAGGTCACCTAACCCTATTTGTTGGCCTATAAATACCCAAATATCCCCCAACATCAAAAAGAGCCACACAAATACTTTTCCGCCGCCGGAAGCCTCCGTTCCCGGGAGATCTAATCTTGGAGCCTTTTCCGGTAATCTGCCGGAGGGAGTTTCGATCATGGAGGGCATCTACATCAACTCCATTGCCCCTTCGATGATGCGTGAGTAGTCCACCACAGACCTACGGGTCCATAGATAGTAGCTATATGGCTTCTTCTCTCTCTTTGGTCTTCAATACCATGTTCTTCATGATATTCATGGAGATCTATCCGATGTAATCCTCTTTTGTGGTGTGTTTGTCAAGATCCGATGAATTGCGAGTTTATGTTCAGATTATCCATGAATCTTATTTGAATCTCCTCTGAATTCTTATTTGCATGATTTCATATCCTTGCAAGTCTCTTCGAGTTATTGGTTTGGTTTGGCCAACTAGATTGGTAATTCTTGCAATGGGAGAAGTGCTTGGTTTTGGGTTCAATCTTGCGGTGTCCTCACCCAGTGACATAGTAGGGGCAGCGAGGCACGTATTGTATTGTTGCCATCAAGGGTAACAAGATGGGGTTTTCATCATATTTCTTGAGTTTATCTCTCTACATCATGTCATCTTTCTTAATGCGTTACTCTGTTCTTCATGAACTTAATACTCTAGATGCAGGCAAGGGTCGATCGATGTGTGGAGTAATAGTAGTAGATGCAGAATTGTTTCGGTCTACTTGTCACGGACGTGATGCCTATATGCATGATTATTGCCTTGGATAACTACATGATTATTCGCTTTTCTATCAATTGCTTGACAGTAATTTGTTTACCCACCATGATATTTCCTTCAAGAGAAAAGCCTCTAGTGAAATCTATGGCCCCCGAGTATATTTTCCATCATATACTTTCAGATATATAAATAAAAAATACCAAAAATACCTTGCTGCAATTTATTCACATTTTACTTTCTGCACTTGTTTACATCTATCTCTTCATATCTAATCCTTTCAAATAATCATGAAGGGAGTGACAACCCCTTTATAGCATTGGGTGCAAGTGTTTGATTGTTTGTGTAGGTGCAACCATTGGTGACTTGCTTGTTCCTCATACTGGATTGATAACTTGGTTATCAACAAGTGAGGGGAATACTTATCTACTTTGCTGCATCACCCTTTCCTCTTTAAGGGAAAACCAACGCAAGCTCAAGAGGTAGCAAGAAGGATTTCTGGCGCCGTTGTCGGGGAGGATACACATCAAGCCCACCAAGTACCCATCACAAACTCATCTCTTGAATTTAAATTATTTTCCATTTGCCTCTCATTTTCCTCTCCCCCACTTCTAAAACAATTTTCAGAAGAAACCAAAACGATTTGCCTTTTTATCCGCCCTTCTTCCGTTCGCCTTTCCGTTGCTATGTTTGCTTGTGTTGCCATGTGCCTTCTATTTGCTTGCATCTTCGCTTGCTAAAAATCTATCAATATGGATCCTCATACACTTTCTAATCTTTTCAAAAGGCCAAATTATGACGAACCAATTGCTAGTGAGTTGAGTGCACTTGATTATCTCTATGAAGTTTTAATCATGAATCTGGAATTTTTGATGAAGTGTTGAAAGAAGAAATTTGTAAGGAGATTCATGATAGTTCCTTGAATGAAAAGCATGATTGCCATGTTGTTAGTATGAGTTCTCTGAATATCCATGATGCTAATGATATGCAACACCACAAGCTTGGAGATGCTATGCTTGATGAAGATGATATTTTTTGTTCCCAAAGTTTTGGTGACGACACATATGCTATAATTGATCACGAAAAGAATCCTTTATGTGATAGTTATATTGTGAGATTCCTTCATGACGCTACTGAAAATTGTTATGAGGGAGGAACATATGCTTGTAGAAATTGCAATAATATCAAATTTCCTCTCTATGTGTTCAAAGTTTTGAAGTTATGCTTGTTTTGTCTTCCTATGCTAGTTGATTCTTGCTCCAATAAATTGTTTGCTCACAAAATCCCTATGCATAGGAAGTGGGTTAGACTTAAAGGTGTTTTTCATGAGATTCATGATGCTTTCTTGCATGTTTCAAATATTACTTTTTTATGTGAGCATCATTGCAATCATTAAGCCTAGCTAGGGGCGTTAAACAACAATGCTTGTTGGGAGGCAACCCAATTTTATTTTTGTGTTCTGTTTTTGCTTCTGTTTTCGAGTGTTTCCCACATTATTAATTATGTAATAATTTTGTTTGTTGTTTTAATTCGTGTTTGAGCCAAGTAAAACCTTTGGGGTGATCTATGGTAGTTGTTGATCTTGCTAAAAAACAGAAACTTTTGCGCTCAGTCTAGGAAATTTCTAATATTTTCAGAACGTCAAATTGATCTGAAATTTTTACACAAGATTTATATATAAATTTCCCATGTTGTAATAATTTTTCATAATTTTTTTAGTTACATAAGTATATGAAGTTTTTAGTTTGCTACAGATTGTTCTATTTTTGATAGATTCTGTTTTTTGAGTTGTTTGCCTATTTTGATGAATCTATGGGTTGTATCATGTGGAACGAGCCATGGAGAAGTTATATTACAGTAGGTATAATGCCAATATAAATAAATAATTAGTTCATACTAACGGATCTCATGAGTTTTCTGTTAGGTTTTGTGTTGTGAAGTTTTCAAGTTTTGGGTAAAGATTTGATGGACTATGGAATAAGGAGTGGCAAGAGCCTAAGCTTAGGGATGCCCAAGGCACCCCAAGTCATATTCAACCAAAGAGCCTAAGCTTGGGGATGCCCCAGAAGGCATCCCCTCTTTCGTCTTCAATCCATCGGTAAAATTACTTGAGGCTATATTTTTATTCACCACATGATATGTGTTTTGCTTGGAGCATCTTGTATGATATGAGTCTTTGCTTGTTAGTTTGCCGCAATCATCCTTGATGCACACATATTTTGAGAGAGACATGCTGAATCATGAATTTATTAGAATACTCTATGTGCTTCACTTATATCATTTGTGTTGGGCAATTTTGCTCTATGTGCTTCACTTATATCTTTTAGAGCACGGTGGTGTTTGCATTTTATAGAAATACTTGAACTCTCGTAACTCACTTATATTATTTTGAGAGTTTCTAAAACAACATGGTAATTGGTCTAGGTTATGAATTTATTCCTAATATGATAGGCATCCAAAAGGGATATAGTAAAAACTTCCATATTAAGTGCATTGAGTATTTATGAGAAGTTTGATTCCTTGCATAAAGTTTTGAGATATAAAGATGGTAATGTTAAGAGACATGTTAGGAAGTAAATTATGATTTGGTAAAAATACTTGTGTAAAGGTTTTTGATTCCCATAGCATGCACGTATGGTGAACCGTTATGTAAGGAAGTCGGAGCATGACTTGTTTATAGATTGTTGACCTTTGTTTCAGGGTCGGGGGCGCGCGATGGTTAACTCCTAGCAACCTCCCCCTTAGGAGAATGCGTTTAATGCTTTGCTTCAATGACTAATAGACTTTTGCAATAAGTATGTGAGTTCTTTATGACTAATGTTGAGTCCATGGATTATACGCACTCTCACCCTTCCACTTTTGCTAGCCTCTCTATTACCGCACAACTTTCGTCGGTATACCATATACCTTCCTCAAAACAGCCACCATATACCTTCCTCAAAACAGCCACCATATACCTTCCTCAAAACAGCCACCATACCTACCTATTATGGCATTTCCATAGCCATTCCGAGATATATTGCCATGCAACTTCCATTGTTTCCTTTTATGACATGCACCATCACTTCCATATTGCATATAGAGTCATATGTTTTCATAGGTATTGAGTTGTAATTTTCTTTTGAGTTGTAAGTAAATAAAAGCATGATGATCATCATTAATAGAGCATGCCCATGTGAGTAAAGGATAATGGAAGCTATGATTCCCTCACAAGTGGGGATGAGATTCCGGACTTTATGAAAAAAAGCCAGCAAAGCCCAAATAAAAAATGAATAAAAGAGGCCTTAGATGCCCACATAAAAAAGAGAAATGAAAAAATGAAAAAATGAGAGAAAATAGAGAAGGGACATTGCTACTACCTTTTTCCACACTTGTGCTTCAAAGTGCCACCATGATCTTCATGATAGAGAGTCTCCTATTTTGTCACTTTCATATAGCTAGTGGAAATATTTCTTCACGATGCACGTCCACTTAGTTACTTTTTGAGCTTTCATACACTTATATCTCTAGTGAATCCGTTGCATGGCAATCCCTACTCACTCACATTGATATCTATTGATGGGCATCTCCATAGCCCGTTGATACGCCTAGTTGATGTGAGACTATCTTCTCCCTTTCCTTGACAACCTCCACCATATTCTATTCCACCTATAGTGCTATATCCATGGCTCGCGCTCATGTATTGCGTGAGAGTTGAAAAAGTTTGAGAAAATAAAGGTGTGAAAACAATTGCTTGACTTTTCATCGGGGTTGTGCATGATATAAATACTTTGTGTGGGGAAGATGGAGCATAGCCATACCATATGATATTGTAGGGATAACTTTCTTTTGCCATTATATTTTGAAGAGATACAACTACTTTGCTAGTATGCTTGAAATGTTATTGTTTCTATATCAATATTAAGATTTTGTTTCGAGTCTTATGGATCTGAATATTCATGCCACAATAAAGGATATTACATGGATAAATATGTTAGGTAGCATTCCACATCAAAAATTCTATTTTTATCATTTATCTACTCGAGGACGAGCAGGAATTAAGCTTGGGGATGCTGATACATCTCCAACGTATCTATAATTTTTGATGATGACATGCTATTATATTATCTGTTTTGGATGTTTTTATGCATTAATATGCTATTTTATATTATTTTTGGGACTAACCTATTAATCTTGTGCCAAGTGCTAGTTTCTGTTTTTTCCTTGTTTTTGAGTTTTGTAGATATGGGATATTAAACGGAGTCCAAACGGAATAAAACTTTCAGAAGGAATTTTTCCGGAAGGAAACAAGTCGATCAAGCTTGGAGTGCATGTCAGGGGAGGTGCTAGGGCATCACAAGCCTGCTAGGCGCCCCCTAGCCACGCCTAGCAGGCTTGTCGCTCCCTGGCAGGTCTCCTGACCCTATTCTTTGGCCTATAAATACCCAAATATCCCCCAACATCAAAAAGAGCCGCGCAAATACTTTTCCGCCGTTGGAAGCCTCCGTTCCCGGGAGATCCAATCTTGGAGCCTTTTCCGATAATCTGCCGGAGGGGGTTTCGATCATGGAGGGCATCTACATCAACTCCATTACCCCTCCCATGATGCGTGAGTAGTCCACCACAGACCTACGCGTCTATAGATAGTAGCTATATGGCTTATTCTCTCTCTTGGTCTTCAATACCATGTTCTTCATGATCTTCATGGAGATCTATCCGATGTAATCCTCTTTTGTGGTGTTTTTTTCAAGATCCGATGAATTGCGAGTTTATGTTCAGATTATCCATGAATCTTATTTGAATCTCCTATGAATTCTTATTTGCATGATTTCATATCCTTGCAAGTCTCTTAGAGTTATTGGTTTGGTTTGGCCAACCAGATTGGTAATTCTTGCAATGGGAGAAGTGCTTGGTTTTGGGTTCAATCTTGCGGTGTCCTCACCGAGTGACATAGTAGGGGCAGCGAGGCACGTATTGTATTGTTGCCATCAAGGGTAACAAGATGGGGATTTCATCATATTTCTTGAGTTTATCTCTCTACATCATGTCATCTTTCTTAATGCGTTACTCTGTTCTTCATGAACTTAATACTCTAGATGCAGGCAAGGGTCGATCGATTTGTGGAGTAATAGTAGTAGATGCAGAATTGTTTCGGTCTACTTGTCACGGACATGATGCCTATATGCATGATTATTGCCTTGGATAACTACATGATTATTCGCTTTTCTATCAATTGCTTGACAGTAATTTGTTTACCCACCATGATATTTCCTTCAAGAGAGAAGCCTCTAGTGAAATCTATGGCCCCCGAGTATATTTTCCATCATATACTTTCAGATCTATAAATAAAAAATACCAAAAATACCTTGCTGCAATTTATTCACATTTTACTTTCTGCACTTGTTTACATCTATCTCTTCATATCTAATCCTTTCAAATAATCATGAAGGGATTGACAACCCCTTTATAGCATTGGGTGCAAGTGTTTGATTGTTTGTGTAGGTGCAACCATTGGTGACTTGCTTGTTCCTCCTACTGGATTGATACCTTGGTTCTCAGCAACTGAGGGAAATACTTATCTACTTTGCTGCATCACCCTTTCCTCTTTAAGGGAAAACCAACGCAAGCTCAAGAGGTAGCAGGGTTTATCGGGAGTGCCTCTAGACTATGACGGAGGTTTACCGGCTGCAAGGACGTGGATGTCGCCTAGAGGGGGGTGAATAGGCGCTTTATAATAATTACGATTTAGGCTTGAACAAATGCGGAATAAAACTATCGTTTAATTAGTCAAGCACAAAACCTAAAACAACTAGGATCACCTATGTGCACCAACAACTTATGCTAAGAAAGATAAACAACTAAGTGATAGCGAGATATATAACATGAAACAATATGGATATCACAAAGTAAAGTGCATAAGTAAAGGGCTCAGGTAGGAGATAACCGAGGCATGTAGAGATGACGGTGTATCCTGAAGTTCACACCCTTGCAGATGCTAATCTCCGTTCGGAGCGGTGTGGAGGCACAATGCTCCCCAAGAAGCCACTAGGGCCACCATAATCTCCTCACACCCACGCACAAATGCAAGATGCCATGATTCCACTAAGGGGCCCTTGAGGGTGGTCACCGAACCCGTACAAACAAGGTTGGGGCAATCTCCACAACTTAATTGGAGGCTCCTAACGACACCACGAAGCTTCACCACAATGGATTGTGGCTCCAAGGTGACCTCAAATACTTGGGGCGATATTCACAACCTAATTGGAGACCCCGAAGCTTTTCCAGATCTTTACACCACAATGATTGAGCTCCGAGGCACCACAAACAGTCTAGGGCGCCAAGGCACCCAAGAGGAACAAGCTCTAGGGTGCTCAAACAACCAAGAGTAATAAGCTTCTCAAACTTCACTTCCACATATCACCGTGGAGAACTCAAACCTATGCATCAAATGCAATGGCAAGGGTGAATGGAGTATCCAAGTCCTTCTCTCCCAAATTCCACCGCAACAACTAATGCTATGGAGGAAAATGAGAGGAAGGACGAAGAAGAAAACGAAGAACTCCAAGATGAAGGTCCAAGGGGTTCCCCTCATAAAGAGGAGAAAGTGATTGGTGGAAATGTGGATCTAGATATCCTCTCTATTTTCTCTCAAGAACTAGCAAGAATCATTGGAGGGATTGAGAGTTATCAAGCTCGAAGAAGGTCATCAATGGGGGAAGAACACGAGCTCCAGAGTTAGAGAGTAATGGGGAAGAAGACCCCCTTTTATAGGTGGGGGGAAATCCAACCGTTACCCCCAAAACCCGCACACAAGCGGTAGTACCGCTCAGGGGAGCGATACTTCTGCTTATACGCGTACTGGAACAACTGAGCGGTAGTACCTCTCTGGAGGGAGAGGTACTTCCGCTTAAAAAAATAAGCGGCACCTCAGGGCGGCGGTACCGCTCAGAACTTCCGCTTAAAAAAATAAGCGGTAGTTCGAGCGTCTCTTCAGGGCAGTAGTAATAGGGGTAGCACATAGTGGAAGTACTGCCCAAGCGGTACTACTGTGCTACCGAGCAGTACTACCGCTTGTTCAGAGAAAAACAGCTCTCACACTGAAACTATCATAACTTTCGCAAATGAACTTCGAATTGAGCAAACTCAAGCTTGTTGGATTCAGCGCGGCAAGAGCTATCCAATAGCGAGAGGCAGTATGAAAAAGCCAATGATATAGAGATGTGAAATCTCTAAGAATGAAGAACCGGCAAAAACTCCAACATTGAAAACATCATAGAAGATGCATATGGACTCCGTTTTCGATGAACTTGAGCTCGTCATGAAGCTGACCATAAGCTCAAGAACTCACAAAGAGAAACACCAAACAAGAACCAAGAAAGATGATGATGCAAGGATGTAAATGGTTTGAGTTCTCAACGAACGATACAATCAAGCTACTCACTTGGGAGCCCCCCTTGATAGTACGCCTATCTATCCTGTAACCCAGTCTCCCAACTACTACTATGAGACCAGTAAAATAGAAAACCCTATCAAGGTCATACCTTTGCCTTGCGCATAGTCCACTTGAGCTAGATGATGACGATCTTGACTTCCTCAAGATGGACCACCTTTCTTGATTGCGTCGGCTTTATGAAGATTAGTAGATTGCTCCCCCATAGTCCACTACGGGTGAGCCACTCTTCAGCACATCTTCACGAGTCCATTGTCACCACAATGAACGGCAAGCTTCAAGCATGATCTCTCCGTGATGCTTCACTTGAGCTTGCACATCGCAACCTTGATGACAAACACCACTTGATGTCATCCTCCATGGATTGTATGGGATCTTCTTATTGATGCTAGCCCATCAAAACATACCTAACCCCACAAAGAACACTCACAGGGGACATGGGTTAGTACACAAAGCGTGATGGACAATGCTTACAGTACCATGGGATCACTTGATCCCTCTTGGTACATCTTGTATGCTTTGTGTGTTGATCAACTTGATTCACTCTTTGACTTAGTCTTGATCAACCTTGTATCTTATCTTCTCTATGACCAATCTTTGGATAAAACCTTGAATACCACCTTGGTTACCATATAAAGTCCTTGAAACCAACATATGGACTTCAAGAAGTGCCCATGGACAAATCCTTCGAATATAACTTAAGGCAACCATTAGTACATAGGGATTGTCATCAATTATCCAAAACCACACATGGACAAATGTGCTCTTACACCGGGAGTGTCACATTGCTATTAGAGTAGACCACTACAAAATAATAGGCCAAAACTATGTTTTCTGCAAAGAGTCTTGAACTCCACCAGCCAAAGTGCATGTATATGAACATGTTTCCGTTAACTATGGGCTTGCCAATACATTCCATGTATTGACCCTAGTGGCCACAATGTATCATGTTGCATATGACTATTATGAGGAGTGACTTACATAAGGTTTCGTGCCTCCACTCAACATGCTTCCCCTTGACGTTGATGTAGCTTACCAAGACATTTACCTTAGATTTTCTTACGTTTCCGCTTGTTATGAACTCTGTTTGCTTATTCTATGACTTTGTATTTGACTAGCCAATGGCTAGAGTTTGTAAGACTATTTGCTTTTCTAGATCATACGATGTAATAAAGGACGCATTTGTGTATCATACAACATAGTTACCGTGTATGTCAACGATTCGATCCAGGGGTTGGCATAGAAACACACGGAGACCATATGCTTGAAAAGGTGGGTCTTGACATCACCCCAAAGGCTCACCTGTCCTCCAAGCACCCCCTTTCCTCTTCCTTGAGTGCTATCCTGCGCGCCTGTTTTTTCGCTAGTTTCTCGGCAGATTTCTGTGCTGGCTCACGGAGTGATGTTGTACCTCTGGTACATGATGCGTGATACCTCGAAGGTATCATCTATTTTGGTACTAGACCGTGGATCGTCCAGATAAATTCTCGCGACTAGGAGGTATAGCCTAGTCACGGGAACTTTTCTCACAAAAAGGGAAACATCACACTTCACCAAGAATAATCATCACCTCTGTCGCGTTCTAGTTGGTGAGATTGATCGTAACACACCTCTTCACAGTGTTCCTGGATGCGATTGTGCACACCATTCTTATTGTTGCATAGCACTTTCACCAATAGTTCCATTATGAATAGATACAGGTACAATCTAGAACGTATGGAGATATGCGGGCAGTGCACAAATGTTGTGCGGGTATTTATATTGAATATATTACTTGATGTTCATGCTGTTTTCCTTCAAATCGCAAAAAAATGCGGCGTCAAATAGCAAAAAATTGATCTTAACAATATAATGAAACTTTGTCTCAAAGGTCTGACCTTCCATGGTCCTTTTATGATGCTCCTCAATATGTTGATTGTTTGAGTCTCACTTTAGTTGAGAAAGAACAACTTTGTAAGGAAAAAGAGCTTGGAGATTTCATCTACACGAGAGTCACGCATTTAACGAAATTTATTACGTGACTCGAGATTTTTAATTAAGTCTTGTGTTTCACACGCCTCTATATTTAAACTAACAACAAGGAGTAATCATGCTTAATAGTTACCTAGGTAGTTTATGATATGAGACGTAAACCCTATCGGCCATAGTAATTAGTAAAACAGAATCGACCATAGTAATTAGTAAAACAGATTAGATGCTTTCAACTTATTTTTGTAGGGTGTGCATATGATGTGGTATATCCTTTGTTGTATGAGATGCAAAGTGCTTGTGATGTTATTTTATGACCTGCATGCCGTGAATATACTACGATGGCTAGAGCCATATGATGTCATTAATTTAATTGATTTGTGTGTCAAATTATGCAATGCATTTATTTTCTTAGATGTGTAAATATCAATAGTTATAGTTTCAAATATACAATGATAATGAGGTCATAGCACCCCACGTCCTTAAACTTGTGCGGTTGGTGATGGTTTAGTCCCTAAACTTGCAAAACATGACTAGCTCATCCTCGAACTTGCACACGAGGTGCAAGTTTAGTCCTGGTCCAATCACGCAGCGACAAGTGGATCCAACGTGGCGAGACAGTCAGCAAATGGTTTTTTGTACTAACCCCCTGCCGTTTTTTGGAATCAGCCCACAATACTCATAACACTACACAACACCCTAAATTGATTTCGCTGTTGGAATCGTTTTCTCTCCGCTGCTGCTCAGCTTGCTCACTCCTCTGTTGCTTAGCTTTCTTCTTCTTCTTCACTGCCGCCGCCGTCCAGGTCACTAGCCAAGCTGTGAAAATGGTTGACCATGTGCGTGTGCCTGTAGCCCCGTGCGCGCCCTCGCTTCGGTGCCGCTCGCTCCCCCACCCCATGTGCGCGACGCATGCCACGCGCACCGATGCTACTGCACCCTGAGGTGAACAAGCCATAGTGGAGGCCTCAAGCACGGAGGCGGCACTGGCGGGCGTTCTCTCCGATGACGACTGATTGGGCTTTGGCCCAACAGGCTCATGCCATATTTGTGTAGTGGCCACACCCAGTCCATGGTTCTCGGCCGGAGGAGCTGGCACCATATTACGTTGATTGATCGACTGACCTGATGGCTCATTCTCCTCTCATCGGTTTGGTTCAGTTCAGTCACCCTCGCCCTCCTGATTTGGAATGCAGTGCACTACAAAAACACATGCATGGAGTATACAACTGATGGTCTCGGCTGCATTTGGGAAGGGTAAAAAAACTAAGAATAGCAAGAGTAATTTTTACTGACAATAAATAGGATGTTTCAAGTGTCAGTAACAAGTGCAGCTTCAAGTTTCAAGCACCAATTCGTGACAACCACCCTCCAGGACTGGGAGTTGCATCCTCCTAGTAAATACTCATGGGCTTCTGTGCTATACCTTCACAAGCAAACAGCCAGAGAGTAGTTGCAGAAAGTATACACCTTGTTCCAAAAATATGTACAGACAGGCAAACTTAAAAGCTAGACAAGGTCAGCTTGCACAAGAGCATGGAGCTCAGGAACCCTTCTCACACATCAACCCATTCCTTTGTAATATCCACACTAGCAAAATAAAATTTTCAAGTCTAGACATAGAAACCTGCCAAATTAACATGCCATGTCAGGTTGTATGCCCGAGGGCGTCCTACGTGTCAATGTGTGCAAGTATGGTACAATTTCCCAATGACTACACTTCCCAAATTCTTGCGTATGAAGAATCATAAGTCACTTCCATGAAATAAACATCCAAATCAAACAGTATGCCTACCATTTTTGAAACATGGACCTTGCTCTTCTCGAATGTTCGCACCGTCAAGCACGAAACTTTCCTTTCCTCACCTATATTCATCCAAGGGAAGAAGAGCCTCAGCACATTTCATACATGATCTCAAGTAACATATAGCACATAGGATAAGAGTATCGCAACAGATGAGTCCATACATCACATGACAAACACACGGTGTCAGAAGTGATATTCGCCTCTTTAGAGCATAGCGCGCTTCGATTTGTCGAAGGTAGAGTACTATGAGCCAATTACCCTATGACGTAAGGCACAACTACAACAAGCTACTGACCGATGCTTTGTTACAACAGTACCAGCATGGAGTGATCTAATAACCATCTTAAATAAGCCTGACACGATTTCTATTGCAGTAGTAACAAAATTAAGTGAAAGCGTTTCTATCTTTAGTTAGGCTGAGAACGGTGCTTGAGATTCTAAATAAAAACCACTCATTTATATACATGATTTCCCAAGCTACACATAACACACATGATTACCATGACAGGTAAAAAGCCCCATACATATCACATACAAGGCATGGTAAATGAATAGAGATTTCAGTGCAGAACTTGATTTTTCTGAACATTCTAGAACTTGGTTTCAGTGCAGCCAAAAAGCAGAGCAGAACTTGCATTCTAGAACTTGGTTTCAGTGCAGCCAAAAAGCATAGTAGAATTTGTGTACACATGCATGTAATTTGACTAAACACATAAATCTAGAAGCAAACTGAGCCTTAACAGTAGAGCAAAACATCACAAGGAGGAACCGGTTTCAGGACACAACAGTGCGATACAGCTAGCATCTATTATCATAATTACACTTAGGACTAACATGAAATGGTCAAGATGCAAATATGCAAGGCAAGCTAAGACTATAAATTACATCGATGAAGCTGAGCTTAGTTTTGGGCAACAAACTCCTGCTTGCTCATGAATATTGCAACTGGTGTTGGGGAACGTTGCATGGGAAACAAAAAATTTCCTACGCACACGCAAGATCTATCCATGGTGATGAGCATCTACGAGAGGGAGAGTGGATCTACATACCCTTGTAGATCGCTAAGCGGGAAGCATTAAGAAACGCGGTTGGTGTAGTCGAACGTCTTCGCGATCCAAATCGCCGAGCATCCCGCGATCTCATCACGATCCGTCCCGCGATCCAATCATGATCCGTCCCGCGAACTCATCACGATTCGTCCCGCGATATCATCATGATCCGTCTCGCAATCTTGATCACGGTCCTTCCGATCTAGCGCCGAACGGACAACACCTCCGCGTTCAGCACACGTACAGCTCGATGACGATCTCCGCCTTCTTGATCCAGCAAGAGGGAGCAGAGAGGTAGATGAGTTCTCTGCAACACGATGGCGTTGCGACGATGGTGGTGGAGCTATTCCAGCAGGGCTTCGCCTAAGCACCGCTGAAAACCGATCTAGAGGAGAAACTACAATCTAGAGGAGAGGTAGCACGTGGCTATTAGGGTTAGGTTTTTCCTCTAAATCCTCTAGTATAGATAGGAGATAGGGAGGAGAGGAGGCAGCCTCAAACCCTCAAGGTTTGGTCGAAATTGGAGGTGGAGGAGTCCTACTCCAATCCTATTAGGAGTAGGATTCCTCCTTTCCACTTGGAAACTCTTTCCACCTCTCCACCTTTGGATGTTTTTCTTTCTCAAACCACTCCAGCCACATGGGTCCTTAGAGGAGGCTTCGGCCAGCCCACCAGGGGCTCGTTTACCTCCTCCCACAGCCCATGTAGCCTCTTGGGTCGAAATACCTCTCCCGATGGTCCCCCGGTACACTACCGGCACTCACGGTACACTACCGATGAGCCCGAAACTTTTCCGGCGACCAAAACAGGACTTCCTATATGTAAATATTTACCTCCGGACCATTCCGGAGCTTGTCATGACATCTGGTATCTCATCCGGGACTCTGAACAACTTTCAGTCACCACCATACATAACTCTATACTACCGAAACGTCACCGAACCTTAAGTGTGCAGACCCTGCGGGTACGAGAACTATGTAGACATGACCAAGATGCCTCTACGGTCAATAACCAATAGAGGGACCTAGATGCCCATATTGGTTCCTACATATTCTACGAATATCTTTATCGGTCGAACCTCTATGTCAAGGATTCAGTTAATCCCGTATGATGTTCCCTTTGTTCTTCCGTATGTTACTTGCCCGAGATTCGATCATCGGAATCTCCATACCTAGTTCAACCTCGTTACCGGCAAGTCTATTTACTTGTTCCGTAATACAAGATCCCATGACTAACACTTATTCACATTGCTTGCAAGGCTTATTGTGATGTTGTATTACCGAGTGGGCCCTTAGATACCTCTTCATCACATGGAGTAACAAATCCCAGTCTTGATCCATGCCAACCCAACAGACACCCTCGGAGATACCTGTAGAGCACCTTTATAGTCACCCAGTTACGTTGCGACATTTGATACACACAAGGTACTCCTCCGGTGTCAGTGAGTTGCATGATCCCATGGTCATAGGAACATATACTTGACATGCAGAAAACAGTAGCAATAAACTGACACGATCATATGCTACGTTTGTAGTTTGGGTCTTGTCCATCACACCATTCTCCTAATGATGTGATCCCATTATCAAATGACATCTCATGTCCGTGGCTAGGAAACCTTAACCATCTTTGATCAACCAGCTAGGCTATTAGAGGCATACTAGGGACATGGTTTTGTCTATGTATCCATACATGCATCTAAGTCTCCGATCAATACAATTATAGCATGGATAATAAATGATTATCATGAACAAGGAAATATGATAATAACTAATTTATTATTGCCTCTAGGGCATATTTCCAATAGTCTCCCACTTGCACTAGAGTCAATAATCTAGTTCACATCACCATGTGATTCACATTGTTATGAATCTAACACCCAATGAGTTCTGGGGCTCGATCATGCTTTGCATGTGAGAGAGGTCTTATAGTCAACAGGTCTGTGACATTCAGATCCGTGTGTACTTTGCAAATCTCTATGTCAAACTGTAAACACTAGTACCACACTCCACTTGGTATTATTCCGAATGGCTGCTCCACTATACGTATCCGGATTGCTACTAAGAGTCATCCGGATTAGTGTTAAAGCTTGCATCGACGTAAATCTTTACGACCAACCCTTTATTACCTCCATAATCGAGAAACATTTCCTTAGTCTTTTAGTCACTAAGGATAATATTGACCGCTGTCCAGTGATCCACTCCTGGATCACTCTTGTACCCCTTGACGGACTCATGGCAAGGCACACACACAGGTGCGGTACACAGGATGGCATGTTGGAAATATGCCCTAGAGGCAATAATAAATTAGTTATTATCATATTTCCTTGTTCATGATAATCATTTATTATCCATGCTATAATTGTATTGATCGGAGACTTAGATGCATGTGTGGATACATAGACAAAACCATGTCCCTAGCATGCCTCTAATGGACTAGCTCGTTGATCAAAGATGGTTATGGTTTCCTAGCCATGGACATGAGATGTCATTTGATAATGGGATCACATCATTAGGAGAATGATGTGATGGACAAGACCCAAACTACAAACGTAGCATATGATCGTGTCAGTTTATTGCTATTGTTTTCTGCATGTCAAGTATATGTTCCTATGACCATGAGATCATGCAACTCACGGACATCGGAGGAGTGCCTTGTGTGTATCAAACGCCGCAACATAACTGGGTGACTATAAAGGTGCTCTACAAGTATCTCCGAGGGTGTCTATTGAGTTGGCATGGATCAAGACTGGGATTTGTTACTCCGTGTGACGGAGAGGTATCTCAGGCCCACTCGGTAATGCAACATCACAACAAGCCTTGCAAGCAATGTGACTAATATGTTAGCCACGGGATCTTGCATTACGGAACGAGTAAAGAGACTTGCCGGTAACGAGGTTGAACTAGGTATGGAGATACCGACGATCAAATCTCGGGCAAGTAACATACCGAAGAACAAAGGGAACGTTATACGAGATTGACTAAATCCTTGACATAGAGGTTCGACCGATAAAGATCTTCGTAGAATATGTAGGAACCAATGTGGACATCCAGGTCCCGCCATTGTTTATTGACCGTACAGGTGTCTCGGTCATGTCTACATAGTTCTCGAACCCGCAGGGTCTGCACACTTAAGGTTTGGTGACGTTTCGGTAGTATAGAGTTATGTATGGTGGTGACCGAAGTTTGTTCGGAGTCCTGGATGAGATCCTGGACGTCACGAGGAGCTCCGAAATGGTCCGGAGGTAAAGATTTATATATAGGAAGTCCTGTTTTGGTCGCCGGAAAAGTTCCGGGCTCATCGGTAGTGTATCGGGAGTGCCGGTAGTGTACCGGGAGACCACCGGGAGGGGTATTTCGACCCAAGAGGCTTTATGGGCTGTATGAGGATAAATACCAGCCCTTAGTGGGCTGGTGGAAGTCCTATACAAATCCCATGAGGCTGGGAAGAAAATATCAAAAGGAAAAAGGTGGGAAAAGGCAAAAAGGGCTATATATGGAAGGAGTCATAATCCCACTAGGAGTGGGAAGAGGAGGACTCCTCCCTAGCCGGCCGAACCAGGTGGGTTTTGGCCCTTGCGCTAGCCCCTCCTCCTCCTCCTCCTCTCCTCCTATATATACTAGAGGGGTTTGAGGGTTTTTGGCACAAGTTATTCTGCCACGTGTATCCCTCTTCTCCAGTGCATAGTTTCTCCTCCAGATCGGATTTCTGCAGTGCTTGGGCGAAGCCCTGCTGGAATAGCTCCACCACCATCTCCGGAGCGCCGTCATGCTGCCAGAGAAATCTTCCTCCCCTCCACTTCCTCTTGCTGGATCAAGACGGTGGAGATCGTCATCAAGCTGCACGTGTGCTGAACGCGGAGGTGTCGTCCGTTCGGTACTAGATCGGAAGGATCGTGATCAAGGCCACGAGACGATTTGTGATGAGTTCGCGGGACGGACTGTGATGAGTTCGCGAGACGGATCGTGATTGGATCGCGGGACAGATTGTGATGAGATCGCGGGACACTCAGCGATTTGGATCGTGAAGACGTTCGACTACACCAACCGCGTTTCTTAACGCTTCCGCTTAGCGATCTACAAGGGTACGCAGATCCACTCTCCCTCTCGTAGATGCTCATCACCATGGATAGGTTTGCATGTGCGTAGGAAATTTTTTGTTTCCCATGTGACGTTCCCCAACTGTGACATCATGAGCTAGGTTGATGGTTCGATGAGATCTCGAGTAGAACACAAAAGGTTTGTGGGCGTTGATGCTTAGATTGCTTCCTCCCTTGGTCGTGTTTTGGTTCAGCGGTATTGTGGGATGAACCGGCCCGGACCAACCTTACTCATACACTTATGAGAGACCGGTTCCCTCAACTGCACTTGTTGCAAAAGATGGCTAGCGGGTGTCAGTTTCTCCTACTTTAGTTGGATCGGATTCGACAAAGGCGGTCCTTGAGAAGGTTGAAAAGCAACTAGTGTATCACCGTTGTGTTTTTTGCGTAGGTGAGAATTGTTCTTGCTAGATACCCATAGCAGCCACGTAAAACATGCAACAACAATTAGAGGACGCCTAACTTGTTTTTGCAAGGTATGTTGTGATGTGATATGGCCAATTACATGATGTGATATATGTGATGTATGAGATGATCATGCAATGTATAGAATTTCACGACTTGCACGTCGATGAGTATGGCAACCGGCAGGAGCCATAGGGTTGTCTTTAATTATTCTATGACCTGCGTGTCAATCATTAAGCGCTATGTAATGCTTTACTTTATCGCTAAGCGGTAGCAATAGAAGTAGAAGCAGGGCTGGCGCCACAACCCCAATGGCAGCACGTTGATGGAGATCAAGATGATGGAGATCATGGTGTCATGCCGGTGACGATGGAGATCATGTCGGTGTTTTGAAGATGGAGATCTTAAACACAAGTTCATGGCCATATCATGTCACTTATGAATTGCATGAGATGTTAATCTTTTTATGCACCTTGTTTTGCTTAGGACGACGGTAGCATTATAAGGTGATCCCTCACTTAATTTCAAGATAAATTGTGTTCTCCCCGAGTGTGCACCGTTGCGAAAGTTCGTCGTGTTGAGACACCACGTGATGATCGGGTGTGATAGACTCTACGTTCACATACAACGGCTGCAAGCCAGATTTGCATGTGCAGAACACTCGGGTTAAACTTGACGAGCCTAGCATGTACAGACATGGCCTCGGAACACAAGAGACCGAAAGGTCGAACATGAGTCATATAGTAGATATGATCAACATAATGATGTTCACCATTGCAGCCACCTCAACTCACGTGATGATTGGACTTGAGTTGGTGAATTTGGATCATGTATCACTTGGATGACCGGAGGGATGTCAATTTGAGTGGGAGTTCTTAAGTAATATGATTAATTGAACTCATTATCATGAACATAGTCAGTAGTGTCTTTGCAAAATTATGTTGTAGATTACTAGCTCACACTGTAACTCCCTTGAATTTTATATGTTCCTAGACAAATAGAGTTGAAAGATGATGGTAGCAATATTGCGGACTGGCTCCGTGATCTGAGGATTGTCCTCATTGCTGCACAGAAGGCTTATGTCCTTAATGCACCGCTCGGTGCACCAACCCCTCTAGCGTTGTTTGTAGATGTTGTGAACATCTGACAGGCACGTTTTTGATAACTACTTGATAGTTTAGTGCGTCATGCATTACAGCTTAGAATTGAGGCTCCGAAACGTTTTGAACGTCATGGAACATATGAGATGTTCTAAGAGCTGAAATTAGGATCTCAGGCTTGTGCCCGTGTTGTGAGATATGAGATCTCCAACAAGATTCTTTGCCTGTAAGATGAAAGAGAATAACTCAATCGTTGAGCATGTGCTCAGATTGTCTGGGTGCTACAATCGCTTGAATCGAGTGGGAGTTGATCTTCCAGATAAGATAGTGATTGATATAGTTCTCCAAGTCACTGTCACTAAAGCTACTAGAACTTGGTGATGAACTATAAAACGCTAGGGATAGAAATAATGATCCCTGAGCTATTCGCGATGTTTGACACCGCGAAGGTAGAAATCGAGAAGGAGCGTCAAAGTGTTGATGGTTAGTTAAAACCACTAGTTTCGAGAAGGGCAAGAGCAAGGAGGGAAACTTCATGGATAACAAGTCAGTTGCTGCTCCAGTGAAGCAACCCAAAGTTGAACTCAAACCCGAGACTAAGTGCTTCGATTATGAGGAGAGCGGTCGCTGAAGCGGAACAACCCTAGATACTTGGTAGATAAGAAGGTTGGCAAACGTCAACAGAAGTATATTTGATATACGTGTTATTGATGTGTACCTTGCTAGTACTCCTAGTAGCACCTGGGTATTGGATACCGGTTCGGTTGCTAAATGTTAGTAACTCGAAATAAAAGCTGCGAAATAAACGGAGAACTAGCTAAGTGTGAGGTGATGATGTGTGTTGGAAATGTTTCCAAGGTTGATGTGATCAACATCGCACGCTCTCTCTACCTTCGAGATTAGTGACGAACCTAAAATAAATGTTATTTGGTGTTTTTTGCGTTGAGCATGAATGTGATTAGATCATGTTCATTGCAACACGATTATTCATTTAAGTTAGAGAACAAGGGTTATTCTATTTACATGAATAATACCTTCAATGGTCATGCACCCAGTAAGAATGGTTTGTTGAAACTTGATCGTAGTAATACACATGTTCATAACATTGATGCCAACAAGATACAAAGTTAATAATAATAGTACCACATACTTGTGGCACTGCCGCTAAATGTCATATTGGTATAAAACGCATGAAGAAACTCCATGCTGATGGATCTTTGGACTCATTAGATTTCGAATCGGTTGAGACATGCAAACCATGCCCTTGGTCAAGATGACTAAGGACCCCGTTTTCTGTTTTGATGAAGCGGGCAAGTGATTTATTGGGAATGATACATGTTGATGTATGCAATCCAATGAGTCTTGTAGCGTGCGGTGGATATCGTTATTTTCTTACCTTCACTGATGATTTGAGTAGATATAGTGTATATTTACTTAATGAAACACAAGTCTGAATCGTTTGAAAGGTTCAAGCAAATTTAGAGTCAAGTTTAAGATCATCGTGACAAGAAGATAAATATGTTTGCGATATGATCGTGGAGGTGAATATCTAAGTTACAAGTTTGGCGTACGACTTTAGACAATGTGAAAGTTGTTTCATAACTCATGCCACCTAGAACACCATAGTGTGATGGTGTGTCCGAACGTCATAGTCGTGCTCTATTGGATATGGTGCGTGCTATGATGTCTATTATCCTTTTGTTACTATAATTTCGGGGTTATGCATTAGAGACAACAACATTCACTTTAAATAGGGCACCATCTAAATCCGTTGAGATGACACCATGTGAACTATGGTTTGATAGAAACCTAAGCTGTCATTTCTTAATGTTTGGGGCTGTGGCGCTTGTGTGGAAAATGTTTTCGCCTAATGAGCTCGAACCCAAAGCGGACAAATGCATCTTCATAGAATACCGTAAGAACAGTTGGGTGAACCTTCTATCTCAGATCCAAGCATAAAATGTTTGTTGCTAAAACTGGGTCCTTTCTCGAGAAAGGGTTTCTTTTGAAAGAGTTGAGTGGGAGGAAGATAGAACTTGATGAGGTTGTTGAAACCTCTGCTTCAACCAGAAAGTAGCGCAGCACAGAAAGATATTTCTGTGAAGCCTACGTCAGTTGAAGAGGAAGTTAATGATGATGATCATGAAAGCTTCGGATCAAGTTACTATCGACCTACGAGGAAATTAGAGCTTCATGAGGTTATTGAACCTTTACTTCAACCAGAGAGTAGCGCAGCGTAGGAAGTTGTTTCTGTGAAGCCTACGTTAGTTGAAGAGGAAGTTAATGATGATGATCATGAAGCTTCGGATCAAGTCACTATCAAACCTCGTAGGGCGACAAGGATGTATACTACTCCTGAGCAGTACGACAACCCTGTCTTGGAGGTCATGTTGTTGGACAACGATGAACCTACGAACTATGGAGAAGCGATGATTGGCCCGGAAACCAACAAATGGTTAGAGGCCATGAAATCCGAGAAAGGATCCATGTATGAAAACCAAGTATAGACTTTGGTGGACTTGCTCGTTGGACGGCAGGTCGTTAAGTACAAATGGATCTTTAAAATGAAGACAGACACTGATGGTAAATGTCACTATTAGTAAAGCTCGACTTGTTGCAAAGATGTTTGTGACAAGTTCAAGGAGTTGACTACGATGAGACTTTCTCACTCGTAGCGGTGCTAAAGTCTGTTGGAATTATGTTAGGAGTTGCTGCATTTTTCAGTTATGAAATCTGGCAGATGGATGTCAAAGCATCGTTTCCTAAACGGTTTAATTGAGGAAAGGTTGTATGTGATACAACGAGAAGGTTTTGTCAGTCCTAAGGATGCTAAAAGGTGTACAAGCTTCAGTGATCCTTCTATGGACTGAAGCAAGTATCTCAGAGTTGGAATATACGCTTTGATGAGGTGATCAAAGTTTTGATGTTTATACAAAGTTTACGAGAAACTTGTATTTACAATAAAGTGAGTGGGAGCACTATAGAATTTCTGATAAGTATATGTGGATGACATATTGTTGATCGGAAATAATGTAGGATTTTTGGAAAGCATGAATGGTTGTTTGAAAAGTGATTTTCAAAGGAAGACCTGGATAAAGCCGCCTAATTGTTGAGCATCAAAATCTATAGAGATAGATCAAGATGCTTGATGAGACTTTCAATGAGTGCATACCTTGACAAGATTTTGAAAGAGTTCAAAATGGATCAGTCAGAGAAATAGTTCTCGTCTAATTTGTAAGGTGTGAAGTTGAGTGAGACTCAAAGCTCGACAATGGCAGAAGAAAGAGAAATGACGAACGTCGTCCCCTATGCTTTAGCCATAGGCTCTGTACAGTATGCCATGCTGTGTACCGCACATGTGTGTGCCTTGGCATGAGTACGTTAGGGGGTACAAGAGTGAACCAGGAGTGGATCACTGGATAGTGGTCAAGATTATCCTCAGTAACTAAAAGACTTAGGAGATGTTTCTCGATTATGGAGGTGATAAAGAGTTCGTCGTAAAGAGTCACGTCTATGCAAGCTTTAACACCAATCCAGATGACCCGTAGTAGCAATCTGGATACATATAGTGGAGCAGCCATTTGGAATAGTACCAAGTGAAGTGTGGTAGCAGTGTTTATGGTTTGACATAGAGATTTGCAAAAGTACACACGGATCTGAATGTCGCAGACCCGTTGACTATAAGACCTCTCTCACATGCAAAGCATGATCGAGCCCTAGAACTCATTGGGTGTTAGATTCATAACAATGCGATTCACATGGTGATGTGAACTAGATTATTGACTCTAGTGCAAGTGGGAGACTGTTGGAAATATGCCCTAGAAGCAATAATAAATTAGTTATTATCATATTTCCTTGTTCATGATAATCGTTTATTATCCATGCTATAATTGTATTGATCGAAGACTTAGATGCATGTGTGGATACATAGAGAAAACCATGTCCCTAGTATGCCTCTAATGGACTAGCTCGTTGATCAAAGACGGTTAAGGTTTCCTAGCCATGGACATGAGATGTCATTTGATAACGGGATCACATCATTAGGAGAATGATGTGATGGACAAGACCCAAACTACAAACGTAGCATATGATCGTGTCAGTTTATTGCTACTGTTTTCTGCATGTCAAGTATATGTTCCTATGACCATGAGATCATGCAACTCACGGACATTGGAGGAGTGCCTTGTGTGTATCAAACGTCGCAACATAACTGGGTGACTATAAAGGTGATCTACAGGTATCTCCGAGGGTGTCTGTTGAGTTGGCATGGATCAAGACTGGGATTTGTTACTCCGTGTGACGGAGAGGTATCTCAGGCCCACTCGGTAATGCAACATCACAACAAGCCTTGCAAGCAATGTGACTAATATGTTAGCCACGGGATCTTGCATTACGTAACGAGTAAAGAGACTTGCCGGTAATGAGGTTGAACTAGGTATGGATATACCGACGATCAAATCTCGGGCAAGTAACATACCGAAGAACAAAGGGAACGTTATACGGGATTGACTAAATCCTTGACATAGAGGTTCGACCGATAAAGATCTTCGTAGAATATGTAGGAACCAATGTGGATATCCGGGTCCCGCCATTGTTTATTGACCGTAGAGGTGTCTCGGTCATGTCTACATAGTTCTCGAACCCGCAGGGTCTGCACACTTAAGGTTTGGTGACGTTTCGGTAGTATAGAGTTATGTATGGTGGTGACCGAAGTTTGTTCGGAGTCCCGGATGAGATCCTGGACGTCACGAGGAGCTCCGGAATGGTCCAGAGGTAAATATTTATATATAGGAAGTCCTATTTTGGTCGCCGGAAAAGTTCCGGGCTCATCGGTAGTGTATCGGGAGTGCTGGTAGTGTACCGGGAGACCACCGGGAGGGGTATTTCGACCCAAGAGGATTTATGGGCTGTATGAGGATAAATACCAGCCCTTAGTGGGCTGGTGGAAGTCCTACACAAATCCCATGAGGCTAGGAAGAAAATACCAAAAGGAAAAAGGTGGAAAAAGGCAAAAAGGGCTATATATGGAAGGAGTCCTAATCCCACTAGGAGTGGGAAGAGGAGGACTCCTCCCTAGCCGGCCGAACCAGGTGGGTTTTGGCCCTTGCGCCAGCCCCTCCTCCTCCTCTCCTCCTATATATACTAGAGGGGTTTGAGGGTTTTTGGCACAAATTATTCTGCCACGTGTTGCCCTCTTCTCGAGTGCATAGTTTCTCCTCTAGATAGGATTTCTGCAGTGCTTAGGCAAAGCCCTGCTGGAATAGCTCCACCACCATCTCCGGAGCGCCGTCACGCTGTCGGAGAACTCTTCCTCCCCTCCACTTCCTCTTGCTGGATCAAGACGGCGGAGATCGTCATCAAGCTGCACGTGTGCTGAACGCGGAGGTGCCGTCCGTTCGGTACTAGATCGGAAGGATCGTGATCAAGGCCACGAGACGATTCGTGATGAGTTTGTGAGACAGACCGTTATGAGTTCGCGAGACAGATCGTGATTGGATCGCGGGACGGATCGTGATGAGATCGCGGGACGCTCAGCGATTTGGATCGCGAAGACGTTCGACTACACCAACCGCGTTTCTCAACGCTTCCACTTAGTGATCTACAAGGGTACGTAGATCCACTCTCCCTCTCATAGATGCTCATCACCATGGATAGGTTTGCGCGTGCATAGGAAATTTTTTGTTTCCCATGCGACGTTCCCCAACATGGCATACTATACAGAGCCTATGGCTAAGGCATAGGGGACAACGTTCGTCCTTTCTCTTTCTTCTGCCGTTGTCGATCTTTGAGTCTCACTCAACTTCATGTTGGGAGACGTAGTAGTAAATCAAAATTTTCCTACGTTCACCAAGATCTATCTATGGAGAAACCAGCAACGAGAGGGGAGAGATTGCATCTTCATACCTTTGAAGATCGCTAAGCGGAAGCGTTACAAGAATGCGGTTGATGGAGTCGTACTCGCAGCGATTCAGATCGCGGTAGATCCGATCAAGTGCCGAACGGACGGCACCTCCGCGTTCAACACACGTGCAGCCCGGTGACGTCTCCAACACCTTGATCCAGCAAGGAGGAAGGAGAGGTTGGGGAAGGGCTCCAACAGCAGCACGACGGCGTGGTGGTGGTGGAGTAGTAAGGTATTCTGACAGGGCTTCGCCTAAGCGCTGCGGAGGAGGAAGAAGAGAGGTAGGGCTTCGCCGTGAGAGAGAGAGATCAAATCCTGTCTCAAAACATCCAAAACCTCAAGTATATATAGGAGGAGGGACGTGGAGGGCTGGCTTGGCCTCTACTCCAAAGAGGAGATGGCCGGCTGAATTAAAGGGAGAGTCCACCTCCCACAAGGGAGGTGGATCTCCTCCTTTTAAATCCTTTTTGCCTTATCTCCTTATCTCCAGCCGCATGGGCCTTTAGCAAAAGTCTTGCCCAGCCCAATAAGGGCTGGCACACTTTATCTAACAGCCCATGTGGTCCTTTGGTCGTCACACCCCTCCCGGGGGTCCTCCGGCACCCTCCCGGCACTCCCGGTACACTACCGATGAGCCCGAAAACTTTCCGGTGACCAAAACTGGACTTCCTATATATCAATCTTTACCTCCGGACCATTCCGAAGCTCCTCGTGACGTCCGGGATCTCATCCGGGACTCCGAACAACCTTCGGTAATCACGTATACCTTTTCCCTATAACCCTAGCGTCATCCAACCTTAAGTGTGTAGACCCTACGGGTTCGGGAGACACGTAGACATGACCGAGACACCTCTCCGGCCAATAACCAACAGCGGGATCTGGATACCCATGTTGGCTCCCACGTACTCCACGATGATCTCATCGGATGAACCACGATGTCAGGGATTCAATCAATCCCGTATACAATTCCCTTTGTCTATCGGTATGGTACTTGCCCGAGATTCGATCGTCGGTATCGCCATACCTTGTTCAATCTCGTTACCGGCAAGTCTCTTTACTCGTTCCGTAACACATCATCCCGTGGCTAACTCCTTAGTCACATTGAGCTCATTATGATGATGTCTTACCGAGTGGGCCCAGAGATACCTCTCCGTCACACGGAGTGACAAATCCCAGTCTTGATTCGTGTCAACCCAACAGACACTTTCGGAGATACCCGTAGCGTACCTTTATAGCCACCCAGTTACGTTGTGACGTTTGGCACACCCAAAGCATTCCTACGGTATCCGGGAGTTACACAATCTCATGGTCTAAGGAAATGATACTTGACATTGAAAAGCTTTAGCAAACGAACTACACGATCTTGTGCTATGCTTAGGATTGGGTCTTGTCCATCACATCATTCTCCTAATGATGTGATCCCGTTATCAACGACATCCAATGTCCATGGTCATGAAACCGTGACCATCTATTGATCAACGAGCTAGCCAACTAGAGGCTCACTAGGGACATGTGATGGTCTATGTATTCACACATGTATTACGGTTTCTGGTTAACACAATTGTAGCATGAATAATAGACAATTATCATGAACTAGGAAATACAATAATAACCATTTTATTATTGCCTCTAGGGCATATTTCCAACACTTCACACCTTACAAATCAGGCGAGAACTCTTTCTCTCACTGATCCATTTTGAACTCTTTCAAAATCTTTTCAAGGTATGTACTCTTTGAAAGTCTCATCAAGCACCTTGATCTATCTCTATAGATCTTGATGCTCAACAATTAGGTAGCTTTATCCAAGTCTTCCTTTGAAAATCACTTTTCAAACAACCGTTTATGCTTTCCAGAAATTCTACATTATTTCCGATCAACAATATGTCATCCACATATACTTATCAGAAATTCTATAGTGCTCCACTCACTTTATTGTAAATACAAGTTTCTCATAAACTTTGTATAAACTACAAAACTTTTATCACCTTATCAAAGTGTATATTCCAACTCCGAGATGCTTGCTCCAGTCCTTAGATGGATTGCTGGAGCTCGCACACCTTTTAGCATCCTTAGAACTGACAAAACCTTCTGGTTGTATCACATACAACCTTTCCTCAAGTAAACTGTTAAGGAAACAATGTTTTGTCATGCATCTGCCAGATTTCATAATTGAAAAATGCAGCAACTGCTAACATAATTCCAATAGACTTTAGCATTGCTATGAGTGAGAAAGTCTCATCGCAGTGAACTCCTTGAACTTTGTCAGAAACTTCTTTGCGACAAGTCGAGCTTTATAAATGTTGACATTTACCATCAGCGTATGTCTTCATTTTAAAGGTCCATTTGTACTCGACGACCTGTCGTCCAACGAGCAAGTCTACCAAAGTCTATACTTGGTTTTCATACATGGATCCATTCTCAGATTTCATGGTCTCCAACCATTTGTTGGAATCCGGGCCCATCATCGCTTCTCCATATCTCGTAGGTTCATCGTTGTCCAACAACATGACCTCCAAGACAGGGTTGTCGTACCACTCAGGAGTAGTACGCATCCTTGTCGACGTACGAGGTTTGATAGTAACTTGATCCGAAGCTTCATGATCATCATCATTTACTTCCTCTTCAACTGACGTAGCTTCCACAGAAACATCTTTCTGCGCTGCGCTACTCTCTGGTTGAAACAAAGGTTCAACAACCTCATCAAGTTCTATCTTCCTCCCACTCAATTCTTTCGAGAGAAACTTTTTCTTGGGAAAGGACCCGTTTTAGCAACAAAAACTTTGCACTTGGATCTGGGATAGAAGGTATACCCAACCGTTCTTAGCATATTCTATGAAGATTCATTTGTCCGCTTTGGGTTCGAGCTCATTAGTTGAAAACCTTTTTTCACATAAGCGTCGCTGCCCCAAACAATAACAAATGATAGCTTAGGTTTATATCAAACCATAGTTCAGACGGTGTCATCTCAATGGATTTAGATGGTACCCTATTTAAAGTGAATGTAGTTGTCTCTAACGCATAACCCCAAAACTATAGTAGCAACACGATAAGAGACATCATAGCATGCACCATATCCAATAGAGCACGACTATGATGTTCGGACACACCATCACACCATGGTGTTCCAGGTGGCGTGAGTTGTGAAACAATTTTCACATTGTCTAAAGTTGTATGCCAAACTCATAACTCAGATATTCATCTCCACGATCATATCGTAGACATTTTTATCTTCTTGTCACGATGATCTTAAACTTCACTCTGAATTTGCTTGAACTTTTCAAGCGATTCAGACTTGTGTTTCATTAAGTAAACATACACTATATCTACTCAAATCATCAGTGAAGGTAAGAAAATAACGATATCCACCGCACGCTACAAGACTCCTTGGATTGCATACATCAACATGTATCATTTCTAATAAATCACTTGCCCGCTCCATCATTCCGGGAAACGGGGTCCTTAGTCATCTTGCACAAGAGGCGTGGCTCGCATGGCTCAACCGATTCGGAATCGAATGAGTCCAAAGATCCATCAACATGGAGTTTCTTCATGCGCTTTATACCAATATGACATTTAGCGGCAGTGCCACAAGTATGTGGTACTATCATTATTAACTTTGTATCTTTTGGCATCAATGTTATGAACATGTGGATTACTATGATCAAGATTCAACAAACCATTCTCACTGGGTGCATGACCATTGAAGGTATTATTCATGTAAACAGAATAACAATTATTCTCTAACTTAAATGAATAGCCATGTTGCAATAAACACGATCTAATCACGTTCATGCTCAACGCAAAACACCAAATAACATTTATTTAGGTTCGTCACTAATCCCGAAGGTAGAGAGAGCGTGCGGTGTCGATCACGTCAAGCTTGGAAACATTTCCAACACACATCGTCACCTCACCCTTAGCTGGTCTCCGTTTATTCCGTAGCTTTTACTTCGAGTTACTAACATTTAGCAACCGAACCGGTATCCAATACCCAGGTGCTATTAGGAGTACTAGCAAGGTACACATCAATAACACGTATATCAAATACACTTGTGTCAACGTTGCCAGCCTTCTTATCTACCAAGTATCTAGGGTTGTTCCGCTTCAGCGACCGCTCACCTCATAATAAAAGCACTTAGTCTCGGGTTTGGGTTCAACTTTGGGGTGCTTCACTGGAGCAGCAACTGACTTGCCATCCATGAAGTTTCCCTCCTTGCCCTTGCCCTTCTCGAAACTAGTTACTAACCATCAACACTTGATGCTCCTTCTTGATTTCTACCTTCGCGGTGTCAAACATCGCGAACAGCTCAGGGATCATTATTTCTATCCCTGGCATTTTATAGTTCATCACCAAGTTCTAGTAGCTTAGGGACAGTGACTTGGAGAACTATATCAATCACTATCTTATCTGGAAGATCAACTCCCACTCGATTCAAGCGATTGTAGCACCCAAACAATCTGAGCACATGCTTAACGATTGAGCTATTCTCCTTCATCTTGCAGGCAAAGAATCTTGTTGGAGATCTCATATCTCACAACACGGGCACGAGCCTGAGATCCCAATTTCAGCTCTTAGAACATCTCATATGTTCCGTGATGTTCAAAACGTTTTGGAGCCTCAATTCTAAGCCGTAATGCATGACACACTAAACCATCAAGTAGTCATCAGAACGTGCCTGTCAGATGTTCACAACATCTACAGACGACGCTAGAGGGGGTGGCGCACCGAGCGGTGCATTAAGGACATAAGCCTTCTATGCATCCATGAGGACAATCCTTAAATCACGGACCCAGACCGCAATATTGCTACCATCATCTTTCAACTCTATTTCTCTAGGAACATATAGAAATCCAAGGGAGCTACAGCGTGATCTAGTAATCTACAACATAATTTTGCAAAGACACTACTGACTATGTTCATGATAATGAGTTCAATTAATCATATTACTTAATAACTCCCACTCAAATTGACATCCCTCCGGTCATTCGAGTGATACATGATCCAAATTCACCAACTCAAGTCCGATCATCATGTGAGTTGAGGTGGTTTCAATGGTGAACATCATCATGTTGATCATATCTACTATATGACTCATGTTCGACCTTTCGGTCTCTTGTGTTCCAAGGCCATGTCTGTACATGCTAGGCTCGTCAAGTTTAACCCGAATGTTCTGCATGTGCAACACTGGCTTGCACCCGTTGTATGTGAACGTAGAGTCTATCACACCCGATCATCACGTGGTGTCTCGGCACGACGAACTTTCGCAATGGTGCACACTCGGGGGGAACACAATTTATCTTGAAATTAAGTGAGGGATCACCTTATAATGCTACCGTCGTCCTAAGCAAAACAAGGTGCATACAAGGATTAACATCACATGCAAATCATAAGTGACATGATATGGCCATGAACTTGTGCTTTTGATCTCCATCTTGAAAGCACCGGCATGTTCTCCATTGTCACCGGCATGACACCATGATCTCCATCATCTTGATATCCATCAACGTGTCACCATCGGGGTTGTCGCGCCCACCATGCTTCTACTACTATTGCTACCGTTTAGCAATAAAGTAAAACATTACATAGCGCTTAATGATTGACACGCAGGTCATACAATAATTAAAGACAACCCTATGGCTCATGCCGGTTTCCGTACTCATCGACATGCAAGTCGTGATATTCTATACAACACATGATCATCTCATACATCACATATATCTCATCATGTAATTGGCCATATCACATCACAACATCCCCTGCAAAAACAAGTTAGACGTCCTCCAATTATTGTTGCATGTTTTACGTGACCGCTACGGGTATCTAGAAGAACAATTCTCACCTACGCATAAACCACAACGATGATACATAAGTTGCTTTTCAACCTTCTCAAGGCCCGCCTTAGTCGAATCCGATCCAACTAAAGTAGGAGAAATAGACACCCGCCAGCCATCTTTGTGCAACGAAGTTACACGTTAGTCGATGGAATCGGTCTCTCATAAGCGTACGAGTAAGGTTGGTCCGGGCCGCTTCATTCCACAATACCGCTGAATCAAAACACGACCAAGGGAGGAAGCAATCTAAGCATTAACGCCCACAAACTATTTGTGTTCTACTTGAGATCTCATCTACACATAGACCTAGCTCTGATACCATTGTTGGGGAACGTTGCATGGAAAAAAAAATCCTACGCACACGAAAGATCTATCCATGGTGATGAGCATCTACGAGAGGGAGAGTGGATCCATATACCCTTGTAGATCGCTAAGCGGGAAGCGTTAAGAAACGCGGTTGGTGTAGTCGAACGTCTTCGCGATCCAAATCGCCGAGCATCCCGCGATCTCATCACGATCCGTCCCGTGATCCAATCACGATCCGCCCCGCGAACTCATCACGATCCGTCCCGCTATCTCATCATGATCCGTCTCGCGATCTTGATCACGGTCCTTCCGATCTAGCGTCGAACGGACGACACCTCCGCGTTCAGCACACGTACAACTCGATGACGATCTCCGCCTTCTTGATCCAGCAAGAGGGAGCATAGAGGTAGATGAGTTCTTCGCAGCACGACGGCGTTGCGGCGATGGTGGTGGAGCTATTCCAGCAGGGCTTCGCCTAAGCACCGCTGAAACCGATCTAAAGGAGAAACTACAATCTAGAGGAGAGGTAGCACGTGGCTATTAGGGTTAGTTTTCTCCTCTAAATCCTCTAATATAGATAGGAGGTAGGGAGGGGAGGAGGCAGCCTCAAACCCTCAAGGTTTGGTCGAAATTGGAGGTGGAGGAGTCCTACTCCAATCCTATTAGGAGTAGGATTCCTCATTTCCACTTGGAAACTCTTTGCACCTCTCCACCTTTGGATTTTTTCCTTCTCAAACCACTCCAGCCACATAGGCCCTTAGAGAAGGCTTCGGCCAGCCCACCAGGGGCTGGTTTACCTCCTCCCACAGCCCATGTAGCCTCTTGGGTCGAAATACCTCTCCCGATGGTCCCCCGCTACACTACCGACACTTCCAGTACACTACCGATGAGCCCAAAACTTTCCCGGCGACCAAAACAGGACTTCCTATATATAAATCTTTACCTCCAGACCATTCCGGAGCTCGTCATGACGTCCGGTATCTCATCCGGGACTCCGAACAACCTTCGGTCACCACCATACATAACTCTATACTACCGAAACGTCACCGAACCTTAAGTGTGCAAACCCTGCGGGTACGAGAACTATGTAGACATGACCGAGACACCTCTACGGTCAATAACCAATAGCGGGACCTGGATGCCCATATTGGTTCCTACATATTCTACGAAGATCTTTATCGGTCGAACCTCTATGTCAAGGATTTAGTTAATCCCGTATGATGTTCCCTTTGTTCTTCGGTATGTTACTTGCCCGAGATTCGATCATCGGAATCTCCATACCTAGTTCAACCTCGTTACCGGAAAGTCTATTTACTCGTACAGTAATACAAGATCCCATGACTAACACTTAGTCACATTGCTTGCAAGGCTTGTTGTGATGTTGTATTACCGAGTGGACCTTGAGATACCTCTCCGTCACACGGAGTAACAAATCCCAGTCTTGATCCATGCCAACCCAACAGACACCCTCGGAGATACCTGTAGAGCACCTTTATAGTCACCCAGTTACGTTGTGACGTTTGATACACAAGGTACTCCTCCGGTGTCAGTGAGTTGCATGATCTCATGGTCATAGGAACAGATACTTGACATGTAGAAGCAGTAGCAATAAACTGACATGATCGTATGCTACATTGTAGTTTGGGTCTTGTCCATCACACCATTCTCCTAATGATGTGATCCCATTATCAAATGACATCTCATGTCCATGGCTAGGAAACCTTAACCATCTTTGATCAACGAGCTAGTCTATTAGAGGCATACTAGGGACATGGTTTCGTCTATGTATCCATACATGCATCTAAGTCTCCGATCAATACAATTATAGCATGGATAATAAACGATTATCATGAACAAGGAAATATGATAATAAGTAATTTCTTATTGCCTCTAGGGCATATTTCCAACAACTGGCTCCCCAGGGGAAGGTGGGTTGTTGTCCAACACAGAAACATGCCGTCCAGCTCTAGCACGAGCAGCTCCATCAGATGCCGACAACACCCTTGCATGCTCAAGGCCCAACTGCCTTTTGATCAGCTCCAGGTTCTCCTCAAGCACGTTCATTTCACCAAAGGAAAGCTTCAAATTGAAAGCTCGATGTTCCTCGCTTCATTTTTCTTGAACCTGATGAAAGGCATGCAGAGCTTCTGGACGATTCCAACAGCGAAATCAATTCAGGGTTACAGGTCGCCATGCGCGGCGAAGAAGAGAGCTGAGCAGCACTGGAGTGAGCGAGTTAAGCAGCAGCGGAGAGAGACGATTCCAACAGCGAAATCAATTTAAGGTGATGTGTAGTGTTGTGAGTATTGCGGGTTGATTTCAGAAAACGACAGGGGGATAAGTGCAAAAATCCATTTGCTGACTGTCTCGCCACGTTGGATCCACTTGTCGCTGCGTGATTGGCTTAGGACTAAACTTGCACCTCGTGTACAAGTTCGAGGATGAGCTAGTCACGTTTTGCAAGTTTAAGGACCAAACCATCACCAGCCGCGCAAGTTCAACGACCTGAGGAGCTATTACCTCAATGATAATAGTATCTGCATCAATAGACCTCGACGTAAACCATACACGAAGAAATGGTTATTCGATAATTTATTTTTGAAGAAATAGGCCTCGATAGAAAAGTTCTGTCATGACAGTAACATTTTTTCCTGATTTTTTTTGCCATGACAGAGTTTTGGAAACTGCTGCCATGTAAACGTTTTCTCGTTTTCTTCCGTCAGGGCAGAGTTTTCTTCTCGTTTTCTTTTGTATAAAAACTGCACGAAGACAATACAGATTTCTTGAAGGCAGCCCTCCAGTCTTTCTGCAACCTGTGAAAAACAAAGTACGCAAGGAGTGACCTGCCCCCTCGGCAGGCTCCGGGAGCGCTTACGACCGCCTTTGGGTCGAGTCCAACCCGAACACGGCACGGCGACGACACACCAGACCACACACCGTCCCGTAAACAAAAAGACGAAAAATAGCCTGCCCTTCCTTCCTCTCTTCTCCTCCCCAAAATTCCCCTCTCCTTCTCTCGCTCCCGTCGCGACGGCGACGACGACGACGATCAGGTATCAATCCCCCGCTCCCCCCTCCCCTCCCCCGCTCGATTCGCGCAGATTATTCCTCATCGCTCCCCCGATTGCGAGTTTTCCAGCTCCGGAGCAGTAGGTTTTGGCTAGAACCCGCCTCCCGGGCCGTCGGTTGTTGGGGTTAAGGGAGATCCGGGAGGAGGTCCTCTATTGCCGCCGGCGGATTTGGGCGCAGGGATTTATTTCCTTGATTTGTTTTAGCTGGGCGGGTAGTTAGGGCTGGGTCAGGTTTCCTTCACCACACCGGCTTGCTATTTGCATTATTTTTGTGCTGTATGCATCGTCCTCGGATGATTTGATTCCGTTGGTAATTGCGGTGCTTATAGTTCGTTGCAGGTGACGGTACTGATGTTCAATTGATGAATGATGACTGTTCCGATGGATAGTACTGCTGTTCCGCCATCGCGGGACCTCGTGCAGCGCCTCCTTAAGAAGGTGAACTTTCCTTATATACCTCCTGACATCTAGCTATCTCACACTAGGTTGCTTGTTGGGCTCTGTTCCATGTGGCTTGTTGTACCTTGCCTTGTATGTGTCCGGTTTATTTTCTTTCTTTGCCTTCTTGGATAGGCCAATTCATGTGAATGGTTTATTATGTATGAGTTTTCAACCACTAATCGTTGATTGTTACCAAGAAAAAATAAATACTCTGACAATCCGAGTTAATCATTTCCCTGAATGTTTGCAAGTTTGGGGGGGAAGAACAGCGTTAATTAGTTTCCATCTTTGTTAAGTTTTGGGGTTTCCTGTTTGATAAATTGGTCAGTAGTAAAATTAGTTCATGCGTGACCTTTGGATATAAATTATGACAAAGTGATGTTATTTGTGTAGAATGCTGAGCTCAAAAGTCATCTTGAGAAGTCAGCACAGTCCAAAGTCCCATCAGATCCCAACATATGGCTTCAGATGCGTGAGAATTTTGAGAAAATGATTCTGGCAGATCATGACTTTTGTGAAAAACATGAGATCGAGTATATTTTGTGGCAGTTGCACTACAAAAGAATCGAGGAGTTCAGGCACCACATTAGCTCTGCAGGTTCAGCTGCATCTCAGAATGGTAAGAGCAATGCCAACCCAGATCGAATCAAGAGAATTAAGTCGGCCTTCAGGAGCTTTCTTTCAGAGGCATCGGGCTTCTATCATGACTTGATGTTCAAGATCAAATCCAACTATGGCCTTCCTCTGGGTTACTTCTCGGAGTCTCCTGAGAATGCAAGCAACCCTGGCAAAAATGATAAGAGGACAGCTGATGCTAAGAAAGCCCTGATATCATGCCACCGTTGTCTCATATATCTGGGTGATTTGGCCCGCTATAAGGGTATGTTTGGTGATACTGATTCTGCAAGACGTGAATATGCTGCGGCTTCTAATTACTACAAGGAGGCAGCTTCAATCTGCCCTTCCAGCGGCAATCCACACCATCAGGTTTAATCTTAACTCTATATTTCATCAAATGTTCATGTATTCTCTGTTCAGCTTTCTAATGATGACCCTGATTGGATTTGTCAGCTTGCAATATTAGCTTCTTACTCTGGGAATGAGGTAGTGGCTGTCTACAGATACTTTCGAAGCTTAGCTGCAGACACTCCCTTCTCTACAGCACGGGACAACTTGATTCTTGCTTTTGAGAAGGTAATGTTCTTCACTAACTTAATTTCCATAGTATTGTATACTGCTGTTTCCACATTATTTGTCGTCCAGTATAGAATCTGTTACCCTTCAGTCATATCTGTGTAATTTTGCATGGAAGAGTATCTGCAGTTCTATGAAGTACTGGAAGCTGCTTTGCTCCCCCTTTATCTAATATCGTACTTCTCGTTTGATATAAATAATTAAGATTGCCCAGACTCAGTTGCATCTCGTTATGGTTTTTGTTGTGAGGGTTAACTTCTTTTATTGATACTAGCTAAATACATGTGCTTTGTTACGGGAAAACAAACCAATCATGTTAAGCCATCGTCAACAACTCAGCCTTCTTTACATCTGCTCTGTCTTTGAGCTCATCCAAGTTCTGTCTATACCAACATCATACTCAGTCTAGGCCCGGTCTAGTCCCACGGCCACACCTAGTCATGGTTCCCTGACCTGTTGTATCTCAGTATATCCGAGGATCAGTGTTGCCTCATGAATTTGACACCAATTGTTATGCTTGTTTTTGTAATGCCATAGTTGTGCTTTATTTGCTAGATTGTGAGTTGATTTCTAATTCAGTCCTTGTGCTGCTATGTTCTCCCTTGCAAGTTCTTTATGTTTGCAGTTTTGAGAGGTTTCTGTCTGTTTGCTTTTACATTTCTTCCGTTCACTCATAATAGGTATGCTTAAGTAGGGTTCTCAAAATAGTTCGAGCTCTGCTTTGTTCTTTGTTAGGTTCTAGCACAACTGGAGCCTGAGCCTCGAGCTCCTAGGATTTAACAAGCCAAGCTCGAATAGCTCAACTGGTTTTGCTAAACGTGTTACAATCCTGTCCTAAGCCCTCATTTCACCGATTTCACCTATTAACAGAACTTGAAGTGTTTCGGCAATTTTTGTCAGCTTTGCGCCTTAGGAATTTCTAACTTTATTACTTCTGCAGAATCGTCAGGGCTATGCACAGCTGCCAAGCAACAACAAAGTTGCAGTTGCTAGGACATTACCCCCACGGTCAGCTGGGAGGGGCAGAGGACGGGGCGAAATAAGGTTTCAGCCCAAGGATGTTAATACTGAAGCAGCTTCAAAAGAGCGAGAGCAAAGTATTCCTGATACACTGAAGTCCTTCTTTGTACGGTTTGTTAGGCTCAATGGAATTCTTTTCACAAGGACTAGGTACTTCCTGTCGCTCATCTCTTAACACCCCCCTCCCCCACCCCCTCTCCTCTCTGTACTGTCCAGCTAATTGTCTTTTATCTCTTTGGCAGTTTGGAAACATTTGAGGAACTGTTTGATGTGGTCATCAATGATCTGAAAATTCTTCTCTCTTCTGGTCCAAATGAAGAGTTCCATTTTGGTTCTGATGCTGCAGAGAACGCATTAGTTATTGTTCGACTTGTTGCAATCCTTATATTCACAGTGCACAACGTGAAAAAGGAACCAGATAACCAGTCATATGCTGAAATTGTCCAACGCAGGGTACTTCTTCAAAATGCATTTACAGCTGCTTTTGAGTTTGTTGGACATATTCTCAGAAGGTGCTCAGAGCTTCGTGACATTGCATCAAGTTTCTATCTTCCAGCCATTGTGGTCTACATCGAATGGCTCGCATGCCATCCGGAGTTAGCTGCTGATTCAGAGATGGACGAGAAGCATGTGAATGCTCGATCTTTCTTCTGGAACCAGTGTGTCTTGCTTATGAATAAGCTCATCCTTACAGATCTTGCGTCCATTGATGGTGATGATGATGAGGCTTGCTTTTTTGATATGGGCGTGTATGAAGAGGGTGAAACTGGCAATCGACTTGCATTGTGGGAAGATTTTGAATTAAGGGGATTTTCCCCCTTGGTGCCTGCACATATTATCTTGGATTTCTCAAGCAAGCACACATTTGGAAGTGATGGTAGCGCCAAGGAGAAGAAAGCGCGGGCACAACGGATGCTTTCTGCAGGGAAGGCTCTACTAAGTTTTGTTCAGATTGATCAACTGAGAATATTTTTTGATCCATCTTCAAGAAAGTTTGTTGTGGCCAAGGAGCCTCCTGTTTTTGAAGCTGCCATATCTACTCATAGATCTCGCAATGCACCTGAAGTAAATGCTGTTGAGCTGGAACATGAAATTGGTAACAAATTTGATGCAGTGGCAGCTAATCTTGGAGCAGTGCAGTCCGGAGTACAGTTGTGTTCCGAGGGAGAAGATGATGAAGAAATTGTTTTCAAACCTACAGCGTCTGAGAAGCTCCCAAAAGTAATTACCGAGCTACCCGTTAATGGATATATCCAGCCTGTCCAAATGTCTACTGCTGGGTGGCCAACAATTGGCAGACCAGCTGCTATTCAGAGTACTGCATCTGCATCAGCTCCTGGAAACTGTAATGTCAGTGAGTCACTTCCCATGTCTTCTGGTGGTTGGGGTTTCAATGGCAGGCAAGAGGCTATTTCTAGCATTGTTTCAATGTCGACAACTTACGAATTTGTGCAGCCTGTTGAGATGCCTACTTCCAGCTGGGCAAGTAGTGGTGCACCACTTGTTGGCCCTCTTAACACAATGCCTACTTTCTCGGGTGCCATCTCTGATCCGCGTGTATCTGCAGCAATGGTTCCACATTTTGGTAGCCCAGAATATTCAAAATTGATCCTTGAACAAGAAAAACTCTTAATGATGGGATTAAATAATGTTCATTTGGCTGGAAATGGATTCCCTGAGCAGAGGTTTCAGGGTGGATTGAGTGGATTACAGTCAATGGTATATTCTCCACATGTATCTGTTGAATCTGGGCGCAACAATACAAGTTTGATGCATAATCAGGTGAAAGCGACTGAAGAAACCATCCCATCCACTTCTGATTCAATTGTACCATCGGTAGCAGCATCTGGTGGGGTGACAATCAATCTCACTGATGCACCTGTAGCTGTATCAAAGAAGAATCCCGTAAGTCGTCCATCAAGGCCCGTTGGTCCTCCTCCAGGATTTAACCACATTACTCCAAAACGCCATGATGATATTATGCCATTTGAGAAGCTGCAGCACCAACAGATTGATGATTACAGCTGGCTGGATGGCTACCAGCCGTCAATGGAACATGTTCATAACTCAAAAGCTATTTATCCTGATGATGGCACTACCAGCAGTGCATTCACCACTCCCTTCCCTTTCCCTGGTAAACAGCAGGTCTCTGGGGTGCACGCACTAGGGGCCACTGGGAAAACATGGCAAGATTTCCACCTTTTTGACCCTGCCAATCAGAATATGGTTCAAAACCACCAACAAATTAATCAGCATAGCGGTCAAGTGGCTGAAAAGCAGCCGGCAAAACCTATCGGATCTGGCCGTTATCTTGTGTGACGGAGTAGCTTGTACCTGGATGGTTACTACTGGTAAAAATCTTCCTTCCTGTAGATTAAAAAATTGGATTCTAGGCATGAGCAGTACTTCTCTTGCCATGTCAGTATGTATGGCATTGTTTCATCTTCTTCTGTTGGAGCTAATTTTCTTTATATATCGAAAGTAGTGCTCAGTTATATGTTTTTTCTATGTGGATAGGAGTTACTGAGGATCTGTTGGAGTAAGTGGCACAGCTTGATATACCTATTCAATTCGGACCCATACCTTCAGCCCTTTCATAGTGTTAAATTTCTTTTGGAGAATGGTGGTCTTGGAAGCATAGCAAGTGCTGCTGTTAGGTTTGGTAAGTTCTATGCTAACTCTCCAGCATTTTTCTATGTCATTCTTTTTTCTGATGTCCTGGCCTTCTTTAGGATGCTTATTCTTTTTTATGTTCCCCCCTTTTCCTTGATGATGGTTGAAAGGGTGTTGGCATACAACATGAAACTGTGTTTCAAAGTCTAATGGTCCTATTTGAAACTTGCAATTTTTAAGTGCATTTCTTATAGGCACAATCGATCATTCCTGTCGTGTCAGCATTTCTTGCTGTGCCATCATATCTCCAACCGGCATCTTACCATGATTTGCTCTTTTTAGTGCAATTTCTCATTTGGTTTGAAACTGTTTGGTGATCATTTCTACTATAAATGCATTCTAGTATGTTTCTGTTAAATCATATGTTAGACTGTACTACATGTTATGTTGTATAAGGGTAGTAGTTTCAATCCTGAGCTGCAAGTTACTCCCTCTGTAAACTAATATAAGACGTCTTAGAACTATAAGAGTACTTGTTTTCTGGCACTGCACTCACTCAAATATGTTATTCTGCATGTAATGTCAATCTGCAGAAGGAATACCAAACTTGCCTAACAATGTCAAATAATTTTTTTTTGCTGCTACTAATACTGATGAATCGTCTCTCTTGGCTGAACTTCTGTTGCCTTGAACTTGTTTGCTGAATCTACTGCCGTAATTAGATGCGAGCTTTTCCTCCTTATGATGTTTTAACTGTTGTGTATTGTTTGATTTGTCAAGTACAGGGTGTGCCAGGTCTTCCGGGGCCAGTTGGAGGTTGGAGGGTGATTGATCTGTGGACTGTCTGATGGGGATGAATTGTAAGCAGAACGCTGCTCAGGCATGAGGGGTTTGATCGAAGGAACTCGAATCCAGTCACTGTAGGCGCGCTATGTGCTTCAGCTCTCATTGGATAAACTGTCTACCATACAGAGAATGGCCAGTGTGGCTGCTGTGGTGGAAACTAAATGCCGTTTAGTGTTGCTCGTGCTCATCTATGGCTACTATGAATTAAGTTCGAGGAACAGTTAGCTTGCTGGCAGTTTAGCCCTCGAAGTATACTGCATCTACTTATGTTGCATCGTTTGTGATTTGCTGTTGGCAACAGCATGTTATAATCCTCGTTTTGTGAGGAAGTTTACTTCCATATCACTACATGATTTGAACAATTTGTTTTGGTGTTTGTCTGGTACCGGAAAACATTACTTTTTTTGTGAAATAAGTTTCTTGTTACCTTGTCGTATGCAATGTCCGACTGAATACCAATATGGTTTCCTAATGAGCTTGCTTGTGTGCTGCATTGTTGTTTTTGGTTTCCATAATCTTGGGTCTTTTTGGAGTAGTGCAGGATTTATCAGAGTTCCTGTCTGCCTGACGTTGCATTAGAACCCTGTATGCGGTAGGTGTATATGGGATATATGCGTTCCGTAGCCAGTTATCTTCCATCGTAGTTTGTCACGAAGTCGTTGAATTTAGATTGGTAACCTAGTATGAATGAAGGCAACGGCTATGGATCATCCACTATGAGCTCAGAAGAACTGGCTGTTGGTTCGGAAATGCAATCGGAAGCCAAGTCACTACTAGGTTGATAGCTCCATCCTGGGGCAGAAAAGCCTGCTACCACGTTGTATAGTCGAGCGTGGTACCAAAACTATACATAAGTCTTCAAAACAAAAAACCAAAAAAAATCCATAAGTTCATGTTATCAATGAGATCTGTACTCCCTCCGCTTTTGTTTCCTTCGCATATTCTCGAGTTGGACTTTATAGACTTCGATCAAATTTATATAACCATATTGAAGTAACTCCAGCAGGAGGGTCACGAATAGCGATAATTATCTGGTTTGCGACTCAGAGTCATGCAGATCGGTGTCAAAGCTTGCATCGACGTAACTCTTTACGACAAACTCTTTATCATTTCCTAATTGAGAAATATTTTCTTAGTTGTATCTAAAAATAATTTTGACCGCTGTTCAGTGATCCATTTCTGGATCATTCTTGTAACCTCTTGCTAGATATGTGGCAAGTCACACATTTGATGCGGTATACAACATGACATATCGTATAAAGCCCATGGCAAGGCATAGGAAACGGTCTTCGTCCTTTTTTTCTTCTGACATGATCGAGCTTTGAGTCTTACTCAACTTCACACCTTACAATACAGGCAATAGCTCCTTCTTTGACTGATCCATTTTGAACTCCTTCAAAATCTTGTCAAGGTATGTACTCATTGAAAGTCTTACCACGCGTCTTGATCTATCTCTATAGATCTTGATGCCCAATATTTAAGCAACTTTTTCCTAGTCTTCCTTTGAAAAAATCCTTTCAAACAATTCTTTATGCTTTCCAGAAATTCTACATCATTTCCGATCAACAATATGTCATCCACATATACTTATGCTCTCACTCACTTTCTTGTAAATACAAGTTTCTTATAAACTTTGTATAAACCCAAAAGAGCTTTGATCACCTCATGAAAATGCATATTCCAACTCCAAGATGCTTGCACCGGTCCCTTGTTGGAGCTCGCATGCCTTTTAGCATCTCTAGAATCGACAAAACCTTCTGGTTGTATCACATACAACATTTCCTCAAGGAAACCGTTAAGGAAATGATGTTTTGACATCCATCTGTCAGATTTCATAATCAAAAAATGCAGCAACTGCTAACATAATCCCAACAGACTTTAGCATCGCTACGAGTGAGAAAGTCTCATTGTAGTCAACTCTTTGAACTTGTCGGAAACCTCTTTGCGACAATTCGAGCATTATAGATAGTGACATTACTACCAGCGTTTGTCTTCTTAAAGATCCATTTATCCTTAATGGCCTGCCAGTCATCGAACAAGTCTATGAAAGTCCACACTTGGTTATCATACATGGATCCTATCTCAGATTACATGGCCTCTAGCAATTTGTTGGAATCTGGGCCCATTATCGCTTCATTATAGTTCGTAGGCTCATCGTTGTCTAACAACATGACTTTCAAGACAGGATTACTATACCACTCAGGGGTAGTACGTGTCCTTGTCGACCTACGAGGTTCGATAGTAACTTGATCTGAAGTTTCATGATCATCATCATTAGCTTCCTCTTCAATTGGTGTACGCATTACAGGAACATCTTTTTGTCATGCACTACTTTCCAATTCAAGTGAAGGTTCGGTAACCTTATCAAGTTCTACCTTCCTCTCACTCACTTCTTTCGAGAGAACTTCCTTCTCTGAAAAGGATCCATTCTTGGAAACAAAGACCTTGCCTTTAGATCTGTGATAGATGGTATACCCAATTGTTGCTTTAGGGTATATTATGAAGATGTACTTTTTCGCTTTGGGTTTGAGCTTAAATGTCACATCCTCAAACTCTAAGAAATGACAACTTATATTTCTTGCCAAACCATAATTCACATGGTGTCGTCTCGACGGAATTAGATGATGCCCTATTTAAAGTGAATGTAGTTGTCTCTAATGCATAACCCCAAAACAATAGTGGCAAATTAGTAAGAGACATCATATATCGCACCATATCCAGTAGAGTATGATTATGACGTTCGGACACACCATTACACATGGTGTTCCAGGTGGCGCGAGTTGTGAAACAATTTCCACATTGTCTTGCATACCATATATTCACCTCCACGATCATATCATAGGCATTTTATCTTCTTGTCACGATGATCTTCAACTTCACTCTGAAATTGCTTGAACTTTTCAAAATTTCAAACTTGTGTTTCATCAAGTAAATATATTTGTATCTACTCAAATTATCCGTGAAGGTAAGATAATAACGATACCCACCACGTGCTTCAACACTCATTGGACTGCATACATCAATATGTATTATTTCCAATAAGTCACTTACCCGCTCCATCATATCGGAAAACGAGGTCTTAGTCATCTTGCCCATGAGGCATGGTTCGCATGTCTCAAGCGATTCAACATCGAGTGATTCCAAAGATCCATCAGCATGGAGCTTCTTCATGCGCTTTACACCAATATGACCAAAGCAGCAGTGCCACAAGTATGTGGTACTATCATTATTAACTTTGCATATTTTGGCATCAATATTATGAGCATGTGTATCACTACGATCGAGATTCAATAAACCATTCACATTGGGTGCATGACCATAGAAGGTATTATTCATGTAAACAAAAAAATCATTATTATCTGACTTAAATGAATATTCATATTGCAATAAATACAATCTAATCATGTTCATGCTCAACGCAGGCACTAAATACCATTTATTTATGTTCAACACTAACCCTGAAGGTAGAGGGAGCGTGCGATGGTGATCACATCAACCTTGGAAACACTTCCAAGACACACCTTCACCTCGCATTTAGCTACTCTCCGTTTTGCTATTTAGTGTTTTTCCATGATGCTCCATGTAAACATAGGAGTATGATACATGATTTTGGGGTATAATCACCCAAGGAATCCATTGGTGTAACTTGTTTGTTCATTTGAGAAAGTTTGTAAAAATGTCATTTTGTCTCAAAGTGCCATTTTGTCATTTTTGTTATATTTAATCCATGCATGCTATGATAATTGTGCCAACGTGAATATGGTAGACTTTGATGAGTAGAATGCCATGGTATTTATTTTTTGTCATGTTAAACTTGCATATAAGTGGGAACCATGCTCTAAAGTAGCTACTAAAATGTCATTACAAACGCGCTCAGCCGAAAGGCGTACTACAACAGTCTCATTCTGAAGCCTCTTCAACCCGATCTTTGTGAAGCTTTCCACAAGCTCAACCTTCAAATGATTCCGCAAGGATGTCTTGCCAATCTTCAAGTCTCTCCGACTCTGGAAGATCAGGTTCACCAAGCTCAACTTCTTGACGCAATGGTGAAGAAAGTGAAGAAAGGTATGGCCAAGGGCATTCCGAAGTATAAGTGCTTTCGTGTTGATGACAAAGATACCTTGTTCTTTGAGGACCGTCTGGTGGTTCCAAAAGGTGATCTCAGGAAGGTTATCATGGATGAAGCACACAATTCTCTTCTATCCATTCATCCAGGCAGTTCCAAGATGTATCAGGATCTCAAGAAAACCTTCTGGTGGACTCGCATGAAGCGTGAAATTGCTCAGTTCACGAACGAGTGTGATGTTTGTCGCAGAGTGAAGGTGGAACATCAACGTCCAGCAGGTCTTCTTCAGCCTTTGCCTATCCTAGAGTGGAAATTTGATCATGTGGAGATGGATTTCGTCACTGGGTTTCCCAAGTCCAAGAGAGGCAACGATGCCATCTTTGTGGTTATCTACTATATGCTTCATGTTGATCCTATCTACTATATGACTCGGGTTCAACCTTTCGGTCTCTTGTGTTCAGAGGCCATGTTTGTACATGTTAGGCTCGTCAAGTTTAACCCGAGTGTTCCGCATGTGCAACACTGGCTTGCACCCGTTGTATGTGAACGTAGAGTCTATCACACCTGATCATCACGTGGTGTCTCGACACGACGAACTTTCACAATGGTGCACACTCGGGGAGAACACAATTTATCTTGAAATTAAGTGAGGGATCACCTTATAATGCTATTGTCGTCCTAAAAAAACAAGGTGCATAAAAGGATTAACATCACATGCAAATCATAAGTGACATGATATGGCCATGAACTTGTGCTTTTGATCTCCATCTTGAAAGCACCGGCATGATCTCCATCGTCACAGGCATGACACCATGATCTCCATCATCTTGATCTCTATCAACGTGTCGCCATCGGGGTTGTCACGCCCACCAAGCTTCTACTACTATTGCTACCGCTTAGCGATAAAGTAAAGCATTACATAGCGCTTAATGATTGACACGCAGATCATACAATAATTAAAGACAACCCTATGGCTCCTGTCGGTTGCTGTACTCATCGACATGCAAGTCATGATATTCTATACAACACATGATCATCTCATACATCACATATATCTCATCATGTAATTGGCCATATCACATCACAACACACCCTGCAAAAACAAGTTAGAAGTCCTCTAATTGTTGTTGCAAGTTTTACGTGGTTGCTACGGGTATCTAGCAAGAACAATTCTCACCTACGCAAAACCACAACGGTGATACATAAGTTGCTTTTCAACCTTATCAAGGATCGCCTTTGTCGAATCCGGTCCAACTAAAGTAGGAGAAACAAACACCCACCAGCCATCTTTGTGCAACGAAGTTGCACGTCAGTCGATGGAACCGGTCTCTCGTATGCGTACGAGTACGGTTGGTCCGGGCCGCTTCATCCCACAATACCGGTGAACCAAAACACGACCAAGGGAGGAGGTAATCTAAGCATCAACGCCCACAAACTCTTTGTGTTCTACTCGAGATCTCATCTACACAAAGACCTAGCTCATGATGCCACTATTAGGGAACGTTGCATGGGAAACAAAAAAATTCCTACGCACACGCAAGATCTATCCATGGTGATGAGTATCTACGAGAGGGAGAGTGGGTCTACATACCCTTGTAGATCGCTAAGCGGGAAGCGTTAAGAAACGCGGTTGATGTAGTCAAACGTCTTTGCGATCCAAATCACTGAGCGTCCCGTGATCCCATCACGATCCATCTCGCGATCCAATCACGACCCGTCCCGCGATCTCATCACGATCCGTCCTGCGATCCAATCACGAATCATCTCGCGATCTTGATCACGGTCCTTCCGATCTAGCGTCGAACGGACGACACCTCTGCGTTCAGCACACGTACAGCTCGATGACGATCTCCACCTTCTTGATCCAACAAGAGGGAGCGGAGAGGTAGAAGATTTCTCCGATAGCGCGACGGCGTTGCAGCGATGGTGGTGGAGCTATTCCAGCAGGGCTTTGCCTAAGCACCGCTGAAACCGATCTAGAGGAGAAACTACAAACTAGAGGAGAGGCAGCATGTGGCTTAGAGTTTCTTGATGCGTCCCAAGTGCTAGCCCCGCCCCTTTATTTATATGCTGAGCCGTGGGGTCGAAACTTGGAGAAAAATCCTCCTCAAGGTCGGTTTGCCCGCAAGGCAAGAGTCCTCCTCAGACTCTAGGACCAGACGCCAAGGTCCTCGGCGTCTGGCCCCAGACGCCAGGGTCCCTGGCATCTGGCCCATGGCCTCCGCAAAACACCTTTTGCACCTTCCTAAAGCCTCATGGGCTTTACCCCTTGGCCCCAATAAAGTGTCCTTGTACCCCGAACATTTCGGGAAACATCCGAAACTATTTTTGATGAATTTCGGAACCCTTCCGGAGACCAAACACTATTATCCCATATGTCAATCTTCACCTCCAGACCATTCCGTAGCTCCTCGTGACGTCCTGGATCTCATCCGGGACTCCGAACAACCTTCGGTCACCACCATACATAACTCTATACTGCCGAAACGTCATCGAACCTTAACTGTGCAGACCCTGCGGGTTCGAGAACTATGCAGACATGACCGAGACATCTCTACGATCAATAACCAATAGCGGGACCTGGATGTCCATATTGGTTCCTACATATTCTACGAAGATCTTTATCGGTCGAACCTCTATGTCAAGGATTCAGTTAATCCCGTATGTTGTTCCCTTTGTTATTCGGTATGTTACTTGCCCAAGATTCGATCGTCGGTATCTGTATACCTAGTTCAAACTCATTACCAGCAAGTCTCTTTACTCGTTCCGTAATACAAAATCTCATGGGTAACTCTTTAGTCACATTGCTTGCAAGGCTTATAGTGATGTTGTATTATCAAGTGGGCCCTAAGACACCTCTCCGTGACACGGAGTAACAAATCCTAGTCTTGATCCATGCCAACCCAGCAGACACCCTCGTAAATACCTGTATAGCACCTTTATAGTCACTCAGTTATGTTGCGGTGTTTGATACACACAAGGTACTCCTCTGTTGTCAGTGAGTTGCATGATCTCATGGTCATAGGAACAGATACTTGACATGCAAAAAACTGTAGCAATAAACTGACACGATCATATGCTACGTTTAAAGTTTGGGTCTTGTCCATCACATCATTCTCCTAATGATGTGACCCCGTTATCAAATGACATCTCATGTCCATGGCTAGGAAACCTTAACCATATTTGATCAATGAGCTAGTCCATCAAAGGCATACTAGGGATATGGTGTTGTCTATGTATCCACACATGTATGCGAGTTTCCGATCAATACAATTATAGCATGGATGATAAACAATTATCATGAACAAGGAAATATGATAATAACCAATTTATTATTGCCTCTAGGGCATATTTCCAACATCCTCTAGGGCATATTTCCAACAGTATCAACCCATATCATAGATTACCCCATTGTCACCACGGGAATCCGCAAGTTGAGTACCAAAACATATATCAAGTGAATCAATAGAACACCCCATTATCACCATGGGTACCCACATACAAGACATACATCAAGTGATCTCAAATCCACTATTGAATCCGACATAACAAAATCTCAAAGGGAGAAATTCAATTCATCACATCAAGATAGCAAGGGACAAACACCATCTGATCGAACAATATTAACAAAGCACGTGATACGTCAAGATCGTGCCATCTCAAGAACATGAGAGAGAGAGAGAGAGATCACATAGCTACTGGTACATACCCTCAATCTCGAGGGTGAACTACTCACTCCTCGTCATGGACACCACCGGGATGATGAAGGTGGCCTCCGATGATGATTGCCCCCTCTGAAATGGTGCCGAAATAGGTCTCCAGATGAGATTTCTTCAGTACTAAGGCTTGCGGAGGCGGAGCGGAAGCTCTAGGTTAAATTTTGTTGTTTTGGTATTTATAGGATTTTTCAACGTTGGAATCGCGTGGAACAGAGCCACGGGGTGGTCCTAAGCCATCATTCATGCGTAGGGGTGGGCGTGCCCTATTGGCTTGGCACTAATAGGTGTCCCCCCTCCGATGTTTCTTCACTCGAGTATTTCTTATTTTCTCTAGAAAAATCGTCAACAAGTTTTGGGCGATTCTAAGAACTTTTATTTTCTGCACAAAAAATAACACCACGGTAATTCTGCTGAAAACAACATCAGTCGGGGTTAGTTCTAATTAAATCATATAAAGTGCATCAAAACCATATAAAGTATTGTAAACATGGGTAAATATGGCATGGATACTTCATAAATTATCGATACGCTGGAGATGTAGCAGTAGCACAATAACAATAGTAACAGGAACAACGGAAAGTAGCAGTTTGTAGTGATTGTAACAGTAGCAGTAGCGAAAGTAACTTAGCACAGATCAATATGCAAAAAGCGCAGGCATTGGATCAATGATGGATATTCGATTTGTATGACATTCATCATGTAGCAGTCACAACCTAGAGCGATATAGAACTAGCTCTAATTCATCAATGTAATGTAGGCATGTATTTCGTATATAGTCATATGTGCTTATAATAAGAACTTGCATGACATATTTTTGTTGGGGAACGTCGCATGGGAAACAAAAAATTTCCTACGCACACGCAAACCTATCCATGGTGATGAGCATCTACGAGAGGGAGAGTGGATCTACGTACCCTTGTAGATCGCTAAGCGGGAAGCGTTAAGAAACGCGGTTGGTGTAGTCGAACTTCTTCGCGATCCAAATCACCGAGCGTCCCGCGATCCAATCACGAACCGTCCCGCGAACACATCATGATCCGTCCCGCGAACTCATCACGATCCGTCTCACAATCTTGATCACGATCTGTCCCACGAACTCATCACGATCCGTTCCGTGATCACATCACGAACCGTCACGCGATCTCGATCATGGTCCTTCCGATCTAGCGCCGAACGGACGACACCTCCGCGTTCAGCACACGTGCAGCTTGATGACGATCTCCACCATCTCGATCCAGCGAGAGGAGGTGGAGAGGAGAGAGAGTTCACCGGCAGCGTGACAGCGCTCCGGTTATGGTGGTGGAGCAATTCCGGCAGGGCTTCGCCTAAGCGCTGCAGAAAACCGATCTAGAGGAGAAACTATGCACCGGTGTAACGGGTAGCACGTGGCCGGAAATTCTGTCCAAAAACCACCCAATCCACTAGTATATATAGGAGGAGAGGAGAGGTGAGGTAGCCAAGGCCTTTGGGTCGGCCGAAATAGGAGGTGGGAAGCAATCCTACTTCACCTCCAATCCTAGTTGGAGTAGGATTGCCTCCTATTGGCTGATTTTCCACTTTTTGCTTTAGGACTTTCTCTCCTGCGCCATGGGCCTTTGTGGCTGTTTTCCCAGCCCACTAAGGGATGGTTATTATTCTCCCACAGCCCATGGAACTCTTGGGGTCAAAATACCCCTCCCGGAGGCCTCCCGGTACACTACCGGCACTCCCGGTACACTACCGGCACTCCCGGTACACTACCGATGAGCCCGAAACTTTTCCGGAAACCAAACTGGGACTTCCTATATATGAATCTTTACCTCCGGACCATTCCGAAGCTCCTCGTGATGTCCGGGATCTCATCTGGGACTCCGAACAAACTTCGGTCACCACCATACATAACTCTACACTACCGAAACATCACCGAACCTTAAGTGTGCAGACCCTGCGGGTTCGAGAACTATGTAGACATGATCGAGACACCTCTATGGTCAATAACCAATGGCGGGACCTGGACGTACACATTGGTTCCTACATATTCTACGAAGATCTTTATCGGTCGAACCTTTTATGTCAAGGATTCAGTTAATCCCGTATAACGTTCCCTTTGTTCTTCGGTATGTTACTTGCCCGAGATTCGGTCGTCGGTATCTCCATACCTAGTTCAACCTCGTTACCGGCAAGTCTCTTTACTCGTTCCGTAATACAAGGTCCCGCAACTAACAATTAGTCACATTGCTTACAAGGCTTATTGTGATGTTGCATTACCGAGTGGGCCCCGAGATACCTCTGCGTCACACAGAGTAACAAATCCCAGTCTCGATCCATGCCAACTCAACAGACACCATCGGAGATACCTGTAGAGCACCTTTATAGTCACCCAGTTACGTTGCGACGTTTGATACACACAAGGCACTCCTCCGATATCTGTGAGTTGCATGATCTCATGGTCATAGGAACACATACTTGACATGCGGAAAATAGTAGCAATAAACTGACACGATCATATGCTACGTTTGCAGTTTGGGTCTTGTCCATCACATCATTCTCCTAATGATGTGACCCCGTTATCAAATGACATCTCATGTCCATGGCTAGGAAACCTTAACCATCTTTTGATCAACGAGCTAGTCTATTAGAGGCATACTAGGGACATGGTTTTGTCTATGTATCCACACATGCATCTAAGTCTCCGATCAATACAATTATAGCATGGATAATAAACGATTATCATGAACAAGGAAATATGCCAATAACTAATTTATTATTGCCTCTAGGGCATATTTCCAACAATTTTATCCTACCCTCTCGTGCTAGTGGGGTCCAAACGGAAACTAAGGGATATTAAGGCCTCCTTTTAATAGAGAATCGGAACAAAACGTTAACACATGGTGAATACATGAACTCCTCGTACTACGTCCATTGCTGGAGATGATCCCAATTTATGTCACTTTGGGGTCATAACATATAATAGGTGCATACAACTTGCAAAATAGGATCCAAAACACTCTCATATTCATAGAAACATAATAGGTCCAGATCTGAAATCATGGCACTCGGGACCTAGTGACAAGCATCAAGCATATCAAAGTCATAACAACATCAATCTCAGAACATAGTGGATAGTAGGGATTAATTCCTACCAAATTGACTCGATTACATGACAAATATCATACAAACACATCACCTTCTAGTAAGCCTACAAAGCAATTAATCCTCCCCGTGGTGAGAATCAAGGAATTGTTGGTGGAGAAGGATCGTGACAACAACGATGACGAATCCCACTCTTCGGAGCCCCAAACGGACTCCAGATCAGCCCTCCCAAGGAAGAACAGGAGATGGCGGTGGCTCCGTCTCGTAAAATGTGATTACTATTTATCTCTTATTTTTTCTAGGGGAAAGACACCTTATATCAGAAGATGGGCATGGGAGGCTTGCCAGGGGGGCCACAAGTTAGGGTGGCACTCCCCGGGGGGTAGGCGCACCCCTAGCTCCTGGCCACCTTGTGGGTCCCCTACTATTGGTTCTTGTGCCAATAATTTTTATATATTACAAAACAATTCTCCCATCAATTTACAGTTCAATCCGAGAAAATTTATTTCTGCACAAAAACAGCACCATGGTGGTTGTGTTGAAAACATCGTCAGTCCGGGTTAGTTTCATTCAAATCATGCAACTTTGTGTCCAAAACAAGAGCAAAAGAGTTTGGAAAAGTAGATACGTTTGGGACGTATCACGGCGTTGTCGTGCACCATCTCGACGACCCATCCTAGCCTATGTCGGTGACTAGACCATCCCTCTACTCCCCAACATTTTCTTTTATTATGAGGAAACAATAGCTCCACCGGCGAACCCCTACGCCCAAACCAGTCAATCATCTTCCTCCCCTCTGCCTGCCAAGACACTACCACATCTTCCTTGGGTCCGATTCGTTCTCGTCTAAGGCCTCGACGTCGTCCTCCGTATTTGTACACTTGTCCTGGCACCGCCGTCTGACGTTGTCAACTTGGAGAGGCTGACAGTTGGGACCTCCAAGTCCATCAAGTGCCTCCTTAGTTAAAAAAAACCTTCCTCCTGATGTTATAGTGACGCCTCGACCCACGGGATTGTCAACGTAGTTAATGAACAAGATAAGTTTACTAGGCCTATGGACCTACCAGCCCACAACATGTCAGCATAGTGGTTTCAACTTATTTATTTTGAGGTCTAGCATGTATCTACTGGCCTACGGGCCTCCCATCCTAGGTTTTATTTTTTCTTAAACACCCGCACCCCAACATATGTTTTTTTGAAGAAAACTTAGAGCTCTGTTCTATTTTTCTATAACCCTTGTTATGAGCATGCTCATCTTATTAAGGAGAATGTCAAGTTGAAAGAGCAACTTGAGGAAGGCCGTGTCACTTGCATTAAAGGGGAGATGAATCTCAATGGACTTTTGAGCAATCAAATGGAAGTTGTGTCTAAGGAGGGACTTGGATTTTCACCCAAGGCAGATAAGAAGAACACCAAGAAGAAAGAGAAGACCAATCAAGCTCTTCCTCTCAAAACTACACTCATCAAAGAGGGAGATGGTGCTCCTAAGGAGTAGAAGAATAAGATGATGGGTGGTGATGCCCAAAGGGGCAATAGCACTCATCCCACTTATGTCTTATATCGTGTTAGTGATGGGCATGTTTTATGCCATATTTTTTGGTTCTCCTGATGAATACATTGAATGATATATTTGGGTTCATAGGACCCTTGTTACTAACATGAAAGGACCAATTCAAGAATGGGTAGCTAAATCCAAGCATTGATCTCTTGTAGTAATCTGCTTCCGGTGGAGTGATACTTGTGATCTGCGTTGGGTTTTCTGTGAAGAGGAACGGGTTATTGCAGCATAATGTGGGTAAGTATTTCCCTCAGTTATGAAACCAAGGTTTATTGAACCAATAGCAATACCAATCCTCAACCATCTTCAGCGGCTACACACAAAAGAACAAACAACTTGCATCCAACGCTGGCAAGAGGGTTGTCAATCCCCTTGATCTCATTATTTGCAAGCAAGTGAGTTGTGTAGATAATTGTAGAGAGCTGTAAATTGCAAAATAAAATAAAAGCAAATAAATAACAACAAGGTAGTAGTAGAGTTTGTGAACATATAAGTGAATAGACCCGGGGGCCATAGAGTTCTCTAGTGGCATCTCTCATAGAAATAGCATACAGTGGGTAAACAAATTACTGTTGGGCAATTGATAGAAAAGCGAATAGTTATGCAATTTTCATGGTAAGGATCGTGCGTATACAAGCATCACATCCATAAGAAAATAGGAAGACTCCCGCCTGCACCTATTACTATTACTCCACTCATCGACCGCTATCCAGCATGCATATAGAGTATTAAGTAAAACAGAGTAATGCTTGGAGAACGATGACATGATGTATACAAAGTAAACTCAATCAATATGAATAAACCACATTATTTTATCCTTAGTAGAAGCAACACAAAGACACAACTTATCCCCTTCTGTCACTGGGACATAGAAACTCGCCAGGTTGAACCTACTACAACGCACCACTCCCACCAAAGAAATATCAATTTAGTTGGCCAAACTATCTCAACAGGTCAAAGAGCATTACGAAGCTATAATGATCACTACTGGAATTCAGTTATTTGCCATGTGCCAGGCCTTTTCCGTGTGCTGACACATGGCAAAGATGCTCTTAGCCGTCAGCTATCACAAATCAAACGACAAAGAACTGGCACATGGCAAAGGCACTGTTTTCCATGTGCCAGTTCTTTGCCGTCTGCCCGACACGGCAAAGAGAGCCAGGGTAGACGACAAAGAGCTAAGGTGGGTCCCACTAGACCTTGGGCCTCGCTAGGTCCGAACAGACGGGGTCTTTGCCGTCTGGGTCTCCTTTGTCGTCTGCCCTTACTCTCTTTGCCATCTGGGGGCAGACGACAAAGGGGATGCCCTACTAACGTCCGTCCCCGCCCCCACTCCTCTCTCTCACTGATCTCTCCCTCCCTCACTCCACCCTCCCTAGCTCCCCCTGCGACCACCGCCGCCAGCCCCCTCGTTGCCGCCAGCCACCTCCCCTGCGCCGCCCCTCCATCGGCAGCCCCTCCCCGGGCCACCCCTTCCCTGGACGCCCCTCCCTCGGCCGGCCTCGCTCCCGGCCACCCCTCCCACGCGCCGCAACTCCCTGGCCGGCCCCGCCCCCGGCCGCCCCTCCCCCGGCCGGCCCCGCCCCTGGCCACCACTCCCTCGGCCGCCCCGCCCCTGGCCACCCCTCCCCCGGCCGCCCCCTCCTCGTGACGCGCATCGCCTCTCCTTCCCTGCGGTGCCCCCTCCCCATGGACCTTCTCCAGCGCCGCCACGCCGGCGTCCTCCCTACGACGGTCATCCTCCACCGACCTCGTCCTCCACCGCCCCCCTTCCACTGGCCCCTACAAGGTGAGTTTTTTTGTTTTTTGTTTTTTGTTTTGTTTTTAGGTTAGTTAAGTTTTAGTTTTAGGTTAGTTTAAGTTTAGGTTAGTTTAGTTTTAGTTTTCGGTTAGTTTAGGTTAGTTTGGTTTTAGTTTTAGGTTTAGGTTAGTTTAGATTTAGGTTAGTTTAGTTTTAGTTTTAGGTTAGTTTAGTTATAGTTTAAGGTTAGTTTAGGTTGGTTTATTAGGTTAGTTTAGGTTTAGGTTAGTTGGTTTATATATTAGTAAAGAAAAAACCTAGAAGAAGAAAACCCGACAAGATGCCCTAACACCCCGACACGATGCCCCGACACGACACCTCGACACCCCGACACGATGCCCAGACACGACACCCCGACACCCCGACATGATGCCACTGACCCCCGACGTCACTGATCCCCGACCCCCGACGTCATTGACCTCCGACCCCCGACGCCACTAACCCCCGACGCCATTGACCCCCGACCCCCGACGCCACCGACCCCCGACGCACAGACCCTCGACGGCACTGATTACCGAAGCCATTGACCCCCGACCCCCGACACCTATTCTGCCTCCTGTTGACCGAAAAGGTGCTCTTTGGCCTTCCAAAGGCCGAGGAGGTCATAGTTTTGTCAATTATGAGTTAGGTCACATTTTTTTGATTTTGTTATAAAAAAACATCATATTTGTGTTGATCGGGTGAATTTCAATGTGCAGTTGTTCGACGACCTCCCCGTACGTTTGAGGAGCACCCCGGCTGCATTCGTTGGTGAGCACAAATGGCATCTCCTCCCCTGGGCCCCTTAATTTTCTTGGTTTCGTTCTTCGTGTCGATGAAACTTGCTAGCTATATGTGTCTTCAATCATCAGTATGTGTCTCCCGTTCAAAAGGGCGACATCTATAAATATGCATGTCTTTGCATATTTATAACCGCCATCCTTTCGAATTGTCCAATGTTATCCATGGATAGCCCGAGTATGTGTAGATTGGGTTCGTTTTCCCATATGCTTTGCTCCGGATCCGATGCGGAATTTCGTCAGTGCCTCCCTATTGTTCTCTGGGTACAGAACCTCTTTGCTTATTGTCGAGACGCGTATCAGGAGAACAGCGGGGTGGTGCTGCCAAAATTCTGCGTCGGATCCGAAGCAAAGCATGGGAAAACGAACCCAATCTACACATACTCGGGTGGGATTAGGACCTATCTCTACCTATTAGCGTGTAGGTTGCATGGACGTAATAATACTGACAAACTTGATTAACAGACGAATATAGATAATAAATTATATATATATAATTCTTGTGTGTTTACTAGGTAGGCAAGATGAGTGATCGTGCTTGGATATACACTGGTCACCCTAGTCAGAAAGACATGATCAATGAATGGTTAACAAAAACTAGGGGGTTTGTGAGAGCCGCATTTGCGAATGGCCAGCAAAAAACATGGTGCCCCTATCCCAAATGCGACAACTTTAAAAAGCGGACATGACCATGGCCGACAAAGGGCAGGCCATTGGGTCAGCCGGAGCCAAGTGGCCATGCTGATAGCGGCGAGGAGTAGGGTGAGGGGCCCATCATCTACCAGCGTGGTAGTACGGGGCTCCCGCCCGTGCTGGCGACTCGCGAGTACAGGTGGTCGATTCAGCCAAATGGGGAGAAGTAAGTTCATTTACTCTTATTTAACCTTTTGCCTTCACATTTTCTCAAATATCTAATGTGTTGGCTTTAATTTGTCATACTGCAGGGGTTGGATTGTTGCCAAGGGTGTCCACAAGCCCAACAGCGTCCTTGGTGTGCTTTGCTGGCAAAACTTCCCGGGGTTGTTACGTTACCCGGTCGGGGTCGAGAGGTAGGAATGACCTGGGAGCACTACTTGGGTGCCCCGCCCCGCCAGAGGTGGAGATCGACGGTGTTTTGTGCCACACGAGGGCCGACATGGTGATCAGACAGTTCTGGGTAATTTCTCCTTTACACAATTAAAAATCAACAATACCTAGTTATTGTAATAATCAGTGATGTCTCATTTACAGACCTTCTACAAGTGTTAGGAGGTATACGAGGAGGCCACGACAAAGGTTATCGAAACAAAATGCCTCCGCCTACTTCAAAACTGGCGACACGAGGCTCGGGTGCAGGTTGTTCGAGACTACTACGCCTCATGGCGTATTAGGAAGGAAAAGGCGAAGTGCCGCGATTCTAAGATGGAGAAGGAGCATTACATGAAGGTAATTACATATTATTAAGGCCTTGTAGTTAGTTTCCTTGATTTGATTCTTACGCGTAGCGCTCAAATTTCTCTTTATTAACTTAGGTGCCCCCGAGATGGTGTGTGGATAAGATGTATTGGTGGGAGGCCTTGGTGGATCAGTGGTGCTCAGAAAAGTGGGAGGCCAGCCACAACACTGCCAAGGAGAGGCGTGGAAAAATGGTTGGTGTGCCACACCATCAAGGGAGCATCAACTTAAATGAGTTTGGTGAGAACTGGGTATGTGGTTTGCTTCATGACTCATGCAATTCATTCTTAATGCTAGCTTGAGCCCTTTACTAGTACCTTTTACTCTCTCTCTTTTAGGCACGTCATAATAAGATGGAGGTGCCAGAGATGTACGACCTCTATGCGATGGCCCATATTGCCTCGTACAAGAAGGTCAAGGCATTCTTTGAGTCTGACCTCAATCATCCCGAAAACTTCACTAACATCTCCTCTCACCACAAGCTCATGAAGTACAGAGATCACGGGAAGGCGAGGAAAGGGGAGGACTTTAACCCGAGCCAGGGGCCTATTGATCCAGAGCTGGTGATGATAGCTGGCAACGGGAGGACCCATGGCTCGATCGCCATTGGAGACGGCCTTATACGTTGTACTAGCACTCTTCGGCAGATAAAGGCACGCCAAACAAGCTCCTGTCCTGAGATAACACCTCGTCCACGACCAGTCGAGCTGGCCATCGAGGTTACTTTAATGGACTCAACTATCTTTCCGCATTACATTGTGTGTGCGAACCAATATGATTACAATGCTAACAATGAGTTGTGTTGCAGGCTGCTATTCTGAAAGAGAGAGAGGCAACACAGGCGCTATTGGCGGCGAAGGATAAGGAGATGAAGGAGATGGAGGAGAGGATGGCTACGTTGATGGAGGCGGAGAGGGCACGGAACGATGCGTCTAACAGGGCCATGTACGAGCTCTTCGTGGTATGTTTCTTCTTCATATTTATCAAATCTTGCATTTTAATGTTCGTTTCATTAATAACTAAAAAGTTTGACTTGTCAAATCCAAATGTACAGTCTATGTGCGAGAAGACCGGCCACGTCCCTTCGTCGATGCCAGTCACTAACATGGCGGGGATGGTGAGTTTCATTTCAATGCAGTGATCTTTTGAGTTTCATCATGCTAACGACACATTGCAAATGATGTTTGGTGCAGAATATCTCCCAAAACGCATCACATGACCCTTCTACAGGGCAGCCTTCTTCACATGAAACAAGCCAGAGTCACCGTGCTTCACCTCCGTGCTGAAGAGAATGGTATGTTTTTTCTAGTGTTTTGCTTAACAACTGCATAATGATGGTTACTTACCTTACCTTAGCTCCAAAATGACATATTTTACCCAAGTTCGCTCTAGAATGACCTATACTTAGCTTAGTTTCCTCCTAAATGACATAATAAGCTTAGGTAGCTCCAAACTTGCATAATAAGCTTAGTTAGCTCCAAAATGACCTATTTTACCCAAGTTAGCTATAAAATGATCTATAATTAGCTTAGTTAGCTCCAAAATTGCATAATAAGCTTAGCTACCTCCAAAATGACCTATCTTACCATAGTTAGCTATTAAATGACCTATAATTAGCTTTGTTAGCTCCAAAATGGCATAATAAGCATAGTTAGCTCCTAAATGACCTATTTTTTACCTAAGTTAGCTCTAAAATGACATATATTTAGCTTAGTTTCCTCCTAAATGACATAGTAAGCTAAACTAGCTCCAAAATGGCCTATTTTGTCAAAAATGACATATACTTAGCTGAGTTTCCTCGTAAATGACATAGTAAGCTAAATTAGCTCCAAAATGGCCTATTTTACCAAAAATGACCTATACGTACCTTAGTTCTCTCCTAAATGGCATAATAAGCTTACCTAGCTCCAAAATGACCTATTGTACCTAGCTTAGCTATTAAATGACCTATACTTAGCTTAGTTAGCTCCAAAATGGCATAATAAGCATAGTTAGCTCCTAAATGACCTATTTATACCTAATTTAGCTCTAAATGACATATAGTTAGCTTAATTTCCTCCTAAATGACGTATTAAGCTAAATTAGCTCCAAAATGGCCTATTTTATAAAAAAATGACCTATACTTCGCTTAGTTAGCTCCAAAATGGCATAATAAGCTTACCTAGCTCCAAAATGACCTATTTTACCAAAGTTAGATATTAAATGACCTATAATTAGCTTAGTTAGCTTCAATATGGCATAATAAGCATGGTTAGCTCCTAAATGACCTATTTTTACCTATGTTAGCTCTAAAATGACATATATTTAGCTTAGTTTCCTCCTAAATGACATAGTAAGCTAAATTAGCTCCAAAATGGCCGATTTTATCATAAATGACATATATTTAGCTTAGTTTCCTCCTAAATGACATAGTAAGCTAAATTAGCTCCAAAATGGCCGATTTTATCAAAAATGACATATACTTAGCTTAGTTTCCTCCTAAATGACATAGTAAGCTAAATTAGCTCCAAAATGGCCTATTTTATCAAAAATGACCTATACTTAGATTAGTTCTCTCCTAAATGACATAATAAGCTTACCTAGCTGCAAAATCACCTATTGTACCTAGCTTAGCTATTAAATGACCTATACTTAGCTTAGTTAGCTCCAAAATGGCATAATGAGCATAGATAGCTCCTGAATGACCTATTTTTACCTAAGTTAGCTCTAAAATGACATATAATTAGCTTAGTTTCGTCCTAAATGATGTAGTAAGCTAAATTAGCTCCAAAATGGCCTATTTGTTTTATCAAAAATGGCCTATACTTCGCTTAGTTGGCTCCGAAATGGCATAATAAGCTTAGCTAGCTCCAAAATGACATATTTTACCAAAGTTCGCTATTAAATGTCCTATAATTAGCTTAGTTAGCTTCAAAATGGCATAATAAGCATAGTTAGCTCCTAAATGACCTATTTTTACCTAAGTTAGCTCTACAATGACATATAGTTAGCTTAGTTTCCTCCTAAATGACATAGTAAGCTAAATTACTCCAAAATGGCCTATTTTATCAAAAATGGCCTACACTTAGCTTAGCTCTCTCCTAAATGTCATAATAAGCTTACGTAGCTCCAAATTGACCTATTTTACCCAACTTAGCTATTAAATGACCTATAATTAGCTTAGTTAGCTCCAAAATGGCATAATAAACGTAGTTAACTCCAAAATGACCTATTTTTACCTAAGTTTGCTCTAAAATGACATATAGTTAGCTTAGTTTCCTATTAAATGACGTAGTAAGCTAAATTAGCTCCAAAGTGGCCTATTTTATCAAAATGACCTATACTTAGCTAAGTTCTCTCATAAATGGCATAATAAGCTTACTTAGTTCTCTTCTTCATCTAGTCTTCTTCTTCTAATTTTCTTATTTTCCATTTTGCAGATTACATTCACTTCATGGAAGTTTGCATTGATGGAGTGCTTGGGTTACTTGTATTTTGTTTATTTTGTATCGATGAACAATGTGACACTTGCTACATATGGATATGAAACTATGTATGTATGGATGAAACTTATTTTAATATGGTTATCAGTATGGCAACAACATTATTTCTTTGATATATATATATATCATATATTGCTGTGAAAATTGTTATAATAAAAAATAAAATAAAAGGGACATTTTGGTTACTCTTTGTCGTCTGCCCACGAACGGCAAAGGGGGGCCTAAGGCAGACGGCAAAGGGAGACCCCAGGCAGCAAAGGGCCTTAAACCCCTGCTCCATAAGGCTTCTTTGTCGTTAGCCCATGGATGGCAAAGGGGGACCCAAGGTAGACGACAAAGGGTGGACCCCAGGCGGACGACAAAGATTGTCGTTAACACTTGACGGCCCTAACCCCGTGGGTCTGCCGTCCATGCTCTTTGTCGTCTGCTCCCCCATGGCAAAGATTCTTAGCCGTCCGTGGGAAAAAGGCGGACGACAAAGGACCTATTTACCGGATTTTTCTTTGCCGTAATATTTGCCGTCTGCTGACGGACGACAAAGGCCTTTGCCGTCGGGGGTCCTGCCCTTTGCCGTCAGTCATGGAAGACGGCAAAATCCCTCATTCTTGTAGTGGATCATGCAAATAAGAATCTTGGTATTCAGGTTTGACTCGAATACTTTTCATGAATAATATGAACATAAACTCACAATTCATCGGATCCCAACAAACGCACCATACAAAGGGATTACATCGGATAGATTAAGGCAAAGATGTGATGAACATTGTATTGAAGATCAAGATCAAGAGAGAGAGAGAGAGAGATTTCCATCTAGGTACTACCTATGAACCCGTAGGTCTGTGGTGGACTACTCACACATCATCATGAGGGCAACAAGGTTGATGAAGAGGCCCTCCGTGATCGACCCCCCTCTAGCAGGGTGCCGTAATGGAGCTGTAGATGGGCTCCCATCAGAACAAAGACTTGCGACAGCGGATAAAGTATTTCAGGAGCTCCCCCAGGGTTTTTGGGATATTAGAGAATTTATAGGCTAGAGAGGAACATCGTGGGACGCCCGAGGAGCCCATCACATATCAAGGTGCCCCCCAGGGCATGCCCTGATGTGTGGTGGGGCCCTCGTGTGCCTCCCGGCCTCCTCCAGAAGCTTCCAGGTATTCTTTTGGTCTAGAAAAAATCGTCAAAAAGTTTTGTGTCATTTGGAATTTGTTTGGTACTATAAACCTGAAAAGTCAAAGACATGCAGAAAAGAACAACTGGCACTGGGTACTGTATCAATAGGTTAGTGCTCAAAAATATTATAAATTGGTAAACAAGTTCCCCCAAATTATCCTAGAATGATAATATATCAGCATGGAAGAATAAAAATTTATAGATACGTTGGAGACGTATCGGCATCCCCCAACTTAATTCCTACTCATCCTCGAGTAGGTAATTGATAAAAACAGAATTTCTGATTTGACATGCTACCCATTATGTAATCTTTTGTATGTATGCTCATTGAGAAATGATGAATTAACAAACATTAACATAGAAATATTTATAAGTATAAGAAACAAAATCATTGTTTTTTCAAAGTATACGATCCTAAAAGAATGTTTACCCCCATTCATCTTATTATATTAGCAAGGCATGACTTCGTATTCACCACATTAATACAATTGTTAAGCACCACGGTGTCCAAGTCAAGCAATTGGATCGTACTTTTTCAATTTGCATCAACTTTTTATTCTTCAGGCAATACATGAGCATGAACCATTGGACATAGCATGTGGGTGGAATACAATATGATGGTAGATACCAAAGGGGTAAAAAGTGGAGAAGATAGTCTCGCATCAACTAGGTGTACTAACGAGCTATGGAGATGCTCATCGATAGATGTCAATGCAAAGAGTAGGGATTGCCATGCAAATGATGCACTAGAGCTATAAGTGCATGAAAGCTCAACTGAAGCTAAGTGGGTGTGCATCCAACTTGCTTGCTCATGAAGACCTCGGGCATTTGAATATACAAGCCAAGTCTATAATGAAAAGGTAATTCCCACTAGCATATGGAAGTGACAAAACATGAGACTCTCTATATGAAGAACATGGTGCCACTTTGAGGCACAATTGTGGTGAAGGATAGTAGCAAAGTCCCTTCTCTATTTTTCTATCATTATTTATTTATTATTATTTTCATGGTGGGATTTTTTCACCTCCCCCATTTATTTAGTTTTTATATATGGTGGGATCATTTGGACTCCCTCATTTTTATTTTATTTTTCATTCGGAGTCTCATCCTGACTTGTAGGGGAATCATAGTCTCCATCATCCTTTCCTCAGTGGGACAATGCTCTAATAAGGATGATCATCACACTTTTATTTACTTACAACTCAATATGAAAAACTTATAGGAAGATATGACTCTATATGAATGCATCTGGCGGTGTATGAGGATGTTCAAGAGCTAGCATGACATGTATCAAAAATATGATGAACGATGGCTTTGCCACAATGTCAGCTCTATATGATCATGCAAAGCAATATGATGATGAACGAACTAGTCATGTGAGGTGACGATGGAATTTGCATGGCAATATATCTCAGAATGGCTATGGAAATGCCGTAATAGGTAGGCATGGTGGATGTTTTGAGGAAGATATAATGAGGCTTATATGCAAAAGAGCGTATCATGTCATGGGGTTTGGATGCACCGACGAAAGTTGCACCAATCCTCGAGGTGAGAATGGGATATGCACAGTACCGAAGAGGCTAGCAAATATGAAAAGTTGAAGATGCGCATGTCCATGGTGTCACATTAGTCATAAAGAACTCATATACTTATTGCAAAGTTTTATTGGTTTTATCATAAATCAAAGTGCTACTTGCATGCCCTGAGGGAGGAGGTTGGTTTTATCATAAATCAAAGTGCTACTTGCATGCCCTGAGGGAGGAGGTTGGTAGGAGTTAACCATCCGTGGGTGTGAACACGGTCTCTCGTGAGGATATGAATGAGGCCATAACCTCTCTCAAATCTTCCATGACGACCAAGGTCAAATCCATGTTCAAAGAATTCCTTGATACTCTTAAACCTTCCACCGATGCGGTATAAGTGGTTAATCCCACTAACTTGACATCGGATTTCAACTCCGGTAAGGAGGGGGCTAGTGCTGATAAGGATAATCGTTCTCAAGGAATTAATGGGTCGGGGAGCTTTGCCTTGGTTCCCCTCCCTTGGTCTATGAAGGACCGGTGCACCCACCTCATATAGTTAATCTCGGTCCTCCTCATAAACTTGTTAAGAATGATTTTGCTAATTAGAATTTTTGTATCAAGTCTCATTTTGATCGTAGCTCAATTCAACTCATGCGAGTCACTGAAGAAGGATACTACCCTCATGATCCACGCAACCTCACTCTAAGAGAAGAAGCGGACAAACAAAAATATTCCTCCGCCTTGTTCATACTCCAAGCTGTTGTTTCTATCGAAGACCTACCTCACCTACGTCCCTTCACTATTGCTAAAGAGTATTGGGAACACATTGTCTCCATGTACAAGGGCAGCTCAAGCATTCAACGGTCAAACTATGAAGTTGTCCTTGATCGGTCAGATGAGTTTGTAATGGTAGAAGATGAGGAACCACGTGGAGATTGCCCCAACCTTGTTTGTAAAGGTCTGGTTGCCACCTTCAAGGGTGCCACTAGTGGAATCACATCACCTTGCATTGTGTGAGGGCGTGAGGACAATACGGTGGCCCTAGGGGCTTCTTGGGGAGCATTGTGCCTCCACACCGCTCCAATAGAGACGTACTTCCCTTTATCGGGAAGGAACTTTGCTAACACATCCTCGTCTCCATCGGTTCCTCTTGTGGTTACTTCTTACCTTTACTTTGTGCAAGCTACTCATATTGTTTATCTTGCTTGGATGTCTTGTTGTTGTGTTTAGCATCATATAGGTTGCTCACCTAGTTGCATATATAGCCAACCTATTTGTTTCTAAGCCTAAATTGTTAAAGAAAAGTTAAAAACGGGTAGTTGCCTATTCACCCCCCTCTAGTCAACCATATTGATCCTTTGAGAAGATATTGATGTTACTATAACAGGGATACTATTTTTCCACTTGGGATCATTAGAGATGTTGAGGTTCTGCATGGGAAGGTCAAGTACTATGTTGATTTCTTAGTACTTGGTTCAGATCAAGATAACTTTTGCCCCATTATATTCAGTAGACCTTTCTTAAGCACCATTAATGCTGAAAGGTTAGTGTAAGCTTTGGTGATGTGTCTCATGAATTTAATCTCTCCAAGTTTACCTATCAATGACATGAGAAGGAGTTACCTAGTAAGGATGAAATAATTGGTCTTGCTTCTATTTTCATACCTGCTACTAACCCTGTAGAACAATATTTGCTAGACCATGAGAATGATATTATTATAAAATAAAGGAATGAAATAGATGACATACTCCTTAAACAAACACCTATTATTAAACACAACTTGCTAGTTGATATTTTAGGGGATCCTCCTCCACCCAAAGGAGATCCCATGTTTGAATTAAAGACTTTGCCTGATACTCTGAAATATGCTTATCTTGATGAAAAGAAGGTATATCCTGTTATTATCAGTGCTAACCTTTCAGAGCATAAAGAAAGTAGATTACTTAAATCTCTGACGAAGCACAGGGCTACTACTGGATATACTCTCGATGATCTAAAGGCATAAGCCCCACTCTATGTCAGCACAAGATTAATATGGAACCACATGCTAAACATATTGTTGATCACCAATGTCGCTTAAATCCCAAGATGAAGGAAGTGGTAAGAACTGAAATACTAAAGCTTCTGGAGGCAGGTATAATCTATCCTATTGTTTATAGTAGGTGGGTAAGTCTTGTTCATTGTGTTCCTAAGAAAAGTGGTATTACTGTCATTCCTAATGATAAAAATGAGCTTATTCCACAAAGAACCGTAACTGGTTATAGGATGGTAATTGATTTTAGGAAATTAAATAAAGCTACTAAGAAAGATCATTACTCCTTGCCTTTTATTGATCAAATGTTATAAATATTATCTAAGCACACACATTTTTTGCTTTCTTGATGGATATTCTGGATTTTCTCAAAAACATGTGTCAAAAGAAGATCAAGAGAACATTACCTTTACATGTCCTTTCGGAACTTATGCTTATAGGCGTATGCCTTTTGGTTTATGCAATACACCTGCTATATTTCAAAGGTGTATGACTGCTATATTCTCTAATTTTTGTGAAAATATTATTGAGGTTTTCATGGATGATTTTTCCATTTATGGGACTTCTTTTGAAGATTGTTTAAGCAACCTTGATCGAGTTTTGCAGAGATGTGAAGAAACCAGTATTATCTTGAATTGGGAAAGTGCCAATTTATTGTAAATGAAGGTATAGTGCTTGGGCACAAAATTTCTGAGCAAGGCATTGAGGTGGACAAAGCTAAAGTTGATGCAATAAAGAAAATGCCATGCCCGAGAGATATCAAAGGTATAAGAATTTTCCTTGGCCATGTTGTTCTTTATAGGCATTTCATTAAAGATTTCTCAAAGATTTCTAGGTTGTTAACTAATATTCTTCAAAAAGATGTTCCTTTTGGTTTTTGATGATGATTGCGTAGAAGCTTTTGAAGTACTTAAGAAGGCTTTAATTTCTGCACCTATTGTTCAACCACCTGGTTGGACCCTACAATTTGAAATTATGTGTGATCTTAGTGATTATGCTGTTGGTGTTGTTCTAGGGCAAAGAGTAGACAAAAAATTAAATGTTATTCATTATGCCAGTAAAACTCTAGACTCTGCTCAAAGGAATAATGCTACCACTGAAAAGGAATCTTTAGCAGTTGTTTTTGCTTGTGATAAGTTTAGACCTTACATTGTCGATTCCAAAGTAAATATTCACACTGATCATGTTGATATTAAATACCTTATGGAAAACAAAGATGCTAAACCTAGACTCATTAGGTGGGTAATTTTACTTCAAGAGTTTGATTTGCATGTCATTGATAGAAAATGAGCTGAAAACCCTGTAGTAGAGAACTTGTCTAGGATGGAAAATGTTCTTGATGACCCACTTCCTATCGATGATAGTTTTCCTAATGAGCAACTTGTTGCTATAAATACTTCATGTAGTGCTCCTTGGTATGCTGATTATGTAAAAATATTGTTGCCAAGTACATTCCACCTAGCTTCACCTATCAACAGAAGAAAAAAATATTCTATGATTTACGACATTAATTTTAGGATAACCCACATCTTTACAAAGAGGGAGTAGACGGTATTATTAGATGATGTATACCTAAGCATGAACAGGAACAAATTCTATGGAAATTCCATTCCGAAGCTTACAGAGGACACCATGTCGGTGACAGAACTGCACACAAGGTATTACAATCGTTTTTTTTATTGTCCTACTCTTTTCAAAGATGTTCATAAGTATGTCCTTTCATGCAATGAATGCCAGAGAGTTGGTAACATTGGTAAGCGTCACGAAATGCCTATGAATTATTCACTTGCCATTGAACCATTCGATGTTTTGGGTTTGACTTTATGCTACCTTTTCCTTCCTCAAATGGTTATACTCATATTTTAGTTGTTGTTGAGTACATTTCTAAGTGGGTAGAGGCTATTCCAACTAGTAGTGATGATCATAACACCTCTAATAAAATGCTTAAAGACGTCATTTTCCTGAAGTTTGGAGCCCCTAGATACTTAATGACCAATGGTGGTTCACATTTTATTCATGGTGCTTTCCATAAACTTCTAGCTAAATATGATGTTAACCATAGGATTGCATCTCCTTATCATCCTGAGTCTAGTGGTCAAGTTGAATTGAGTAATCGAGAAATAAAATTAATCTTGCAAAAGACTATTAATAGATCTAGGAAGAATTGGTATAAGAAATTAGATGATGCGTTTTGGGCTTATAGAACTGCTTATAAGAATCCTATGGTTATGTCCCGTACAAAATGGTGTATGGAAAGGCTTGTCATTTACCTCCCGAACTAGAACATAAAGCTTATTGGGCAATTAAAGAACTTATCTATGACTTTAAACTTGCCGGTGAGAACAGGTTATTTGACATTAGCTCACTTGATGAATGGAGAACACAAGCTTATGAAAATTATAAGTTGTTTAAAGAAAAGGTTAAAAGATGGCATGACAAGAGGATTCAAAAACGAGAATTCAATGTAGGAGACTTAGTGCTTTTGTACAACTCCCGCTTCAAAAAAATCAGGAAAACTTCTCTCCAAATGGGAAGGCCCATACGTTGTTGAGGAGGTTTATCGCTCTGGTGCTATAAAGATCAATAACTTCGAAGGGGAGAACCCAAGAGTGGTGAATGGGAAAAGAATCAAGCATTATATTTTAGGTGCACCCATTAATTAAGAAACAAATTTCATCCAAGTTATTTCATCGGTAGAACACATCAAGGAGGCCTTTCGGAACACTCCAGAAACCTGAAAAAGGGGTAGGTATGTGGTACGGTAAGTAAACCGACTCCAAAAATTCCAAAAATAATAATTTCTTTCGTTTTTGGTATTTTAGAAAAAATAAATAAATAAAAAGGAGTTAGGAGGACCCACGAGGGAGGCACAAGCCAACAGGGCGCCTGATACTCGTGATCTACGTTGGGTTTTCCATGAAGAGGAACGGGTAATCGCAACACAAAGTGGGTAAGTATTTCCCTCAGTTATGAAACCAAGGTCTATATCAAACCAATAGGAATACTAATCTTCAACCGTCTTCAACAGCTGCACACAAAAGAACAAATAACTTGCACCCAACGCCGACAAGAGGGTTGTCAATCCCCTTGATCTCGTTTGCAAGCAAGTGAGTTATGTAGATAATAGTAAAGTGCAAAATAAAATAAAAGGTAATAAATAGGTAATGATAGCATTTTTGAATATATAAGTGAATAGACCCGGGGGCGGTAGAGTTCTCTAGTGGTATCTCTCATAAGCAAAGCATACAGTGGGTAAAAAAATATTGTTGGGCAATTGACAGAAAAGCGAATAGTTATGTGATTTTCTCGGCAATGATCATGTGTATATAGGCATCACGTCCATAAGCAAATAGGCCGACTCCTGCCTGCACCTAGTACTATTACTCCACCCATCGACCGCTATTATGCATCTAGAGTATTAAGTAAAACAGAGTAATGCTTGGAGAACAATGACATGATGTAGACAAAGTAAACTCAATCAATATGAATAAACCCATCGTTTTATCCTTAGTAGCAGCAACCCAAAGATGCAACTTGTCCCCTTTTGTCACTCGGATATAGATACTCGCCAAGTTGAACCTACTACAACGCACCACTCCCACTGAAGAAATATCAATCTTGTTGGTCAAACTACCTAAATAGATCGGAGAACATTACGAAGCTATGATGCTCATGCAAATAAGAATCATAGTAATAAGATTTCGCTCAAATACTTTTCATGAATAATCTGAACATAAACTCACAATTCATCGGATCCCAACAAACACACCATGCAAAGGGATTACATCGGATAGATGAAGGCAAAGATGTGATGAAGATTGTATTGGAGATCGAGAGAGAGAGAGAGAGATTGTCATCTAGGTACTACCTACGGAACCATAGGTCTATGGTGAACTACTCACACATCATGGTGAGGGAAGCAAGGTTGATGAAGAGGCCCTCTATGATTGTTCCCCCCTCCGGCAGGGTGCCAGAACGGAGGTGTAGATGGCCTCCCGTCGGAACGTAGACTTGCGGTGGCAGAAAAAGTGTTTTGGGAGTGCTTCTGGTGTTTTTAGCATGGATGTGAATTTATAGGCCAAAGAACGATGTCAGGAGACGCACCAGGGGGCCACCACATCTCTGGTCGCGCCCCCTGGTGGCACGATGGGATATGTGGTGGGGCCCTGGAGCATCTTCCAACCCTCCTCCAAAGCTTCTAGGTCTTTTATTGGTCCAGAAAAATCGTCAAAAAGTTTCATGGCAATTGGACTTCGTTTGCTACTGTAACTCTGAAAAGGCAAAGAACACTGAAAACAGGAACTGGCACTGGGCACTGGGTCAATAGGTTAGTGCTCAAAAATATTATAAATTGGTAAATAAATACCCCAAAAGTATCCTAGAATGATAATATATTAGCATGGAATAATCAAAAAATATAGATACATTGGAGACGTATCAGCGCCCCCAAGGGACATGCTTTAATGGCTTATGGGGACCTCGTGTGCCCTTTGGACTCCGATTTCTTCCAGAACACGTATTCTGACCTAGAAAAAATCATTATATATACTACCGTATATTTTGACCACCGCATCGCGAGTTTCTCCTCTTTTCTTGTTTCAAGTTGTTTTTCTGGTAGATCGGAAAATATGTCGTCCCAAGATTCCAATGGAGAGAGCTATGTCTCGCACTATGTTGTAGACCCAAAGATATTTGGGGATATTTACCCTATTTATGGTCCATGGATGAGTAAGAAGACACCGATTTAGAGCAGATAGAGGATGTCGGTCCGGATGCTAGTTCAGATGAAGATGAAGCTCCACTACCTCAGCCTGGAGATATGCACGTGGAATTCAAGAAGTCAAGCCTCCCTAATTAAGGGAACAAACCCAATACCAAATTTATCCCTTGTTGTTTTCTGCAGGAGAGCAACGCAGCTTTATGCAAAAGGATATTGAAGCTCGAACAAGAGAACGACGATCTAAGGAAAGAAAACTTCATCCTCAAGCGCAAATTGGAGAAGAGGAATACTACTACAACACCACTGCCATCACCAAAGAACACTTGTGTACATGGGTATGGGCACCACCCTTGGCTTGTTCCTAGATTGGGGGAGGTGCCCCGATTTCGTATCACCATCACTTTTTATCAGCACTATCTATCTTAGTTCGGTCTTTAGTTTTTTATGATTTAGAGAGTTAGAATTTCAGATATGCTTTGCTTAGAGTTTTTGCTTAGAGTTCTACCTATCCTTGTAATCAGGTGTGATGAGTTATATAATAAATTTAGTTGAGTTCGTGTGCCTCACCCTAATTTGCATCATCATCTTATCATGGCAATAAAAAAAATAGAAAATACAATTTGCTTATTTCATGAGAAGTAATGACTTCACATAGAAAAGAGGTATAAGCAATAAAAAGTGTTGAAAACCAACAAACATAATTGTTAGTAAATGGTATGATCTATGCAAAAGTAGGGTAGAGAAGAGGAGATTTACGTATAAATATACTATCTTGAACACCTTCAATGATTGTGAGCCTCCATCAAAATATTATATAATGACCAAGCGTTGAAGTGGGACATGGAAGACAACATAATGATCATGGTTGTTTACATTTGCATAGAATTTATATGGTATTGGATCCCTTATCATGAGATGCTTGTTTAAGATCTTTTGCTAGCCCAAAGATTCGCGCTAAGTAGAGATACTACTTGTGGATCCATAATCCTTAAACCCAGTTTCTTGTCATGAGAGTCCACCATACCTACCTATGGATTGAATAAGATCCTTCAAGTAAGTTCTCATTACTGCACAAGGCAATAAAAATTGCCTCTAATCATGCAAGATCTTTTATTGTAAGGGAAAGTAAGCTTTATATGATCTTGTGATGGTGAAGAAATAAAAGTGACGAAGTGCATAATAAAGTTCGCTATCAAAAGGGGCGATATAAAGTGATGTTCTTTGCATTAAGATATTGAACATATCAAACAAATAAAAGCTCATGACAACCTCTGTTTCCCTCTGCGAAGGGCCTATCTTTAACAATCTTACAAAAAAATCATGCAATAGTCAATAATATTTCCCTTGTTCCTATTCTTCAACTCTTTAGGGGCAAGCATTACTTGTTAAGGAAAGATTCAACCAATATATCCAGCTGAATGTAGATGACCATGCTCCATTATTGTTGACATTATCCTTGAGGTATATAAGTTGGGTGGCAAGAACAATAAAGCCCCCATCTTCCTATGTGTCCCACGAAATCACTTGTTCCAAAAATATGCAATGTGTGTTAACAATCATAGAAGGCTACATTATAGTTGAATATGTGAACTTGCTAGAAATACAAAGCTCTTACATAGACAATTATCTCGATTACAAAAGCTATGATTATCTTAGGGACTAATTGCATTGCTTGTTGTTCTCAATAAAGATTATGCTTCATATTTCTTCAGTTGTGAATAGATCGTCACTTGTTTATGAGGAGTTATATGATGAAAAGCATGATGCTATGATGAAATTCATGATGCTCTCATGCCCATATTCTGTTTTTATGGACACCTCTCTCTCAAATAATGTGGTCATTATTGTAGAGTTCGGCTTTCGCTTGAGGACAAGCGAGGTCTAAGCTTGGGGGAGTTGATACGCCCATTTTGCATCATGAATTCTTATTACTATTTACTTCATTCTTGTCCATTATTCCACATTATTATACAATTCTTATGCCTTTTCTCTGTGAATATGCAAGGTACACCACAAGGATGCAAATATCTGGAAACTAGAATTCTGGACCGGAAAACCGAGAAAAATGCAGAAAAATCACCAGACTCCAAATGACATGAAATTTCACGAAGAATATTTTTGGAATATTTAAGAATTTCTGGAGCAAAAATATACCAAAGGCCAAGCCAACAGGGTGCACCCCCTGATGGCTTGTGGGCCCCATGTTGGCTCTGTGACGCCACTCTTCTCCTATATGATTTGTTTTTCCCGAGAAAAAAATCAGAAGCAACCTTTCGGGACGAAACGCCGCCGTCTCGAGGCGGAAACCTGGGCAGATGCCCTTTTGCACTCCCGCAGTCAGATTCTGTCAGGGAAAACCCTCTTCGGGAGGGGGAGATCGAAGCCATCGTCATCACCAACACATCCTACTTCGTGGGAGGACCAATCTTCGTCTACATCTTCACTAGCACCATCTCATCTCCAACCCTAGTTCATCTCTTGTATTCAATTTTTGTCCCAAACCCTCAGATTGGTACCTATGGGTTACTAGTTGTGTTGATTACATCTCGTAGTTGATGCTTGTTGGATTACTTGTTGGAAGAGATTATGTTCAGTATACCTCTCATCTTGAACATGTTGATATGTGTGAGTAGTTACTATTGTTCCTAAGGACATGGGAGAAGTCTTGTTATAAGTAATCTTGTGAAGTTGGTATGCATTTGATATTTTGATGATAAGTATGTTGTTACTTCTCTTAGTGGTGTCATGTGAACGTCGACTACATGACACTTCACCATGCTATGGGCCTAAGGGAAGTCATTGTGGAGTAACAAGTAGATGATGGGTTGTGAAAGTGACAGAAGCTTAAACCCCAGTTTATGCGTTGCTTCATAAGGAGCTGATTTGGATCCACATGTTTCATGCTATGGTTAGATTTATCTCAATTATTCTTTCGTAGTTGCGGATGCTTGCGAGAGGGGGTAATCATAAGTGGGTTGTTAGTTCAAGTAAGAACAACACCTTAGCACCAGTCCACGCACATATCAAATTATCAAAGTAGCGAATGTGAATCAACTCAACATGATGAACATGACTAGACACGAATTCCCATGTGTCCCCGGGAGCACTTGCTTAATATAAGAATACTTTCAGGACAGTCCTTTGCTACAAAAAGGATTGGGATACCTTGCTGCACCTTTGTTACTATTATCACTTCTTACTTGTTATGAGTTATCTTGCTACAAAACTATCTACTTCTGTTACTCACAACACTTGCAGAGAATACCTTGCTGAAAACTACCTATCATTTCCTTCTGCTCCTCGTTGGGTTCGACACTCTTACTCATCGAAAGGACTACGATTGATCCCCTATACTTGTGGGTCATCACCTTCGTGGGTTGAAGTCTCCATAACGTGGATATACGATAGCACCAACTATCAGAACCACGAAAAAAATCTTTGTGTCTCCAATTGCGTTTGATCTTCTTATCCCTATCCACTTTGCATATGCTTGTCCTTACTTTCCGCTACAGTACTCGTAGACATGCATGTGTAGAGTGAACTTGATTTGTGACAATCGCTGAAATCTGCCAAACAATTAACTTGGAAAAAGGTTAGGCTCTTATTTGGTCAAGTAGTCTAATCACCCCCCCTCTAGACCTACTTACGATCCTACAAGTGGTATCAAAGCATTTGTCTCCATTGCATTGGTCTCATGACCTAGGAGAGTATGGCGTCTAGTGAGGGAAATTCCATAGAGGTCCATATTTTGATGGTACAAACTTTGCTAGTTGGAAGCAAAAAATGAAAATGCATATTCTTGGTCATAACCCCGTTGTATGGGTTGTTGTTCGTGTTGGCTTGCAAGGTGAATTCTTTGGTGATGGTAAGGAATTGGATCGTGAAGCAACCTCAGAAGAATTAATTATGTTTCAATACAATGCTCAAGCATGTGACATTCTATTCAACTGCCTATGCCCCGAAGAATTCAACAATATTAGTCATCTTGAGAATGCAAACAAAAATTTGGGGTACTTTGGTTGATATGCACGAAGGTACCGAATCCGTCAGGGAATCTAAGTTGGATGTGCTTCAAAGTCAACTTGATAAGTTCAGGATGAAGGATGGTGAAGGAGTCACGGAAATGTACTCTATGCTTGCTCTCATCACAAATGAGATTGCCGACTTAGGAAGCGAAGAGATGACCGACAAATTCATCATCAGGAGATACTTAGAGCCTCAGATAGGAAGTACGACACCATGTGCACATTAATCCAAATGATGCCAAACTACAAGGATCTCAAGCCCAAGGAAGTCATTGGAAGGATTTTTGCTCATGGGATGTCACTCAAAGACAAGGAATAACTTCACAACAAGTCAAGCAGTGCTTACAAAGCTTCAAGTGATACTCCCGGTACATGATGTCTACTACGCAACTTTATTCTTGTAGACTTTGTTGGGCCTCCAAGCACAGAGTTTTGTAGGACATTAGCAGTTTTGCCTCAAGTGGATGACCTAAGGTTTGTCAATTCGTGGGAGGTGTAGGATGAAGATGGTCTCTCTCAAACAACCCTACAATCAAATACAAGAAATCTCTTGTGTCCCCAACACACCCAACACAATGGAAATTGTATAGGTGCACTAGTTCGGTGAAGAGATGGTAATACAAGTGTAATATGGATGGTAGATATAAGTTTTTGTAATCTAAAAATATAAAAACAACAAGGTAGAAAGTAACAAAAGTGAGCAAAAACGGTATTACAATGCTTGAAAACAAGGCCTAGGGTTCATACTTTCACTAGTGCAACTTCTCTCAACAATACAAACATGGTTGAATCATATGTAAATCCCTCACGTGTGACAAAGAGTTCGCTCCAAAGTCACAAATAGCGGAGAACAAACGAAGAAATTATTGTAGGGTACAAAACCACCTCAAAGATATCTTTTCCGATCAATCGTATGAGCTATCCCTATAAGTGTCATGAACAGCCCTAGAGTTTGTACTAAAATAACACCTTAAGATACACATCAACCAAAAACCTAATGTCACCTAGATACTCCAATGTCACCACGAGTACCCATGGGATTTATTATATGATATGCATCACACAATTTCAGATTCATCAGGTTCAATCCAACACAAAGAACTTCAAAGAGTGCCCCAAAGTTTCTACCGGAGAGTCAAGACGAAAACGTGTGCCAACCCCTATGCATAGATTCCCAAGGTCACGGAACCCACAAGTTGATCACCAAAACATACATTAAGTGGATAATAGAATCCCATTTTCACCACGGATATCCCATCGCAAGACATACAACAAGTGTTCTCAAATCGTTTAAAGACTCCATCCGATAAGAAAACTTCAAAGGGAAAACTCAATTCATCACAAGAAGATAGAGAGGGGAAACTCCATATGATTCATCTATATTAATAAAGCTCATGGTACATCAAGATTGTGTCATATGAAGAACACGAGAGAGAGATAGATATCAAACACATAGCTACTCGTACATACCCTCAGCCCCGAGGGTGAACTACTCCCTCCTCGTCATGGAGACCCCCGGGATGATGAAGATGGCCTCTAGTGATGGTTTCCCCCTCCGGTAGGGTACGAGGACGGGCTCCCGATTGGTTTTTCGTGGCTACAGAGGCTTGCGGCAGTGGAACTCCCGATCTAGGGTTCTTTTCGGAGGTTTGGGTATTTAAAAGAATTTTTAGCGTCGGTCTCCCATCAAGGGGGTTCCCGAGGGGGCCACAAGCCTGAAGCACCCTCCTTGGGGGGTAGGGCGTCCCTAGAGGGCTTGTGGCCTCCTCGTCCACTTCATGTCCCAACTCTTGTGCTTCGGGGGTCTCTTTTGGTCCATAAAAAACAGCGTAAATTTTCAGCCCATTCCAAGAACTTTTATTTCTGCACAAAAAACGACACTACTGTAATTCTGCTGAAAACAACGTTAGTCTGGGTTAGTTCTAATCAAATCATACAAAAACCGTATAAAATTGTTTTAAACATGGCATGAATACTTCATAAATTATAGATACCTTGGAGAAGTATCAGCATCCCCAAGCTTAATTCCTGCTCGTCCTCGAGTAGGTAAATGATAAAAAGAAATAATTTATGAAGTGTGAATGCAAGCATAGTGCATAAATTTGATCAATGATAGTTCCAAACACTTTTTCTAGCATCATTATATATTATAAACAGTAGCTCATCTCACAAAACTTCTCATGATTAAGTAACAAGCTATTCACATGTTAAAGTATAGACCATAAAGTTTCTTGAAAACTAACAAACTATGCTTTCAGTCACCAAACAACTGCAATTCATCTTATTTTCAAGAAGGGTCTATGTAAGAGCTTTGATTTAGCAAATTCCACATACTCAACTATCATATAGACTTCCATGGTTGCTAACACTCAAAGCATATTTTTAGAGTAAATGGCATCCGTTGAACACATACAAAGATAGGGGCTTAATGTTTCGCCTCCCAACTTATTTATCATATAGATAATTGTATCTTTCCCATACAAATATATTTTTAGAGCAAATGGCATCCGTCGAACACATACAAATATATTTGAATGGCCATATATGCTTGGATCTTTCTCACCACATGATTCTTGCCAACTAAAGAATAACTGAGGTTGAACTAAGAAGGAATACTATTGACTCTTGCATAAAAGTAAATACATGAAAGTAAAAGACAGGCCCTTCGTAGAGGGAAGCATAGGTTGTCATGCGCTTTTCAATTTTGGATGTGCAAACCCTTAATGTAAAGGAATGTCACGTTGTATTGCCCCTTGTGGTAGAAACCTTTATTATGTAGTCCATAGCTTTTATTTCTTTACCATCACAAGTTCGTACAACGGTTATTTTCCCTTACAATAAAAGATCATACATATTTAGGAGCAATTTTTATTGATGTTTGCACTTATGACAACTTACTTGAAGGATCTTATTCAATCCATAGGTAGATATGGTGGAAACTAGCAAGAAACTAGGTTTAAGGGTTTTGGATGCACAAGTAGTATCTCTACTTAGTACAAAATTTTGTCTAGCAAAAGATCCTAAGCAAGCATGACATGTTGGAGGATCCATAACAATATAACTTCTATACAAATATACCCAAGCATAACTCATTATGTTGTCTTCCTTGTCCATCTTCAACTAATTTCTCAAGTTTGAAAATAATTAATGCGGCTCACAATCATAGAAGATGTCCAAGATAGTATATTTATATGTGAAATCTCTCTTCCTTCAATATTCTTTCATGAATTGTTCAAGTGACCAATGCAGTGTTTGCTAACTTTCAATAAATTTTACCACCTATAAATCTTATATGTGAAGTCATTACTCCCCATGGGATAAGCATATAAAACATATATAATTTCATATTTATGATATTCAATTCATTCAACCATTTACTCATAGGATATAAGTGAAGCACGAGAGTAAATGACAAAACTACTCCAAAAAGATATAAGTGAAGATCAATGTGTACTCAAGTAGTTAAATAGCCATGTGAGGACTCTCTCTCATTCAAGATTTCAGATCCAATGATTGTATTCAAACAGCTAGTAAAATGAAAATACGCTCCAAGCAAAACACAAATCATGTGATGAATAAAGGTATAGCTCCGAGTAAGGTATACCGATAGTTTTGAAGACGAAAGAGGGGATGCCTTCCGGGGCATCCCCAAGCTTAGTTGCTTGTATCTTCCTTGAATTTTATCTTGGGGTGCCTTGGGAATCCCCAAGCTTAGGGTTTTTCACTCCTTATTCTCCTCATATCGTTATCTCACCCAAAACTTAAAATTTTCAATCACACAAAACTTAACAGAACTTTGTGAGATGGGTTAGTATGATAAAGAGCAAATCATTCACTTGGGTACTGTCAAAGATAAGATTCATAATTGTTATCACATAATACCTACTGTATTCCATCATTACCACAATTTATATCACCAAATATAAGCTATGGAAACACTTGAAACAAGCAAACTATACATGCAAAATACAATCTTTCAAAAACAGGACAATCTGTAGCAATCTGTAAACTTCGAATACTTCGGTAACTCTAAAAATTCTGAAAAATTAGGAAAATCTGGGAAATTTGTATCAATCTTGTGTAAAAACTTTGGATCCAATCGACGCTTCTGAGAATTTATAAAATTCCTGGATTGGGCGTCAAAGTTTCTATTTTTCAGCAAGACCGTAGACCATCCCAAAGGTCTTACTTGGCACAAACACTAACTAAAACACAAAAACACAATTAATACACAGGTAATGATGTGTAATTTATCCAAGAAGAGAAACAAAACAAAGAACATAAAAATAAAACTGGGTTGCCTCCCAACAAGCGCTATTGTTTAACGCCCCTAGCTAGGCATAATGATTTCAGTGATGCTCGTATAGGAAATAGTATTTGAGACATGCAAAATAGCATCATGAATCACATGACAAGCACATTTAAGTCAAACCCACTTCCTGTGAATAGGGATTTTGTGAGCAAAGAATTCATGAGAACAAGAATCAACTTGCATAGGAAGGCAAAACAAGAATATCTTCGAAAAATTGAACACATAGAGAGGAAACTTGGTATTATTGCAATTCCTACAAGCATAAGTTCCTCCCTCATAATCATTTTCAGTAGCATATTGAAGCAATTAAACAATATCATTATCACATAAATCATTCTCTTCATGATGCACATGCATAGAATTTTTATCACTCTCCACATAAGCATTTTTCTCATTCATAATAGTGGGAGCAAACTCAACAAAATAACTATCATGAGACATTTGATTGACATAACCACATTGAATATTAAAATCATCATAACAAGTTTCATGGTTCTCACTACTATTTATAGCATACATGTCATCACAATAATCATCATACATAGGAGGCATGCTATCACCATAATATTTTTGCTCATCAAAACTTGGGAGACTAAAAATTTCATCTTTATCAAACATAGCATCCCCAAGCCCCAAGCTTGTGGATTTGCATATCGTTAGCATCATGGATATTCAGAGAATTCATACTAGCAACATTTTTATCATTCTCATCATTGAAGGAATTCTCATTAAGTATTTTCATAAATTCTTCCTCTACCAATTGAGCATGATTTTTCGAACCATCATTTTCATGAAAGACATTAAAGAGACGAAACAATTGATGCAACCTAAAATCCATTTTTTGTAGTTTTCTTTTATAAAACCAAACTAGTGAAAAGCAAGAAACTAAAATATTTGATTGCAAGATTTAAAGATATACCTTCAAGCACTCACCTCCCCGATAACGGCGCCAAAAAAGAGCTTGATGTCTACTACACAACTTTATTCTTGTAGACTTTGTTGGGCCTCCAAGCGTGGAGTTTTGTAGGACAGTAGCAATTTTCCCTCAAGTGGATGACCTAAGGTTTATCAATCCGTGGGAGGTGTAGGATGAAGATGGTCTCTCTCAAACAACCCTGCAATTAAATACAAGAAATCTCTTGTGTCCCCAACACACCCAACACAATGGCAAATTGTATAGGTGCACTAGTTCAACAAAGAGATGGTGATACAAGTGCAATATGGATGGTAGATATAAGTTTTTGTAATCTGAAAATATAAAAACAGCAAGGTATCAAGTAAAAATGGTATTACAATGCTTGAAAACAAGGCATAGGGTTCATATTTTCACTAGTGCTAGTTCTCTCAACAATACTGACATAGTTGAATCATATGTAAATCCCTCATGTGCGACAAAGAGTTCACTCCAAAGACACAAATAGCAGAGAACAAATGAAGAAATTATTGTAGGGTACGAAACCACCTGAAAGTTATCTTTTCCGATCAATCGCATGAGTTATCCCTATAAGTGTCACGAATAGCCCTAGAGTTCGTACTAAAATAACACCTCAAGATACACATCAACCAAAACCCTAATGTCACCTAGATACTCCAATGTCACCACGAGTACCCATGGGCTTGATTATACGATATGCATCACACAATTTCAGATTCATCAGGTTCAATCCAACTCAAAGAACTTCAAAGAGTACCCCAAAGTTTCTACCGGGGAGTCAAGACGAAAACGTGTGCCAACCCCTATGCATAGATTCCGAAGGTCACGGAACCCGCAAGTTGACCACCAAAACATACATCAAGTTGATCAATAGAATATCCCATTGTCACCACAGAAATCCCATCACAAGACATACATCAAGTGTTCTCAAATCCTTTAAAGACTCGATCCGGTAAGAAAACTTCAAAGGGAAAACTCAATTCTTGTTCTTAGGGGGTCTCCTTTGGTCCATAAAAAAGCGCCGTAAATTTTCAGCCCATTCTGAGAATATTTATTTCTGCACAAAAAAAAGATACCACGGTAGTTCTGCTAAAAACAGCATCAGTCTGTGTTAGTTCTAATCATACAAAAACCATATAAAACTATTGTAAACATGAAATGAATACTTCGTAAATTATAGATATGTTGGAGACATATCAGTACATCAAGTGACAACCTTGTAACCAATGAAGAGATAAGCCTCATGGTCAAGAAATTCAACAAGTTCTACAAGAGTAGAGGCAAAGAAAGAAGCTCCAACTCAAGATATGAAGAGATGCATTCATCTAGTCATGACTGAAATTGTTACAATTGTGGAAGGTCCGGACACTACTCCAATGAGTGCACGGCTCCCCACAAAAGAAGGGAAGAGTCACCTAGAAGAAAGAGCTCAAGAGATGAGTCACCTTGAAGAGAGAGAAGGAGTAGAGATGATCGTTATGAATGAAGACCCTCCCAGGGAAGTAAAGATTCAGAGAGAAGGACAAATACTCCAAGAGCTACACAAGAACAAGACATCAAGCTTATTTGGTGAATATGTTTCTGGCTCCGAATCTGACAACCACTCAGAGAGAAGCTATCACTCCAACTCCGACTATAGTCAAGATGAAGGTGTTGTCTTACTTGCACTCATTTCCTCCAAGTCCTATGACATATTTGATTCACCAAATGAAGGGAGTGGAAGTGGGTTCATGGCTAAAGGACCCAAGGTATCACACCCCGAATACATTGACTTTAATAGTGATGAGGATGACTTACTTGGAGATGACTTGCTATTTGAAAAAACTCGTGATATTAGTCAAAATGAAGTTGATAATAATCACGTTATTCAAGACAAGTCGTGTGATGATGATAAGAAGGAAACAGAGCGACTAACTAAAGAATTGAATACTCTTAAGTTAGCCCATGAATCTACTCTAGAAGATCATAGAGAGCTTGTAAGAACTCATGAGAAGCTACGCTTCAAGAAGCTCAATTTGGAGCAAGAACATGAATTTCATAAAGCTATAGATGACGATCTTCAAAAGAAGACTTCCTTTTATGTAGACAAACAACTACTCTTGTCTACATTCATTCCACAAGTTAAAACCAAACAAACTAGTAACAAAGGCAAGAAAGGTTCTTCAACTAGTAGCAATGAAAATGATAAAGCCAATGAAATTGCTTCTAGTAGTTCCATTGATTCCACTAATGATTCTCTTAGCCAAGTTACACTTGAGCAAGAAAATGATCTATGGAATATAGAAAAAGGTGTCTACAAAATTCTTGCGGAATGTAAGCAATTTGAGGAAATTATACGCAAGCATGGAGGATACCGGAAGAATCATGGCATTGGCTACTTCAACGCCAATGGAGTTGAATGGGAAGAAGGTCAATACCCCAAGCCAAAGTTTGTTCCCCAAAAGGAGAAGTATGAACATACTCTTCCCAAGGGAACAAAATCTCAAGATGACCTTCCACCACAAGACCACAAGCTCAAGGGCAAGGACAAGCTCCAAGGAGAGATTGACACATATGAAGATGAGTCCCAAGCCATGGTGAAGTGGGCTCCCAAGGCCACCACTGGCTCTACATCATCTGGCGATACTTCAAATCCAAGGATCCCCATCAAGTTGACGTGGGTCCCAAATAAGAATAACTAGAGAACTTCTTGAGGGGTGACTCCGCCAACAAAATTCACTCACATTCATTTTTGGCAAGGAGTTTTTGCAATCAACATCAACCTTATGCAATAGTTCGAGAAGTCACACATTCCCTCATAGGTAAGCAAGGGACAAGGTAATTAATGAATCCATGGACATCATCATACATGCATTGCACTCCATGTCCATACATATCCTTGTATTTGTCTCTTGTATGGGACTAACCCATGTAGGTGATAAGAGTAAGAAACAACGAGGATTGCTCCCAACTCAAGATGATCTTGATGAACTATGAGCATCCACCACTACATGACCCACATGAAGTCTTCTATGAAAAAACCAAGGTTAGTTTATCCCTCTTAGGGGGATGTCACATAAAGGGGGAGATTTACTCTAAGACTTGAGTTAAAGCATCTCGAACACATTAAATGCTTTATATAAAAGTGGTAACCCCAGTTATGTTTAAACGATGAGTATGACCTATGATCAAGTACTCTTACTTCGCTCCTAAGTCAATATACTCATATAGAGATGACTTTCGTCATCGCCTAAGTGCTTGGTAAATACTAGAGTGGTTTTGCAAGTTTTCCATGTTTCACTTGACACTTTATTGTGTGAGCATGTTGGTATGCATATATTTTCTCATTCGAGGATATACAATTATTGTTACTTGGATTTCATTTATCTTTGGCCAATTGGATATACAAGAATGCCTAAGCGCCTCCCTCTAGCTATCTATACTTTCTCGTCTCAAATTGTATTCATGCTTCATCACAAAAATTTGAGCAAGCACTTCTCGAACCCTTTGTGTGAGGAGCACTCGAAGTTCCGTTTTGTTAAGACCCCACTTCCAAAACCTCCCTAGTGCAACTCGGTGTAACCAACCTCGAAATCTTGGTTCCATCGAAGCCTAGGGTTGATCTGGTTTTATGAATCTCGGTAGCACCGATTCCATAATCTTGGCTTTACCGAGTTTCCCTATCAACTGACAGTAGAGAGACTTGGTGGCACCGATATTTTACAACTGGTGTCACCGACAGCTATGGGATATATATACCCAGTGGAACCAATTTTAAAATTATTTCTTCAAACTTGTGGTCCCCGCAAAACCCTAGTTGTCACTCCAACGTCTTCGGACTTCTCCCTTGTTGTCGGTGTCAAACCGGAAGATCTCAGGTAGGGGGGGCCCAACTGTGGATCTTGGATCAATGGGTAACAAGGGACGAAGGAGATAGTGTTTACCTAGGTTTGGGTCCTCGTGAGGAGGTAAAACCCTACGTCATGCTTGATTATATTGATGTGGATGAGAATTACAAAATTGATCTACCTCGAGATCGTATGAGCTAAAACCCTAGATGAGTTGACCTGTCCTCTATGAATGGAACCCTCTGGTTTATATAGACACGAGGGGTACCTAGGGTTACACATAACCGACCTTCAACTGGGGATAAATACGCAGGTCCCATCTTCAAGACTTGGAGGCCGCGCCAATCTTTGGAGCTTTCCTTCCTGAACACAGGGTGGCCTCATAGTCCGGCCCTCCATAGAGCGGCCCAACAAGTCGGTACATGAGGGATGAGCCTATGGCCCGAGGACCCCTTAGTTCCGCAATCCCTTAGTATCCCCCGAACTAGCCACCAACGCCGAGGTATGTAGTCTTCGACGGCTTCACATATCCAAGGTATTCGGCTTGCGAGGCGAGTTCCCTTTATGTTTGGCTGGTTCCAACTTGGTCCTTGACAACACCCTGTCTCCAAAACACACATTGTTTAACCCCAAAGGCCAAACGCCCGAGTGTGAACAGTACCCTTATTTGACAATCTTTCCGACAAAAGGCCACAGCAACCAGTTATGAAAACTCAATTCGCAATTTGAGGCTGCTTTTCTATCGGCATGTCGTATCAAAGTGAAGATCGTGCCCCATATTTCATGGGTTACGAATAATGATTTGGGCAATCCCGCGCGCGTATAATGGCACGATCATTTCGGGAAGTGCCAAAGCCTGCGGCAGTAAAAGGTGACCCTTGGTATTACGGACTCCCATAAAAAGGAGAAAAACCCCAAGGCCTTCCTACACATCCCAGATTCGATTCCTTCTCCTGTCCAAGCCTCAAGCGCCCAGATCCATTTCTCCTTCCTCCCTTTCCAAGCCGCCCTTCCCGAGCTCACCCATGGCCGGCTTGGGTTCGCAAGCCAAGTGGGAGGCCTCCTACGTCACCAACGACGACGTCCGAGAGCCTAAGCTTGCCGGATACCTCTCGCCCAACATCGCCCATCGCCCTCTAGAAGAAGGCCAAGTAGTGCCCACTCCGAGACCGGGCGAGATGGTGGTATTCCCCCCCATTTCCTTTGGGGATTGGGCTTCCCGCTCCACCCCTTTGTTAGGGGTTTAATGTTCTTCTATGGGTTAGGTTTCCACAATCTTCGCCCGAACTCCTTTCTGCATATCTCGGCCTTCATCACCATCTGCGAGACTTTTTTGCGGGTCCAGCCGCACTTCGGCCTATGGCTCAAGATCTTCAATGTGAAGCCTAAGACAGTCGGCGGCCAACACGCTGACTACAGAGGGGTTGTGATTATCAAACTTCCGCGGGTCGAGTGACCGTATGACACCTTCATCGACACCGTCAAGGTCTAGCAGAAGGAGTGGTTCTATATCATCGAGCCATGAGATGCAAACTGGTCGGCGTTGGACGAGTTCAGATCCGGACCCCCCGCGAGGTTAACCTCATGGGTCAAGAAAGGCCCGATTTGGGATCATCCATGGAGGTGAAGGCGCTGCAGAAGTGCATCACGTAGATGGTGGAGGCAAAAATCGAGCTGACCAACGTGGTCCAAGTCATGCTCCATTGCCGCCTCCTGCCATGCTAACGCCGAGACACTCCGATGTGGTCCTACAATCTCGGTGACCCCGCCATCGTGCATAGTTTCTACCGCGCAACTCATGACAAGTTGTGGAAAGTGTTGTTCAAGCCCCAAAAGGAATGGCCAGCCGAAAAAGAAGACATCAGCCTAGACACTGATACCCCACCTTTGAAGGTATGACAAGGTTTTTATTTTATATTCCGAGTTTTAGTCTTCATCAAGGATTTAATCCTCTTCCTCATTGTCTTTGTAGGGCTGGCTGGACAAGGCCGTGAGGATCAACGGTCCAGCCCCCCTGCCCGAGGACCCTAGGTCGCCCCAGCTGACGGCGATGTTGGTCATGGCGCAGTACGCGGAGCCGGATAAGAAAGTGAAGAAGAAGAAGGAGGAGGAGGCCCCCGAAGGCCTCCTCTCAGGGGGTCCCCCGGATACTAAGTCCAAAGAGACCCAAGCCTCTTCCGCCCATAAGGAAGAGCATGCAAAGGATGGGGGGAGATCGACTCCCCCCAAACAAGAAAGAGGGCCGCGCCGGAGGACGCTGAGGAGGATTTGCCTCCTTTCGCCCCAAAGAAGCCCTGTAGGGCCATGGTGGTCTGGCCAGACGACAGCTCGGATTCCTATGAGGATTCTAGGGCTTTCAAGAGGGTTCCCCGAAGGAACCATGGGGTCAAGCCCCCAACTCAAAGGTACTAAATTCGAATGTCATGTAGTATATTTATACAGAGTTTTCATTACTAACCAGACGAGTGCCCTTCATATCACAGCACGGCTTGAGATCTCCCGACCGAATAGGTCTCAAAGGGGGATTCTCTGCCCATTGAGCTAGCAGAGAGGAGGACGGCGTCCCACACCACACCCCCTCCAGACATAGACGAGGCCGTGGAGGTTTTATCCCGTTAGACCCCTCCCAGGCCGAACACTAGGGGCGAGATGGTTATGGCCGAGGTGCATACCTCAGACATCGAAGACCAGGAGGTTCTAGCCGAGGGTCATGCCTCAACAGCCGAAGTCCAGGAGGTCAAACCCCTCCTGGCAAGCAAAGAGGGGGGCTGCAATTCGTCCGAGCTCCCTCCGTAGTCGACTTCGGAGACCTCAGTGCCTCCAATGTCATCGACTTTGCCTCCCCAAGGAGGGCGAGAGGAAGTTCCACTGCTAGTGCCGCCCATGACAGACAGGACCACTATCGGGTGGCCGGCCATGATGGAGGAGGCTTTGTCTAACTCCTCCATCACCGAAGATCACCACACCCTTATGGGTGCGGTTTACAAGGCATTTAGGCCATTGACAGCGGATTGAAGGAAGCCTTCAATGGTCTACTAGCGGGCTTCAAGCTAAGCCATGTAATATTCTTTTCACAAGAACAAATTTATTTATAAGGTTACGCATTCCTTATAGGTATGGTAGCCCCCAAGCAATGGGTGAGCTTGAAAAACTTGCCCGGGGTCAAAGAACCTAGAAACACGAGTAAAAGCAAGGGAGGTTGTGGCCCTGAAACTATAACAGTTTTAGGAGATTGCTTTAGCAAAGAGTTCAGAACGAAATAGCTCGGATGTATGTTTATATATAAGTTGTTCTATAGGCCTCGTCCTCGGCTGGGGCCTCCAACGCCCTTGAACTGGCCGAGCTAAATTGGAAGCTCAAAAACTCCGATGAAGAGCTTGACCGTCTAAACAAACGGCTCAATGAGATGCAAGGTAGTTTTGAACCGTACTTGCTAAGTTTATTTTTTTCCTCATTATTAGGGGTTTTCCGGCTTTGGTTCCTGAGTTTGCTTCCATTTATACCTGTGGCCGTAAATGTAGAGGTTGAAAACCTCAAGGTCGAGCTGAAGAAGGCCAAGGTCGTCGATCAGAAGGTGGTGGCCGATTGGGGGGCCGTCGAGCTAAACTCATTAAAGGTTGAGAGAGGCAAGCATGAGGCTCGAGTGGCAAAGGTGCAGCAGGAGCTCCAGGATGCGAGCACTAACTGCAAGACCATGGAGCAAAAGGCCAAGGACTAGGCAACCGAGCTATCCACGCTATCCTCCGAGCTCAAATCGGAGCATGTCGAGAGGCGTTTCTTCGAGGAAGAACTTCGCCAAGTCAGGCTGATTGCGGATGGTAAGTTGTACTTACTACAATATGCCTTTGGTGGAAACAGGTTCGCCTTTCTTACATGGTTGTGGCGTTCCCCACACGCCTTTATGGACCTCCGAGGAGTGCAGCGGACGCGACAAAGCACTTTGCGGCCCGAGATGGGGATGTTGAGCAGAGGCTTTTCTGGGCTCATTTTCAAAGCCCCGAGCCTCGTCTCCTTCTTAGCTATCAGATGAAGTAGATGATGGAGCTGCACAGGATGGCAGAGCTGGCCCTGAAGGACCTCTGCATCTGGCTATGGCCTACCGAGCCAATGTCGAGCAGCTATTTTGGCTTGCTGCAGAAACTTTGTGACATCATGCCCCAGATTGAAGTCTTGAAGTGCTCCATGTGCATCGAGGGAGCTCGGATGGATTTTGCAAGGACCATGATGCATTCGCAAAAGGTGAAGCCGATTGAGATGGCCATCGCGCTCCCGCCTCCTAGGAAGGAACAGAAGCCCCCTATCGTGGATTTGTCACGGCAAGATGTCGTCGTTGAGAGAACTTAGGTGTGAGATCATCGCAACTATGTGGTGGCTTGAGAGGGGTTGGTCAGAATCGAGAGACCCGAGTTTACCCAGGTTCGACCCTCCTGATGGAGGTAAAAGCCTACGTCCTGTTTTGTGTCTATATTGATGATGAGGATGATCTCGATTACAAGGGTGCGGGAACGCTACCTCTAATCACGAAAGCCTCTAATTTGTCCATCTCTAATGACTTGAAGTTGTGAACTTGTCCCTCTAGGGGTGCTCTACCCCTCCTTATATAAGTGGAAGGGGTAGGTTTACATGTAGAGTCCTGCTAGGAGTAGGAGTAGGATTAGTCTCTCTTGAGTCCTAATCCGGGTATTGTTTCCTTTGTAAGGGAATCCTTCCTCTCCTTTGGGCCTTCTCTCTGAATCGCCTCGCGCCGGCTTACATGCTGGGCCTTGGGCCTGGTCGTTTTGTGACCCGATAATAGAGGTGACCTATGAGCCGCCATACAATGGGTCGGGTCATACCTCCTGCCGGGTCACCAATGAGTCGCCAAGCTCGCCACACGCAGCAGTGAGTCGCCGAGTCCCGATCGAGTCATACTCCAGGCCGGGTTATACCACGGGCCCGACACCCCCCAAGCTTTACTTCTATGTTGTGTTAGAGGGTTCTCGATCGATAGAGACCCGATGCCCCAAGGATGTAATGTATGAGTGAGGGCATTATCATGTGCCCTTAAGACAATTTCGCTTTATAATGCTTGTCATGAATGTATTGTACTTTGTATTATTTTGACTCCTGTGTGGCCATTTTAATATGAAAGTTGCCAGTCCTTGGCTTTAGCCCCCATGCAGATACTATGAGGGGTGTTTCGACCTCCGCACTAGACCCTTAGCCGATATATCGGCTCCCGTAGGTTGTAGTGTGTGGGGGGGAATGAGGCAATCGGACTATGTGGCTTTAGTGCTTTCACTTAGCCTTAGGAGCTTGAATGCGGGGGCTGGTGACGAGCCCCCAGTACTTTGTGGTAGTCAGTTTGACCAACATTTGAGACTATTGCCACAAGGTTTGTGAAGGTACAAACCCCTCGTATGACACGGAATAATCTCCATCGATTCTTAGTTTGACACTTAAGTTCGGATCGTAGACACATTCTCGCTTATTATGACAATCGGTTTTCGGCTTTCTCCACTAAGGTATTTTGCGAGGCCTGCTGGGAATACAATCACAATGGTTCTCCCTTTACCCTTTCCGCCGAACTAGCGGAACATAAAAGGGCAAGCACTGGAGCGAGGCAACCCAACTATTGACCCAAGACAAACTTCGGAACCAATTCATATAACGCAATATTCGAGATGCCAAACACTTAAAAAAAGTGACAGGGGTGATGCTTGGGGCGGGACTTATATCCAAGCCCCTGGTCTGTTAGTCGATCGCACCTATCATGTACCGGACAATTTTGCCTTACGGTGTCGGTGAGCGGGAAACAAGTTAAGTAACATAAAAATGCTGAAAAAAGGCCACAAGTAACAGTCTTAATTTATAATTCATAATGCCGAGGTGGCTGGTACAGGTAATTCTTGTTTAAAAAATAATCTTTACAGAGTAGCGTTTTACTCAGGGCCTACGATGGGTGGCTTGACGTCCTCCATGTGCCCCGCATGCGCTTACTCCTTTGCTCTCGAGAGGGGAGGGGTAGAATCCTTTAAAGGTAGTTGTTGGTGGTGAACATACCTTGGAGATGGGGGTCTTGAGAAGCCACCATAGAGTGGGTAAGCTTGACGCTTGGGAGATCCTTGATGGTATCTGGCTTTCGTCCGAAGAAGCGTTTGGACTGCAGTTCGGTTGATCCGGACGTCTGGTCCTCGGTAGTGGGTCCCCACAGCTGGCCATTGTATTTTGAGAGCAAAATTGTGTCTTCGAGGACATACCTTACGGGTAGCCAAGTCATGCCCTAGGGAGCGTATCCCTATTTGTGTTGAGCAGGAGATGGTTCCGGGAGATCCGGTTGGGCTCGAGCTCACTTGACTGCATGTCCTCTTGATGGCTGATTGGGCCCTTGGTGCTTCACTATCGTATTGGCATTCGGCTGCTAAGGCCGCAATGTGTTCTTCGGTTCGGAGAGAGCACTCTGTATTGTCGTTGACGGTTATGACCCCCTTGGGTCGGGCATCTTGAGCTTCAAATAGGCATAATGTGGAACATCGTTGAAGCGGGCGAATGCGGTGCGCCCGAGCAGTGCGTGATAACTGCTGCAGAAAGGCACGATGTCGAAGATTAAATCTTTGCTATGGAAATTTTCAGGTGAGACGAACACGACTTCCAACGTTACCGTGCTGGAGCAGCGGGCTTCGACGCCTGGGATCACTCCTTTAAAGGTAGTGTTGCTGGGGTTGATCCTTGATGGATCTATGCCCATCTTTTTCACCGTGTCTGAGTAAATCGGATTAAGGCTACTTCCTCCATCCATAAGGACTCTAGTGAGGTGGTACCCATCGATGATGGGGTCCAACACAAGGGCTATCGAACCTCCATGACGGATACTGGTTGTATGATCCCTTCGGTCGAAGGTGATCGGGCAAACCGACCATGGGTTCAATTTCGGGGCTACGAGCTCTATGGCATAGACTTCTCGAAGGGCTCGTTTCCTCTCCTTCTTTGGTATGTGTGTGACGTATATCATGTTGACAGTTTTTACCTCTAGAGAAAATTGTTTCTGTCCTCCATTGTTTGGACCACGGGGCTCTTCGTCGTCTTCGCTGCGTGGGCTTTTGCCTTGCTCCTCGGATGCGAGTTTGCCGGCCTATTGGAAACACCTAACAGTTACGGCTGGTGCAAGTCGCGGGCTTGTCTTGGGTGCCATGGATCTTGTAGGGCCTTTCCATGATTTTTTTCCAATGTTGTAGGTCCGTCCCTGTTCCCTTTAGAGGGTTTCTCCTGTTGCCCAGGTTTTGAGCTGCGGAAGTTGGCAATTATGGACGTATCATCCAAAGGTGGGCAACGTACCATCCTTGCCCACCTCCAGAGCCCATCTTCTGGTATAAATTCCCAAAAAAACTACAAAAATAGGGAGAGGACTTTCGGGACGAAGCGACGCCACCTCGAGGCAGAACTTGGGCAGGAGCACTTTTGATTGTTCCATGCTATTATATTATCTATTTTGAATGTTTTATATACATTAATATGATATTTTATATTATTTTTGGGACTAACCTATTAACCTAGTGCCCAATGCCAGTTTCTATTTTTTCCTTGTTTTTGAGTATTACAAAAAAGGAATATCAAACGGAGTCCAAACGGAATAAAATTCTACGATGGTTTTTCTTGGGCCAGAAGAAACCCAACATACTTGGATAAGAGGCCAGAAGAGCCACGGGTGGGCCACAAGCCACCCTGGCGCGGCCAGGGGGCGTGCCCCCTGGCATGTGGGCCCTCGTAGCTCTTCCAACCCTAATCTTCGACCTATAAATTCATAAATATTCCGCCAATACCAAAAAGAGCCATGATAATACGTTTCCACCGCTGGAAGCCTCCATTCCCGAGAGATCCAATCTTGGAGCCTTTTCCGGTAATCTGTCGGAGGGGGATTCGATCACAGAGGGCCTCTACATCAACTCCATTACCCTTCTGATGATGTGTGAGTAGTTCACCACAGGCCTACGGGTCCATAGCTAGTAGCTATATGGCTTCTTCTCTCTCTTTGTTCTTCAATACCATGTTCTCCATGATCTTCATGGGGATCTATCCGATGTAATACTCTTTTGCGATGTGTTTGTCGAGATCCGATGAATTGTGGGTTTGTGATCAGATTATCTATGAATATTATTTGAGTCTTTTCTGAATTCTTATATGCATGATTTCATATCTTTGCAAGTCTCTTCGAGTTATTGGTTTGGTTTGGCAAACTAGATTGGTAATTCTTGCAATGGGAGAAGTGCTTAGTTTTGGGTTCAATCTTGCGTGTCCCCACCCAATGACATAGTAGGGGGTAGCAAGGCACGTATTTGTATTGTTGCCATCAAGGATAAAAATATGACATTTTCATCATATTGACTGAGTTTATCCCTCTACATCATGTCATCTTACCTAATGCATTACTCTGTTCTTCATGAACTTAATACTCTAGATGTAGGCATGAGTCGGTCGATGTGTGGAGTAATAGTAGTAGATATAGAATCGTTTCTGTCTACTTGACACGGACGTGATGCCTATATGCATAATCATTGCCTTGGATATCATCATAACTATGCGCTTTTCTATCAATTGCTCGACAGTAGTTTGTTCACCCACCGTATTATTTTCCTTCAAGAGAGAAGCCTCTAGTGAAACCTATGGCCCCCGGTCTATTTTCCATATTATATTTTCAGATCTATAAACCAAAAATACCTTGTTGTGATTTTATTTACTTTTTACTTCTAGCAATCTTTTACATCTTTCTCTTTCAGATCTAATCCTTGCAAGTAACCGTGAAGGGATTGACAACCCCTTTGTAGCGTTGGGTGCAAGTGTTTGATTGTTTGTGTAGGTGCATAAATTGGGGCCTTGCTTGTTCCTCCTACTGGATTGATACCTTGGTTCTCAACAACCTAGGGAAATACTTATCTACTTTGCTGCATCACCCGTTCCTCTTCAAGGGAAAACCTACGCAAGCTCAAGAAGTAGCAAGAAGGATTTCTGGCGCCGTTGCCGGGGAGGATACACATCAAGCCTACCAAGTACCCATCACAAATGCATATCTTGCATTTACATTATTTTCCATTTGGCTCTCGTTTTTCTCTCCCCCACTTCTAAAATGATTTTCAGAAAAAACCAAAAAGATTTTCCTTTTTATTCGCCCTTCTTCTGTTTGCCTTTTTGTTTTGTTTGCTTGTGTGCTATATCGATTTGTTGCCACGATGTTTGAATCTGGGAAGGTTATCACTGAAATTTTTGAGGGTATTGCTAGTACAAATCTCGAAAAAAAATTGGATATTGCTCTCTAGATCATGAAACTGAATCGCCTCCTAATTATAAAGCTAAAACTTTTCAAGTGGGAAACGCTAATATTATTGGGAAGAGTGTTATTCAAGAGTTCTTTGATTGTACGGGGGTAATGCCTATGAATAAGAGATCTATTCTTCTTTGCAAAAATTGTTATGCAGATGCTATTGACATGCTCGTTGAAAAATTGGAAAGAAAATGTGTACACGTTCATCCCGCTTTGCAAAAGGTGTTTTATGAACTTCCCAAAATTAATCATCCTAAGGCTAAAAAGATTGCTACTATCATCCTTATGCGTGAATTTGATTTTATCATACAAGAAGCTAGGGAAATTTTTGCTTTCTATAAAAAGGATGTTGAACACCCTCCGATTAAAGAAATCCTACAAGATAAAGAAACCTTGCGTAGCTTTGAGTCTAGGGATTATCAATCTTACCATGATAATCTTAGAAGGAGAGTTCCCTATTCCAAAATTACCCAAACCATTTACATCAAAACCTATGATGAATTTGATTGGATCACTAGGGGCATTTACGTAGGATTCAATCATGATTGGTTAGAATAAAAAATCAGGGAACCTGTTAAAAATGAGATACGTGTTTTATATGATGATATTTATGGTGATGATCCAGATTATGAGCTTATGAATGTCAAAGTTACTAATCAAACTCCTTTTCATGAACTAAGTTTTCTTATTAGAAAGGAGAGGAAATAAACAAAAGATTTGCTAAAAAAGGGTTTTGGAAGATAGGGTTGAGATTGAATTGCATACCAAAGATGACAATACCTAGATCTATTGTGTTATGCCTAGCTAGGGGCGTTAAACAATAGTGTTTGTTGGGAGGCAACCCAATTTTACTTTTATTATTTTGTTTTTGCTTCTATTTTCGAGTGTTTCACACATCATTACCTCTGTGGTAATTGTGTTTTGGTGTTTTTATTAGTGTTTGAGCCAAGTAAGACCTTTGGGATGGTCTATGGTGATTGTTGATTTGATCTTGCTGAAAAACAGAAACTTTTGCGCCCAGACCAGGAATTATATAAATTTATCAGAGATACAAATGAATCTAAAAAATTTACACATGATTGATAAACAAATTTACCAGGTTTTCCTAATTTTTCCTAATTTTTGGAGTTACAGAAGTATTCGAAGTTTACAGATTGCTACACACTGTTCTGTTTATGACAGATTCTGTTTTCTTTGTGTTGTTTACTTATTTTTATGTATCTATGGGTTGTATTGGGGGGTAGGAACCATGGAGAAGTTGGAATGTAGTAGATATTACACCAATATAAATAAAGAATGAGTTCACAATAGTACCTAAAGTGGTGATTTATTTTTTTTATACTAACGGATCTCACGAGTTTTCTGTTGAGTTTTGTGTTGTGAAGTTTTCAAGTTTTGGGTAAAGATTTGATGGACTATGGAATAAGGAGTGGCAAGATCCTAAGCTTGGGGGTGCCCAAGGCACCCCAAGTAACAAAGTATGCCAAAGAGCCTAAGCTTGGGGATGCCCCAGAAGGCATCCCCTCTTTCGTCTTCAATCCATCGGTAAATTTACTTGAGGCTATATTTTTATTCACCACATGATATGTGTTTTGCTTGGAGCGTCTTGTATGACATGAGTCTTTGATTTTTAGTTTACCACAATCATCCTTGCTGCACACATCTTTTGAGAGAGAGACGCATGAATCTTGAATTTATTAGAATACTCTATAAGCTTCACTTATATCTTTTGAGCTAGGCAATTTTTCTCTAGTGCTTCACTTATATCTTTGTAGAGCACGGTGGTGTTTTATTTATAGAAATATTTGAACTCTCATACCTCACTTATATTATTTTTATAGTAATTAAACAGCATAGTAATTGGTTTAGGTTATGAATTTAGTCCTAATATAATGGGCATCCAAAAGGGATATAATAAAAACTTTCATATAAAGTGCATTGATATTATGAGAAGTTTGATTCCTTGCATAAAGTTTTGAGATATAAAGATGGTGATATTAGGGTCATTCTAGTGAGTAATTTTGAATTGGTAAAAATACTTGTGTAAAGTTTTGTGATTCCCGTAGCATGCACGTATGGTGAACCGTTATGTAATGAAGTCGGAGCATAATTTGTTTATTGATTGCCATCCTTTGTGCGAGGGTCGGGAGCGTGCGATGGTTAACTCCTACCAACCTATCCCCTAGGAGCATGCGTCTAATACTTTGCTTCAATGACTAATAAACTTTTGCAATAAGTATGTGACTTCTTTTATGACTAATGTGAGTCCATGGATCATACGCACTCTCACCCTTCCACCTTTGCTAGCCTCTCTAGTACCGCGCAACTTTCGCTGGTGCTTTACACCCACAATATATCCTTCCTCAAAACAGCCACCATACCTACCTAGTATGTCATTTCCATAGCCATTCCGAGATATATTTCCATGCAACTTCCACCATTCCATTTAGTATGACACGCACCATCATTTTCATATTGCTTTGCATGATCGTAAGATAGATAGCATGATGTTTTCATGGCTTGTCCGTTTTTTGATGTCATTTTCTATGCTAGATCATTGCACATCCCAGTACACCGCCAGAGGCATTCATATAGAGTCATATTTTGTTCTAGTTTTGAGTTGTAATTCTTGAGTTATAAGTAAATAAAAGTGTGATGATCATCACTATTAAAGCATTGTCCCATGTGAGGAAAGGATGATGGAAGTTGTGATTCCCTCACAAAATGGGATGAGACTCCGGACTTTATGAAAAATAAAAGAGGCCAATGAAGCCCAAATAAAAAGAAGGCCAATGATGCCCAACAAAAAAAGGAGAGATAAAAGAGAGAAGGGACAATGCTACTATCTTTTTTCAACACTTGTGCTTCCAAGTAGCACCATGATCTTCATGATAGAGAGTCTCCTATTTTGTCACTTTCATATACTAGTGGGAATTTTTCATTATATAACTTGTCTTGTATATTCCAATGATGGGATTCCTCAAATTGCCTTAGGTCTTCTTAAGCAAGCGAGTTGGATGCACACCCACTTAGTTTCTTTTTGAGCTTTCATACCCTTATAGCTCTAGTGCATCCGTTGCATGGCAATCCCTACTCACTCACGTTGATATCTATTAATGGGCATCACCATAGCTCATTGATACGCCTAGTCGATGTGAGACTATCTCCTCCTTTTCCTTACAACCTCCACCATATTCTATTCCACCTATAGTGCTATATCCATGGCTCACACTCATGTATTGCGTGAGAGTTTAAAAGGTTTGAGAACATAAAAGGTGTGAAACAATTGCTTGACTTGTCATCGGGATTGTGCATGATATAAATACTTTGTGTGGGGAAGATGGAGCATAGTCAGATTATATGATTTTGTAGGGATAACTTTCTGTCATGGAAACGAACACCTATGGGACCACGGAGGCCCTTTCGGTTTGGCGAAGGGGGCGTGTTGACACAAAGAGCCGGTCTGGTGAGCTGCACATGGGGTGTTTTTACCTAGGTTCGGGCCGCACGGATGCGTAAAACCCTACTCCTGCTTGGTGGTATTGATCCTGTTCTAGGGTTCGAGCTACAGGAATGCCATGAACGGCTGCTACGTAAGATTGGGAACCTTCTCTGCCTCTCTAACCTTCAGTCTGTCCGGTTGTCTAACTGCCTAACTGTTGAAAGCCCCAAAGCCAAAGAGTCGAAAAGTCCTCTTCTATAACGCCCTGGGTCTCCTTTTATACTCAAGGGAATCCCAACAGTGGCGTACAGTGTGCATGCGGGATGCACAATGTTGCTACAGTGCTATCATACCTAACCCTGATGGAGTAGGACAAGAGCATTAAATGCACCGTCAGGAGCCTCAGTCCATTAGTGGGACGAGACAGGGGTCATCCCATCAGCGCCGCTTAGCTCCCTCCAACATCGACGCCGCGACACGCGTCCAGGTGGATCAACACATGTCATGTGTGTCGGCGGTGCTTGCCGGGGCCTCGCCTTATCGGGACTTTGCCTTGTCGGGGGCCTGGAGGCTCTGAAGCCCTCCCGCCAAGGTCTTGCCGGTAATCTTGAGTCTTCTGTGCTAGTGCTTGATAATCCCTTGCTAGGCCCTGCCGCCGGGGCGGCTACTACTGCTCATGCACGAGTAAAGGGGCATTAGATGGCCCAAAAACTCTAGTGCACCGACAGGAGCCCCCGGGCCTGGGCCATACACATCGCGGGGCGTTGTTGGGATAGGCCCAACCAGTGCACGGGCACGCGTGGCAGGGCTTTGCAGTTGTGGTCATTGAGTTTGTTGCGCTTCCCCATGATACCCATTGAATGTGGGTAGTGGGATACGTGCGTGGCACGGCCGTCGAGTTTTTTAATTGCCGCGTCAGGTCTTTTCTGCCATGCACGTTGCATGCATGGCCAAGGGGCTAGCAACGGGCGCCCGTGACTTAAAGTCCCTGAGGAAAGGCAGTAACTGCGGCGCCATGGATTGGGGTGACGGGGCGGTTGATCTTCGCTCCGTGAATGAGGGCATCGCTATTGGAGGAGGTGGGCGACGTCTTTTGGAGTGGGGGAGAGCCATCCCCGCGGTTCCTCCTATAAATTAGGGACGACAGGGGCGGAGCTCATCCATCCTTCTTCCGCCTTTCGAGTGCAAGACTCCACAGCCCGCCTCCTTGTAGCGACCCGACTCAAAACGAGTCAAGCCTCTGTGTTTTCTGTGCCATCCCTGGATCAGTATGCTGGCACACACAGTACATCAATGTATATATCAAAGTGCAATCACATGTAAATAATGTAAAACTGATATATACCTTAAAATAGCAGCGGATACAGTCAACGGGAGTGGAGTCCCAATAACACCAACGGCAAGTTGAGTGCGGACCGTAACCCTGAATCGTACTCTTACCCGTCGTAGAAGAGTATCTGCAACATAAGACGTTGCAGCCGTGTAGGTCAGCATTTTGAATATGCTGGCAAGATCACCATAGAAAAACAGAAGCATAAAGACTATTCTATATGCAAAGGCTTTGTGGCTCTGTGTCTGAGTTTTTGCGTAAAAGCTGATTTTATTTTCCTACAACAAAAGGGAATATCAGGAATTTCACTATGGAATTACCTATCATGACATGGTTCCGCCAACCAATGTCTCAATACCCACAAGTATCTTAAGTTGCCCACAATTAAGTTATCAGTCCAGTGTTGAGAGTTCAGAGATAGATCCAAGTCTAGAAGCTCAATTTGTCCGTAACCGGGGACACGGCTAATCGATTAGGTTTAACTCTGCAGAGTGTTGTGTACTTTACCCACAAGATTCTTTCCCTCCTGGTAAGTCCTCGCACTGCCTGGTGTTTGAGAACAGGATGAAAGAAACATGGTCTTTCAGAGTGCTTCCCTGACTGTCCGACAGTGCCCATCCCAATCCTAACGTCGACTACATCTCGTAGCACTGCCCAGTAGAGTCACAACAAAGATCAACCAAGCCAGAGCCCATAATGACTTGTGGCTACACAGGTAAGCTTCCGGGCATGAAGTATTCATCCTTCTCTTTGAGTCTGGGTGAAGCTTTCCGCAAGATGTCATGGCGCTTCTCCATGCATCCCGGCCATCCACTGGTTTCTCCAGGGATGCCCAATCAACCATCCTTCACCCAGTAGTGTGTATTGAAAACTTGTCTTCTCGAGTCTTGAAGTCTTGAGGTCTTGAAGATGCGGGACTTGAAGATGTCTTCATGAAGTCGTCGTTTTGACGTGGAGTCCTTCTTCACACCACTCACGAACACTCATACCAGACCCCGTCTACTTTAGCATAGCATTGTGCTAACTAGCGTTCCCGGGGCTTTAGTAACCAGTGGTGGGTTCCTACCTCATGCATTCTACTCAACTACAAGAATTTCAATAACACTACGGGAGGGATATGTTGAATGATGTCACTACATGCAATAAAACATAGGTATGAAAAGATGGTCAAAGTGAACTTGCCTGTACTGTTGATGAAGATAAGATATCGCTCTCAGAAATAACTTGATATACTATTCGTCACTCTCCGATGAAATCTATAATCAAGCATTACATACATATAAGCAATCATACTGGCAATCAATTCTAACAATCACAAGGTAACACAAGAAACAAAATCAACAAGGTTGATGAAAGAAATACTTAAGACAAAGTTGAAACACAAAACTCCAACAAATTCAAAAGTAACACAAAACCCAAAGCATAGTAAAATAAAATCAAAGGATTTTAGTAAATATTTTGTTAGCAAAATGAATTACTTTTGAAGAACAAGTAAAACTATGCAAACAATATTCTAAACAACACAAGTGTTTGCCTAATGAACTTAACTACAAGCACAACCATAAACTAAGAGAAAACAAATTATGAAACAACTAAGTTAACAGAAACTAATTAAATAAAATCTTTATTATAAAACAGAATTAAGTCATCTAAAACTTTTGTGAAAATAATCTATACTAATACTAAGTTGTTTTATCAAACATTACCAAAATGATGAGAAATATAGTTTTCCTATTATAATGGAGCAAAACTAAATTATTTTATTCACAAAACATTTATTAACAGAAAGGAATTACTACAAATTTTATTTGAAAACAGAATCTAATTATATAAAACTTTAGTTAAAAGTACTAGTACTAACTAATTTGTTTTAAATAAACTATACCTATTTGAAAGAGGGTATAGATCCCTACAACAAAATTTATAAACTAAACAAATTAACTTTTGTTAACAGCAAGTAAATTACTAAGGTTTGGAACAACAAAACTAAATGAAATATGAAACTTAATATAAATCATATTCAGATTTTCAAAATAAAACAAAGTAAATAAACTAATATGATACTAAACAGATTCTGTTTGCTTTGAAAAACACTATTTAAAATTATTATAAAATTCTCAAAATATACCAAATGATAGCTATGGTCACTAGTGACAAGTAGGAAAAAGAATCATTCAAAAATTTATTTTAGAACTCATGATATTCAGAAAACAAAATTTAAATCAAATCTGTTCAAATTCAAATTTAAATGTTCAAACATAGTCAAATTTGGTATTCACAGAAACTAGATGAAATTGTTGATCTAATGCAAAAGAAATCAATTAAAAACATTAAGTAGTTTAAGAGATATAAAGAAAATAAAAATCAGAACTTTCTCTGTTTTTGAAACTAAAACAGAAAAAAAATGGCTTCTAACGGACAGGGGTGGTGACGTGGCGCTCTGCTATTGGCTACGGGATGCGCGTGCGAGCGGGTGACCGGACATTAGAGGAAAACGCTTCGGCGTTTAATTCTTCTAATCTGGCGCGTAGGAGTTTGATCCAACAGTTGAGAGAGAGAGGGGAGGGCTCACGGTGAGATGGTCGCCGGCGAGGGCTTTCTCCGGCGAGTCCGAAATGTCGTGGTCGTCGGGGACGGTGCTCTAGTGACCCTCCGGCGATGGCGAAGGCACCACTCGATGCGGGCGACGACGGCGATGAGATGGGTGGCTTCAGTGGGGCGAGGGGGTGACGGAGCCGTCGGTGGCGAGCTCGAAGGCGGAGGCGACCTTCGGGTGCTCGACGGGGAGGTAGTTCCCGTGGGTTTGGTGCACGGGTGAGTGCATGTGGAGGTGCGCGTGAGCGAGAGGAGGTGGAGGGAGGGCTCGGTGGCGCTCGGGGAAACCGGGGTGGAGCTGTGGAGCAGAAATGGCGCGGCGGTCGGGGTGAGCTCCGGCGAGCTATTCCGGCGTCGAGAGGACACGGGAGGAGGGGGAAACAAGGGGAATGGGAAGAGGGGGAGCGGGGCTTCTTATAGGGGCTCAGAGGGGTCGGGGGAGTAAGGAGGGAGGGGATCCGCGTGGAGGGGAGCCGGCGACGACGGCGCGTGCGGGAGGATGAGGACGACCGCGCGGGAGAGAGGATCGGGCGGTGGGGCCAGGGTGTCAGCGAGAGAGCGAGAGGGGGTATTATAGCGGTGACCGTTACGAAATAAAATCGGCTTTAAAGGCTGTGGGCCGGCCGTTTTTTTAATATAAGACCGTTACTGTTTTCTATTTATGATTTTACCAGAGCAATAAAACTTGATCAATGCATTCGAATAAATTCCAAATATAGTCAAAGTTTATATCAAAATTAACAGAATAATAAATGCCATTTAATGGACATTTTTATTCTGGCATTTGAATACTAAAAAAAATCATTTTTTTAGAAAATGCCTTAATTGGCTTTATTTACTTTTGCAAATACTTTTCAAATAATTGTTTTGGGTTTGATGATTCAAAAACTTCACAAATTACCCCCTGTCTTGGAGTGTCATGTTACTCCTCTCAAATTTTTGTCAGGGTTTTGAATTCTTTGAAAATTTTGGATAGGGACCAATATGAAATGGATTTTCAAAATAATCCTGAGGTTTTCAAAAGCTCTTTCAATTCCTTCTTTTAACTTCCAACTCATATTTCATATAATTTGAAGAAGTCATATTATCTTCTCTCATGAAAATCATTGAGTTGCATAAAGTTTTCTGAATTTGAAATATTTTAAAATGGAAATTCAAATCATTTTCAAATCCCTTTTCATTTCTTTAAATGGAAGAAGTCATGTCATCTTCACTCTAGGGTTTTGTGATGAAATGAATTTGAATTCCTGGTGATCAAAATGCAGATTGAAAGTTTTGGGAAAGTCATTTCATTCCCTCTCATCAAACTTTCAAAATTTTCAAAAGTTTTAAATTGCACTCACTTTCAATCATTCAAGCAAACAAACAATCATTCATATAATTATTATAACATTCCAAAATTTGGGATGTTACAAATCTACCACACTTAAAATGAATCTCGTCCTCGTGATTCGAAAGGGCTAGAAAGAAAAGGTTAGGGTTTGGGGTCTTCTAACAAATCCACTGTCCTGGAAGGTGTGGGGTCTTCCAACAAAACTCCATTGACCTGGAAATGTGGGTCTACCACACTTGAAATGAGAGTTACTGGTCCTTCAAAATCTTGACAGTCCTATGGTGCATCTGTCTGTTCACATTCTTCACGATAGCTTCTTCGGTGATGCTCTTCCGTTATATCAAAATCTTGAGTCCTCATAACAACATGTATTTCCTCTGATACTGGGTCTTCTTAGCTGGTAAGTCTTGCGTTCATTCTAAGTAACTTATCGACGATCTCATGGTGGTCTACCATTAGTGGTTATCCTGCAGTGAAATGGGTCTTGGCTTCATTCCTCACCGTAAAAATTCCTACGTGTGACAGCAACTGTCATGTACAAGGGTTTCATCATACCATTCTAAGGCTTAAACAAAAGCTTCAAAGAACGTCGTCTCTTTACTATGGGTAAGTCACTCAGATTTACCATTCCGAATAGCAAGAGAATGATAATAGTAAGTCTTCATGGTGGCCAAGCCATGCCGCACTGAAATCATTACCTTGTATAAGGTTTAGTGAATCTCGTATTCTAGCACTTGGGCTTCCTCACAAGCATTGCAGAAATTTCTCTTGTCAACGAACAAACTTCGGATAAATCCATTTATTTCTGCAAGCCGGACAAAAACATCTATCGTTTCTTCACAACTCTCAGGTTATCGTATGCTCCTAAGAAAAACGTTTGCGGATTAGTCGTAGCTTCTTCCAAGTTTCTTCCTTCACCAAGGTGGGGCTTGATCCTTATCAATCTTGAGGTCAGTGACTTGTGGATTCACTTGAATACTTGAACAACTTCATCTCACCCGTGGGGTGACTATCGATCCATATTCCAGCATTACCTTCAGTTCACTCCATTATACCCTTGAGGTAACAAATCACAGACTTATTTTTGTTTAAGTTCCTCTCTACGAAATCCATTTTCCTTTCCATTGGTGTGTTTAACCTTGGGTATGGTTTCATCTCAATCATTCCTTTTCTCAATATTCCAATTTCAAAGACACGTTCTCACAAGGTTATCATCCGCATAGTTTGCGGTGGTTCCTCATTCTCTTTATCTGCATTCACTTATCCAAACTCCTTAATTCGGGGAAGGTACCTGTGGTTTCTACCACACTTAAAATGAAATGCAATCATGTTTGCATAGACCATATTTTCTCATACCTCGAAAATGGTCGGAGACCTTGGTCATAGAGTAACAACTCATGAAATGCAACATAAGGTAAATCATGACACCATAAATTCCATTGACTCATGAATTTATTACAAACTCTGGGACTTCCGTTACAAGATAAGCTCATGAAATCAAAAGTGCTTCATGATACAGGTATTTCCATCTTCGAAACTATCCCATTCTTCTCATATTCAATCCTTGGTTACAATCTCAATCACTTCTTAAAACTCCTAGAAAATACTTTATTACAAATGCTGCCATCCACATAGTTTGGTATGGTCTAGCATCAACTCCCAACTTTATTCATTCATCTCCCCTTGGAGATACTCTAGTACCACTGGAAATTTGCGATGTGCTCCTTGAAATCCTCCATCTTTTCCTTGATTAGGGTGGACATGAGCTTCATCTCCATCATTTCCGTATGCACCTCTTGCAGGTATTCCTGAGTATGATGGAGTCTTGCTTCAAGTATTTCTCCAATATGGCGTATGGCTTCCATGGCAGCTTCACGAACAGCGTCAAAGAAAATAGCTTGTGGTACACGAGATATGTAAAAGTATTGTCCAGTAGTCTTTGGGCAAACTCCATTTGCACGGTGGAGGTGTACCTCCACATACCAAAGTTTCACTCCATTATCCATGAATGGGTAGCCTTTGTAGACTGCATCTCCTTCAAGATGGATGTGCTTCATCATATCCTTCAGGATCCTTGGGTAGTCATGATCACTGGTCAGGGTCATGATTGTTTCCGGGCCTTTGAGGAAAGACTCATAAAGGGTGGTCATCTGCGTGTGTCAAAAAAGGTACTCAGAATTGACATATGTCTCGACTTGGGTAAACATCCATGTTATCCAAAATCAAACTTCAATTTCACTTTCCAACCTCTTTAGAGAGTATTGTCATCCTTAAGACAAATGGATTATCCATTACATAACTTCAAGGATAAGAGTGCTACCTATTACATTTATTACTTCCGAACTCAAACTACTCATGCTTAGCATTCTTCTCTGGGCAGGTATAGGAGTAGGGTCATGTCTTCTTGCACCGAAAACAGATGATTTCTGACAAATATCGGGCCTTCTTGATGTTGGTGCTTGCTCCTTGGGTTCTTGATTCCTTTCTTGGGCACTTATCGGCATAGTGGCCTAAATTCTTGCACCTGAAACACATGATCTGACTCAGATCCTTCTTCGTACAAATTGGGTTGTTCAGAGGAAGTCTTCGGTTTCTCTTCTTGGGTTCCTTGGTTCCGATCAAAAGTTCAATTTCCTGTGGATCAAACTCCACTTCTTCTGTCGGAAAATTTCCCAGATACTCTTTTCTTTCCTTCGTACAGTCCTGTGAGAAATGTCCTTCTTCTCCACAAGAATAGCAGACATTTGAGTAAAATCTGGTTAATCCTTCTCCATCAGGGTCTTCAACATCTTCCTTCATCACAAGTTCTCCTAACTTTTCTCTGAAGGCTTCCTTCATGGCTTTCTTCTGTTGTTTGATGACTTCTTGTACCTTGGGGTATATTTGGCATTGAGCCGGGTAGTGATTGGTTCCTTCACACAAGAAACATGTTACTTGCCCAGTTGGGCAGTCCTCAGCAGGGTGATTTTCTTCACAATAAGGACATCCTTCCTTGTGTTCTTCTTGGGTGTGTCCTATTTCTCCACAGATTTTACATGCTCGGGTCTTCTTCATCGGGATAACACAATGCTTCTGAATGAGATGGGATCTTAACAGAGTCTTCTTGAGTTCTTCCCAATTCTTTGCTCCATTAAGTCCTTGTATGGCATGATGCATTTTCCACCAAGTTGCGGCACTTTGAGTAAAGTGCTGGAGAGCATATTGAACCTCATACTTCTGTGCTATCGAGTTGCTCCTGAAGTGATTCTCCATGTTGTGTATCCATACTTCTGCCTCTAGCTGGGTCATTGGTCCAGAAAGTACAAGTCCAGCTTCATGTGTCATCTATTGGGTTCAAGGTTTTGGGATGAGATGGTAGAGAGAAAGGAGGAGATACACACAATACAAACAATGGTTTTGAAAATAGATTTTTTTTTTGTTGTGGCTGTCAAAAATTACACACAAATGACAGCTCACAAAATCATCGTATCTAACGTAAGTATACAATAGGGGTTTGGTCTTCTAGGGCATAATGTCTTGGAAATTCTTCATGGTCTTCAATTTCTTCGGGTCTTCACAGTCTTCAACACGTGTAGCTTCAACTCTTCTAATGCATGGTGAAATCTTCTTTACTTTGAAGTGACCATCAGTTGTTTCGATATCTTGTCCTTCTCGAAGTGGTCTTAGTTGATCCTTAATGTGGTCAAGGGAAAAGGGTATTTTCTAACTTTTGATAAAACTCAGAAGGGATGAGAAGTAGAAGGTCTTTTGAAAACAAAGTTTTCGAGAAATCATTTCCTAAGGGCTTTCCAGTTTCTAGGGTCACGTCCTACAGTCAACATGTGCTCTGATACCATTTCTGTAGCGACCCGACTCAAAACGAGTCAAGCCTCTGTGTTTTCTGTGCCATCCCTGGATCAGTATGCTGGCACACACAGTACATCAATGTATATATCAAAGTGCAATCACATGTAAATAATGTAAAACTGATATATACCTTAAAATAGCAGCGGATACAGTCAACGGGAGTGGAGTCCCAATAACACCAACGGCAAGTTGAGTGCGGACCGTAACCCTGAATCGTACTCTTACCCGTCGTAGAAGAGTATCTGCAACATAAGACGTTGCAGCCGTGTAGGTCAGCATTTTGAATATGCTGGCAAGATCACCATAGAAAAACAGAAGCATAAAGACTATTCTATATGCAAAGGCTTTGTGGCTCTGTGTCTGAGTTTTTGCGTAAAAGCTGATTTTATTTTCCTACAACAAAAGGGAATATCAGGAATTTCACTATGGAATTACCTATCATGACATGGTTCCGCCAACCAATGTCTCAATACCCACAAGTATCTTAAGTTGCCCACAATTAAGTTATCAGTCCAGTGTTGAGAGTTCAGAGATAGATCCAAGTCTAGAAGCTCAATTTGTCCGTAACCGGGGACACGGCTAATCGATTAGGTTTAACTCTGCAGAGTGTTGTGTACTTTACCCACAAGATTCTTTCCCTCCTGGTAAGTCCTCGCACTGCCTGGTGTTTGAGAACAGGATGAAAGAAACATGGTCTTTCAGAGTGCTTCCCTGACTGTCCGACAGTGCCCATCCCAATCCTAACGTCGACTACATCTCGTAGCACTGCCCAGCAGAGTCACAACAAAGATCAACCAAGCCAGAGCCCATAATGACTTGTGGCTACACAGGTAAGCTTCCGGGCATGAAGTATTCATCCTTCTCTTTGAGTCTGGGTGAAGCTTTCCGCAAGATGTCATGGCGCTTCTCCATGCATCCCGGCCATCCACTGGTTTCTCCAGGGATGCCCAATCAACCATCCTTCACCCAGTAGTGTGTATTGAAAACTTGTCTTCTCGAGTCTTGAAGTCTTGAGGTCTTGAAGATGCGGGACTTGAAGATGTCTTCATGAAGTCGTCGTTTTGACGTGGAGTCCTTCTTCACACCACTCACGAACACTCATACCAGACCCCGTCTACTTTAGCATAGCATTGTGCTAACTAGCGTTCCCGGGGCTTTAGTAACCAGTGGTGGGTTCCTACCTCATGCATTCTACTCAACTACAAGAATTTCAATAACACTACGGGAGGGATATGTTGAATGATGTCACTACATGCAATAAAACATAGGTATGAAAAGATGGTCAAAGTGAACTTGCCTGTACTGTTGATGAAGATAAGATATCGCTCTCAGAAATAACTTGATATACTATTCGTCACTCTCCGATGAAATCTATAATCAAGCATTACATACATATAAGCAATCATACTGGCAATCAATTCTAACAATCACAAGGTAACACAAGAAACAAAATCAACAAGGTTGATGAAAGAAATACTTAAGACAAAGTTGAAACACAAAACTCCAACAAATTCAAAAGTAACACAAAACCCAAAGCATAGTAAAATAAAATCAAAGGATTTTAGTAAATATTTTGTTAGCAAAATGAATTACTTTTGAAGAACAAGTAAAACTATGCAAACAATATTCTAAACAACACAAGTGTTTGCCTAATGAACTTAACTACAAGCACAACCATAAACTAAGAGAAAACAAATTATGAAACAACTAAGTTAACAGAAACTAATTAAATAAAATCTTTATTATAAAACAGAATTAAGTCATCTAAAACTTTTGTGAAAATAATCTATACTAATACTAAGTTGTTTTATCAAACATTACCAAAATGATGAGAAATATAGTTTTCCTATTATAATGGAGCAAAACTAAATTATTTTATTCACAAAACATTTATTAACAGAAAGGAATTACTACAAATTTTATTTGAAAACAGAATCTAATTATATAAAACTTTAGTTAAAAGTACTAGTACTAACTAATTTGTTTTAAATAAACTATACCTATTTGAAAGAGGGTATAGATCCCTACAACAAAATTTATAAACTAAACAAATTAACTTTTGTTAACAGCAAGTAAATTACTAAGGTTTGGAACAACAAAACTAAATGAAATATGAAACTTAATATAAATCATATTCAGATTTTCAAAATAAAACAAAGTAAATAAACTAATATGATACTAAACAGATTCTGTTTGCTTTGAAAAACACTATTTAAAATTATTATAAAATTCTCAAAATATACCAAATGATAGCTATGGTCACTAGTGACAAGTAGGAAAAAGAATCATTCAAAAATTTATTTTAGAACTCATGATATTCAGAAAACAAAATTTAAATCAAATCTGTTCAAATTCAAATTTAAATGTTCAAACATAGTCAAATTTGGTATTCACAGAAACTAGATGAAATTGTTGATCTAATGCAAAAGAAATCAATTAAAAACATTAAGTAGTTTAAGAGATATAAAGAAAATAAAAATCAGAACTTTCTCTGTTTTTGAAACTAAAACAGAAAAAAAATGGCTTCTAACGGACAGGGGTGGTGACGTGGCGCTCTGCTATTGGCTACGGGATGCGCGTGCGAGCGGGTGACCGGACATTAGAGGAAAACGCTTCGGCGTTTAATTCTTCTAATCTGGCGCGTAGGAGTTTGATCCAACGGTTGAGAGAGAGAGGGGAGGGCTCACGGTGAGATGGTCGCCGGCGAGGGCTTTCTCCGGCGAGTCCGAAATGTCGTGGTCGTCGGGGACGGTGCTCTAGTGACCCTCCGGCGATGGCGAAGGCACCACTCGATGCGGGCGACGACGGCGATGAGATGGGTGGCTTCAGTGGGGCGAGGGGGTGACGGAGCCGTCGGTGGCGAGCTCGAAGGCGGAGGCGACCTTCGGGTGCTCGACGGGGAGGTAGTTCCCGTGGGTTTGGTGCACGGGTGAGTGCATGTGGAGGTGCGCGTGAGCGAGAGGAGGTGGAGGGAGGGCTCGGTGGCGCTCGGGGAAACCGGGGTGGAGCTGTGGAGCAGAAATGGCGCGGCGGTCGGGGTGAGCTCCGGCGAGCTATTCCGGCGTCGAGAGGACACGGGAGGAGGGGGAAACAAGGGGAATGGGAAGAGGGGGAGCGGGGCTTCTTATAGGGGCTCAGAGGGGTCGGGGGAGTAAGGAGGGAGGGGATCCGCGTGGAGGGGAGCCGGCGACGACGGCGCGTGCGGGAGGATGAGGACGACCGCGCGGGAGAGAGGATCGGGCGGTGGGGCCAGGGTGTCAGCGAGAGAGCGAGAGGGGGTATTATAGCGGTGACCGTTACGAAATAAAATCGGCTTTAAAGGCTGTGGGCCGGCCGTTTTTTTAATATAAGACCGTTACTGTTTTCTATTTATGATTTTACCAGAGCAATAAAACTTGATCAATGCATTCGAATAAATTCCAAATATAGTCAAAGTTTATATCAAAATTAACAGAATAATAAATGCCATTTAATGGACATTTTTATTCTGGCATTTGAATACTAAAAAAAATCATTTTTTTAGAAAATGCCTTAATTGGCTTTATTTACTTTTGCAAATACTTTTCAAATAATTGTTTTGGGTTTGATGATTCAAAAACTTCACAAATTACCCCCTGTCTTGGAGTGTCATGTTACTCCTCTCAAATTTTTGTCAGGGTTTTGAATTCTTTGAAAATTTTGGATAGGGACCAATATGAAATGGATTTTCAAAATAATCCTGAGGTTTTCAAAAGATCTTTCAATTCCTTCTTTTAACTTCCAACTCATATTTCATATAATTTGAAGAAGTCATATTATCTTCTCTCATGAAAATCATTGAGTTGCATAAAGTTTTCTGAATTTGAAATATTTTAAAATGGAAATTCAAATCATTTTCAAATCCCTTTTCATTTCTTTAAATGGAAGAAGTCATGTCATCTTCACTCTAGGGTTTTGTGATGAAATGAATTTGAATTCCTGGTGATCAAAATGCAGATTGAAAGTTTTGGGAAAGTCATTTCATTCCCTCTCATCAAACTTTCAAAATTTTCAAAATTTTTAAATTGCACTCACTTTCAATCATTCAAGCAAACAAACAATCATTCATATAATTATTATAACATTCCAAAATTTGGGATGTTACACTCCTCCTTCATCTTCTTGATCTCCAGGTAGCGTTCGTCCTTTGCCATGACCAGGGGGCGAGGGCGACCTCCTTCCTTGGCTGCGAGGAGGAGTTCTCGTCAGGATCATGCCGCTACTTCAGCCGCAGAGGCGGCGGGAGGTTCGAGTTCGCATGAGGGAGGAGGTGCGAGGGGCCATGGCCGCCACGAAGGTCAAGGTTGAAGGAGGCAGGGTGCTGCCCCACCCCCTTCTTCGATGCCAAGAATCTCCGACGAGGAGGCCCACACCGAGGGGACGGCGTTGGACTTCGTCCTCAAGATGGGCGGTCCCCTTCGGAGCCACCTGCATCTCCCATGCCCCTTCTCTAGGGCGATGGAGAATGGCCGGCCATCCTTCCTGTGGCTGCGGGTGGCAGGGTGCTGCAATGGTGCGACGCGGGTGGAGGCTGATTACCCAGCGCGCCGCATCATGTTCCTCAGGCGCGGTTGGAAGACCTTCACCCGTGCCCACAATATCCAGGTAGGGCACGTTCTTCGTTTCAAAATGACGGAGGCCGATATGCTCTCCATCAAGATTTATGGGAGCTCCGGCATCCGCCTCGGCTGTTGCGAAGAGAGAGAGAGCAGTGTCGAAAGCCTGTCCTCCGGCGAGAGTGATGGGAGGACAGCGGCAATGAGCCCGGTCCTCGGGCGGTCAAGTCAGAGCCCGAAGATTCGAGCTCGAACTGACCGCCGGCCACACCGTCATCGACAGCCTCATGCCTCTCCCCTCCCGGCAAGATGTCCTTGCGGGGTGCTTCAGTCCCGATTGCTGCCTCATATTCCAGCTCCAGCAGGCCCACAGACTTCGGCTTCAGGGGTCCATCCTCCTTTCCACCTGCTCCGGCCTTCTCCTCCGTGCAATGCTCGTCCAGGAGGGACCATCTTTTGCTTGCCCATCTGGCATCCTTGCTCGTCCGCGCAGTGCTGGTCCAGAGGGGCTAGGCCGGGCTTCTGCCGGGGGACTTTTGCCATCTTTTTCCTCTTGCATCCCACCTCTCCTTTCCATCTTTTTCTTCTTGTAATCTCCCCTAGGGGAGAAAATCAAATAAATATGTACTTGGAAAAAAGGCGGTATCTTATGTAAATTTCACCCCATTTTGAATGAATGAACGCGTGTTATCTTCCTTGTTAAGCTGACTTTATGTATGAGATTTCCCCTACGCTCTTTTCTGGATGGATCTTGTCGGCACGTGTAGTCCTACCACAAGCGCTTTGAGGAATGGGTCCTTAGCAGCCTGCTGTCGGTGCCACTAGCGGCAAGACACCTTGGTGTCCTTGGCGCGACCGTTCAAGGCGTCGGTCTTACTCGAAAACGGGATAAGGGCGCGAGCTCTATCACTTGGATCGTTGAGCGGACTCTAAACGAAACAAGGAGTGCGGGCAAAGCCACTTAAGCCGTTGAGCGGTTCTGAACGCGATGAGGGCGCGTTCAATCGCAACAAGGTTCCCGTGTGTGCAGGTTTTCCATACAGAAGTCGAAACCGCTCAAAGAAAATAACTTCGCGGCAAAGTTTCACACGGGGTTTTCGCAACTTATCTTTTTGTTGCCTTTCTCCTTCCGACAAGTTTTTTTTGGAATGTCACACTCATGGGTATCTATACCATCCTCCCCTCGGCAAAGCTGCATGCGAGGAAACCTTCTGCTCTTTAGACAAAGAAAGAAGAGAAAATATGGATATGGAACCTTGGCGGTTCGTTAGTTCTTGTCGGAATTAAGTGTAATGCAATTCTCCAAATAAACATGTACATAAGTAAACATGAGAGACGAGTGGGATTGCAGAACACTTATCTTTATTCATCTACGCATAGGGTCTGAGCCTGGCTTTGTACCAAGGATTACATGCTTCATCGACAAGACTTGTACAAACGACGGTTGCTGGGGCAGGGCCGGCAACCGCGCCTCATGTGTAGAACTTTCGAAGATGCTCGATATTCCAGGAGTTGCTCACCGGAACGCCATCTTCGGTCTCCAGGCGGACTGCGCCTGGCTTAGTGACTCGTACTACCCGATAAGGGCCTTCCCACTTTGGCGTCAACTGTTTTAGATTCTTGGCGGACTGAACTTGCCGAAGAACAAGGTCGCCTTACTCAAGACTTCTGACATTGACCTTGCGGCTGTGGTAGCGTCGCAAGGCTTGCTGGTAGCGCGCAACTCTCATAGCGGCCTGAAGACGGTCTTCCTCAAGGAGTGTCGTGTCGTCTTGGCACAACTGCTCTTGCTCGAGCTCATCATAAGCAAGCACTCGAGGTGACCCATATATGAGTTCTGTGGGGAGAACAGCCTCTGCCCCATAGACAAGGGAGAAGGGTGTCTGGTCGGTAGCTCGATTTGGTGTCGTCCTGATTGACCAAAGAACCACTGGCAACTCATCAATACAGTTCCTTCCGCACTTGTGCAGCCTATCAAAAGTTCTTGTCTTGAGACCGCAAAACACTTCTGCATTAGCACTCTCCGCTTGGTCGTTGCTCCTCGGGTGGGCAACGGAAGCAAAACAGATTTTGCTACCAAGGTCTTGGACATATTGCATGAAGGTGCGACTCGTGAACTGTGTGCCATTGTTGATGATGATCATGTTGGGAACACCAAAGCGGCAAACTAGTCCCTCAAAGAACTTGACGGCTGACCGTGTTGTCACCCTCATCACTGCTTCCACTTGTGGCCACTTTGTGAACTTGTCGATTGCTACGTACAAGTACTCAAAGCCCCGACATCGCGGGGAAAGGGGCCCAAGAGTCGAGCCCCCAGACCGAAAATGTCCAGGAGAAAGGGATTGTTTGAAGGGCTTGAGCTGGTTGATGTAGCTTCTTCGAATGAAATTGGCATGCTTCACATTGGTTACTAACGCAGTCTCATCCTGGAGGGCAGTGGGCCAATAGAAACCTTGCCGGAATGCCTTCCCCGCAAGTGCTCTTGATCCTATGTGGGAGCCACATATGCCTCTGTGTATCTCTGCCAACAGCTCGAGTCCATCCTCGTGAGAAATGCACTTGAGTTTCATGCCGTTTGGTCTCTTTCTGTACAGGACGTTGTCCATGAACTGGTACATATGAGACCGGCGGGCTACTTTCTCTGCTTCCTCTTGTCCCTCGGGGAGCTCTCCTGTTTGAAGGAATTGGACAATATGTTGTGCCCATGTTGGAGCCAGGGGCTTGACAATAAGGACTAAAGGCGTATCCTCTGCCGGGGGAGCATCTGCCTCGACGGCAAGGGCCTTGGGGCCTGCCGGAGTCTGTTGCGCCCCGGTAAGCCCGGCAGGAGTGTATGCTTCTACGGCAAGAGCTGGGGGGCCTGTCAGAGCATAGTGCTCACCGACAAGCCTGACGTCTCCTCTGGCAATCTTCTCATTGGTGGCTTCAGGGGGCTCTACCGAAAAATACTTGCCGGAACTTAACTTTCTTCTCTTATGTTGTCCAGTCGATGGTGTCACGGAGGGTCGAGTTAGTTGGAGCACGAAAGTTCCTGGTTCCACAGGTAACTTAAGGGCAGCACATTTTGACAAGCCATTGGCAACGCTGTTCTCTGCACGTGGAACATGCTCCATTTGTAGGCCGTCAAAACATTCTTCCAACTTCCTCACTTCATCTACATAGGCTTCCACCAACGGGCTCTAGTAATCTTTGTTTACTTGCCTAACGACAAATTGAGAATCACCCCTGGCAATAAGTTTCTTGATCCCAAGTTCCGCCACGATCCTGAGACCGGCAAGCAGCCCTTTGTACTCAGCAGTGTTGTTAGTTGAACTCTCCTGAGGAAAGTGCATCTGGATCACATTTCTGAGGTGCTCTCCGGTAGGTGCGATAAGCAACACCCCGGCACCGGCGCCTTGCAATGAGAAAGCTCCGTCAAAATACATGATCCACTCTCGATTAGTCTCCTTGCCGAGGAGAGTTGACTCTAGAATCTCTTCATCGGGCGTCGGGGTCCATTCTGCAATGAACTCCGCCAAGGCCTTGCTCTAAATGGTCGAAGTGCTTTCAAACTTAAGACCAAAGATTGATAGCTCCAAATCCCACTCCACAATCCTGTCGGTAGCTTCTGGGTTCCTCAATATCCGCTGTAGCGGGAAGCGGGTGAAAATGGTGATCTCATGTGCTTGGAAGTAGTGGCGCAGCTTCCTCGAGACCATAAGAAGGACGAAGAGCAACTTTTAAATGCCAGAATACCTTGATCTAGCCCCCTGCAACAAGGAGCTGACAAAATAGACTGGTCGTTGCACCACTTTCTTCTTTTGAACTATCTCTTTCAACTGCGCACATCCTTCCTTGCCGGCACCAGACCCTACCGAAGGCTGTCCTGGCTCATTGTTTGGGGCCTCTGCCACTGCCACTACTTCTTCTTCAACCTCTCTTTCAGCCACTAGGGAAGCACTCACCACTTGATTCGTTGTCGCCAAGTACAGCAGCAACGGCTCTTGTGTTTTTGGCGTGACTAGGACTGGCGGAGAGGAAAGGTACTTCTTCAAATCCTGCAGCGCTGCCTCCGCTTCCGAAGTCCATTTCATTGGACCTGCCTTCTTCAAGATTTTGAAAAAGGGCAGGGCACGCTCAGCAGACTTTGAGATGAACCTACTCAGAGCAGCAACACAATCGGCAAGGTGTCGCATGTCCTTGACTCGTTTTGGTGCCTCGATCTGTTCAATTGCTTTAATCTTGTCAGGATTCGCTTCGATTCCACGTTGAGACACAAAGAACCCAAGAACTTGCCGGATGGGACACCTAACACACATTTCTCGGGATTGAACTTCATGTTGATCTTGCGCAGATTGGTGAACATCTCTTCTAGGTCCGCTATGAGTGTGGCTTTGTCCTTGGTTTTGACCACTATGTCATCCATATAAGCCTCCATATTTCAATGCAGCTGGGGTTCAAAACCTATCTGGACCGCTCTCGCAAAGGTAGAACCAACGCTTTCAACCCGAAAGGCATACGCAAAAAGCAGTATGTACCACATGGGGTGATAAACGCGGTCTTCTGTTCGTCTTCCTTGGCCATAAAGATCTGATGATAACCGGAATAGGCGTCAAGGAAAGACAACAAGTCATAGCCGGCGGTGGAGTCCACAATCTGGTCGATGCGCGACAAGGGAAAAGGATCTTTGGGGCAGGCCTTCTTGATGTCCGTGAAATCAATGCATAACCTCCACTTTCCATTTGCCTTGCGCACTACGACTGGATTGGCCAACCACGTAGGGTGGAGTACTCCTCTGATCAGACTAGCTGCCTCTAACTTCTTGATCTCTTCGGCAATAAATTGTTGCCGCTCCAAAGCTTGCTTCCGAACCTTCTGCTTGACGGGCCGCGTGTGCAGACAGACGGCAAGGTGGTGCTCAATCACCTTCCTGGGAACACCGGGGATATCAGATGGTTGCCATGCAAACACATCGACATTCGCTCGTAGAAAGGTGACGAGTGCGCTTTCCTATTTGTCGTCAAGGGTGGAACTAATGGTAAAAGTTCCCCCCGTGCCATCCTCCTTGGCAGGCACCTTCTTGGTTTCTGGCAGAGCTGCCTTGGACTTCTTGCTCTTGCCGGTGGAGCTCTCCGGCACATCGTCAACAGCAGCACGACGCTCCGGAGAGGTGCGCTTGCCGGAATGTGCACCAGAGGCCTTGCCGGTCTTCTTTCCCCCGGGGGCTTTAGTGGCAGGAGCAAGTGCCTTGGCGGCAGGTGTTGTGGTTGTGCCCCGGTAGAGTTGGTCATCGCAGATAAGCGTGCTCTTCTTGTCGAAGTTGATGGTAATGACGCTCATAGGTCCAAGCATCTTCAGCACGTTGTAAGCGAAGTGAGTGGCCGCCATGAACTTGGCCAGTGCCGGACGCCCGAGAATGCCATTGTATGGCAATGAGATCTTGGTAACATCAAAGACGATCTTCTCCGTTCTAAAATTGATATCGTTGCCGAACATTACCAGTAGCGTGACCTTTCCTTTCGGCTGAGTCCTTCCCGCATTGACCCCTTGGAAAGCATGTCTGAGCTCGAGATCTTCGTCGGGGATCTGCAGCCTTCGAATGACATTAGGCAAGATCAGGTTCAGGCTGGCTCCGCTGTCGACTAACATCTTCGTCACCTTGAGGTTGCGGATTGTTGGCGAGACCAACAACGGCAGGCACCCGACCGCAGTTACATGATCAAGGTGATCCTCGACGTCAAAGATGATAGGAGTGTTGGACCATTTTCAGAGGTTTTTGTGCATCGATAGTGGGATCTGCCGCATTAACCTCTCGTGCCCACTGTTTAAGTTGGCAGTGAGAGGAATGCGACGAGGCTCCTCCTTCTATGCACATCGCCTCCATAGCTCTCTGGAACTCATGCTCACAGGACTCGTCGTCCTCTTTGACATCATCATCATCTCCCTCTTGCTTGTCGCAGCTGTGGGCGGGCCGATCCTTCTATTGCTTGGGCTTGACGCGGTGACCTCCTCGGCCAACATGCTTATTGCCGGACCCCTCAGCACCATCCTGACCCTTCTCCTTGTTGCACCTTTCGTATTAAGCCCTCTGCTTTTCGGCAAGCTGTTCAACTTGTCGACAATCTTGGAGGTCGTGGCCTCTGGTGCGATGGATCTTGCAATACTGCTTGCCGGAGTCTTTTGGCTTGCCGGCAGCCGCCAGAGAACGGCAGGAGGCGCACCCGGCAACATCATTGTCAGGGTCATCGATCTTGCCTTTCTTGGTGGTGCTGGGGTTGTCGGATCCTTCGACAGCTAGCATGGTTTTTCCCTTGCGCTTCTTGTTTCGACACCGGCCCATCTTTACCGGGGTCGTGGTGTCGTCGTCTTCAAAGTCGACCTCTGCACCGTCACCTTCGTCGGGGAGTCTCCTCCCTTCTTCAGCCCGAGCACATTTGTCTACCAAAGCATAAAGCTCGGTGACGTCCCTGACTCTGTTCATCGCCAGCTCTTCCCGCACCCTGCGGTTGCGCACATTCTAATGGAACGCGCTGATAATAGCAGTAGGGTGAACGTCTGGGATGTTGTGATGTACGCGGCTGAACCTCTGGATGTACTTGCGCAGAGTTTCGCCTTCCTTCTGGGGGATGATGTGCAGGTCGCTCTCCTGACTAGGAGCTTGATGGCCTCCGGTGAAGGCGCCAACGAACTCATGATACAGGATCTCTCTAGCAAGTGCATCAGCCATGATCTGACATTGGGCTTAAGCACCAATGGGAAGTAGTTGGACAATATCTTTTCGCCGCGGCCCCCGACAGCCTGTACCGCGATGGTGTAGATGCTTAGGAACTCCGACGGATGGATCTTGCCGCCGTACTTCTCCGGGACTTCTGGTTTGAACGTGTGAGTGTTGGGCCACTTGACTTGCCACGGCTCGGGGGTAAACGTTGGACAGCCCACCTCGTAAGGCAAGCTGATAGGGTACCCCAGCACGGACTTGTCCACAATGGGTCCCGCGTGCCTGTCTGACTGGAGGCGTGCTTCCCATTGCCGCTCGATCGTGATTCGTGCGTCCTCCTTGCCACGTTCCCGAAGAACATGACGCTGATCACAGCGCGTCCACGGGCCAGACGCCGCCGTTGAGTAACCGTCATGGGCATTGGTCTGTCGGACGGCGACCGACGATGCCGTCACGGAGGAGAGTGTGCCGAGGTCGCGCTGACCCCGGGCACCTCACTGCTGGCCTGAGGCGGCCCTGTGGGCCGAAGCTTGTCTGCGAGGCTAAGGAGGCTCTGAATGGTGGCTCTCCATTCGTCGATCTTCTTCGCAGCAGGAGGGAAGTTCAGGAGTAGCTGCACTCGCGCCACTGCTTCCTCTGCTGTGGACGGTGTCGAGCGCCGCAAGGAACGCGAGGTGCTCTAACTCCTAATCGTGTTAGAAGGAGCACCTCCATGGTCCCGCGTCGGCACGCCACTCCCGCTTGCATGCTGGTCCCGCGCATCTTGGGAATGATGCGTAGGGGCTTTTCCATGGGGACGCTGAGAACTGCGGGCACTGTGGCGCGGCTCTCCACGCGCGTCCTGAGAAGGTCGCCACATAGGCGCCGGCGTGGGTACCCTGGGAGATATTCTCCCGCCCCCGGAGTTCGCTGTACCACCTGCAGGCGGCACCGCTCTGTCCTGAGACCCAGGGGCGTGGAGGTTCCCACCGTCGTCGTGGGCGTCTCCGTGACGAACATCGCTGCTTGCTTGGCCTTGGTCACCGGAACATCGTGGAAGTTCCGGACCTCCGCCTCCTCCACCCACGTCCACGCCATCTCCTGTGTGTGCAGATACAGGGCGGATGCGGATGGACCAACTACAGTCAGGCCCTTCTTCTTGGGGGCCATGGCAATGATGAAACTGGGGTGCAGGTCACCGAAACGGGTTCGTAGAACCTCTTACGCACCACCCCCTACCTGGCATGTCAAAGATGTCGTGGGTATGAACACCTATGGGACCACGGGGGCCCCTTTCAGTTTGGTGAGGGGGGGGGGGGCGTGTTGACACAAAGAGCCGGTCTGGTGAGCTGCACACGGGGTGTTTTTACCCAGGTTCGGGCCACACGGATGCATAAAACCCTACTCCTTCTTGGTTGTATTGATCCTGTTCTAGGGTTCGAGCTACAGGAATGCCATGAATGGCTGCTACGTAAGCTTGGGAACCTTCTCTGCCTCTCTAACCTTTAGGCTGTCCGGTTGTCTAACTTCCTAACTGTCAAAAGCCCCAAAGCCAAAGAGTCCAAAAGTCCTCTTCTGTAATGCCATGGGTCTCCTTTTATACTCAAGGGAATCCCAACAGTGGCGTACAGTGTGCACGCGGGATGCACAGTGTTGCTACAGTGCTATCATACCTAACCCTAACGGAGTAGGACAAGAGCATTAAATGCACCATCAGGAGCCTCAGTCCATCAATGGGACGGGACGGGGGCTGTCCCATCGGCGCCGCTTAGCTCCCTCCAACATCGACGCCGCGACACGTGTTCAGGTGGATCGACACCTGTCCTGTGTGCTGGCAGTGCTTGCCGGGGCCTCGCCTTGCCGGGGGCCTAGAGGCTCTGAAGCCCTCCCGACAAGGTCTTGCCAGTAATCTTGAGTCATCTGTGCTAGTGCTCGATAAGCCCTTGCTAGGCCCTGCCGCCAAGGCGGCTACTACTGCCCAAGCATGAGTAAAGGGGCACTAGATGGCCCAAAAACTCTAGTGCACTGACACTTTCTTTTGCCATGGTATTTTGAAGAGACACAATTACTTCGTTAGTATGCTTGAAATATTATTGTTTTTATGTTAGCATTAAGCTTTTGTTTTGAGTCTTATGGATCTGAACATTCATGCCACAATAAAGAATATTACATGGATAAATATGTTAGGTAGCATTCCACATAAAAAAACTAGTTTTTATCATTTACCTACTCTAGGACGAGCAGGAATTAAGCTTGGGGATGCTAATATGTCTCCAACGTATCTATAATTTTTGATTGTTCCATGCTATTATATTAGGAAAACTCTTGTACTCCATCGGCTGATGACGCACAACAAATCAGCCGCCTCCTCATCCAACCACGTGTCGTGTGAAAGCGCGTGATGTGCTACGTATTCTCTTTTTTCCTTTGCGGTTGTGTGCACACGCTGGTCAAACATGGCATTGCCCACGGCTGTGTGTATCTTTTTTCTCTGGCCTATGTTGCAAAAGTTCTTCCACAACATCATCATTGTTGCAAAAAAAGATAGGAAATAAAATTCTACAACATGTTCTATGTTGCAAAAAATACCCCGCAACATAACCTGTGTTTCACGAATTGACGGTCATTGTTTCCGCAACGTGACCATTGTTTTAGGAATTGTTTCTACAATGTTGTTTCTGCAACAAGACCGTTGTTTCTGCAATGCGGTCGTTGTTTCAATAATTAGTGAGTGGGGAAGGGACAAGCGGAAGGTGCATGGAGATCGACCGACAGCTGCCTGTGCGTAGATCCAACGGCCAGCGAGGTGGCAGACATATAATGTGCATCTTCCGGTGGACGCCTAGTAGTCCCCATTATATTATCTGTTTTGGATGTTTTATATGCATTAATATGTTGTTTTATATTATTTTTGGGACTAACCTATTAACCTAGTGCCCAGTGCCAGTTTTCGTTTTTTCCTTGTTTTTGAGTATTGTAGAAAAGGAATATCAAACAGAGTCCAAACGGGATAAAATTCTATGATGATTTTTCTTGGACCATAAGAAACCCAGCATACTTGGAGAAGAGACCAGAAGAGCCACGGGTGGGCCACAAACCACCTGGGCGCCTGGCTTGTGCCCCCCCCCCCGAGTAGCCCTTCCAACCCTAATCTTCGGACTATAAATTCAGAAATATTCCCCCAATACCAAAAGGAGACATGATGATATTTTTCCGCCACCGGAAGCTTCCGTTCCTGAGAGATCAAATCTTGGAGCCTTTTACGGTAATCTGCCGGAGGGGGATTCGATCACGAAGTGCCTCTACATCAACTCCATTGCCCTTCCAATGATGCGTGAGTAGTTCACCACAGACCTACGGGTCCATAGCTAGTAGCTATATGACTTCTTGTCTCTCTTTGTTCTTCAATACCATGTTCTCCATGATCTTCATGGGGATCTATTCGATGTAATACTCTTTTGCGGTGTGTTTGTCGAGGTCCGATGAATTGTTGGTTTGTGATCAGATTATCTATGAATATTATTTGAGTCTTTTCTGAATTCTTATATGCATGATTTCATATCTTTGCAAGTCTCTTCGAGTTATTGTTTGGTTTGGCCAACTATATTGGTAATTCTTGCAATGGGAGAAGTGCTTAGTTTTGGGTTCAATCTTGTGGTGTCCTCACCCAATGACATAGTAGGGGTAGTGAGGCACGTATTTGTATTGTTTCCATCAAGGATAAAAATATGGGATTTTCATCATATTGATTGAGTTTATCCCTCTACATCATGTCATCTTACATAATGTGTTACTCTGTTCTTCATGATATTAATACTCTAGATGCAGGCAGGAGTCGGTCGATGTGTGGAGCAATAGTAGTAGATACATAATCGTTTCGTTCTACATGACACAGACGTGATGCCTATATGCATAATCATTGTCTTGGATATCATCATAATTATGTGCTTTTCTATCAATTGCTCAACAATAATTTGTTCACCCACTGCATTTTTTCCTTCAAGAGAGAAGCCTCTAGTGAAACCTATGGCCCCCGGTCTATTTTCCATATTATATTTTCAGATCTATAAACCAAAAATACCTTGCTGCAATTTTATTTACTTTTTACTTCTAGCAATATTTATATCTTTCTCTTTCAGATCTAATCCTTGCAAGTTACCGCGAAGGGATTGGCAACCCCTTTGTAGCGTTGGGTGCAAGTGTTTGATTGATTGTGTAGGTGCATAAATTGGAGCCTTTCTTGTTCCTCCTACTGGATTGATACCTTGGTTCTCAACAACTGAGGGAAATACTTATCTACTTTGTTGCATCACCCTTTCCTCTTCAAGGGAAAATGAACGCAAGCTCAAGAAGTACCAGGGTTTGTTCGGGGTATCTTCACCTCGACTGGAACCACAATTAGTTGCCCCTCAACATACAACACCTACTGAAAATATTGGTTATGAAATTCCTTTGGGTAAGTTCGAACAACTGCTAGCTAGCCCTTATGCAGGAGACGGAACTGAACATCCTGGTATGCACCTAATACATGTGGAAGAAATTTGTGGACTATTTAAGCTTGCAGGTTTATCCGGAGATGAAGGTAAGAAGAAGGTTTCCCCTTTATATTTGAAGGAAAAATCATTGACATGGTATAGTCTATGTGATGATATTGGATCATGGAACTGGAATCATTTGAAATTGGAATTCCACCAAAAGTTTTATCCTATGCATCTAGTTCATCGTGATTGGAATTATATATATAATTTCTAGCCTCGTGAAGGAGAAAGTATCGCGCTAGCTTGGGGGAGTCTTAAGTCAATGTTATATTCATGCCCCAACCATGACATCTCGAGAGAAGTTATTATTCAGAATTTTTATGCTCGGATTTCCCATAATGATCAAACCATGCTCGATACTTCATGTATTGATTCTTTTATGAAGAAGACTATTGAATTCAAGTGGGACCTCTTGGAAAGAATTAAACGCAATTCTGAAGATTGGGAAATCAATGAAGGTAATGAGTCAGATATTAGGCTTGAATTTGATTGTGTTAAATCTTTTATGAATACCGATGATTTTCACAAGTTTAACACTAAATATGGACTTGACTCTGAGATAGTAGCCTCTTTCTGTGAATCATTTGTTGCTTAGGTTGATCTCCCTAAAGAGAAGTGGTTTAAATATCATCCCCCAATTAAAAATAAAAATAAAGAACCGGTCATAGCTAAAGAAGAAACTATTATTTACAATGTTGATCCAGTTGCGCCTACTCCTTATATTGAGAAACCATCTTTCCCTCTTAGGATAAAGGAACATGCTAAGGTATCAACTGTGGTTCGCAAAAGTAATGTTAGAGCACCTAACCCCTCTAAACAAATTAAGGTAGAACCTAGTATTGCTATGGTTAAAGATCTCTTGGTAGAAAATATTGATGGGCATGTCATTTACTTCTCCGATGAAGTTGCTAGAATTGCTAAACCCGACGAAAAAGACAAACATAGACCCGTAGTTGGCTTGCATGTTGTCTCAATCAAAAAGGAGATCACTGTTATCATGGCTTATGTGATTTCGGTGCTAGTCTGAGTGCTATTCCTTTTACCTTATATCAAAAAATTATGTATGACATATCACTTGCTGAAATAGAAGATATTGATGTTACTATTAAACTAGTTAATAGAGACACCATCACACCACTTGAGATTGTTAGAGATGTTGAAGTCTTGTGTGGGAAAATAAAGTATTCTACTGATTTTCTAGCTCTTGGTTCCCCACAGATGACTTTTGTCCCATTATCTTTGGTAGACCATTCTTGAACACTGTTAATGCTAAGATAGATTGTCAAAAAGAAAATGTCAGTGTTGAGTTTGGTGATGTGTCTCATGAGTTTAATTTTTCCAAGTTTAGTAGACAACCTCATGATAGAGAATTACCTAGTAAGGATGAAATAATTGGTCTTGCTTCTATTGTAGTTCCTCCTACCGATCCACTAGAACAATATTTGCTAGACCATGAAAATGATATGCACGTGAAAGAAATGAAATCGATAAAATTTTCTTTGAACAACAACCACTACTGAAACATAATTTGCCTATTGAAACTATTGGAGGTCCTCCTCCACCTAAAGGTGATCCTGTGTTTGAAATTAAACAATTTCCTGACACTTTGAAGTATGCTTATCTCGATGAGAAAAAGATATATCCTGTTATTATTAGTGCTAACCTTTCAGAACATGAAGAAGAAAGCTGAGGAAGCACCAGGCTGCTATTGGATATACTCTTGATGATCTTAAGGGCATTAGTCCCACTCTATGTCAGCACGAGATTAATATGGAACCTGATGCTAAACCTATTGTTGATCACCAACGATGATTAAATCCCAAGATGAAAGAAGTGGTAAGAACTGAAATATTAAAGCTTCTGGAAGCAGGTATAATCTATCCTATAGCTCATGGTAGATGGGTGAGTCCTGTTCATTGTGTCCCTAAGAAAGGAGGTATTACTGTTGCTCATAATGATAAAAATGAGCTTATTCCATAGAGAATTGTTACTAGCTATAGGATGGTAATTGATTTTAGAAAATTAAATAAAGCTATTAGAAAAGATCATTAACCCTTGACTTTTATTGATCAAATGCTTGAAATATTATCTAAGCACACACACTTTGTTTCCTGGATGGATATTCTGGTTTCTCTCAAATACATGTGTCACAATCTGATCAAGATAAAACTACTTTTACCTATTCTTTTGGAACTTATGCTTATAAACGTACGAAGTAGCGCATAAACTAGGGTTTAAGCTTGTGTCACTCTAGCAACCCATCATCTAATAAATACTCCACAATGCATTCTCTTAGGCCCAAGGATGGTGAAGTGTCATGTAGTCGACGTTCAGATGACACCACTAAGGGATGTTGATCATTATACCCATGGATGTCATTAGTTCAGGTACTGTCGTAAGTCATGTCGATCATTATACCGAAGTGGAACCTTTCCTCTTCTTCGGGGTAACACATGTATGTATCGGCCTCCTCAGCCATTATGTCCCGTCCTTGAGGGGGGCGGTCCGGTTGGTCGTGCTGAGTGCATCAAGGATACGTGGGCTTGAGGGCCTTGTCATCGAATTGCAGAAGCAGGCGCCCGTGCATGTAACTTTTTGTTTTGATTCGCACGCTCGGTGTTGTACCCTTATTCAGCTGCCAAGACCTCCATCCATCTATTGTTGAGGGTATTTTGCTCGGCTCGGAGCTACCACTGCTTTGCCTTTAGGCTCTGGGTGGTGGCTATAAGTTGTCGCCTGAACCGTTCCTGATCTTGTGGGTCCTTAGGGATGGTGAACTATTTGTCTTAGAGGCTATCATCCTTGTTGACTAGGGGGGGAGGTATTTGTCATCCTCAAAATCGTTAAGATCCTCGAGGTCATCGGGCTTCTCGGGGTCCTCCTATGGTTGCTCTAGGGCTTCGAGGTCGTCGGGGTCTGCCAAGGTATCATTTTCCCCGATGCCCACGATAACTCCCCTTCCCTTGTTCGCCTTGGATCGCTTGTGCTGCCTCCGACGCTTTGACGACTCGTCAAATCTGTTGCCGTTCTGCTTGGTGTTTTCATCCTTGTCAGCGGGGTTGTCCACCATATAGACATCATAAGAGGAGGTGGTTGTCCATCCTCCCATATTGATAGGGGTTGGTGAAAGGATCGATATGGTTGACTAGAGGGGGTGAATAGGCAACTAACACTTTTTAACTTTTCCTTAACAATTTAGGCTTAGCATCAAATAAGTTGGCTAGATGTGCAACTAGGTGAGGAACCTATATGATGCTAAACACAACAAGCATACAAGCAAGCAAGGGATACAACACAATAATAGCTTGCAAGAAGTAAAGGTAAGAGAAAACCAAAAGTGGAGCCGGTGGAGACGGGGATGTGTTACCGGAGTTCCTTCCCTTGTGAGGAAGTACGTCTCCGTTGGAGCGGTGTGGAGGCACAATGCTCCCCAAGAAGCCACTAGGGCCACCGTATTCTCCTCACGCCCTCACACAATGCGAGATGCCTTGATTCCACTATTGGTGCCCTTGAAGGCGGCGACCGAACCTTTACAAACAAGGTTGGGGCTATCTACACAACTTAATTAGAGGCTCCCAACGACACCACGAAGCTTCACCACAATGGAATGTTGCTCTGAGGTGACCTCAACCTTCTAGGGTGCTCAAACACCCAAGAGTAACAAGATTCACAAGGGATTAGTGGGGGGAATCAAATTTCTCTTGGTGGAAGTGTAGATCGGGGCCTCCTCAACCAATCCCTAGGAAATCAACAAGTTTGATTTGCTAGGGAGAGAGATCGGGCTAAAACGGAGCTTTGAGCAACAATGGAGCTTGGGGAAGGAAGAGGTAATCTTCTTGGGGAAGAAGACCTCCTTTTTATAGCTGAGGGCAAAGCTGCAAAAAAGTACGGCACGGTAGTAACGGAACTGCATCACGGTACTACCGCAAGAGGACAGATGTAAAAAATTACATCCGTGCCTACTACCGCAGGCGCACGTACTAGGGCAGGGGACAACGGTACTACCACTCCACTGAGCGGTACTACCGCGGGCTCCTGCGGTACTACCGCTCCCTTGAGCGGTACTACCGCTGGCCACTGAAAGCAAGCACCCCCATAGCCTTCACTTTGCACAAACAAGGAAAACGAGCTGGAGCTCCATTGAAGCGAAGGAAAGGCGATGCAATAGAATAGATGTGTACGAGTTCATTCCACCCAAACCTTTCCAAAGTGGACCCCCTCTTAATACGACTTTCCTATGACTCAAATACACTGAAAGGAAACATAGAGAACAACCGTCTTCGATAAGCTCCAAGGGGCACCGAGTCATCTTGTGCCTAGACATGAGATATCTGAAATGCTCAATGCACACGATTAGTCCGCAAAGTCATTGTCATCAATCACCAAAACCACTTAAGGAGAAATATGCCCTTACAATCTCCCCCTTTTTCGTGGATTGATGACAATACAAGATTTGCACATAAAGATATAAAATGAGCATATGCAAACCCAAGATCTATAAAATATAGACAGGCTCCCCCTAGATGTGTGCATTCTATAGATATGCTTTGGACTGCAAAGCACACACACTAGGATCAACACTCCCCCTATATTTTATAAACAAGGCAATCCTTGTAACAGAATGTATAACACCAAATACGGAAACAAGGCATAGCATGTGAGCATGAAGATAAGGGTACATAAGAGATAGACTCACAAGCTACGAATCATACTGGACAATAATAAGATAAGAGTGATAGCATATGTCTCACACCATATGATAGAAGAAGTTTCCTGGACTCACACACAAACGACATAAACCAAAGTTCAACGAAAGCAAAGAGACAATGAAAAACAACGCAAACACTCGCAAATCCTACACTCTCTCCCCTTTTGGCATCGAGACGCCAAAAAGGCAGAGAGGACACCTAACACACAGGTGGTAGCTCCCATGCAGAAAGATCAGTCATCAGGCTCCTCCTCTGATGCAGCTGGAATGGACTCCTCATCTGAATCAGCCCACTGGAACTTCTGCTTCGCCATCCAAGTAGCCTCAAGAGTGATGTCCTTCTCAGACCCACTCGAGATGGTCTTGCCAAGCTTCCTTAGAATTCGCTTGTCATGCTGGCGACTCTCCTTCTGAGCAACGTGAGTCTGATACTGTCCCTTGGCCTGCATGCAAAACAGAGTCTTCATCCTGTGTGAGAGCTTCTTGGCCCAAGATGGCTCAGAAGATGGTGGCACATACATCTCTGAACTGTCATCTTCCTCCTCTTCGATCTCATCCTCATCAACCTCCATATGAGCAGGAGCTGGCTTAGAGGTGGTGTTGTCCCACTTGTCCTTCATACACAGTCGAATGGGCTCATGAAGAAACCAGTGAGCCTGAAAGTCCTCATCTGGAAGGGTCTTCTCCCAAGTTGTACGAATCAGGAGGAACAAGTAGGGCCCATAAATGGGGACCTTACGATGAAACACAGTAGTGTGAAGCTCAGTCCACATAATGTGAGAAACATCAAGGGGGTCAAGTTCTTCAATATGTCCTTTCTCACAGAGTAGCAACATATCCACCAGATAGGAGTGCACCTTGTCCTTGTCTCCCATGCGAGGGAAAAGAGTGTTGCGGAAGATTTGGTGCATGACATCAAGGAACGGGTTGAGCACAGAAACTCGCTCACCAAAGGGTAAAGTCTTCAGAATATAGTAGGGCACAAGCTTCTCCTTGCATGCAGGCTAGGGGTGGTCGTGAGGGAGCAAACCAACGGGCTCCTCAAGCCCCTCATCACGAACATGCAGCAGATCCATGAACTCCTTCTAGTTAGCAGACAGTCTCTCTCCATTGGTCATCCAAGTCATGGTCCGCTGCACATCAGAGTGGAAATGGACAGAAGCAAAGAATTGACCCACAATCTTGGGATCAAAGTCAAGATGGAACGAGATGATGTCCTCAATAGCAAACTGCTCCACCATACTCAGAGCCTCACCAAAGTATGCCTGGTTCTTCCTCATATGAGCCATGTCAATCCATTTGACAGGAACATAGAAATTCTTCTTGCCCTTGATCACATCGATATGGATGAGATTTTGTTGCTCGGTCCAAAACAACTCATTGGCCCTAGAATGTTCCCTAGGTTTGATATAGGGGTCGATCAACCGACGAGACAGAAACTCAGCTTGAGGCATGTCTTCCCAATTGTCAACTGACTCCTTGAGCTTGGATGCGGTTCTCTTGAAACGATGTTGCGGAGAATTGGACCCCTTAGGAGCATCTGGATTGCGAAGACGCTTTGAACTAGTGTCACGAGAAGGATTCGAGCGTCTTGGACCAAAACAGAAACCGGAGCCACCACCTATGACACACAATACAAACATAAGAGACGAATGAAAAATGAGTCAATGCAAAGACCAAAGCAGACACGAAAACAATATAGAGGTGAGAATGTACATGACAAAACGAGGTAGCTTTTGATCGAGCGGCAGTACTGATGGTTCACACAGAAGTAAAAAATTACTACCACTCCGGACGCGCTAGTACCGTTGTGAGCGGGTAGTACCGGGGCAAGAGCGGAAGTAAAATTTTACTTCCGCCCGATGAGCGCTAGTACCACACCAGGTGCAGAGTAGTACCACACGGGGCAGATTTCACATGAACACGGATCTAAAAACCAGATCGGTACTACCGTGGATCAAAAGCTATCACGTTGTATCCTATCAATAAGCACTTCTACCGCACACACACTCTCAAAACATCCCCTCATGCACAGATTTGGCCAAAAATCACTAGACCCAACTCATATTTCCCCCAAACCTAGATTCAAAAACAGAGAAGCAAAAAGAGGAGAGCTGGGGAAATACCAGGGGTCCATGGAAAGAGGACGAAGTGGGGAACGATCCCACCGGTGGGGAATGAAAGGAGAGTGGTCAGAGACGGAGATCTGGCGAGGTCCTCCGGCGCCGGTTGTGAGGAGGAGAGAGAGAGACGTGAGGGGAATGTTGGGGAACGTTGCATGGTTAAAAAAAAATTCCTACGCACATGCAAGATCTATCCATGGTGATGAGCATCTACGAGAGGGAGAGTGGATCTACATACCCTTGTAGATCGCTAAGCGGGAAGCGTTAAGAAACGCGGTTGGGTAGTCGAATGTCTTCGCGATCCAAATCGCCGACGCGTCCCGCGATTCATCATGATCCGTCCCGCCAATCCCAATCATGATCCGTCCTACGAAATCATCATGATCCGTCCTGCGATCTCATCACATCCGTCTCGCATCTTGATCATGGTCCTTCCGATCTAGCGCCGAACGGACGGCACCCTCCGCGTCCAACACACGTACAGCTCGATGACGATCTCCGCCTTCTTGATCCAGCAAGAGGAGGGATAGGTAGACGAGTTCTCCTGCAGGCGTGACAAGTGCCACGACGATGGTTGGTGGAGCAATTCCGGCAGGGCTTCACCTAAGCACTGCAGAAAACCGATCTAGAGGAGAAACTAGCACTAGAGGAACGGGTAGCACGTGGTTGAAAATCAACTGCAAAAACCCTAAAACCTCTCTATATATAAGAGAAAGAGAGGAGGATACTTGGTGCAAGGGCCAAGCCCTCTAGACTTCGGCCGAAGTGGGAGGAGAGGAGGAATCCTCCTCCAATCCCAGTAGGACTAGGACTCCTCCTTATTTTGGCCTTTTGGCCTTTTTCCACCTTTTTGTCTTTGGGTTTTTCTTCCCAGACGCATGGGCCTTGTGTGGGACTTCCACCAGCCCACTAAGGGATGGTATTAACTCTCCCACAGCCCATGTAGCCTCTTGGGTCGAAATACCCCTCCCGATGGTCTCCCGATACACTACTAGCACTCCCGATACACTACCGATGAGCCCGAAACTTTTCCGGCGACCAAAATAGGACTTCCTATATATCAATCTTTACCTACGGACCATTCCGGAGATCCTCATGACGTCCGGGATCTCATCCGGGACTCCAAACAACCTTCGGTCACCACCATGCATAACT